>NC_061170.1:6061285-6161285 GCF_022113875.1 Hydra vulgaris
ATCGTTATCGTAATAATTTAGATCTTCCTATATTTATGAATGGTAATGTACTAGATGAGTCATCTACCATTCATCTTCTAGGATTAACTCTTACTTCTGATCTTTCTTTTAAACCGTATATCAAATCCATTGCAAAATTAGCATCTGCTAAGGTTGCATCTCTTTATTGAGCTCGACACTTTCTTACTCCAGATTCTATTCTCTATCTCTATAAATCTCAAATCCGTCCCTGTATGGAATACTGTTGCCACATCTGGGGCGGATCTTCTAATGATGCTCTTTCTCTTTTAGACAAGGTGCAAAAACGAATTGTAAACATAGTTGGACCTGCTCTGGCAGCCAATCTCCAACCTTTGTCACATCGTCGTAATGTTGCTTCTCTTTCTCTTTTCTACAAATACTATAATGGGCACTGCTCTAAAGAGCTAGCGTCCCTTGTGCCATCTACTAAAATTCATTCTCGTGTTACCCGCCATTCAATTAAGTCTCATCCTTTTTCTGTGACTGTTCCTAAGTGCTTCAAAAACTCTTATTCTTCTAGTTTTTTTCCTCGAACATCAGTTCTTTGGAATTCGCTTCCTTCATCTTGCTTTCCTGATTCATATAATTTGCAATCTTTTAAGTCATCAGTCAATCGTTATCTTGCTCTACAGATTTAGTCTTTTCTCTTCCAGTAACTTCCAACTCTTATAGTGGTTGCTTGCAGCCTTGTTGGAAGTGAAGATGTTAAAAAAAAAAAAAAAAAAAAAAAAAAAAAAAAAAAAAAAATATATATATATATATATATATATATATATATATATATAATAAATAACTTAAATAATAGTAACAATAATAAAAATAATTAGTAACAAGACCACAAAAAATACAAGTCAACATAAATAATGCACAAATGTACACTGCAATATAAACGATTCACATAATTACACAACAGTATAAACAAAACATAGAAATACACACAGTATAAACAATCTAAACAACATAAATTAATAAAACTTAAAAAATGTTATTTTTGTTTTCTTTTAATAATTGGTTAAAGGGATCCCAAACCTCCAAGACATGTTGTGTTCATATTCAAAAGAATAATAAAAAAAAATGTTTGGGCTAAATTTTTTTGATTATAACAAAAGAATAAATGAATACCAAGAAAAAGTAACTTTTTAATTTTAGTCGAAGCTTGCCTTCTCCGTTTTAATATAGGCCTAAAAGTCAGCGTAATATACGCAGTAATCTACAGACTTGATAATTTATTCAAGCGCAATTTATTCCAAAGAGTTTTAGTACATGATATCATTGAATTTTTGTTTGTTTACATAATCAATCTCTTGCGCAAAGAAACGTGACGCCATGTACTAAATCTCTAAGGAATAAAACGCGCTTGAATAAATTATTAAGGCTGTAGATTGCGGCGTATATTACGCTGACTTTTTGGCCTACAGTAAAACACAGAAGGCAAGCTTCGACTAAAAGTAAAAAATTAGTTTTTCTTAGTATTTAAAACTTTATTCAAGTTTTTAAACTTTTTCTGGTCTTGTTAGCATTCTACTATGCCTAAACTACCATGCAAGACTCTCTCTCTCTATCTCTCTCTCTCTCTCTCTCTCTCTCTCTCTCTCTCTCTCTCTCTCTCTCTCTATATATATATATATATATATATATATATATATATATATATATATATATATATATATATATATATATATATATATATATATATATATATATATGCAATTCTATTGCGGAAAATGAAAGAGTAGTCAAATTTTATTCTCTTTTTTGTCAACTTTTAGCAAATGAACATTGATGTAGACACATGAAAGCTTATTTAAAATATACCTTTAGTATTAAAATCAATTAATTAAGGTCATTTTTATGCTTCCAAAAGTTATGGTTTTTCTCATTGTCACATGATAAAAAAAAGTATCATTGTAAAATGTTATTTTAACCTGAATTTATTTGCATAATCAAAATTAATTTATGGTGAAAATAGAGCAAACATGTTCAAATTATTGTTGGTCAGATTTTATACTTTAAAAAATATATATAATTAAATGCAAAATAACAAAAAAACCTTTGCAATTTTCATGTAACATAAGTTAACAAAAACATAATTTTTGTTTTTTCCAAAATTAAGTTTAAAAAAATAAGTTTTTTAATAAAATATACGAAAGAATATTAAATGTTATGTTTTTACATTTAAACTTTTGAATAACAATGTTTAGTTTAAGCACATTTTTATTTTAAATTTGTGTAACATAAGTTAAAACTACATGCACATTTAATGTTTTGGCACTTTTTTGTTAACAAAAAGAATTACGTCATTAAGTAATTTTTATTTCGTCGCATTGCTTTGACAAGGTTTTAACTAAAACTTTTTATATTAGGAGAATTTAGAAAAAAAATCTTTAATTTTTTTTTTTGTTAATTAAAATTACTTTTTGTTTGTAAAATTGTTTTTTATTTGTTTATAACATGGTCCAAGGGAGGGCCAGAGGGCCTCTGAAAATTGTTTTTTTATTTGTTCATGTCTTATTTTGGATGATATATAAATATACATAAATAATTAAAAAAAAAGGGTTATTTTATAAATATTTTTATTTATACATTAATAAAAAAAAAAAATTTATTTGCTATTCTAATTTAAAAAAAATTCAGATAAAACCTTTTTTGTTTTTGCATTAGTAAAACAAATTGCTTGTAAATGCAATAAAGGGAGGGGAGGGGGTCATTCATAAAGCACGTCACCCTATATAATATTCATAAATGTAAAAATTATTATATACCCCCACTTTTTTTCCAAGGGACCTTTTTGTTATTTTTTAAAGAAAATTCTTGATATAGAGGACTTTTTTTAAAAGTTTAAAATTGTGTTTCCCTACTTCAAAACCTGTGTTGCCAGCCTTGAGTGTAAGTAAAAACATCAACAAACCAAAGATTTTCTTATACTCAAATAAGTATTAATAAAGTTGTAATACAAAAATAATTTTTTGTATTACAACTTTATTAATCTTGGTCTTGTGGAAAAACTGTTTTTGATTTGATAATTTTCATAAGTGTAATGAAAAATCACTCAGGAAGCCACCAGTTTTTTAAAATTTCCTTTGTTAATTATATTTAATGAATGAGTTCAATACTTTTGCAATTCTTTTGTTACGTAATTTTAACTCTTAATAATAGATATAAAAAATCCACAATGATAATCGCTTGGCGATGTAAGTGATGTAATGTAAGTTAAATGTATAGTATCAAAAAAAACAGTTTATTTTCCTTAGCCTCACCTCTAATAAATCTATATATATTTTTTAAATTATAATTCTCATATAATTCTCAACATCTTGTGAAAGTTTCTAATACAAACCATTTTACTGATTTGCAGAAATCTGACCTAAAAATTAAATCAATTTTTTACCTTGTTTTCCGTCTAACGCAAGTTAAGCATTTTCAGTAATAAGTTCCCCCACTTTTGACCAGACTTGAAACTTTTTAGCTTATTTTATTCTTTAGACTAACAGCTTTCATACGAAATAGTTAAAAGTTTAATTTACAGTTAAAATTGGCAAATACTTGATAAAGTTGATGCGTGTTTAATGTAAGTTAAAAATGGAATTGCCCATATATATATATATATATATATATATATATATATATATATATATATATATATATATATATATATATATATATATATATATATATATATATATATATATATATTTATATATATATATATATATGTATATATATATATATATATATATATATATATATATATATATATATATATATATATATATATATATATATATATATATATATATATATACAGTGTTGGATCAATTCACTTTTAAAATGAATTCAAATCAAATTCAACATGCTCAACAGCTGCTGATGAAGGCAACGATGTATTATATCTCACAAACGCGGCCTATACAGCTGGATACATCTGGAGGGATGATAGTGTCACAGTGACGTCGGACAGATAAGTCATTGCTTGGAGCCTCAGGCTGTTTGTGGTTATCTTCATCGTAGCCATAGTCGTTATCATCTGAAGGTTCAGTTAGTGACTTGTTTGCCTGTGCTGTGGTTAAGTTGTTTGGCGTGTTTATTCTGTTCAAAACATAATAAAACAAGTACAGTATAATACAAATAATAAATACAATAATAAATAAATAACATAATAATAATATAATATAATAAATTAAATAATACAAATAAAGCAGAGTAATGCAAGTCATATCAAAATACAAGTACTGTACAAATCATAATACAAGTGCTGTTGATGTGTTCATAGTAAATTAGAAAAATGACAAATATTAAAAACACTTTACGTATATGCAGAGAAATATGAGTGTACTGGCACTAACCTGCTAATGCCATCGACAAAGTACTGACTAAGTTCATCTCGTCTCTCTGGCGGCACCCATTTGAGTTTGTAAAGCGGGTGAGAGATTGCGGCCAGTACTGCATCGTTCACTAAAGGATCACAGGTGTTCTGCAAATCTAGTGCCAATAAATCCTTGAATCTCTTCTCGATCCCTCTAGGCTGAGCATTTGACAGTGGACTGCAAAACTGTAGACTGTCAGTAAGCATCCGCTTTAAACGGTTTCTTAGAATTAATTTTGGCAGCAGCATACCAAAGAAGCTGTTGAGATCTCCTTGCAGGCAATCCAATGTTGACGCTAGCGGCTCCATTGTCTGGAAGTATTCCTTTAAAAATTCAATGTCACATTTAATTAACTTAGGCAGATTTATTTCATCGAAAATCTGGGTCAGTTAGTTTGAAAGTTCCACAAGCCTCTGAACTGCTCTGTACATTGGATTCCATCTCGTTGGACACGGAATGAGGATAGTCACACCAGCTGTAATTTGCAATACAGTGTCTGATGCCTTTGAGCTGCGACATATCAAATTCCACAAAGCCTAACACTTTCCCATGGTCACGTGATAAATTCGACTGTACTGCTGGCTTCCAATTTTACCTGCTTCAACATCTGTTGTTGCCACCAGGTTCAAGCTGTGACAAGTACAGCATAAGTGTTTTGGCAAAAAAACACTTATGCTGTACTTGTCATCCTGCTTTACTGTCATCCTGCTTGCTTAAAATTTCAACAACATCTACTGTCGTCAGCTTATCACTCTCTATGTCATCATCTTCCTCATCATCACTGTCTTTACGAATCTGGAATGTGTCAAAAGCCTTCTTGAAATTGCTAGCATTATCAGTTACTGTACACACTACCTTTGTTGCATCAAGCTCAAACTGTTCATGAATCGCGCAAATGAGTTGAGCTACATTGTCAAAAGTGTGACTTCCAGTAATGCGGCGTAATGCTAATGCTCAGGACTGTCGCACATTTCCTTTCGAAATCCAATGGATTGTCATTCCCAAAAAACTTTTTCTATTTGATGACCAAATATCTGCAGTTGTGCACACAAACTGCACACCATCAAGATCCTGCATCAGCTTTCCCACCATTTCAGAATATGCATTTGCAATTCGTGTTTTTGATGTTGTTCTTGCCATTACAGTTCTGCCTGGTGCTAACCCTTGAACTAAGTTTGTAAAGGAGTCCATCTCAACTGTGTGCAAAGAACTCAGACTGTCAATAACATATTTCAAAACCAACTCATCTACTTCTTGTTGTGAAACTGTGTGAACCGAACCACTTGCTGAACCAAACTTCAATTCCTTTTGCACTGGCTGTGCTTCGGACAAGTCATCATCACCTTTTTGTTTGCCATTCACAACAACACTTTCTTTGTACTTTAAATATGCTTTCTCAACTGCTGAATGATTAGTCTAAAGCAATGAAAATTATGAAATGTACTCAAATGCAAAATGGTCATCATAATGACTTAATAATTCATTACAGCCTTCATTCTTGTGAACATGCACATGTAGGTCTAGATGAAAGGTTTTATATATATATATATATATATATATATATATATATATATATATATATATATATATATATATATATATATATATATATTAATCATTTACCGTTAACATTATATTTGAAAAAAATCTTAATTTCCTTATTAGTAAAAAAAAAAGAGTACAAATTCATCAGCCAGTACCAATCAACATTGGCCAAAACTAGGCATTGGAGCACCCTTAATTAAAAGTTATTTTGAAATATATAAGTTATTTATTACTTATAATTTAAATAAAGATTTTAATAAAACAATAAACATTGATCAAAAGTGATTTGTTATTTTATTTAAAAGAGTTTTGGGTATTATAAAGTTGTTGGAAAAATCAAAGTTTCCAAGTTATTCAATCATACTATAAATGTTTACAATAATTTCCTCTTAGACTTTGAGTTTTTTTCCAGTTAAGTTTAATTTTTATTGTTTTAAAATTTTAATTATTTTGATTTTTTTTTAATCTTTAGTTAACTGTTATTTTTATTTTATTATGTTTAGTTAAAGCCTAAATTTGTTCTGCCAATTTTTGAAACGCCTAATATTTCAAAACATGCAAAATACTGTAATGAAATTGTCTTCAGAAAATATTTTGTGTGTGGACAGATAAGGTACCCAACTGCACGCGAATCCTGTAACAGCCTGATATATATATATATATATATATATATATATATATATATATATATATATATATATATATATATATATATATATATATATATATATATATATACATATATATATATAAATATACATATATATATATATACATATATATATATATGCATATATATATATATATATAAATATATATATACATATATATATATATGTATATATATGTATATGTATATATATATATATATATATATATATATATATATATATATATATATATATATATATATATATATATATATATATATATATATATATATATATATACATGTATTAAAAAGAAATAATTTTTAATTATCAAATATTATTACAAAAATTTTTACAATAATTGTAAAACTGTAATATAACTATAAACTATATTAACTATAATAAAAAATATTAAAAATAATTTCATACCTGGTATTATCAGTTTTTGTTTGGTAGTGTTAAGATAAACCTTTCTAAGATTTGAACTGAAATACCCAATTTCATTATAGGTTCCTTTGTATATATAAAAAAATAGAAATATTATATACACATTTATACACAATAGAGACTAGTATCCTTATTAATGGTTTTTTCCTTAGCAACAACATTTTTTATTTACACCATGCAAAGTGTGTTCTTTTTAAATTAAAAGAGGTGCTATTTACACTTTTTTTACAATAAAAGTGGTGTATATACCAACTAGATAAAAATTATATATATATATATATACATATATATATATATATATATATATATATATATATATATATATATATATATATATATACATATATATATATATATATATATATATATATATATATATATATATTATATATATATATATATATATATATATATATATATATATATATATATATATATATATATATATATATATATATATATATATATATATATATATATATATATATATATATATATATATATATATATATATATATATATACTGCAATATATTTTTATTTCAAACAATTTTTTAAAAAATATTTCATTCAGAAGCTATTTACACAATTATGATATTAAACTCTTTTGTTCAAAGTTTAAATGCAACCAACATTTTATTCTCTCTTGTTCTATTCTTTAGGTCTTATTTAAAAATAATTTTTTTTAAGCAAACTAGCACCTAATGTAAACACTTACCTAATGTAATTAAAATAAAATGCTTCTAATGCAACAAAAGTGTTTACACTTTTGTTGCATTAGAAGCATTTTATTTTAATTACATTAGGTAAGTGTTTACATTAGTTGCTAGTTTGCTTAAAAAAAATTATTTTTAAATATTTTTTAGGCCTTTTACTAAAGATGAACTTTGGTCCTTAAGGTCCCTAAGTTAATCTTTATAGATTAACTTAAAAAACATGATTGTTTGATTAGTTACATATAAACAATTTTATATAGTTTAGTTTATATAAAGTAAGAAAATGGGTCTATGGGTGTGGTAATACTTTTAAGTTTTAACAAAAAAAATATCAACGAGTCGTTTAAGTCAATTTTTATAGTAACTCATTCCCAACATGGCTGCAAGCAACCACTATTAATTTGGGAGTTACTAGGAAACAAAGAATAATGTTAGAGAGCAAGAAAATGGCTGACAGAAGGCTTAAAAAGTTGTAGATTGTTTGATTCAGGAAAACATAAAAATGGGAAAGAGTTCCAAAACATTGATGTGCATAGAAAAAAACTAGACAAATAAAAATTTTTTGAGCATTAATGGACAGTAAAAGAATGCAACTTTGCTAAGTGACAAGACAAGCAAGAAGGAGTATTGGTTGATGAAACTCAAGATGATAGCTTACTTTAACAGCAATTATAATATAATTTGTAGAAAAAAGGAAAAGAATCAAACAATAATGAAACAGTGACTCATTGTTGGACCTGTTCTTGTTTGGCAGTTAAAGGTTGAACTTTATTTACAAGATATTTTTGGATCTTGCTAAGAAGAGAAAGAGTTATTGGAAGAAGATGATTAAGAAACTTCTAGAAGTAAAAAATAAAACTTAAAGCATGGTTACAGAAGAGAGATCTTAAATGGCTGATTTTTCTAAAGGATCAAACAGTAACAACTTTTTGTCAAAATAAGAGTATAAAATTGTATCATCAGGAAATAACTTGATTGTCGGGATCATTTATATGGATGAAAAACAATAAATAACCATAGATAGAAAGTTGTGCTACCACTCAGGTTAACTTTAATACTGAGGTTAGATTTAATAAGCTCAAAAATGTTTTTAGATACACTAAATGATGCAAGCTTATGAAGTAGACCAGCATGTCAGACTTTTTCGAAAATCTTTGATATGCCAAATACAATAACTTCACCTTAGCTCTTCCATCTAATGCACAATAGAACCTTTCAGTTACAGCAGTTAGCAAATCAGATGAAGAACAAAAAGATCATTGCTGATATACATTAATTTTATTTCTACTGATATTCAACTGTTTTATTTCTACTGATAAGAAACAGCTATTTCCTTATAGCATATGTTACAACAAACATAATAAACCTTGTTACAAAATGGTCAGGAGAATTTTCGATAACCTGATGCTTTCCTATGACATTGACTCTTGTTACCTCTAATTAATGCACAATATTTTTACCTTTCTATTATAAAAGTTAACAGATTAGCTGCATAGCAAGAGAATTGAAAATTGAAATTGAAATTGAAATTAAAAGTCATTAGACTCAAGATGAGATATTTTAATTTGATTATAGAAAATAATGATTAAAGACTAAGGACTTCTAACATAAGTTTACATCTATGCAAGCCTTATAGATGAAGAAGGGGTGCAAGATTGGTCAGCATAATTTTTCTGCTTACTTCTAAAGTCTTTATCTAGAAGGCTTTCGAAAGAATTTAAAGCCAATGTAATATTAAAGCTACTTGGTGAAACAAATTCCAAAACAATGAAAATAAATACAAAAAAATTTAAAGGAGAATGCAGAAATAAAAATACAATTTATAAATCATTATTATTTTTATTAGTTGCATGGGGTCAAATAAAACTTAAAAAAAGTGAATATTTGTTGTATTTGATAAGATCTACTTAGTTTTATTATTAACATATTCTAGAGGAAACCAAAATTTTAGATAAAACGAAGTTCATATAATAACAGTAGATGCAGATTGATAACTTTTTTATTTATTTTAATATCAATAAAATTAACAAAAGTAATTTATACCATTTGGACTAAATTGAATGTAAAGTATATCTCCAAATCTATCTCTTGAATTATTTCCCAAATAGCTGTATTGTCCTGAAACTCCTTGAAATTTGATTTTTTCCATCAAGTAAGCCAATTTCATAACAATACTTGCATTTCTTTCTAACAGCAAATCTATGCTAAAGTTGTCTAACTCTTTTTCAGCCGTATCTAACAAAATAGCTAATGCCCATAATCCATCATACGCATACATTGAAAGCTCATTATAGACAATTGATTTTGGTGGTACACGATATAAAGAGTTTACTTGCTCTTTAACAAGTTGCCATATTTCGTCTGCTGTCTTGAAATTAAAAAGAAACAAGTTTATATATAGTTATATATATACAAATGTATAATAATATTTGCTTTATTTAAAAATGTATAAAAAAAGTACAAAACATTTTAAACAAAGATTTTAACTAATTAATTATATGGTTTTTTTAAAAACAAAGCATTTTATTTTTTTATTTTTCTTATTTCACCAATTAAAAAGCTACTAATTTATTATTATAACAAATGCTTAAAAATGATTTAAACTTGCTATCAAAGACTTTCCATTTAAACTTATACACTTCTGAAAACTTTCAGAAGTGTATAAGTGAAAATTTATTTATGCTGGTTTAAAATAATTCTGGCTTTTTGCACTTATTAAAACTTCTAACTCATTTTTAATGTCCACTTCAGAAATGAATTTTTGACTTTATTTGCAAAAGAGTAACAATGTTACCTCAGATTAATTTTTAACATTTATCATACCAAAATAACTGTTAAAAATTAAAGTAATTGATCAGGAGATATTCTTCAATATCTTTCAAATAACAATTCAAGTATCTTTAAAACAACAATGCTTTTTAATAATAAATAAACCTCTAGATACAGGAAATATAATGCCATTTTTGAAGTATTTTATTACATTTGCAGTACTTGTAATTTGACTACTGTTGTAAATTGTTCCTTTAAATAAAATGTAAAATAAAAAAATTCATGTTTTTGAATAAATTTCACATAACAAAACTAATAATAAAGATATCTAAATAAATAAAACCAAGAAACAAAAAACAAAAACAAACAAAACAAATAAAACAAAACAAAACAAATAAAACAAACTTTCATTATAAAAATCTAATCTGTTGAATTAAAAAATGATCAACTTTTACATATATGATGCAAAAATGTTGTAGCTAGTTCATCAAAATATAAAGTGAGTCATGATCTTGCTTTTTGGTTTTCTACAGATCTACTACTAATTTCTCATGTTGATAATGTTTACTCTTGCATGTTTTGCCTTTAGAAAGTCATACAGGTGCAGGGCTGTCCTGAAGGAGGGGGGTGTAGGGTTGTCCCCCCCCAATCTGTCATACAAGCATTTGAGTTGGCACATTAAGCAAGTTTTGAACTGTAGTTGGTAAATTTAAAATATAGAGGACATTTTTTTTTTTGATTGTTGTCTCTAGTTGGCAAAAAATACATACAACACCATAGAAAACCTTTTTGGGACAGGATGTTATACAAGTCATTTAATTGTTCATCAAAGAAATATCAAGAATTATTCAAGAATTTTCAAGAGGCGTTGCAGAGATATGAGGTTACATACTGTGCACAATGATGAAGTAAATATGATAAAAACTTCTAGACTATTAGGCTCAAAGGATCCACAACAGTTGTCTGGCTCATATCTTGTATTTAATATTGACATATGATGGCACAAGTAATTGTAAGAAAATATTTTTAAATATTTTATTTTAATTAATATTTAAATATTTAATTACTATTTAAATATTTAATAAATATTTAAACAAAAAAAAATGGTTTGTTAGAAAAATACAGAAGAATTGAACATGCTTGAGCTTCAAGTCAGCTTTACTTTTAGAGGAATCACATTGTAAAGCAGATATAAAATTGTACAGCAACCTTCAAATTCTTGCTGAAGTGAAAGATATTGACAATTTAGAACAGCAATTTTCAATTCAAATTTATGATAATTCAAACATAATTGAAGAAAAAAAATGATTTTTTAAAAAATACTTGTGTCAAGTTGTACCTAATTAGCTTTTCTATTTTATTATAGCTGGAACACCTATATTTAGATTTATCAAAATGTTGTGAAAATATTTTTAACTCTTGATTATAAAATGGCCAGAACACCTAAAATAACTTTTTGTAAATTGAACAATGAATTATGTGAAAAAATAAAAGTGTATAACTTAATTTAAATTATTATATCTTTAACAAAAAAATGTTACATAAACTTAATTTACATTATTATATCTTTAACAAAAAAAAGTACATAAACTTAATTTACATTATTATATCTTTAACAAAAAAAAGTAAATAAACTTAATTTACATTATTATATCTTTAACAAAAAAAAAGTACATAAACTTAATTTACATTATTATATCTTTAACAAAAAAAACTTATTTATAATTTAAAAATAAATGTTTTAAATATAAATCTTTTTTACAGCAAAAACAAAATAATCACAATTTTGGGGAGACAAATGCACTATTTTCTGCCAAAAAGCATTTTGTGTAGGTTCATAGTCTGCCATCTTGAAAAATGATTTATTATAAAATTGGAGTCAAAAAAAAAAAAGCATTTAGGTCATGATATATATTGTTTGCTAATTATATTACATACCTGAAAGGAAAAGAAAAAAAATGAAAAAAGCTTTCTTAAAGTCATACTTTATCAGCAATTGTGATAACACCATCTTTTCTTAAGGGGTGAAATTTTAAGTATATGAATCCTTTACTAGCGATAATAAGTTGATCAGATGTACAATTTATGTTGCGAAGATTTTTTGAACTGTACCAATCACTAAATACATCTTCAAAGAAAACAATCCATTGATATTTTGGACCTGTCATATTTTGACTGTAAGCCTAAAAAGAGATGATAAATGACGAAGAATGTTTATCAAAATATTAAAAACAAAATTATTTTGCTTAAATATATACTATATACTATATATATATATATATATATATATATATATATATATATATATATATATATATATATATATATATATATATATATATATATATATATATATATATATATATATATATATACATTATATATACATATATACATATATATATATACATATATGTATATATATATATATATATATATATATATATATATATATATATATATATATATATATATATATATATAAATATATATATATATATATATATATATATATATATATATATACTATATAATAAATATATAATATATATATATATATATATATAATATATATATATACTATTTATGTATATACTATATAATATATATACTATATAACAATATATATAATATATACTATATATATATATTTACTAAATATATTATTTAATATAATCTTCAAAGTCGTTGAAAAAATGTGAAACTTCATACTTGACAAAAAATGTACTTTAGACTTGCTGCTTTTGCTCCTAACATAATGATTCGAATATCTAATGCCTAAAGAAGTTATACTTGCATAAATTTTATTCACAGGCAATACTTGTTGTTACTAAGGTTACATAAAAAGAGTAAATAAAGAAGTATGCAACAATTTTAAATGTTTCAAAAATAAAAGTAAAAAAGTAAAAAAAAAAAAAAAGAATCTTTAAAAATGAAATTTAAATTTAAATTAAAATAGTTACTTTAGCTGTTTAATTATTATATTTTGTTTGTTTATTTGCTTAACTAATGTAAACTAAGTGGTCTTTATAACCATTTGCAATCAAAAATTAAATGCAATCAAAAATTAAATGATTTACAATTAATACCTATTTTAATATTATAAATTCCACTTTCTTTTTAGGAATATATATATATATATATATATATATATATATATATATATATATATATATATATATATATATATATATATGTATATAAAGTATAGTTCTTGCAAATTTAAATGTACAAAATTTATACTACCTTAAAAAAATAGTATTTTCTTTTAAACATTAAAGTATGTAAGTTATTAACAAATTAAGGAGTATTCAAAAATGAATATATATATAAATATATATATAAATATATATAAATATATATATAAATATATATAAATATATATATAAATATATATATATATATATATATATATATATATATATATATATATATATATATATATATATATATATATATATATATATATATATATATATTAGGGTAGGTCATCAATGTACATTTTTTGTGTAAATGACTTTAGATAGCAATATAATGTAGCCATATCATCTAAAAAACATTTTTAAAAAAATCAAAATTTATTTTTACTTTCTTTCCTGCCATCTAATCAAAAATAGGCTGTTTTTGTTATTGCTATGTAAAATTACTCCCTTAATACAAGGGATGAGAGGGGGGGGGGGGGGAGAGGAGACTAAAAGAGTGGATGGGAATTTTATTCCAGATCTAATAAACAAGGAGAGGGCGAGAGGTGGAATAAAAGGAGGGGGGATTTACACTGAAATTTTATTATCACTTATTAGTATATATCTTTTAAGTTTTAAGGTCGATTTTCACTGAATTTTTTTTTTAGTTTCAAGATATAAATTTTTTGTTGATAACAAGTAAAAAATTAATAAATTGGGGGGGAGAGGTCTTAATAAACTTAGAGTGTGTGGGAAAATTTCCTAAAAATTAATAAAAGTCTCCTCCCTTCTCCTTCTGTTAAGGACTCGAGAGTATGAAAGTAGGCCATTATTTAAAAACATGTACTATACTATATATATTATTTATTTTCTAAATGTAAATAAACTTTAATAAACACAATTTTCAAACAGAATTCTAGAAATAGATTTAAATTTAGTAAACTATATATAAGTTGTTTTGAAAATTTCGTTTATTTTATAATAATAATTTACAAAGCTTCTTAAGTCTTCTTTTGAAGCAAACAATTAAAATAATTTAAAAACAACGCTGGTTAAAACCATTACAAAAAAAAATACAACAAAATAATTTATAACTTGGATCTTTTCTTTGTTACATACATGATGGTTTGAAACCACTTTATAATTACTAAGTAGTTTTAAAGTGTTTTATAACGCCATATGTTTTTACATTCAGTAAGCTATTGTTTACAGAATGAAAAGTCCAAAAATGGTTTCTAAGAAGTTATGATAAAAGAATTATTTTTAAGGCTTTTATGGGTATTTTTTGTATCTTTTACTTTTAATTTATGCTTAGCTAATTTGGTATCCAAAATCTCAAATGAGTTACAATTTGACAGGTTTTTTAATTAAGGAATGTAATTAAATGTTTATATATAATAGTATTTTTTATCAGACCTATGAGTTCATTAATTCTTTAATGAATCATTAGTTCTATTATATAGTTTAATAGAGGAATAGATTAATAAAGGAAAAAATCATTAGTTGTTGAATTACTGAAAGTTTCTCCAATATAACTTAAATTTACTTAATATACTCAAAGTCTCGCAAAAGTTAGCCATACAAATGTTTCTGTTTATATTCTTTATGTTGTTAACTCATTATATAAACTTCTAAAACTATTTTAACAAAAAACCTCGAATAGAATATGGAAAATGCAATACCATTTTTTTTTTTTTTTCATTTTATTTAAAGTGATATTTTTTAAAAAGGAAATCTATTTGAACAAAAGAATTTTTAAATTAATTATTTAATAATAAAATTATTAAAATAATTTTTCTTTAATTCTGAATATAAAGCACAAGAGTTTTTGAATCATTTTTGAATCAACGACATCAAAATTTAAAATTTACATTGGAAAAAGAACAAGTAAAGCAGATTGCCTTTTAGATGTACATATTGAAAAGTCCAATTCCTTTTCAACATCAGTTTATCATAAAAAAACTTATACAGGTCTGTTTCAAAACTTTTTTATTTTTGTTCCCTCTTGCTATAAATATGGTCAAATGTTTGATTGATCAAACATATAAAATTAATACTTGGCTAAAAATTGATGGAGACATAAATAATCTTTCCTTTGTTTTACAGAATAATCAATTTCTGCAAAAAGCTCTTGAATATTGACAATAAAATGAACCCATCTATTTCTACCTGTGTTAAAAACTCAAATATTAGATACTTCAAACATTTATTAATTGAAATTCACTGTAATACTAAAGGATCAAATCATTATATTTCAACCAATGGCCTGTGGGGCACCATCTCAGATTTTGCTGATTTTTACATATCATTATCTACATTATGTAGATAGGTTAAGTTTGAAATTTCAGACTTCCAAGTGCAATGGTTCAGAAAATATAGCTTCATAAACAATGCGCAGTATTCCCCCTCAATTTAAGAATTGTAAAAACAGACTACTTTAATGCCTCACAACTTTTTTCTATCTTTCAACAAGTGGCTCATTTTTTCTAGAAGTGTTTTCAAGGTAGTTCTGTGTTAAAAATACTGGTTTTTGCTAACTTGTACCATATTAGAAAAAATTTATAGCCTCCTCAACTTTGAAAAAAAATTGAAAAATGCTAAAAAAGGCCGAAATAAAGTTAACTGTAGTAGTTTTCTATTCATCAACAAGTCCTTACAGTTTAGTTTTCTGATTAGCTACTATTATCTGCAACAAATAGACAAAAAATAAGCCGCTTGTTGCAGTTTAGAACTGAAATATATCTAAAAATGTATTGTCCATTCACCAAAAAAGTCACATTTTCAGCCATTTTAAAATGCTCATAATTTTTTCTAACACTTTGTATTGATCTACGCTTAACAGCAATTAAGACCATAAGTGTGCAACATAAGACCATAATGGTCTTATGTTGCACACTATTGCAATAGCAAATAAGACCATAATGGGTGCAACTTATTATAAGTTGTTTCTTAAAAAAATAAAAGATATGGTTGATTGCCCCCATGCTGATCTGGTTTTTAACCTTGGTAGGGGCACAAATAAAGAGCAATAACCAACTAAAACTCTATAATATTGGTAAATAGTGATACTTTAAACATAATTAACACAATTAAGGAATGTTATATCTCAAAGTCAAAGACCTGTGTTGTTTTACATAATTAATGTTGAACAATTTTTCATAAGAATTTCATAATTTATCAAGGCGATATTCATGACACATCAGGGAGCTTAAAAATATATTAAAATATAACTTCTATAATAAAAATAAATAATGATTAATAAAGGAAAAACTCGAAACTTGTTAGAAACCACTTAACTAAATTAGTTTGGTTTTCACTTTTTAATTGATAATTAGTTGCTAATGTTCTAAACAATTAATACAGTATAATTTATTTAATCTTTTTTTTTTTATTAAATAGGAGTAAAATCCTCTTGGGTTTTACTCCTATTTAATAACTAACTGGATACAAATGAGTACTCCTATTTACTAACTAACTGGATACAAATGAGTACTCCTATTTACTAACTAACTGGATACAAATGAGTACTCCTATTTACTAACTAACTGGATACAAATGAGTATCTGGTGTTTTTGGATATTTGAAATAATTGCCAGCTTTATGTAAACAGCTTACAGATATATAGTTGCCTTTAACATCTATTACCTTTTCACAGAAAAATTCACTAAAATAATATACTAATAACCAATCAGCAATATTGATGTCAACATTTACTGACTTTTGAGTATTAATGCAAGTATCATCCAGCATGTGAAATATGTAACATCAATGTGCACAACATGTTAAATGTTGCGCATATCGGGTTCCTATAATAGCAGGAAAATGCTCAAATTATTTAGCAAGTACTTTATGAGTGTAACAGCTGTTTTGAAATATAGAGAAATCTAAAAATAAATTTTAATATAAATCTTACAATCCAAGAATATAATTTATAAAATACATTTAGTAAACTCTTGCTTTAAAGTACCATTTTCTCTAAAATTTTACTTATAAAAAACGTTTATAGCAAAAAGTTCAATGTTTGTTTTATAGGATTGACTTTTTATAACTAAAAATAACATAAGCTATTTTCTTTATTTCAATTAAAAGTCCATAACAATATAGGATACAAGACATCGATTATTTGAAAAAATTTAGAAAATTCACGTGCACTTAGACAAGAAAGTGCAATAACCGACGTTTTTAAATTATTTTTTTTTTGCAACTAAAAGCATGTCCTTTGGTGTTAAAATTTAATTTCCAATTGGCGTTTGGAGGGACAGGTTATTAAGTACTCTTTTCACTGTACCACCTACTCAATCACATGCACTTTTTCTACGTACAGTGCAAAAAAAATGCCAATCTGCTTTCAGCCCATAGTCTTTTTCATGAAAACCAAGGTTTTTCAAATTAAATCTATAATACATTAAGAAAAATTATATTCATAAAAAAATAAATTTGATAAAAAATTAATATCATATTTATTCTATAACAAATTTGAAAAATATCATTCAAATAACTGAATACGGTTTGTTTAAAGAATCAGAATACTTTGAATGATATTAATTAAAAAATTAACCTACCTATTTTTAAACTAGCTGCCTGCAACATCAGTGAAATAATGAATCTTATGAACTTCTGATATTCTTTAAGAATAAATACGATTTTTGAAACAACTGAAGCCTGCCTCAGTATTGTGAATTAGAATGTCAATAACATTTGCTTTCTAGGGTCAGTTTTCCATTCAAAGATCTTATATATTCAACGAATGAATAAAGAGTTGCCTGATTTTTAGAAAAATATAATGCCTGAACTTAATCCTGTATGACAAATGATACGCTTTCAGGTTGTTTTTTTAACTGCTTTAAAAAGTATGTCTGAAATTTGCTGACATAATGATGTTTTGTGAGTTTGTGAATATAAGTTATTCGTTAACTTTTCAAGTCAATTATCAAGGCTTTAAACTATTGTTTCTAAGGAGTATTTATCAGTTTTCAACCATTGCTCATAAGTTATTTCATTTGCTGAATTGTCAACCAGATCATTTAACTTTTTTTTAATTCTTTCTTTTCCAGGACACTTTTTACACTCGTGAAACACCAATTCTTTATTTTCTAATGAGCATACAGCTAAGGCCATCAGTTCTTTTAACTTTAAATCATTTTTGAATACTTTTACTATTAGATTTGGATTTTGATGGTGGATACAAACAGAGACGGTTTGGGTGATAGATTTTCCAGCACAGTACACAGTGTTTTGGCCTTAATAGAGCAAATGATGTTAATCCTGCCTTAACTATATCATTAGACTTTGATTCTTCTATCCATTTTTTTTTTTTTTTGTATGTATTTAGGTGCTCCCAGAAGTCCTGACGGTCTTATCATAGAGCACCGCGGGAGAGCATTTAACAGGAAGTTCACGCCTCCTTCCGTACCAATGTGATAGATGAAATATCCAAAAACACCAGATACTCATTTGTATCCAGTTAGTTAGTAAATAGGAGTACTCATTTGTATCCAGTTAGTTAGTAAATAGGAGTACTCATTTGTATCCAGTTAGTTAGTAAATAGGAGTACTCATTTGTATCCAGTTAGTTAGTAAATAGGAGTACTCATTTGTATCCAGTTAGTTAGTAAATAGGAGTACTCATTTGTATCCAGTTAGTTAGTAAATAGGAGTACTCATTTGTATCCAGTTAGTTATTAAATAGGAGTAAAACCCAAGAGGGTTTTACTCCTATTTAATAAAAAAAAAAAAAAATTAAATAAATTATACTGTATTAATTGTTTAGAACATTAGCAACAAATTATCAATTAAAAAGTGAAAACCAAACTTAATAAGTTAAGTGGTTTCTAACAGTTGCACCCATTGAATATGCTGTTAGGCAGGTTGAGGGGCGCTGGTTTCCAATAATGCGCTCAACCCTCAATAATTGAAAAATAGGGTTATTTTAAAATGCTGCCATTTTAGTTTTGAATGCAACAAGTAAATTTTTGCATTTTCAGATATTTGGACCTTATGGTCTTAATTGCTGTTAAGCGTAGATCAATACAAAGTGTTAGAAAAAATTATGAGCATTTCAAAATGGCTGAAAATGTGACTTTTTTGGCGAATGGACAATACATTTTTAGATATATTTCAGTTCTAAACTTCAACAAGCGGCTTATTTTTTGTCTATTTGTTGCAGATAATAGTAGCTAATCAGAAAACTAAACTGTAAGGACTTGTTGATGAATAGAAAACTACTACAGTTAACTTCATTTCGGCCTTTTTTAGCATTTTTCAATTTTTTTTCAAAGTTGAGGAGGCTATAAATTTTTTCTAATATGGTACAAGTTAGCAAAAACCAGTATTTTTAACACAGAACTACCCTGAAAACACTTCTAGAAAAAATGAGCCACTTGTTGAAAGATAGAAAAAAGTTGTGAGGCATTAAAGTAGTCTGTTTTTACAATTCTTAAATCGAAGGGGACTACTGCGCATTGTTTATGAAGCTATATTTTCTGAACCGTTGCACTTGGAAGTCTGAAATTTCAAACTTAACCTATCTACATAATGTAGATAATGATATGTAAAAATCAGCAAAATCTGAGATGGTGCCCCACAGGCCATTGGTTGAAATATAATGATTTGATCCTAAAATGAAAATTAAAAAAATTGTTAAAAAATATTGCAAAGATGTTTCCAATAAAATTAATATTTACTAATAAAATACAAAATAATTTTTGTTTAAAAGATCTACTTCCTAAGCTGCTAAAATCTCATGTTTTTTACAAATTTTCGTGCGCTAGCTGTAATGCCAGTTCTTTTGGAGAAATTTCCAAACATTTAACAACTAAAATTTTTAAGCACCTTAGGATTAACAAAAAGTCCCATATATATAAACATTTAATTAAATACCATAATTGTAAAAACCTGTCAAATTTAAACTCATTTGAGACTTTGGATACAAATTTAACTAAACATAAATGAGAAGTAAAAGAAGCGCTTCACATTGAATGGAAGAATCCTTCACTTAACAAACAAATTTTTTGTTATAATAAACTATTATACAACAAACTTTTGTTATATAACAAACAATAAACTATCTATTTGATTAAAATGACAGTTTCATTTTGATTATATTGATTGGTTATTTACTGATTAATTTTGTAATTATTTTATTTTTTTATTACGTATATTTTTTGTCAGTTCATAATTCTCAGAAAAGTCTTCTGTTTTTTAATAACTATTTCAAAGTTTTTTTATTGTAGAAATTTTTGAAAAGGTAATGCAAAATTACAAAAGATGTCAAGATTAAAAAATATTATGTTATTTTAAAATATATATATATATGGAATTAGGAAAAATAAGGTCAACAATAATTTGCCGAGGGTTGTATCTATATACATATTCATATATATATATATATATATATATATATATATATATATATATATATATATATATATATATATATATATATATATATATACACACACACACACTTACTAAAGCGTATTTTTATAAGCATTTGCTCACTTTTTTTGCTTACCTTAACCCATACAGTTTTTTTAGAAAAAGAAGAAAAAAAACGAAGATTAATGAATGAAACGATTGCTGCCCCATCCCAAACCCTCAGTCAATGTAGCAGCACTCCACTGCGAGTCAGGCTATTTGTCAGTCGATGTATGTACTGAAGCCCCCAGCAGCAGGCAATTTCAGTATGACGTCAGATTGCTTACCTTTGTACGCAATACTATTTGTATATATATATATATATATATATATATATATATATATATATATATATATATATATATATATATATATATATATATATATACATATATATATATATACATATACTATATGTATATATACTATATTGAAATGCCATACCTTAAATAATTTTATTTTCTCTCTTATGATGTTATAAGATGGTGATAAATGAGAACTTGCAAATGATTCAAAAGTAACATTAATACTATTAGTAATCATGAGTTGATATAGTTCTTGAGATGTCTATAAAAATAAAAATTAAATTTAACTCTCTAAAAATTGAATTCTACATTAATATTTCTATATACATATATCCTAACTTAATTTGGTTTTATTGTAACAGATACCTAATGGTATTCTTAACAGATTAATAATTGAAATAGTAATAAAAAAATGTAACAGTTAAAATGTGTAAATAAATAAATTTTATAGTAGAAAATTAGTGGTTATGAAAATAAACTATAGGTAAATAAAGCACAAACTACATTGTTTTGTCAAAATGGTAATTAATTATTTGATAAATCATAGTTTATTGATTAGACTTGTGAAAAATTAAAGAAATAGATATTTTAAATGCTATCTATATTCTTGATATTATTTTATGTATTTGATTTAGCAACAGCAAAAAGAGTATAAAAAATATCACTTTTTAAAAAAATAATTATATTTTTTCTTTTCATTTGATTACCATTCGATGTGT
The DNA here is from genome assembly GCF_022113875.1 of Hydra vulgaris. Classification (NCBI taxonomy): domain Eukaryota; kingdom Metazoa; phylum Cnidaria; class Hydrozoa; order Anthoathecata; family Hydridae; genus Hydra; species Hydra vulgaris. The sequence continues at coordinate 6,083,419 of NC_061170.1, forward strand.
AAAATAAATTAAATACCTGAAAAATAACCTGATCTTCTAAGTCATAAAGAATAGCTGTTCTTTTCCAACCATTGTATTTGAATAAACTTATTTGTGCTAAGTTAATAGACATTCTATCAGGATTACTTCTAAATAATGTAGGAAATTGATATTTATCTCCTAGCATCGGATCATTGGCAGAAAAAGATATCTAAGAGCAAAAATGATTAATGAATTTTTCTTTTTTTTTAATTAACAAATAATTTTTTTTATTTAATGTGTTTGATGTACCAGTGTGTAATTTAATGTGTACTAAGTAGAAAAACAAACTAATAGTACATGAAATAAGTTTGAGCCATATTTTTACTTGCATCTATGATTTAAAATAAACAAAATTGTGTTTAGATGTGTGAATTGTACACTTTCTTTTTAAATGATTAAAATACAATATATATTAGCATAAAAATTGACTAATAAAATTGCTGAAAAATTTCAATGTAGATTTTGCTTTTAACCTAGGTAAAAAAGGTAAACATACGTTCTGTCTCAGGATCAAACAACAATAAAACTTTATCTATTAGGTTGGCGTAGATGTATTTATAATAAATTGTTTCAAGTTTAGGATGTTGAATGCTACATCTTCTTGAATCAATGCATGGGTTTTGCTTATGTCTCTGTTACTAGCCAATTTATTCTATCACCTCCTAATGAGAGTATAGCTCTTAAACTTCAGAGTTCTGAGGCCAGCTGGTAGTCAGGTTTCCTGGGCTCTGTGGTGGCTCTCAGAGGGGCTGATTCCATCAAAAGCTGTAAGTATCAGAGTACTAAAAGTACCATGTTGCGCACGGATGGTATTCTTGTTCATACTTTTGGTGTGCATTGTCAAGGCCACATTCGGAGCCCTTTTTTTAAGGCTTAGTGTTTATTAATATTAATGAGGCTATTGCTTGGACTACTAAGTAGTATACTGATTACTATCTGAGTCAAGTTCTTTAAGAAATCTTAAAAATGATTAAATTATTAAAACAATATTTAGCTGAGCTTTTTAAAAATTTTTTTTTTTTTTAAAAAAAAGCTCAGCTGCCTCATCTTGTGATCTTAGTGTTGAGGTTATCTTCCCTAAATTCATAAAAACAAAGTCACATGCTTGGTCTGGGCATTTATAATTATAAAAATTCATCTGTCAGGAAACTAGGTTTTAAACAAAAGTACATAAAATTCTTTTATGTACTTTTGTTTAGCACCAGTTCAATCTATCGTCTTTCTCTTTGTTCTATATCTATACCTTTATCTTAAGACTGCACTCTTTTTGATATTATTTCTGATATAATTGACCAAGCCCTTTTTCTTTCTCCATCCGCCAATATCGTTGTCGTCAGTGACTTTAACGCTCATCACACTGAATGGCTTGGCTCTAGTGTTAGTAACTCTGCAAGTGCAAAAGTTTTGGCTTTTACCTTTCTCAATCTCTAACTCAAATAGTCAACTTTCCAACTTGCTTTCCAGACAACCCGAATTATTTACCTTTTCTACTCGACTTATGTCTTATTTCTGATGCTCAGTTTCTTCACATTTACCCTTAGGTGCTTCTGATCATAGTTTGATCTCTCTAAAAAATATTATCTCATCATTCTTTATCATCAAAATCTATCTATTATTGTGCCTCTTGCAACTACCTTAAAGCTGACTGAGATTCTTTCTGTGATTTTCTTTGCGATGGCTAGAAATTTTTTGTCTTCCTGCTGTCAAATGTGCTTCTTAGATAACTTCTTGGATTCAGGCTGGTATGGAGTCTTTTATTCCCTCTCGACAATTACAAGTCTAGCCTCATTCTTCTCCATGGTTTTCTTTTCATTGTCCTGCTGCAATTTTTAATCGAAACCATTACTTTCATATTTATCACCAAAGCAATTCTCCAAATTCAAAGCAATTCTTTTATAAAAAGAAGTTTTTATAAAAAGAAGTTTTTTTTACAAGGACATTACATTTTTTTCAGTTTTTTCATTATTTTAAATTTTGATCTTTTTGTTTTTATTTTCATTACTCTTAAAATTTAATAATTATCATACATTATAATAATTATCATACATTATAATAATTATCATACATTATAATAATTATCATACATTATAATAATTATTCTATTCATTTAATAACATTTCATATATAAATATTTAATTAGTATTGACTATTGAATAAGAAGTTGGATATAAAGATCTCTCTCAAATTATATAATAATATATAAAAATATATAATATATAATATAAAAATAATATATAAAAAAAGTTATACAAAAATTATATATGAAAAAATTTATGAAACTTTAATTACATAAGAATGATTCTTATGAATTCATAAGAATTTTTTTTAATTTTAATTTTATATGATACATATGACTTCAATTACATATGATTTTAATTATATATAATACATATGATAATTAGATATGATACATATATAATTTTAATTATATATGATAAAATTATATATAAAATTTTCATATAAAATTATATATGACACATATAAATCTTGTAAGTTATGAGATAAACTTTGTTATATTTTAACAAAACCAGCTGAAGACAGTTTTGTTTCTAATAAAATGAGCTTTTAGTTTCCCGCTATTTTAAATATTAGATTGTATTTTGAGGACAGTTATATTTTGACATATTATTTGAATATTAGGTTACATTTAAAGTTGTCAGTTATATTTAAAATAGGTTATATATTTCAGATATTAGGTTACTCTTTGAGGAAAACATCTTTTCTGATAAAATGAGCTTTTAGTTTCCTGCTACTTTAAATAATTTTGGTTATATTTTTTCACGTCAGGTTTTAACTTTGTTTAACTATTTTCTAAAGAATACTTTCAAAATCATGTATCAAAAAGAAATTAATTTAGAAATAAAACAATTAACAATTATAAAAAAAAAAAAGAGCGAATTACTTAATGATTAACATAAATGCACAAGAAATAGTTTTGTTACATAAAGTTGTGATTGATCGCATTATTCCAAAATGGTGGAGAAAAAATAATTAATATCAAAATAATGATGAAACTTTTACTAATAAAATTTCTGCTTACTAAAAACAGATGTTATTCATTAGAGCAAAACTTTGAATATGGTCTTCTATTAACAATGTGCTCCACAACAAACAGATAAAAGATAGTACAACTTGGAGCTGAAGTCAAACAACTTATTAAAAAAAAAATATATTTTTAATAACTTAGCATAGTTTTAATAAGTTCATTAGTTTTTTTGAAGGGAGGTTGGAAGGAATATAAACAAAAGTTTTTAAAAAAGTAGTTTATGATAATTAAATGCATTTACAGTGTCCAAATAAATAACTGTATAAAATTTACTTTTTTTGCCATAATTTAGCAGGTTCATCTGAATCAGTTTTAACTTATTTTTATAATATTTTTATAATATATATATATATATATATATATATATATATATATATATATATATATATATATATATATATATATATATATATATATATATATATATATATATATATATATATATATATATATTATTTTTATAATATTTTTATAATCAATAAAATAAAAGATCACAAGTGTAAAAAATACACTTAAAAATGAAAATTAAAATTATTATCTAAAAAAATAAAGCTAAGAAAAAAAAAAGCTACTTTCATTTATTTTTATTTATTTTTACTTAATACAACAGGCTACTTATGCTATATCTATGAATGCTAATGGTTTATTTTTCCAAAATAGCTTTTATAATTTATAGATAAAATAAAGTTTTTTTTTTACTAACTGAAATGTTTTTTTTTTATTTATCACCATTCTTGTATTGTTTTAAGGATTCATTTAGTTACCAGTTCTTCTATTGTTGTTATTTACTTTTAAAGATTTTCTTGATTATTGAGGTGTTATGTTGACGCCTTCATTCATGTAATGATTGATCCTAGCTTAAAAACATTAATAAGTTGGTATTACATGAGAGTTTTTGGATGCATGTGTAATTATTGTTTTGCATTATTTCTGAATTACAACCACTGTAGGGTAATTTTAGGCTACAGTGGTCTGTATAATAAACAAACAACAACTGAGTTTATTTTTTGCCTAATGTAAAATGTTGATGCAAAATAACTCCTAATAAGTTCGCTGATTTTTTGATCTGATAATTACATCATCTAAAATATAATTAGTTATATTTTGCTTGTGTTTATTATCAATTTAAGTTCCTCACAAAAAATTCTTAGTTTTATCGAAAGCAATGGTTTGTGTTCCTGCTAACTGTAAAATCTTTTCTTTTTCCGTATTAGCTATATCATTTACAAATTGAATTTTCTAAAAAATTTTTATAAAGATATAGAAACTTTTTAATTTTTCTAAAAAGATATAAAAAATTTATTGTTGCGCATGAAAATTAAAAGTTTCATAAATAATGAAACTTTTAATTTTCATGCGCAACAATAACAAACAATAACTTTTAGAATTTTCTGTTTATGAAGAACTAATTTATGTATTAAAACTATTTTTATTTTTTTATTTTTTTTTGTAATTCACTATCCCAAAGCCAAAAAAGCCACTACAGATGAGGAGGCTACTTAAACTCAACTCTATAACTCCAAAACACGAACCTTGACAAACAAGGCCACTGCGCTGAGAAACAAGTTGAGCGTGGTACTACCAGGGACATGGTGGGAATCGAACTTGGAACCTCTCGCTTATGATGCAAGCGCTCTATCACTACACCACTACCACATTTAACTTTACAGAAAAATGTAAAGTAAACATCAGCATTCAGCATCAGTAAACTACTATTTACCAGATAATTTTTTTGTTTTATTTTTTGTCTAGTAATAATATGAAAATTTGTGACATTTACAAACTTATATGAAAAAATAAACTAATTTCAAATGGTATGACATTATTTTCATCAATATTAACTCTTCTAGTATATAAGAAAAATGTATATTGTAAAAAGTGGATAGCTTCAAACAATGATACCATTTTGAATAAAGTAATGAATCTAAAAATCTTCCAAGTACTATGATTTAAAAATTATAGCCTTATGACTTTAGAGCCCTATAACGTTTTTCTCATTCTTTTTTAACTGTTTTCTGGATAGTTCTCTTTTTAAAAAAGTGGTATTTTTTCTCCTTAACTTATGAAAAAATCTAAAAATTGCTAAAATATGCTAAATTAAGTTAACTGTACTATTTTTCTACTTGTCAACAAGTCTATACAGCTAAGTTTTCTGATTAGCTACTACTACTTGCAATAAATAGGCTAAATATAAAAATCAAATATATCTAAAAGTATATTCGCTAAAAAAGCTAGATTTTGAGATGCTTGTAAATTTTTATAACACTTTGTTTTGATTTAAGATTAACAGCATATAAAACTATTAGATCCAACTATCTAGAAATGCAAACATTATAAACACGAGTACGTATTTTGATGTTTTCAACACTCATTCATAATTTCATGGAAAGTGATAACTTAAAAGTTTAAGAACAAACTTATTCTAATGAAAGGTCAGATACAATAACACTGTTATTGTATCTGACTGTTACTTGACTTTTCGTTTGAAAAGGTTTGCAACTCTTGAACTTTAACAGAGGAATAAAAATGTAATGTTTCAATAAACTTATTTACAGCTATATATTTACAGCTTTTATAATTAATTCCTTTTAGTAATAAGAGAGAGACATGAAATAAATGTATCATAAAACTAAAATATTGTTTGCAAAAATAGAAGTTGGTTGACCTGCGCACGTAACTAACAGTACAGCCAATCGCTGATGTCTTTTTAACAGAACCTTTAGCATTAAACAATTAAAAATATTTTTGTTCTACACAAAGTAAGAAATAAAAAACTTAAATATTTTTGCAATTCTGCAGGGGTAACATAAATCAACATAATATTATTTTAATTGTTGAAAAAAGCAATAACGTTGTTATTGCTTTTTTCAACAATTAAAATAATATTTTATCAGATTTTCACAAAAAAAATTGAATTAAAGTTGAAGGAGTCTAATCATATTTGATTTTTTTATTGGAAGAAATTTTATTGGAATGTGTGTAGTATAGTTTTATAAAAAACTATTCAACACACATTCGATCCCGAATAAATACTGTTTGAACACGGGGAAACATTTTTGCTTAAAAAATAACTTATGAAACTTGAAAAATTTATAACTGAAGTGTAAAATATTTCAGAATACTTGAAAATACAGTTTATGCAAAGATTATATTATTTCATGTTTTTTCATAAAGACAGAAAGCAAGCTAATCTGTTAAAAATATGTCACTTGTTTGCTATTCCAACTCATAATGCGAGTCTTGAACATGTGTTTTATTAATCAAAACTCTGGCAACAAATAAGCAGTTATTCCTTGTTTTCTATTTTATGATTAAACAAGAATGATAATTAAGTCAGCGAAGAGTGAAAACGTTAGAACCGTTAACGTGAGATAAAAAACGTGAGAACTGTAGATAAAATAAAACTTATGATTAGTGGGTAAATTGTTTGCAATTGCACTAATGACCTATATTAAATTATGCTTATGTATTGTTACCTATACTAAATTGAATTGCTATCTGTTTTATATTTTTTTATTTTTGACTTGTTATAGATACTTTCTCAAAAAAAACATTTTTCATTTAAACAGAGTGTTCCAAAATAATTTACCATTGGATTTGTACAAAAACCAACTTTTTGAAAGAACGGTTTTTGAAATTTAAGTTTATAAAAAATCTGGTTTTGACCGGTTTTTAAATTTTTGAAAAAGTTGAGTAGGAAGAAAATTAAAAAAAAAGGATTCTAATTAATTTTCAATGAAATCACAAACTCAATATTAAATTCAAAATATACTAAAAGAAAATAGGTTACGCATAACTTACACAGTTATGTTTATCTGAGTAATTCAAATATAAAAGTTCTAATTTAGAAACAATATTTATATTTACCTTATTTGAAATTTTTCTAAGATGAAAAGGAATTTAAAAAACTAAACGGTTGTTACAGCTAGGGCTAGATTTTCACCCGTGAATCAATTTTCAGAGCCTTAAAAAATATTTTGCAAAACTATTTGAATGAAACAATATTATATAAGAAATTCTATTTCACAAGTTGAATTTCAATATAAAGCTTTTTTTCTTGGAGACTGAATAAGTGCTAATTTCATAAGTGCAAACTGACATAAATGCAAAGCATAGCAAAAACTAGCATAAGTTCAAACTGGCATATGTGCAAATTGGCATAAGTGTACCAAAAGAATTTGCAAACATTGGCATAAATGCGAACTGGCATAAGTGTGAACCTGCATAAGTGCGAAGCAGTTGAAAAACTACACAAGTGCGAACTGGCATAAATGCAAATTGGTATAGGTGTGCCAAAAAGTTATATACGTTACTGTATCTCTGTTTTTATCAGTATTTTTTAGTTTTTATTAAATTTTTAACTATTAACTATCTTTGCTATTATCATTAACTTTTAGTCATAGAATTTACATTAAATTTTAGTCATAGAAAATACAAAAATTTACCTGCAGTATGTTTCTTTTGGAGCATAATTTAGACGTAATCATGACTTGTTTTGTATTTGTTGGTCCTATAATTGCAACTTTTGATTCCCTCTCCAAAAGGTTAAAAAGCTTTACCAATGCAAAACCTGTTATGCCCTTCAACATATATATATATATATATATATATATATATATATATATATATATATATATATATATATATATATATATATATATATATATATATATATATATATATATATATATATATATATATATACATATATACACTTACTAAAGCGTGTTTTGATAAGCATTTACTCACTTTTTCTGCTTACCTTAAGCTATACCGTTTTTTTCAAAAAAAAGAAGAAAAAAAGAAGAATAATGAATAAAACGATTGCTTCCCCATCCCAAACCCTCAGTCGATGTAGCAGCACTCCACTGCGAGTCAGGCTACTTGTCAGTCGATGTATGTACTGAAGCCCCCAGCAGCAGGCTATTTCAGTATGACGTCAGATTGCTTACCTTAGTATGCAATACTATTTGTATTTATATATATATATATATATATATATATATATATATATATATATATATGTATATATATATATATATATATATATATATATATTATATATGTGCATGTATATATGTATATATATATATATATATATATATATATATATATATATATATATATATATATATATATATATATATATATATATATATATATATATATGTATATATATATATATATATATATATATATATATATAAGATTTATAAATTGTTTATAAATTATTTAAGTTTAACATTTTACCGCAGTTTCCAAAGCTTCAACTTGAATGTTATAATTTGCCAAAATGTTTTGATTTTTATTAATTAGATTAGCTGCAACTCTTAAAGCAGATGCATAGTTATACTGATCATGGTTTGTATTAAACGGAAGTAGGGCTCCAAATTTAATTGTTTTTTTTGAGTTATTTGAGCTGGTATTACTCTTGCTTGAATAAACGTTAAACGTTTTTGTAACAAGTGTTTGTTCTAGACTTGAATTTGATGATGTCGAAGTGGTATCAATATTTTGATATTTCGTTATATTTTCGGCTTTATTAGTCAGTATAAACATTAAAAACAAGTTCTTGAAAAAGATGCACTAAGAAAAATACATAAAATCGGATATAGATGTAAATATGAATAAAAACAAATTTGAGCAACAAGTATTTATATCACAAAAAACACACTAAAAATTTAGTTAAGTAAAAATTTTCACAAAACAAGGCAAATAATTTTTGCAATGGTTTTTTTTTTGCAAAATTTCTCTCTAGCAATAAATTTAGACAATATAATTTTGAAACAAGATTTATCATTAGAGAAAAAATAGCTTAGAGATACTTATGATGAAATGTGTCTTTATTTAAGAAGGTTGAATCTATGTATTCTTTTTAAAGGTAGTCAGCTTTGTAAATGTAGCTGATGCATTTAGGATGAAGATGCAGTTGATTCAAAAACTTTTTATTTATTAACTTAACCGTAGTTTAGATCGTTAATCTAATTTTCAGTGATTTTAAAATATCAAAACAGAATATGCTATTCAGAATAGATAATAATGCTCTCTAGAATAGATTAATCTAAAATTAATTACCTATTAATTATTAACTTACCTATATTTGCAAAACTAAAACTATTTCTTACTAAATGATTTGTTTGAAAAATACTTTAAATGTTTTATCATTTTATATCACTGTTTTCTTGTCTAGAAAAATTAATTTTTTTATTAAAACATCTATTTTATGACTTATGAAAAATAAAATAATAATAACTTAAATTTCATATTGTTAATTTCAAGCTTTTGAAAAAAACTTAAAGAATTAAAGGTAAATATTTAACATTTAAAATCATCATTAAATGTCTTTTTCTTTTGCTACTAAAATTGATTAGTTTATGTTAAAATTATTATTTAAATATGAAATATTAATAAATATAAATTACTGCACTTAATTACTGTTTTGAAAAGTTTCACTTTTCTTTTTTAATTTTTACTCAGTGTATGATATGGATTGCCATAATGGAAAAAAAAGAATTAAAACACCAACTGTTGAAACATCTAAAGTAACCTAAAAAAAAATAGTTGAGTTATTTGAAGTATTTGAGCAGAATAGTTGAGTTATTTAAATATTTGAGCAAAATATTTGTTAAGTACATCTCACAAATTTGTAAAACTTGATGACTTTACATCTGACCCTATTGAAAAAGCATTTAGTAAGTTGTGTCAAGGTGTTGGTGGTGCTTATTTTATTTTGGTTCAACAAGTTTTAGAAAAAACTAAAGTTAAAAGAAAAGAGTTTTCGGTCTAGGTTTTTTTGCTACAAACATTTATATTTTATGATACTGCAAAACTTATCATTTAAATTTTTTTTGTCTTTTCATAATTCACAAACCTGATCATTTAAAGGAAACATGTCGTGGTCAACAAAATAATTGAGTTTAATGATTTGATTAATTATTACCAAAAAAAATAAAAAATACCAAAAGATTTATTAAAGTGTATAGTTGTCTACAAATGTGATAAAAAGATTTGTTTTCAATCTACTGAATTTTACTGTGGTTTACCAAAGTAAGATAAGTTTTCTTTAAATTGTTATGTATATATAAAAAAAAATTAATTGTTACAGATTTTTGTTATATTTGTAATAATATTTTTTTTATAGGTTCATACTAAATCTTTCTTCTAATTTAAAAATATGAGACGTATCATTGTGGATGCTTATGTTATGTAACAAGTTTGTCTAAAAATCATGTAACTATTTTAGACAAATGGTCGAATTTGTTTGAAGGTATAAGATATTTGACTAATATTGAGTTATCGATAAAAAAACAAGTTATTATAGAAAGTTTATCTTCTATGAAAATTTTAAGCATTGGTCATACACTATTTTCTTCAAACACTATTGTTCGAGCTTTTGAATATTTTTCTGTTTTAACAGCACTTTATAAGCCAATTCGAAATAATTATCACCTTCCCAGTTTTTCTATTCTACAAAAATTGACATCAAAAGCTTCAAAATTAAATAATGATGAATTTATTTTGTATGTTTTTTGTAAACTTACTAACCAACAATGACAGTGCATTTTAATATGCTAAAGCTTCATTAATTTATCATGGTGCAGAACTTTTTGGTAAATCTGTTAATCACTCAGATAAATTAGCAAAAACAATATTAACTGTTATGAAATGTCTTTTTGGCGGACCCACTTTTATATAATGCATGATTCCAGTATGTTGTCTTGATTCAGATTTTCAGTATGAAGTAGTTGATTCTTTACTTGGATCAATTTTAAAAATAACATTTTTTTACTTTAAGATTATGTTTATATATGGAAAAATATAAATAATTGGATTTCTGAAAAAACTCAAGAAATTCAGTTTAAGAACAATGATGATAATTTAATTGCAAGGTGGGATGATCTTAAGAACCTTTGCAACTTAGAAAGTAAAACGCTTGTGACTCTTTCACATTTTAATGCAGCTTCAATCTTTCCAAAACCTGATGAGAGACAAAATGTTTTTTTGTGTTTGTGAGTTTTTTGTGATGAAACACTTTCTTCTTTATCAATACATCCTGAAATAGACCAAACGAATGTTAAAGAAACTGTTATATTTCTAAAAAAGTTTAAAGATGCATGGAAAATTATTAATGTTCACAAACTGGGTGATGATAAAAGGTTAAGAGACCAAAAAAAATTAAAAAAAAAAAGATTTATTCAAAGCTAAACATTCCATTCTCTTACAGGGAGACTTATATAAAACTCTTTTGAACAAATTATGTTTCATTGAAATTTTGTAAATTTTCTCTTCAATAAATATAAAATAAGCATGCCTTTAGTTAACCTAAAGTTAAAACCTTCAGTTTTCAAGTTTTGCCGCTCATATTATAGGCCTGCGTTTTAGATAGCAGTGATTATAATGAAGAAATTTAAATTATTTTGCTACATTCATTGTCAGTAGAATAACTTTCATCATCACTACATTCTTCATCTTTACCAGAGACGTCAGTGGAGCTACTTTGGTTTTCTTTAGATTTTTAATCTCGTTTATCTGAACATGATAGTTCATTGTTGGATGAACTTATGTCACTTTGCGCAGTTATCAGAGCTTCATTTATATTCTTATGACTTGCGGCAATATTAGTTTTTTTTCCATTGGAAATTAGGCTTTTTCGAGAACAGGAGCTACTTTTATTTTGAGGCTTTTTTTGTGTGCCACAACGTAAAGACGACTAAAATGTACCATTTTTAAAATATGCAAAAAAACTGTGGCCAAGTTATCAACAAAAAAAAAAACTATATGCATGGTCATTCAAGGTGTGTTGTGACCTCACGCGTCTCTTGACAAGACCTGTAAAGTTGTAGGTATATTATATATAAAATTTTGTTATGTTACCATAATTTCAGAACCTTGAAGTAAAGTTTTTCTGAAAGGTAAATGAGTGTATTTACATAACTTAAATAGATTGATATCATACCTATCATAAAATTTATACAGTGTTGGTCTAAAACAAAATCTAAAAATTTTTTTAAGAAATATTTTACATAGCAGTTTTTTCAATAGAGACACTTTTTGAGAAAAAACAAGTGGAGACAAATATGTAGGTAAAAAAATTTTTGAACATCCCATATTTAAATAGAATAAATAAAACATATACTAATAGCACTTTTATTTTTTTCACATTTTGAAAATTTTGCAGTTTTGGCAAAATTATGAGTAAATATTTAAGGAAACCAACAAAGTACCCTGTTGCTTTGAAAATATATTGACACTAGTATGTATGCCGAAATACATGTTTTACGGAACTGAGTTGTGTGCTAAAAACCTGTTCCACATTTTTAAGAGTTCGCGTTTAGCCAGTATGGTAGAATGGTGTTTTGTTGTCTTATTCTTAGAACTTTATAGTAACTTAGAGTTAATTTAAAAGCAGAATAGTTAAACCTTTTTATAGAGTTTTTTAATATATTAATGAACGTTATGTTTATATTTTATGTGTTTTCTGGTCTAGTAAATGTTGAAGATATGATTTTTCTTTTTTTTATCTTATTCTTTACTTTAAGCTAATACATTTTTTATGTACCTGTCAAACTGATGTCTGTTATTTGTGTTTGTAAAACATAATGAATTTTGTAACTTTATTTTTCTTATTATTAAGAACATTGTGCACTAAAAAACAGTAGCAATTCTTGTTTTCAGTTATTTATTTTTGTATTTAAAAATGTACTTTTATTATCTAATCAGTATCATTTGAATATAAAACTTATCTTCCTCAACATTGTTTTATGCAGTCAAACTTTCTATGCATAATTTTTTTTTAATTTATTTTATTGTATTGTTTTAGTAAAAAATTGGAATAGTTATTTATTTTTTTTTAAGTTTAGTTAAGAAAATTTTTGTTAATATTGAAAACTTTGTTATTGATCAATCACTTGATTGTTATGAAATATCTATCTAGGTATAAAACACCTATCTATTACACAAACAAATAATATATTTTTGCTTTTTAGTCACACTTGATTAATATAACTCCTATTAACTTATCTACATTTAGGTATTTGGCACCAACAAAAATGTCACTTGTAATTCATAGAGCTTTCAAAATACATCTAATAGATAGACACATACTTTTTATATTTGTTAAAAATGGAGAGGTATATACCAAAACTGTTGATGTTGTCAATAAGTATTTTGGTTTCAATGTAACAATAAACGACATCAAGAACCTAGTGAATATAGCTAAAAAATGGATTGACAACTATAAAAGAAATTGTAATTGATATATTGCCTTTTGCAATGATCTCTTTGCTTGCAATAGACCAGTGTTGACACTGGCACAGGATCTACAACCTTCTCTAGTAGTAACCTTTTCACTCTTTTGTGTTCTTCAGTTGTGACATTATCAGAATGCATCAATGTATTATCTCCAATAAGTAGTGAAACTTTATTTTCTATAAGTAATATTTCAGATTTACAAAGTAAATTTATTTTAAGAGAAAAACTTACCCCCTGGAGAAAAAAATTAAAAAAAAAAGGTTGTCAGATTTGTCTTTAATTTTTGCTAATTCTTCTAAAAAATACCATAATAAGATAAATTAAAGAGCATACCATATAAACTAAATGTTTTAAGGCAAAGTTTTAAAAGAAAAGTAGAAATTGCAAACATATTACTTAAGTAAGCGTATTTGCAATCTTATAACTACAATAAAGTCAAGAAAAACTAAAGAGAGAAATAGTTAAGACAGGTAATGCTCAAACATAAAACTACTATTAGAAAATGAACTTTCAATCGCTAGATTAGAAAATGATATGACCCAAATGGAGGAGGGTGATTGTACAGTTGCATTTACATCAGGTGACAATAAGATTTATACATTACAAACTAGGATGATAATTTATAGCGTGCTATTGCCTAATGTCCTAACAGGTAACATTCAATTCCTATTTGAGAAAACTGTACATTATTTTGATGTTGAATATTTGCAAATTCTACAGCATAGTACTGTTGAGCAAATGCTCATAAGCTTGGCAGTATATCAGGCCTTCAAGCAGTAGAGTGGGCTATTAGTAATAATAATCTTACTCTTGGGTTTGATGCCACCACGCAAGAAGGTGTTCATATTAACAGTGTTCACCTAACATCAAAGAATAAATGTCAAGTCATTGCTCTAGACCAAATGCCTGGAGGGATGGCTGATGATTACAAAAAACATATAGGTATGTCAATTGATCATTTGGCTTCAGTTTATTCAGATTTTCACTTACTTTCTTTTGACAAATATCGTAGTTTGATCATTTATCTGCTTCATGTCCTGCTGCCTTGTAGAATATGTCTTTTTAGGCAAAGGCTAGGAGATGCAAACTCCAACATAAAACAACCCCTGCCTTGGGGCTCTTGGTTGAGTAAAGGCTAGAGATGGTCTATCATTCACCAATATTTGCGGTCAAAGTAACTTTTCTTCTGTTGAGTATTATCTCTTGCAATGTTCATCAGACTTACTTGCTACTTGTGAGACTAATTTGAGTTCAGCTGTCTCATCTTGTGATTTTAGTGTTGATGGTTATCTTCCTTTAATTCATAAAGACTCCAATAGTCACATGCTTAGCCTGGGCATTTACATTCATAAGAACTCTCCCATTTATTGGGAAACTAGGTTTGAATCCACAGACTACTCTTTTATGTGCTTTGGTTTAGTACCACTTCACTCTATCACCTTTCTCTTTGTTCTATACCGCTCTCCTTCATCTCAAGACTGCACTCTTCTTGATGTTATTTCTGATTATATTGACCAAGCCCTCATTCTTTATCCATCAGCCAATATTGTTGTTGTCGGTGACTTTAATGTTCATCGCACGGAATGGCTTGGCTCTAGTGTCAGTGACTCTGCAGGCATTGAGGCCCACAACTTTTGCTTTTCTCAATCCCTAACTCAAATAGTCAACTTTCTAACTCGCTTTCCAGACAACCCGAATCATTTACCTTCTCTACTCGACTTATGTCTTGTTTCTGATCCTAGTCAGTGCTCAGTTTCTCCACACTCACCCTTAGGTGCTTCTGATCGTGGTTTTTCAGGTCAAGCCTCACTCTTCTCCATGGTTTTCCTCACATTGTGCTGCTGCAATTGCCAATCGAAACCATTACTTCCATATCGATCAGCAAAACATTTCTCCAGAAAACAGACGTCTGTTTATTACTGCTAGGAACCATTGTAAAAAAGTTTTGTCTAACACCAAAGCCCGTTATTCTTAGATCATGAAATCTCGTATTTCATCACAAAAATTAGGCTCTCCTGACTTCTGGAGAACCTTTAATAGTATCAATAATAAGGGCAAGCCTGTAATTCCACCTCTTTTGTATGGTTCAGACTTTGTCACCTCACCTAAAGACAAAGCTGAAATGTTTGCCAAGAAATTTTCATTAATATCATCTCTTGATTCCACTAGTTGCATTCTACCTGATATAGCCATCAAACAGGTTGATCCATTGCTCAACATCCGTATCACTCAAGCGTCTGTATCTAAAGTGATTTCCTGCTTAGACTTTTCCACAGCTTGCAGCCCGGACAACATACCCGTTATAGCCTTGCAGAAGTGTTTTACGGAGCTGTTGCCTATCCTTTCAAAACTATTTAACAAGTGCTTATCAGAGTCTTATTTTCCAGCCTGCTGGAAAGCAGCATCTGTTATCCCTATTTTTAAAAATTCTGGAGAGCGATCTGATTCGTCTAACTACCACCCCATTAGTCTTCTTCCTATCATAAGCAAGGTTTTTGAATCTTTAATTAACAAACACTTAATCTCTTATTTCGGGTCTCATAACCTACTTTCTGATCATCAATATGGATTTCGATCTTCTCGTTCTACAGCTGAATTGCTATCAGTAATAGCCGATAGGTTTTATCGCGCATTAGATAAAGGTGGGGAGGTTAAGGCCATTGCTCTTGACATTTCTAAAGCGTTTGATAAAGTTTGGCATGCTGGTCTTCTCCATAAGCTTTCTTCTTACAGGGTATCTGGAAACATCTTTAAGATTATTGAATCCTTCCTTTCCAATCGTAGTATAAAAGTTGTCTTCAATGGACAGCACTCTTTTTCTTATTTTGTAACCTCAGGGGTTCCTCAAGGTTCAATCCTTGGCCCTGTACTCTTTTTAATTTACATTAACAATCTTCCAGATATTCTCACATCTAAGGTAGCATTGTTTGCTGATGATACTACCATTTATTCTTATAATATAGTCACGATAAGAAGCCAACTCCTTCTGATTGCTTGCAGGGGGCATCTGAGCTTGAAAAGGATCTCACTTCTGCTACAGCATGAGGCTAACAGTGGCTGGTGAACTTTAATTCAGATAAAACTCAATTTTTTTCAGCCAATCGTTATCGCAATAATTTAGACCTTCCTATTTTTATGAATGGTAATGTACTCGATGAGTCTCCTACCCTTCATCTTCTAGGATTAACTCTTACTTCTGATCTTTCTTGGAAACCTTTTATCAAATTCGTTGCAAAATTAGCATCTGCTAAAGTAGCTTCTCTTTATCGAGCTCGACACTTTCTTACTCTAGATTCTATTCTATATCTCTACAAATCTCAAATCCGGCCTTGTATGGAATACTGTTGCCATATCTGGGGCGGATCTTCTAATAATACCCTTTCTCTTTTAGACAAGGTGCAAAAACGCATTGTAAACATAGTTGGACCTGCTCTTGCAGCCAACCTTCAACCTCTGTCACATCATTGTAATGTTGCTTCTCTTTCTCTTTTCTACAAATACTATAATGGACACTGTTCTAAAGAGCTAGCGTCTCTTGTGCCATCTACTAAAATTCATTCTTGTGTTACTTGTCATTCAAATAAGTCTCATCCTTTTTCTGTTACTGTTCCTAAGTGCTCCAAAAACTCTTATTCGTCTAGTTTTTTTCCTCGAACATCAGTTCTTTGGAATTCGCTTCCTTCATCTTGCTTTCCTGATTCATATAATTTGCAATCTTTTATATCTCATATAATTCCCAATCTTTTCGTTATCTTGCTCTACAATCTTCATCTTTTCTCTTCCAGTAACTTCCAACACTAACCGTTGGTTGCTTGCAGCCTTGCTGGAAGCGAAGATGTTAAAAAAAAAACTATGTAGTTGAAATGAAATTTAGTTGTACTGTAATAGAGCTAAATGGTTTGCAAATATATAATATTTGCATATATACAAATTATGTACCATAAGTGGTGTGACTTGTAAAATAGGTACAGCAAGTAGTGTGACTTGCAAAAAACTACTTACAAGTGGTGTGACTTGCAAATTAGGTGCCGCAAGTGGTGTGATTTTGCAAAAAGGTACCTGCAAGTGGTGTGACTTGCAAATTAGGTGCCACAAGTGGTGTGACTTGCAAATTTGGTGCGGCAAGTGGTGTGACTTGTTTAAAAACACACTGTTTGATTAAATATTGAATGGTTGTTTTTTTTAAGATTTAATATAAAATTGAAATGAAATTTAGTTTATATTCTTTCACATCACAAAATGTTGTAATTTTTTAAAGAATGTGTACAAAAGACATAAAATAATTCTTTCACTAAATAAGATTAAATAAAGTATTTTTTTACTTTTTTTTTTTTTGTTAAGGTTTTTAGGTTTAATTAACAAAGAAAAATCAAAACAATGTGAAAATTTACATAACCAAAAGTAGAAAGTGACATGTCATGCTCATTTGGCATGGAATGACGAAAACTGCAAGTGGTGTGACTTGTAAACTTATGATAGATAGCTCTGGCTTACATTCTTGTCATGTCTATCGTTAACTATGACTATTATTAAATTTCATTGTTGAAGTTTAAATTTTTAATCATTTACTAAAAGCCAAGACAAATTAATTTTGTTTCAAAACAATATTTTTCTTTTCTTTTTTTTTAGATTATTATTTTGAATAATATTAATTGAAGTTTATTAAAATCGCATTTAAAATATCGAAATTTTTTTTTTAGATTGGAGAGGTGGGGGGTGACTAAATGCCCTTCCCCCTAAATCAATGTATATACCAATAGTTATGTTGTAAAAAAGTTAAATTTTTAAAGTTAATTTTTGTATTTTATATTAGATTAACTCATTTTAATAAAGATTAAAATATTTATATTATTTAACTATTTTCGGTAATAGGCTGTGTTAAACCATCACACCACTGTCAACCCTTAATTTATAAATACACTTCTCATATTTGATAGTGGTCTGGAAGCAAATTATAACAGCTTTTTGTAAATAAAAAATTATAAATTTTAATAAAATAAGCTTGTTTTATTTGAAACAATCAACTTTTTAATGGTATAGATGGTGCTTTGGTGTCCCCACTAGCCTCCTGATTACGCCTTATTGCTTGTAACTATTATAAATTTGGAGCCCACTCTTACACCTTTCTTTTGATACCAATTTATAGACGTTTTGATAAAAATTGACAAAGTTATAACAATTTACATTAAGAAAAACTTAATTTTGACCACAGTTTCTTTAACAAATCCATATATCAAAAATCTGTTACTTAAAACATAATAACTTTTTGTAGAAGTGTTTAATTTTCATAATTTTTTTTTACCTTTAAAATACTGTACTAGAGTTATTTTCAATGATATATAACAATCTAGTAATTAATTAATTTAAAAATTTCATGTAAGTTGCATGAAATTTTTAAATCAATTAATTACAAGATTGTTATATATCATTGGAAAGACCTCTAGTACAATACTTTAAAAGTGAAAAAAATATGAAAATTGTACTCTATTAAAAAAAGTTATTACGTTTTAAGTAACAGATTTTTACATTGTAACATATCTAACACTAGGAAAATAAAAACACATTTCTATAGAGTACTTATGTTTTGCTTTAATTAAATATAGCTTTATTGCATGTTCTTCAGTATTTTTTATATAGAATTATACCTAAATTTTTATCTATAAAACAATTTTCATAAGAAGTCTAAATAACATTTTAGATTTTAAATCATAAACTTAAATTAGCTTTCTAAGGTTAGAAAAATAGAATATATATATATATATATATATATATATATATATATATATATATATATATATATATATATATATATATATATATATATATATATATATATATATATATATATATATATATATATATATATATATATATATATATATATATATATATATATATATGCAGTCATGAGAAATCAGTTATCTATTATTAGAATCATTATTCTTACTATTTTTGAAATCATCAATAATGTTTTTAACTTGGGATTGTGTCAATCAGCGTCCTCAGAAAGTCAAAATGTGGTTTTCAAAGAAAAAATTTAAGCTAATTTTATAATAAAACCATGTAAAGTTTGTTGTTTTTTCGGACTGTTGTGGACCAATATTTTGAAATCGAAAGTCAGAAATGCAACCTTTAGTTTTTCAAACGTGTTGAAAATTTCCCGGAAAATTTTTAACGCCTCGGAAACTTTCCAGGAATTTTTGAAATTTTCAAAAAAAGATGAATTATTTTATAATTAATGGGTAAAATTTAACGTCTTATTTAGACAGTTGTTATGGACAATTTTATGGTAAGATATTGTGAAGCAGATCATACAAATTTTAGAAAGCCTCCTTAGATATTTTTTTTTAAATAGGTTTTTGGTTGAGTTTTTTTATTATAACTGTAAAAAGCGGGTCAGGGCAATAACATCCGTTTTTGCGATGTATAATAACATCCGCGAAACAACATCCGAAAATCCGAAATTTCATCGATGTATAATAACATCCGTGCAACAACATCCCAAATTTCATTGATTTTTAATAACATCCGTGCAACTACATCTGTAGATATTTTGGATGTAACTACATCCGAATTTTTTTTTTTTAAATCCATAATTTTAACCAGTAGTTACGCATCTGATTTTTTCGAATGTAACTATATCCGCCAAAAAAAAGTTATTGTAATGCATTATTTTAAGCATAATAATTTTTTTTTTTTTTTTTTTTTAATTATTTGATAGACTGCCTGCCCAAACCTAACCCTCAGTCAATGTAGCAGCACTCCGTTGCGAGTCAGGCTATTTGTCATTCGATGTAGCAGCACTCCGTTGCGAGTCAGGCTATTTGTAGCAGCACTTATATAATATAATAATTTGATATGTAACTTATAAATATAATTTTATCCGAAATTTTTTTTCTAATAATGCATTATTTTAACCAGATGTAGTTACGCATCTGATTTTTTTTCGGATGTAACTACGTCTGAAAATTTATTTTATTTAATAATGCATTATTTTAGGCGAATGTAGATACACATCAAGAAAAACTTCCGGATGTAGCTACATCTTTCTAAAGATTTCTAAAAATTTTGGATGTTGTTGCGCAAATGTTAATTCAGTAAAGAAAAAAAGCCCTGTTAGCTTATTTTCAGTCCAAAACGGGTTTGACTTTATTATTTTTATTTCTTTAGATAACAGTCATTAAGGGAATTGCCCTTGGGTGGTCTTATATTATTTTTGTCATATTCAATTAACCATTAACAATTAATCCAATTCCGTATTTTATTTTCATATTCTACATTTTTGCATATTTTAGAAAGGCGTATTGTTCAACTTTGTTAAATAATTGGTCGGAGCCTTCTTGATCTCTTCATTTCTGTTTAACTTCCTATTCGACATCATTCAATATTGCTTCATGATCCTGTTTTTTAATTTCAATTTTATTGACTTTATCTTTTTTTGAGACTGCCATTCCACACGAGCTTAACCCAAACTTTGCCATTCCAGATGGGGAAATAAAAACTCCTCCTGGCAATATAATGGAACTCATTCGAAGCACCATATTAACTTATAAGAGTTTTTATTAGTAAGTTTTAATGTAAAAATGTCGTTAAAAACAGGTAGGGATAAATTGTTTTTTCATATATAAGTAAAACATAAAACATTAAAAACGTTAAGTTCAAACGGTTAAAAATCTACAAAAATAACCTAGTCTTGTATTTGGATGCCATCAACCTCTATAGTGACAACCACTAATCCATTACATTGATGAATTTAGCCGGCAAAAGTTACTAACTTCGGAGTATTCTGGGGTTTATTTTGATTTCTTGACAAAAGTTTTTCATTTATGGTTGTCTTTGAACATCCCGTGTTTACATAGCTGTAGCTAACATATCATTAACTTTTAAGTAAATAATAGACAGTGCACTAATTCCACCAGGAGTGAAGTAGCGCACATTCCTCGCTCTTGCACTCGTTTCCCTTCGTCTTTAAGTATTTTGTATCCACACGTCCTTCACCCCTACATTTAAAGCATCGAAGCATATTCTTTTAAAACAAAGTTCTTTGCAAGGGAACAGTTTTTTGCAACATGTTTTAAACCTTCGCAGTTGTAAAACACCAACGGGACTTTTTTAGCTTGATTTCAAAACGCAGCACCAACAGCATTATCTACGCATACACAGTTTAAAGCAGCTGTTACTTTTGGTAACAAAACATTAATTAGGTTCATAACGGGTCAACATCTTGATGATAAATCCTCGGGTAATCCAAAGACAAACGCCAATCGAACAGACTCTTCTGACAATTTAGCGAGACAAGTCAATTGTTTTAAGTCGGCCAAAAACAAATTAACTTTCTCTCCAACATTTAAATTTTATTTTACAAAAAGTTCATATGCCGTATAAACATCTACAGAGAATGCTGCTAACAAAATACGCTCGACATCGTCTTGCTTATTTTCAGCATTCATAAAACTTAGTACTAGTATTCACGTATCGTATACTAAATAAGAAGTTTTTTCTTAGAAGGATTGGCAAGAGTAATTCCAGTTTTACATTCTGCTTTTTTGCGGGTCCGAAGTTTCATCATACGTTTTAAACATATCCAATAATTTAATACTTGAATCCATGCCCGGCTAGTTTGTAATTTTTTTGCTCCAAAGGAAATTTTTTTTCTTTTAAAAATTTATTTATTAACCTGAAATCCACTCAATTATGCAAAGGTTTTACATAAATTTATATAAAAGAACTACCCATAAAAATCAACATTACAAAAACCGCTTAAAGCATAATTACAATTAAAATAATTAAGAACCAAGTAATTGCCATAGAAAAAAGAAACCAAGTAATTGCCATAGAATGTTCTTGAACTTTCTACACAAAATTTACAGGAAACGTATATTTATTATAATTGAGTTTCAAAAATAAAGAAATGGAGAAAAAAAAACTAAAAATTTACAGAGAAAAAATTGTTGCCCTAACTTTTGGTAGAATGGTTTGTACAGAAGTAAGAAACAGATTGGCAACTCTTCTTGAGGTTTGCAAATTTATAAAAACGATTCGATAGTTTAATTTTATAAGGAAACAATGTATGGTTTAAATATAAACTTGAAAAAGTTTTAAAAGTAAGAGTTTTACATTTATTTTTAATAATCTTGTACAAAAATTCCTCTCAAAAAACATTCAATTGATATCTAGATCTTAAAACGGCGTTCTTAAATAAATAAATAAAACTTAGTAACTTAAGTTGAAGTCGAACAATAACTTAATTAAAGTCGAACACTATAAGCATCACGCTTACCAAATAATAAGCTTGTGATGCCCTTGTTAATGATTATTATTTAACTCTCAATAACCTTAAAATTATAAAAGAGATACCAAACTTTTGTATTACTGCTGAAAATGACAAATACGTTGTAAATAAACACCTTTGGTATCTAACTAAACAGGTGTCTGTGTTTAGTTAATTTTCAGATAAACTTTCTCTACAATGGTTAGATTATAGAAAACCACATTTTAAAAAAAAAAATTATTTAGGTGCCCCAAGACACAGAGCACCGCGGATGAGCATTTAATTGGAAGTTCACGACTCCTTCCTAACTGATGTTGCAAAACTTGCCCAGAGGTGGGGTTTGAACCGCGGATCCTTTGTTTCTAAGGCAAGTGCGCTACCACTGCGCTCATGAAATCATAATATCAATTATGGAAAACCAACTTTTCCATTAAAAAAAAAATTCAAAAATTTGTTCTTATAATGAAAATGTATGGTTTTTTATAACTTAATATTGATGAGAAATTGGCTCAAAGTCCTTTGGAATAATATGATAACACTAATTAATTGTTAAATGAAACAATTTATTAAAACTTTAAAAATAACTAACAACGCTGCTGAGAAAAAAGTCAAGTTGTTTTATAACGATTTGCAAGTACTTAAGGAGCTATACTAGAAAATTAATTGTAAGGTAAATTTAAAAAAATAACCTTATTGAGAATAATTTGTATAGAAAAGATTAAAAATATTTTTTTCTTATCTTAAGAACGAGGTTGTATAAAAGAAAATTTTATTGTGATTAAGAAATACAGAATAATTCTTTTCAATTAAAACAAAAATGAGTTATTTGCTGATATTTGCGCAATAATGATAATAATTTTGATAATATCTGTAATTAGATATTAATAAAAATTACAGGTTAATTTAATATAAAAAATGTTGTTTATAACAAACATTTACTATAAATTCGGCATCACTCAATAACGTTTTTGTTACTTTTTGTTCTTTCTTTGATGATTTTTTTTTTTCAAGTGTTAAGGATCATGTGATTTTTTTTCTGACAAATGAAATTTCGAGAAAATTTTATCAATGGCCTGTCCCACAACTTATCTTTTGCTTCGATTCAACAAGATTTAGATATTTTGCAAGCTTTGATTTCTACATTGACAAGGTCATCACTAGGGTTCTTCACTTTTGCAAAAGTTGAGTTTTCGATTAAAAAAAACTTTTCCAAACTCTGTTTTAGATTCGGTAAGTTTGAAACAATTTTTATTACTAAATTTTGAACCGAAATGAATTTTGCTTTACGAAATTTATGATATTCTATCAATACATTTTTTAAGTGTCGAAATCCTAAAAATAGCTCCGAAATATTTTTCGCCTTCGAAACTTTTAAAATTTATTGAAATATATTTACATTATCGAAAATTTACCGAAACAATTTTTGACTTTTGAAACTCTCTAATTTGTATCGAAATATTTTTATATCATTGAAATTCTATAAATGGCACGGAAACATTTTATCGCTTTCGATTCTCTATAATTTGTATTGAAAAATCAATCGTAAGGATCGTATTAAAATTGGAGGGGGAGTAGCTATTTTTTATAGAAATTACTTTAAATCGGAGCAAGTACAAATAACCCAAACGGATACGAATATTAACATCGTCTGTATAGACTTAATTTTTAATTCGCATAATCTCCGTTTAATCACATGCTATCGCCGACATTTTTACTCCATTACCGATGTGGCTTATATCGAACTTATGACTGCATTTATATATAATGCCACTCTGTATCTCAATTTGTTATTGTCGGTGACTTCAATTTTCCTAAAATGGACTGGCTTAATTACGTATCACCAAACGAAAAGTGCTATATCCTTTTTTTAAATTTAGTCAACAATCTCGGTTTGCACCAATTTGTACAAGAACCTATTCGTGAAAACAATATTCTTGATCTTGTATTTTCAAATAATATCTCATTTCTTAGTCTTATTTCAGTTGAATGTCCTTTCAGCACCAGTGACCATAACACTGTCCACTTCTCTATTAATATAAATGATCTCGATCATTTAAATAAAAATATTGAATTCTTCTACGACTTCGTTAATACCGACATTGATGGTTTTTAGTCTTATTTATTGAACATTAATTGGGACCTCGAGTTTTCCTTTTTTTTTTACAGTTAAAGATTATTGGAACGTTTTCTCTAATCATTTTTGCAATGGTATTTATCAATTTGTTCCAATTAGAAAGAGTAATCTTAGTAAAAAAATAAAACACTACCCGAGTTTTATCGGGAAAATGTTAAGTCGTATGGCTTTTTTTATGGAAAAGATGGTCAAATACTAAAAACATTACACACAAAAAAGCATATAACAATTACGCTAGTAAATGTAAAAAATCATTACTTACGAAATGAGAGTCAAACTTAAACTTGTAAAAAACAATATCAGCAAATTTTTAATTATGTTAATAGAAAATTAAATAACTCTAAAAGTATTTTTCCTCTAAAAGACAAAAACAATATTGAGATAACTTGTAGTAACGAAGAAATCGCTGACGTGTTTAACAAACACTTTTGCAGTGTCTTTACATATGATAACAATTACTCTCCATTTATTAATAGTAATGTTGATGATTCAATTGGTATTGAAACTATACTATTTCCACCAGAAGCAGTGTATAAATCTTTGAAGGAAATTAAAGCCAGCACATCGTACGGTCCTGATGGCATACCTTACATACTTCTGAAAAAATTAGCTCATCTATTGTGTATTCCACTCTCATTTATATTTGATGCCAGTTTTAAGTCAAGTTCTTTACCTAAACAAAGGCGCCAAGCTTTTGTATCTCCAGTTTTAGAAAAAGGAGCTACTGCGGATCCAATTAATTATAGACCCATTTCACTGACATGCACTTGCTGTCGAGTCATGGAAAGAATGATCAATGTGTATGTCATAAAGTATCTAGGTCATCATAATTTAATATCTCTTAATCAAGATGGTTTCCTCAACAAACGTTCAACTAGTACAAATCTCATAACCTGCAAATGATTGGAACACCGTATTCGATAACGACCAAATAACGGATATTGTCTATATTGATTTCCAAAAAGCGTTTGACTCTGTCTCGCATATCAAACTTTTAGTAAAACTTGTATCCTAAAACATAAAAGGTAATCTTTTAAATTGGATTTCCGGTTTTCTCACCGATAGATATCAACAGTTCAAGGTCGGTAATTCTATATCAAACTCTATACGCATTGTTAGCGGAGTTCCACAGGGTAATGTGTTAGGTCTTACATTGTTTTTATTATATGTTAATGATTTAACCGCTATAACTAATAATCTGGACTGTGTAAAACTTTACGCGGGTGATATAAAGTTATATAGTTCGTACCGTGATATGGATCTAAGCCAAGATTTAGTTGTTGCTTTAAATAGACTTGTACAATGGGCAGAAACTTGGCAACTAAGAATTGCTTGAAGTAAGTGTTTTGCAATTAGAATAGCACCTACCTCATTATGCAAAGGTATAAAGGTTAACTATAAATTAGGTGAATATTCTTCGGTTTGGTCTTCAAACCCAAAAGATCTAGGATTAACAATGGACTGTAACCTTAATTATAAAAAACATATTTTTAACGTCATCCATCAAGCTAACTCTAGAGCATACTTAATTTTGAAATGTTTTAAAACACGTGACCCTTGTATCCTAGTTAGAGCTTTCACTACCTATATACGAACAATTTTAGAATATTGTTCTCCAGTTTGATCACCACACCAAATTGGATTGATTAAATCAGTTGAATGTGTTAAACGAAAATTTACAAAAAAAAATAAGGAGCCTTAGAAATCTTTCCTATCATAATAGATTACAGTTGTTTGGTATCGAATCACTCGAAGTTCGGCGCCTTAAAAAACGACTTAGTAACTTGCTTTAAAATTTTTCGTAAACTTGTCTGTACTGATCAATCTACGTTCTTTGCGATCGACAATAAAAGCCACACTCGGGCTCATAGTTATAAAACAAGCAAACAATCTCGTCGCTTGGATTTAAGAAAATATAGCTTTTCTTACCGAGTTGTTGACATGTGGAACAATATGACCTCGGAGGGTGTAAATGCAAATAACATTTTAACGTTCAAAAATAAAATTAAATCTTTCGAATTTAACAAATATCTATTGTAAAAGCAACAACTATTTGTTTCTTTATAGTTTTTTTTTTTTTTGTTGCGATATTTTTAAATTTCTTTGGGCACGTTGTTAGTGTCCATCCTTGTATGGGCCTTCGTGTCCTTTAGAAAATGTATTTATACTTACGCGACCAAAGATACATATATATATAAATATTAGTTTTATGGTCTCTTATTTTCTAATTTGTGATAAATATCCAAGTCCTATTTTGACAAATGAACATATCTAAAAAAGGTTCATATTTACTGACTGATTTATTGAATGGAGATATGTCACCGTCCTACACTCCTCCCACACATACTCTTCACGCCGTCCTTGACTACATTTAGCCATCAATATTCATTCGTATGTAAAAGGAGTAGGAGATTTTGAGAATTGTTTTGAATAAATTTTTATTAGGACAAAACAATTCTCATTTGTAACCCCCTCAATTTGAGGTGATTACAAATTTTATATGATCATAATTTTTAAACACTGAGAGAAAATACTATGAAACTTAAAATTTATGAATGAATGTAAGTCTAGTTAAGAATAGTACAAAAAATATTTTATCAACTTGATGCCTCTCACGTTTGAAGTGGAGGAGAGGGGGGGGGGAGGAGGGAAAGCATCATTATTTTACATAAGTAATAACATACAAATATTTAGAGTCTGCTTCATGTCTGGAAGCTCAAACACCAAAAAATCCTGTGATAAAAAATATTTTAAAAACTAAATTATTTAACAATCGCAGGAGAACACCAACAGTAACAAACCATATGAAAAAAACAACGATAATAAAATGTAATAAAGCTAAAAAATAAACATTATTTGTATCAGTAACATGTGAACAATTTTTTATGACTTACTTTGGCAAATAATCTCCTACTTTTTTAAATCTCCTACTCCTTTTAAATAACTTTTTTATTTGTAAAAATAAATTACTAATACTCAGTGCCGGATCAAGGGGGATAGGGGGGCTATAGCCCCGGGCCCCGCAAATTAAGGGGCCTCCAAAAATTTTAGAGGACCTTTTTTTATGTTTTTGTTTCTTTGTTTTTTTTAGGCTCTGTCCCATAAAAAAGGCCTCCAAAAACAAAAATAGCCCTGGGCCCCAAGAAGTCTTCATTTGCCAATGCTTCTATTACGAACTTTTAAAATCAACTTTATATAATTAAATTTTAGATGCAATTTAGTTATTATTATTATTGTTGTTATTATTATTATTGTTATTACTATTATTATTCTTTAATAATTTAATTTTAATTGTAAATATATTTAATATTTTACATTTAAAAATGATTTTTTTAACTTAAAGGAACTAAAAGTTCTATCCCTAATTTAACTTGAGCCCATGATTTTGTTAAGGTGGTACTAAAGCATTGAAATCATAAAAAAACGATTTTGGGATTTTTATTTCAATTTATGTAGAATTCAATGCTGGTTTCAAATATGTATAACTTTGATATGTTTTTTTAATAGTATTAGGAGATATAAGGTTTTTAAAAAACCAGGTATAATTTTAATCGCATAGCAACGCCTTAGCAACGCTAAGCAAGATTTGGTTTTGCCCAAAAATTTAGTTATATATCCATGTTTTTAAACAGGGGGTCGCATTGAATCTTACAAATAAGTTTTTTTTGATAAAATGTCTTAAATCCATTAGCTAAAATCACATTATTTTCATTAAATCACAAAAACTGCAAGTTTCAAATTTTAAAGTGAAGTAGACACCTAACTACAAATACAATAATTGATTGTTTGGTGCTGTTCCTTATTTATTTATTTTATTTAGAATTATAAAAACATTTATTAAGTATATTAGTTGGTTTTTAAAAATGCCAAAGTCTTTAAAAGCAAAGAAAAAGATGAAGTTTAAAGGTAACAGATTCACAAAAAACAACAAACTTGATGATAAAACCATGCAAATCGAAAAACCTTGTTCAAGTGAAAGAAAACTTAGAAAGAAAAAATGCAGTAGTTCATTTATCAACAACGATGATTATAACATTTTAATAAACTTTTCAATTCTTCAGAATGAGCTTGTAAAATTTATTTTTTGTCTTAAATGTAAGAAAACAGTAACTTTATCAAACAATTTAAAAAAAAAAAAAAAGGAATTTTCTTATC
The DNA here is from genome assembly GCF_022113875.1 of Hydra vulgaris. Taxonomy (NCBI): domain Eukaryota; kingdom Metazoa; phylum Cnidaria; class Hydrozoa; order Anthoathecata; family Hydridae; genus Hydra; species Hydra vulgaris. Next base: position 6,112,297 of record NC_061170.1, read on the forward strand.
TTCTATGTTTAAATTGCACGAATTGTGACTGGAAATATGAATTTGAAAGCTCACAGAAAACAAATAAACTTACTCTAGGAAAAGCTGTAAGCTGCATTAATTATCAAATGGTTATAGCTTTTTGTGAGATTGGTCAAGGTTATCAGGGAATCCGTACATTTGCTAACATTATAAACATGCCAACACCATTATCATTTCCTGGATATCAATTAATAAATAATAAATTACATACTTTTTATAACGATGCAGCTTCAGAAAGCATGAGCAATGCAGCTTTAGAAACAAAGAGTTTACTTGCTACCAATACTTTTGATAACAATAGCATTACAAATTGCCAGGTCTCAGTTGATGGTACATGAAAAATGTCGCAGTTTGCTTCAAAGTATGAAGGGAAAAAACTAAGTGATGGAAAAAAAATTGAATGGGGCAGGAAGATTTACAGATAAAGTTATAAATAAACTTCAAAATTATTATGGAATGGCAATTAGGCAGAATAAACTATTATACCCAATAAAAAAAATCTGTTTGGGCTGTGTTATTTCATAATAGTAATATAAGTAATCCCATCGAACGCCATCAATTCTGCCCTCAATCCAAAAACAGTTAGTGCTTGTGGTAAACAGATAGATTTAATGATCAAAACAAATACAAACCCACATTGAATATACCATTTCAAAATTAATATATATATATATATATATATATATATATATATATATATATATATATATATATATATATATATATATATATATATATATATATTTGAAATTAAAATGAGCTTTCAAAATTAAATTTAAGTCTGAAATTATTTTAGCTATTCGATAGTTTTCGAAAGTTTTTACAAAATCCGAAAAAAAAAGTTTTTTATCGATAACGTTTTAATCGAAAATTTTCGAAAATTGTGTTTTCAAAAATGAACCCTAATTTTAACTATGGTCGTAACAAGTATGGAAGCTGCGTAATGAGGTCGGAAATTAACTAAAATAAATTTAAAAAAACACCATTGAATACTCAAAATTACTGTTATTAAATAAAGACATTTAATTGTATAAACCATTTTTATTGAACTCTACAAATAAATATGTAAGATACTTATTAAACTTTGTGTATACTTCCATAAATAAATATCTAAGGTATTGATCGAACTTTGTGTATACTTCCATAAACAAAAATGGAAGATTTTGATTGAATTTTTTTTTATTGAGTTGTACAAAAAAATATAAAAGATTTTAAAAAAACTTTGTGGCGTTATTTATATAATATTGCCTATTAAAATGTCTAGAATAAGAATAAAGTGAACGATTTCTTTGTCATGCAAATTTTTCATTAGAAATGGCTGTTATTTTACTTTTCTAACAAGTTTCCTTAGTAATTTATCAAATTATTATATAAAGATTAAAAAATATTAAAATATAGTTTCATAAATATTTAGTCTTCCAACCCATCCACAAATACATTTAAGATATAATATATTATTTTACACTTATTAAAATATTAGATGCTTTTAATATTAATAACAAGGACTTAGATTATGACTTTTCTTAACAACCTTTGAATTTCAATGTAAAAATGATAAAAAAACTTGAAGAAGAAAAAAAAAAGGTTTATTTATAGGATTTAAGTTGGCGTATGTTCAGTAGAAATTTGATTCAAGTTGACATAAATTTGGTTACTCTTACTTAGTCTTCTTTTTTACGTCATTTGGATTATTATTCACTACTGACCACTCATGGAAACCGTATATATAATCCATTGCAAAGTTAGCATATTATAAGGTTCTCTTTATTTGAAATTAAAATTAAAAAACACTGAATTGTTCATCTTATTATATTTTGTCCGGCATTTACGGTTAGTTTTTACGGCTTATTTGTTTACGTTTCTCATATATTGTTGCTTTTACTTGAAGAGAGTCTTTCTGGCAGCAAGGCTTAATCTTGTAATTAAGGCATCCATATACGGCAGACTTCAGCATTGTGTCTACGGACTTCCGTACCGTAATGTTTTTTTCTCAGTTGGTTAATGTCGTTCGTTTTTTTCTCTTTGCCTGTGAGTAATATCTTCCATGAAACTGTCAATGTACCTATTGCTGAAAAGATCCTCAGCAATTATCGTAATGAAATGCTTTGTTTTCAGCTGTCATTTTAACGCCGAAAGATTCTTAAAGTTTTGGTTAGTATGCTATACTAGTTGCTCTGATGTCGTAAACTCTGCTTGTCATACATTGAAATTATGTATATGTTCTGTATATATTGATAACCTCTGCATACATTTAAACGTTTAACTATAACTGGAAATTTTATGTAGTTTAACCATATCGTGAAACTTTAGTATTCGTCTGTGAGCTTCTTGGTTATGTTCTGTTTACTCGTGGGTAGATGTTTTTTGATTTTCAGTCTTTAGATAAATCCGGCGCTACTATTTTACTTGCTTCATTTTATTAGAAAATTTTACGAATACGTCTCACTGAACACAGATGTATTATCTGTCCAATTAAATGAACTCCACCTTTCAAATTGGGTTTAATGATTAAAATTGCTTCTCGATAAACTATCCCGCGATTTCGCGAGTTACCGTCTCGCTTTTTGTTTTTCACTGTAGCATATTATAAATAACCTGAAATATTATTTAACGCGTAAAGTTCTGTTATATTTGAATCTAGCAACGTCAAAAACATATGAAATTATATATTATATGCATATATTTGCAAAAAAAAATTAAAAAAATCTTTTGGCAGTTATCTGGAAAACTTCCAACCAAAATCGCTATTGCAGAAAAAAATTTCATTCAGATTTGAATTAAGCGTCACGCACACCTCAGAAATAACTCGTTATAAAAAAAAACATTTAAATTCAGCGAACTCTATTATAAGAGGAGCCTAAAATCTATTTTAAAATATGCAATATATCAACAACTATTTATAATCAAGAAAAAAGTTTAAAAAAAAATTAATATATATAAAATTAATATTCAACTTTAAATAGAGCTCCTGCAAATATTATAAATTTTTAATTGAATTTAAAATGATTTAAGATTCAAATTAAAAATTGACCTATATTCAGATTAAGCTAATTTCATAAAAACATTAATTTAAAAATATTTTATATATGACCCACACTACACAATGCTTTTTTTAAAAATTCAAGTATTAAGTAGATAAGCATAGTAGATTAAATGGGTTGTGATTTCTTAAAAATAAATATAATATAAACTATTTGTGATGACAATGAATACAATGGATTAGGTTAAAAATTAAAGTCTTATGATAAATACTTAATTTAAATCTTTAATAAAGTACATTCGGGCGTGTGGCACCTTTTTAAAAATTAAGTAAAAAACTAATTTTTTTAAGATTTGAAAATCAATTTGATTTGCGAATATAGGTGACTCGATGCGAGATTCGTTTTGATGTTAAAACTTCTTATTTGCAGGGGCTTTTTGCTAGTTGACTCCTGTTTGTGTTAACTCGCAAAAAACTTTTAGTATGCGTTTTATAGGGAATTACAATGTTTCAGATCGCAATGCCAGAATTTATTTTTTACCTTTTTTTTAGACATGTGCCACAGACTGTGTAAATTAAATAAAAAAATTATTGTCCTACAGGGCAATTAAGAACTTTAAGTAAACCTAGGCGAAAAATACAAAGTTCTTAACAAACACAATTTAATTTTATTTACAATTTTGTAATCAATTGTGTAAGGATTTCTAAAAGTTTAGAAATGTTGTGGTGCAAAAAGAGTTGCTATTCGGCTTTGGGCAACAAACTAGCTCTTTTTTCATCTAAAATTTAAACTGACTCTGAGAATAGCCTCATTTTAAATGTTACTTAAATTTTAAATAACTAAAAAATATAGGAAGCCTAATACAATAAATATTTTAATGTTAACCTAAATTAGGGATGTACCAGAATTCCGGCCGCAATTTGTGTCTTTTAAATTAATTCGCTTTTGGCTGGATTTAAAAATTAAAAAAAGATTTTTTTTAATGACATATGACACAGGCTGTGTAAATAAACCAAAAAATCATTATCCAACAGAGCGATGAAGAACTATAGGTAAATCTAGGTAAAAAAATACAAATGTAATTTTATTTGCAGAAATAGTAGTACTGCAAATACATTTGTACTTTTTACCAAGCTTTAACTATAGCTCTTCGTTGCTATGTAGGATAATGATTTTTGATTTATTTACACAACCTGTCACATAAAAAAAATTAATTCCAGCCAGATGCGAACTGATCTAAAAGACACAAATTCCGGCCGGAATTCCTGTACATCTCTAACCTAAATGGAAAAATAGAAATAATAATGATAAATGTGTATCTCAATTAGCCAAGAGGCCAACTAACTGCTTATCTTTGATATTTTAATGTTGGTATAACCTTTTTTTAACTTTAGTTCCTATTCTTGTACAGTTAGGACCGGTTAGTGATCTAAATTAATACAATTAGAACCTGATTGTGGTTTTGCTTATTGTATTTTAGGGCCTGATGTCAATTTAAAGATTAAAAAAATTTTGAAGGTTAAATACTTTTCAAAAAAGAGGACTTTTTTGAATACTTTTTAAAAAAGTCCTCCTTAAAGTCAAATATGTATTTAATCTCGTTTGGAAGAAGTAACAAATTAAATCTATTTTTTTTCCGTTATTTTACTTTTTAAATTTGCAACTTATTTTTGCTTATTGTGGTCAAGTACTATATTATAACTTGTAATAACTTAGGAGAACAAAAAATTTAGTATTGTTTTTTTAAACAATCAAAGCTTTTATATTTATTCTATTTATCCTACGCTTGATTAAGCTTTTTGTAGATCCCACAAACATCTACTATTTTGATCTATATCTACTCAATAGACGACCTTTATAGCTGAAAACTTAAAAAGAAATACAATATGGAGACTCAAAATATTTCAAAGTGATTTTCCAGCCTCTACTTTTTAACAGTTTTCAAACAAAAATTAAATAAAAAAATTTCTTGTTAAAAAAAAAAGACTGAAAAATTCTTAGAAGTCAATTTTTTTTAACCTTTGATTTTTGGCATCTCATGTTATAATTTGAAATCCTCACTTATAATGACAAAAAAAAAAGATTAAACTGTGGTTTTAAAACGTGTGTCAGACTATTTCCTTCTCATTGTGAAGTGACTATTAGTTTAACTAAAATCTTTTATGTTTTATCAACATGTTTTCAGGCACCTTGTTTGATAGCCACGCCACTGTTTTTACGCAAAAAGAAAAAATAAATTGAAAAATGTGAGAGATAATTAGAAGAGTAGCAATAATGTTGTTTCTATAGCTACGAACAATCTGCGTGCATCACTACAAATAATTTATTTGGTCTAAAAGAAAAAATAATTATCACTTTAAGAATTCTACTTGTCTATAGTAATACAAACAATTTTTTGAACTTATAAATAATGGTCAACTGTTTCATTAAATTACTGAGAGGGTAATGTTGTTTTACAATTGAATTATACATTATTTTCTAAATCTAGATTATGCTTTTGCATTTACCTTTGTATATATATTGATTATATATAACGCAAATAGATCATGTGTTTTACATTTTAGTATTCCTTAAAGGAGTTGATCCTGCTTTTTTTGTTACTTGAGATAACTAACTTCCAGACATGGAACAAACTCCAAACATTTATATGTTTATACTTATGTCAAGTAAAGATGTTTTGCAAAAAATTGCAATAATTGGAGCCTGGGAATGAAAAAGTCCTAAAACGTGAGAGCAACAAGTCAACAAAATATTTTGTTTACTATTTTCAACTAAAGTTATATTCATTGATAAATTTTAAATTTTATGGTATAATCTTTCAGCATTCAAAAATTATGACCATATAAAATTTAAATCCCCCTCAATTTGAGGGGGTTACCCCTCAAATTGAGGTTAACCCTAAAACTTATGGTCATTTCTTTCGAATTTTAAAAGGCTATTGTATGAAAATCAAAATTTATCGATGAATGTAATTTTGGTTAGGAATAGTAAAAAAAGTATTTTGTCAACTTGTTGCTCTCACGTTTGGGGTAGTTATGGCCAAAATTTTAGGGCTTACCATCCTTATTTGACATGAATATAAACATATAAATGTTTGGTGTTTGCTCCATGTCAGGAATCTCAAACACCAAAAAATGCTGAATCCGCCCCTGCCCTTAGCAATTTATACATTTTTTTGCACATAGAATTCATTTATTAAGCATTTGCATATTACTGATACAATAATTTAAAAATAAAATCAGTTATTGCGGATTTCATAAACAATCGAAGCTTATAATTTCATTTAAAAACAATTTTTTTTTAAACTTATTTAAAGTTTAAAAAAAAGGTTTGTAAATTCTATGATTGTAAGGATATTTTTAAGAATAATTTACCTTAAATGCCATAGCAGTTCCACAAAGAGAAAGTTTAATCGGCATTTAACAAAGCAATTTAAAAAGTTAAGTTATTTACTTAATGTTCAATAACTAATATTTTTTTTTTAATTTAATACTGACCACTTCCTATAAATATTACGGCTGTTATTTAAATGAAATTAAAACTTACAATAAATGAGTAATTATGTTAGTTTATTCTTATTACGTCATTTTTTAATCAACTGTTTCAAAAAATTTAAAAATTTAAGCTGTAGTTATAAACTCGTTTAGTTGTAAACTCGTTAACAACTAAAACTTTTTAAACATAGTTACTAAACTTCTAATATTTTGCCAGTTTATGACTCGTGGCAGAAAGTAATTTTTTCAAAGTTATCATAAGAATTTGTATTCCTAAACAGCTGTGAACAATTAACCATTTACTTGTCTCAGGCCCCGAGTGAAATTGTAGTGACCAAGCGATGGGGGTTGCGACAAAAAATTAATAATAAGTAAAAACTTGTTCTGGGGCCGTATTCTCATCTCTCCGCTAAGCTCAACGGTACGTTAGTAAAAAATTTCTTTTTAACTACATTAATAAAAAAGTTCTTTAAAAATATAAATTTTTAAAAATAAATGTTTTATTTTAGTATTAGTTTCATTTTAAATAATTTAAATAAGGTTTTTGTCATTTCTTTACTTAGATATCTTGTAATGAAATTTCAGGCAAAAGCTCCGTTTAGCTTTACGGAGAGATGAGAATACGGATTGCTGCAGATTATGAATGCAAAATAATGACTCTTTTAATTCTCCCCCGCAAATTAGAATACTACTAGTTATATTAAATTATAAGTTAAAGTTATTTATGAAATCGATGAAAGTTGTGTAACTTCAGAAAAATTCTTGAATGCTTTGGTCAAGAAAGTAGTTTCACGATGAAATCATCATTAAAAGTAAGTAATAAAAAAATGGAATGTATGATTCATATTGCATCAAAAGTAATTTTACTTATTGTTTGCGCTCTAACTTAACAATTATTATGCTTTTCAAAATTTTTTGTACAGCTTATTAAGAAGCATATCATTATATTTTTTCAATTTACTTTGAAATCAAAGTTTTAAAACTTATGCCACACAGATAATGTTTTAATTGATCCGGATCTAACATTTCTTTATATATTAATTGTTAGTCATAATAAATTAGTGTGTGGTGACTAAGTTAACGAAATTAAAATATCAAAGCGAAGATCAAATTGTATCTCCTTGCACTTTATAAAGGTTTTAATCCCCTTCATTTTTATGGCCTTAAATGAATGATTTTTAACTATTTGTTCATTCTTTTTTTGTACCAAAATTTTTATCTTTAAGATTGTTCATACCTTAATATTATTAGGTACGTTGTAAACTTAAAAAGTTTCTTTACAATGTTTAAACTTCTTAAAATTTAAAACTTCTATTATTGGACCTATGGCGTTTGAAATACATACATGTCAGGCAATTGAAAAGACGTTCTAGACCTATCTAAAACAATAATTAAACAAACTTTCTAGACTTCTAGGCGTTCCATATAAGTTAATTTAGATGTCTTCAAGATATTTTCAATTGCAAGATATTAAAAATTACACATAATTTACAACGTTTTAATTTGATTAAATCTAAGCAATAATATATATATATATATATATATATATATATATATATATATATATATATATATATATATATATATATATATATATATATATATATATATATATTTATATATATATATATATATATATATAAATATATATATACTTATAGAGAATTTCAAGCAAATAAAGTATAATTTTACACTTTAAACCATCCAATGTATAGTAAATCATTTTTTGACAAATTTGTTAAATACAATATTTAATAATTATTAAATCATCCTTAATCAATTTGTAAGTTATGCTTAGTAACTTTTTCAATACGTTACACAACAACATCATTTAAAAAAAATATTTATTAAAACAAGATAAAATTGAAGTCAAATAAGTTTATAAATCAGCAGCCGGGGCTGACGATCTTTTTTTTTTTTCGGAATTTATTTTTTCTTTGCAACATTGATTATTGGCAACACAAAGTTGTTCCATTAATTGGAACAACTTTGTGTTGTCAATAATCAGTAAACTTTATTTACTATATAAATTCAATGATATTTACTATATAAATATTTTTTGTGATTATTAAGGTGCACTCAGAAGTCTTAACGATCTTATCACGATCTTATCACGATCTTATCACGATCTTATCACAATCTTATAACGATCTTATCACGATCTTATCACGATCTTATCACGATCTTATCACTCGTTGCGGAAGAGTATTCAACTAGGAAGTTCACGACTCCTTCCTAACCAATGTCGCTTATTGGGTTAGCGCCGGCGTCGACTTCTGGGTTCTGAGCCAGAACTTTAACCAGTGCTCTTGTCGGACATTCAACGATCGATACAAAGTGCAGATAAACGATTAAACTTTTAATCTACAAAGTATTAAAAAGTAATCATCGGTTATAAGTTTTCACTTTTAACGGCCATCCTACCTATTCTAGCCTGAATTTTTAAATGCCTATTTTTAAAAAATTTTCTTCTTTAGTGTAAAAAGGTTAGAAGCTTTGTTTGTTGACAATAAGTAATTAGTGTGTCTGGCTGTAAAATATTTCTTTCTTTTATGCTTGAAACCTACAGAATTTTTTTTTGATGAGTTTATTAATTCTCTTTTTTATTAAAATTCTTTTTGATTAAAATTTTATTGTATTACAATTACGTGTAGTTTCATTTATTCACATTTTTTAAGAGACCTAAAAACTTTTTAACTGCCGCAACTTCATTTCAAAACTATATTTATTATAAAATCATTTAATACCGTATAATCAACGTCGCTCTTTGTTGAGGTAACTGTGGTTCGCATTGAAAATTGAAAAATCCGTGTTTATGTTAATAATTCGAAACTTTTTTTTGTAATTTTCTAAATACATAGTTATGTTTTGTACTGATTATCTGCATAGTTTTTTTATTTTCATAATATTTTTCTCTGGAACAATTGAGAGTGCAAAAAAGTATTGTTTGTGTATTTTAATTTTTGTGTTTTTTTTTTTTACATGGTTTCATATTCAGAATATTTAACATAGTTGAATATTCTGATTTCCATTGAATAGAACGTTAAGTATGTAAGCAAAAAATGTAAAGGTGAGTTTCCACTCATCCGTTTTTCTACGGAAAAAGGGATAGGGAACAGAAAAATAATCACGTGAGCATGCGTAATAAAAGTTTTTATTTGTCCGTAAGGAAATTGCGCATGCTCGCGTGATTATTTTTCCGTTCCCGTTCTATTTTCCCGTAGAAAAACGGATGAGTGGAAAACCACCTTAAGTTATGCGTGATTTATTTAAAAGATAAAAATTGTGCAAATTGAGAAAAAAATTCTAAAAAATGTAAAAAACTTGCAATTGAACTTTTTTTCCCGCAATCTTTATATCCCAACAAGAAAATTTGATGTGAGCCACATGCGTTATGATTCACACTCGATTTATAGGATGGCGGGAATGTGGATCATAAGTGTCTATGGTGTTTATACACTTTAGGTGGCAGCCACATACGGCCCACATATGGCTATAATTTTTATGCCACTTAAGTATTACAAATACCATAAACATACATGACCCACATTTACGCCATCCTATAAATCGAGTATAGCTATCACATGGAGTGCGCTTCAAATTTCCTTATGTGGATGTGTGCAATTTTTTTGCAGCGAATAATTCAGACGTTTTTATTTACTTTTTTTCTTATGAAATGAATTATTACCGCTCTACTAATTACCTGTGATGGTTTATCGGTGATGGTTCATCGGTATCAAGCAGCTTTTCTCGCTGAGAAGGATTAACCTTAAAATCACTGACTTAATTTTTCTAAGAGCTTTTAATTTTTTTTTTTTGCTCGTTTTGTTTTAAATTTAATCCTTTGAAATTATTTTAGGAACGTGCATCAGTTATATAAATAAAAAAGGCAATCGTATAATTAACATTCAATTCAGGTTTTTTTTTATGATATATATTTCGTCATAATAAATTATTTACAATATTTTTTAGTTAAGATGTGATGGGAGAAGGCAGAAAATAAAGTTCTTATCATCTAGCCCCGTTGTAAAAAAAAAAAAAAAGATTAATTAGTGAAAATTCTTTACATATTTACTTAATTTAGCATATTGTTATATATCAATGACTTTTTTAGATTAGATAAGTCTTGAAAAATAGTATACTTTATTTAATCATAAATTTTAAAAAAGGCATGCAAAAATATACATTATTAAAAAAAAATAAACAAATCATTTCATATATTTTAGTTAGATAATTTCTTCTCTCCTAATTGCCTTTTCCAACCATCTTCTCATATTTATATAAAAGGTATTGCACTGTTGACTAAAATTGTCATCAGGTGATAAAATATATTCTAGAGTTTCTTCAATAGTCATATTGGGATTAGCATTTCTTATGGATTTGCAATTGGATTTTAACATTGAAAAGAACTCTTGGTTTGGGTTCAATTCAGGGGAGTATGATAATAGAAACTTGTGAATAATATTTTTTTCTCTTAGTAATTGAAGTACTGCAGCTGCTTTATGAAGTTTTGCCCTTATCTATTATAAGAATTTTATTTGGATTTACTGTTTTTATCATATTGTTCTAAAATTTGCGTTTAAATTTCTTTTTAAATTACGGCATTGCTACAGACCACGGAATTAAATATTGTCTGTTCTATGTTTGTATTTATATAGTTATATTATAGAATTTTTAATTTTATATGTTTCTTTTCTTTTTACTGTAGATGACGTGAAGGGTATATCATTATCAATATTTTTCATAGACGACTAACAGCATTTCGAGTTAAATTAACATATGTAATTTAAACGAGTTAAATTACAAGCGTTAGATATTTCTATGATTTAATTTTTTTCACAATTTCTCATTGAAATAATCGTATTTTTAGTTTCAGAATTGTCTCAAAATGGCAAATTTATGGGTTAAGTATAGACGTATGAATCATGTTTATAAAGGTTTTTGGGGCCAAGGATTTCATTTTTAAGCTCCATTTTAATTTTGGATCTAATTTTAAGGGTTGTCAAGAGTGGTCATGGTGTTTCTCAATGGTTTTTAAATTAGATGGGACATTTTTGTATACCTAAATATAAGTAACTGCTGTCAGGGAATTCAAATCTGGGCATATTCGGTCATGATCGTAGTCATGATCACTCATATGGTCATTATAGTGGCGGTTAAGGGTGATTCTAAAATGTCCCGATGTTTTTCAATTAGATGGAAAATGTATGTATGCCTAAATATAGGTACTTGCGGTCAGGGAATTTTAAACTGAGCATAATCGATCCTTAGGAGTGGTCATAACCGCTCAGGTGATCAATTTAGGGGTAGTTAAGGGTGGTCCTGGAATATCCCGATGGTTTTTCAATTAGATGGTACAATTTGTATGTCTAGTTATAGGTAATTGACATCAGGAAAGTCTGTCCATATTTGGTCTCCAGGAGTGGTTACGTTTGCACAGATAGGTGTGGTCAAAACATTTTTGTAATTTTTATTTATTTTATGTATTAAATTTCTTTGATATTGCAAATATAAACAAACAATGTTCAATAAAGTTGAACTTTATTAAAATATTTTTTTTTTCATATACAAAAATCTAGTTGATGACATCATACATTAGTAAATCAAGAGCTACTTGGCCTCCTCAGACCCAGTGAAAAAATAAAACTTGTCCCACATGGGTTTTATGTGGGTTCACATGAATTCCATACGAAACACACATTAGAACCCATGTGGGACTGGCGTTTTTTTTTTACTGGGGATTGATTGGAGCCTTTGACTTGTCCCTAACTCCTCTATTTTCTGGACACCTTAGTAGCCTAGCTGCAAAGCATTTTCATCATAAGATCATTTTTTGTTTGAGGCCTAGAGAATTTCATTGTGCAGTGCTCTCTGTTGTTTTAGTCTAAAACATTAATATTAGGATGAATGAAATGACTATTTTTCACAATTAAATTACTTTTTTTCCATTTTATGGGAGTTATTTAAATGAACAAACAAATTTGACACATTTAAAGTACAATTTTCTAGATGAAAACATCATTTTAGAAAAGTTATTTAGACGACATTAAAACTAAAAGTGCTGGATAATGTCATTTTCTCGCTTTCAACACAACGAGAAATTGAAAAACTTTTTTTCTCGTAAATAAACTAATTTCTTATAACTAAACCAAACTCTTTTTACATAAATAAAAACTTTTTTCATAAATAATTACAAATAATAAATGTTCTCTTTAGTGACGGATGCAGCATTTTTTGGTGTTTGAGCTAACTTTTAGACATGGAGGAAGCTCCAAACATTTGTATGTTTATACCTATGTCAAATAACGATGCTTTGCAAAAAATTGCGATAATTAGAGGCTGGGAACAAATAAGCCTCAAAGTTTCGTCACAATCTCCTCATTTCCCCCACCCACCCCAAACGTGAGAGCAACAAGTTTATAAAATATTTTTTGTACTATTTTCAACTAGACTTATATTCATGAATAAATTTTAAGTTTCATAGCATTATCTCTCAGCGTTCAAAAATTATGACCAAATAGAGTTTAAAGCCCCCTCAATTTGAGGGGTTTACAAATTTTATATGGTCATAATTATTGAACGCTGAGAGATAATACTATGAAACTTAAAATTTATTTTATAAACTTGTTGCCCTCATGTTTAAGGTGAAGGGGGATGAAATTTTAATGTTTATTTGTTTCCAGTGTCCATATCCTTATTTGTTCCCTCCTCCTTCGTAAAATGTTCCATAACTTTTCATAATAACATTAAAAGTGCTATTTAAACAAGATTTAAATGATTAAAACTGTTCTTTAGTTTTTTAAAGCAAAATCTACGATTGAATATCATTTATAATAAAAAGCCTAGTACTGACTGCGCTCAACTGAGCTCAAAAAATTTGGTTGTAAATTTTTATCTATATATGAGAGTGTAATTTAAAGTAGATCACATGTGTGGCTTAGTGCGGCCTAGCATTTTTCTGCATGTGTAAAAGCAAGTGTTAAAAAAATGTTGCGCATTTTAAGGGGTATTATTGAAAAGCGAGCATGAAAAATAAATTTTCATTTTTCTTCTTATTTCAATATTTATATATATATATATATATATATATATATATATATATATATATATATATATATATATATATATATATATATATATTTATTTTTGTTCTTTATAAGGTAACAAGTCAAGATATCGTAAAGTAATAAAGAATAAAAATAATTATAAAGAACGGGGATACTCAAAGAAGACTATCAGGTCTTGTTACAGAGAAACCGCTATTGAACGTTTTTTTTTTTTTTTTTTTTAATTTTTTATATATTTTTTTCAATGTTTTCATTCTTTATATTTATTTATTTTTGTTCAAATTCTTTTTATTACAAAATTGATTTTAATAATAAAAGTAAACAAAGTTCGTAATATAATATTATAAATAAACATACCATATTACAATATAAGAGTTCTAAAACGTAAAAACTAAAACATGTTAAATAATTCATTAAAATAAAACATGTTAAATAATTGCTTGTTGATAAAAAATAATTAAATAAAAAAGAATGTACATTAAATGTATACATATACTAACATAGATAAGGGATTTTCAAAAATTTAAAAGTAGAATAGAAAATGTTAGATTAAAAATACATGATGTCAATGGACTAATGTAAACCTTAAGGAAATTAAAATGTTATCAATTTGTCTTGCTAGCCTCATATTTAATTTTTATATAGTTTTTTACATTTTCACCAATATTTGAAAAATAAAGTATTGCCATTTTTGTGGTAAAATTGATATACTGAGCTCAAAAATCACAGTAGGGAAAAAATTATATCAGTTTTAGAGTGCCAAGAGTCTCTAGATTACATTTAAAAAAGAAATTACACCGATATAAAAGTTGGTTTTGATAGTTTTGCTCACCTCTGGCCCACTGTGCAGTGAGATAAATTCAAACATTTTATGAAAAATGAATTTTTTACTTATGCAAAATTATCATATCAATTTTGGAGTGTTTATCAATTGTCACTTTTGAGAAATTTTGTTTTAAAGTTTTTACTTTTCACACTATGTCATAAAATTTTGAGGCAAGCGAGGCATTTAAACAACAAAACATTGCAATACTTGTTTATGAAATTAAAGGAAGTTGCAAATTACAAAACTAGATTACCAAAAAAAAATACAAAAATTAATAAGAGCTATAAATTTGTGAACTTTGTTCAAGAATTACTTATACAAGATGCACAAATCTGTCCGTATTTGTCAAAATATGGAAATATGGCTTATTGTATGTAAAAATCAGCTATGTGGTTTTAAAAGATTATGATATCAGATTTAGATAGATTTAGTTAGATTGTGATATCATTCAAAAACCCGTAAGCCTAATCTTGCCCAGAAAAATTTATTTTTGTTTGTCGAGGATTTAAACTTTTAATAAAGTGTCTTAACGCAGTGAGATCTCAAAGCTCTTTAACTTGCTGATAAAGCGCTTATGATTGCTCAATTTTTAGTAATGACAAGCTCTTAATCAGCAGGAACAGCAGTTCAACAAGGTTTTCACTTATTTTTGGTCTTACCAAATAGATGATCTTTAAGAGTTGATCTGTAAACTTTGTAGATTTCAGAGGCCCTTTTAAACGGAATACTAGCAATGGCCTTCAAAGCCTCGTCCACTTGCTCTATAGATTAGTAGGGAGTTTGTCACGTGACATTTTATCGCGAAAAAAATTTATTCAAATGTTTTTAAAAAACTTCGTCCAAAAAACGCAAGAAATGATTTTATGTAGGTGTCGAAGAATAAAAACCCACCCATGAAAATTAATAGTATATACGTATATATAGATTTTATTCTTTTAAGAAAATAATGTACTACAATAATTTGTTTGGGGGCGACGTTTTACTTTAGAATTTATAAAGTTATTTAATTTTAAATGTTTCATTCTTGTGTAAATACCAATAAATTAAAATAATTCTTTCGTCCTCACATAAAGATAGATTCTGCAACTATTTATTTATTATGTGAATAAGTTTTTTTTTTTTTTGTAGTTTAATAGGGTGGTTTTTTGTTTTTTAAGTGGAAATTTTTTAAATTTCCCCCCTCTTTAGATATTTTTGAGTTGATAAAGTAACTTTTCTGTTTTTCTTTAAGAAGTAAACATCTAAAGATTTTTTCACACATTTTCATACATGAGTTTTATTTTTTATATACCTGAGATTTTATTACAAATTTTTTTCTGACAGCATTTTGAAGTGGGTTAATTTTTTATGCTACTGATGTTGTTGTTGCTAACCAATTAGTAGTTTAATTACAACAGTTTATCAGTAAGTCTTATTTATAACTTAAAATTTACCTAATTTTAAAGTTATATATACATATATATATATATATATATATATATATATATATATATATATATATATATATATATATATATATATATATATATATATATATATATATATATATATATATATATATATATATATATATATATAATATATATATATATATATATACATATAAATATATGTGTTTGTGTGTGTCTGTGTGTGTGTACAGTTAGAAAAGGGTGGTTAAATTTTTTAAAATTATAAAATCTTAGAGAAACAATCAAAGCTGCCCTCAATCCTTTAATTTTCTTAACAGTAGGTTACTCTTATTTTAGGGTAGTTTAACCGCTTAGAATCTAAACAAAAAACATTATTCTAAACTGTTGTTATCGACCACCTGACGGCGCGAGCGAAAACCTAAGCATGTTTTTACACCATATTGTGGAAACAAGTGACGCAGGAAAAAAAAAAAGTTTTGTAATTGCAATATGAATTGTTTTCTTTATAACCATAAAGTTAAAAATTTTTATGATTTAATTTTAGAATTTTTTTTTAGTTTACAATTATTAATCGTAATATAACAATATATAAACTTGGTATCTGAAAGAAGATTCAAATGATCTTGTTGCGAGATTCATATATATAATAAAATAAAAATACAATTGATCTAATAACTATTAACAATGTAGAAGAAACAAAAACTGAAAATAATTTTACAAATTATCAAGAGTGGAAAAAATTTTACATTTCAATAATATTTATATATATTGCCAGTAAAAAGAATATAGTTTTTTAGTTTAGTTTTAAAAACGGAAAACGAAATTGACAAATCAAAATTTGGAACAACAATTTTGTTCCATAAATACGGTGCTCGATAGTTTAAGCAAAATTGATTAATCACTTTTACAACGAAACTTAAAACATAAAATATTATAGACATTGAGTTCGTAAACGTTAATTGCTTTACCCGCCTTAAAATGACTTACGGGACCCTTAAGGGACCCTTAAGGGACCCTTAACGATTAAGGGATTCTTAAGGGCTAATTTTTAAACTCGGGAAAAAAATTTTTTTACGGAATGATTTTGTAAATTTGCTGTTGAGAAAGCATGGTTTTAAAACTTCTTCGGAAATTCGCTTATAAGTGATCAAAATTAAGTCAAACATTTATAGTTATAATATGATTACAATTTTAATATCTATAAACGAGTTTTAAATAATCCTAATAATCCAACAAAATATTTTTTAGTGTATAAATTATTGACTTTATCATGACTTCATTGAAGTCATTTCTTGAAGTCTTTAAGAAATGATAGAAGAAAACGTGAAAATGAAATGGATACTTTTATATCGAGATTGAAAGGTAATATAGTACAAATAAGCAGAAGTTTGTTGATCTTGACAATCATGTAAAGAAAATTATTTAATATATTGTTTTTTATATCTCTATAAAAAGACAGTCTGCCGCGTATATTCTATGTAGAATTTTAAATGATCAGGTTTGAAATATTTTATGTTTTACATATTTGTTTTAGGAGAAACTGACAGCTATTTAACACAGTTTAAGACTGTAGCAGAAAATGAAAATGTTACAATTGACGAAGACTATTTTGATGAAAATGTATCTTCTATTTTTGATGAGGCGACTGGATGTGATAATGAAGGTGATGAGGATAAAAACAATGAAAGTAATTTTTCTTTTCTTATTTTAAAAAAATCAAATTTGTTGTAAATTTTACACAGTAATTTTATCAAGTGCAGTTAGTGGACTAGCTGTTGACTGTTAAACTAATGACCATTAGCAATACAAACGTTTTATACATTGCAACGATGATTAACAAGTTATCTTTTTTTCTTCAGGTGAAGTTCCATCAGAGGAGAATCATGAAAGCAACAACTTCTCATCCCTGCATACTAAATTGTTATACTTCTGCTTACTTTATAAACTCAGCAATAGTGCAATACTCTGTTTGCTTACCGTTTTAAACGAGGAAGGAGTCGATGTTCCTGTTTCAGTTTATCTTTTTAAAAAACTTTAAGTTGCAAAGAAGGTCCAGGTGTTAAAGAATACTCTAGATTGCGGTGGAAATTTTGGTTACTTATCAATTTTTGAAAATCTATTTTACTGTATTAAAAATAGTCTAGTGGTATTCAAAACGCAATACGTAGAACTTAAAATTAAAATTGGAATTAATGGTATTCCAATATTGAAAAGTTCACCGGTACATATCTGGCCAATTTTATTCATTATGAGAAATGTAGGTTTTAATAAACCTCTTCCTATTGCTGTTTATTCTGGTTTATGCAAGCCAAGTTTTTCTGGGTTTATTGAACAATTACACAAAGAGTTAGTTTTGTTTATGTATCTGGGTTTTTTTTATTAAAATAACCAATGTTTTATTTATATGTGATGCTCCAGCAAGATCATTCTCTCAGTGTGTGAAAAGTCACTCAGGGTATAATGCCTGTCCATACTGCAGGATTCCAGGTGTGTATGCTACAAATAAAGTAATATTTCCGTTTGATTTTACATATCCTTCTCGTACTGACTGTAATTATAAATCACTATCGGAATCGAACCAATTATTCTTATCTCCGCTAGCTGAAGTTGCAAATTTAAGTTGTGATTTTCCTCCTGAATATATGCACACTGTCTAGGTGTTATGAGAAGACTTATAATGTCATATTTTTCAAACAAATATGGCCGGTTAAACTGTCGGGTCAGTGAGAATCTGAAAGAACTGCTAGAACAAAGAGTTAAATTGTGGCATGGAGCTTTGCCATGTGAATTTCATAGGAAAATAAGATCTTTTCGAAATATTAATTATTTTAAAGCCACAGAATTTCGAACAATTTTACTGTATACAGGCCCTCTTCTTTTTAAAAGTATCATTCCTTTAAACTACTATAATCATTTTTGTATTTACATTTTGCTATGTATGTGTTTATTGGAACATCACACAAACATTATTATGACAATGCTACTTCTTGTATACAACATTTTCTCAATGGTTTAAAGGAACTTTTTAGTGAAAGTGCTTATACCTTCAATGCACATATGCTATCGCATTTACCAGAATTTATGCAGCAGCTAGGACCTTTAGATAAGTTTTCTGCTTTTCCCTTTGAAAATTATTTGTATTTAATAAAACAGCGTGTAAAAACTGGAACCTATGTATTTGAACAGTCCATTAACTCTGTTTTAACTATTCGAAGTTTATATTCCAATCCAC
This sequence comes from Hydra vulgaris, assembly GCF_022113875.1. Lineage (NCBI taxonomy): Eukaryota > Metazoa > Cnidaria > Hydrozoa > Anthoathecata > Hydridae > Hydra > Hydra vulgaris. Next base: position 6,131,330 of record NC_061170.1, read on the forward strand.
CAAAAAGAATTTTTGTTTTCTCCGATAAATAATACTGCTCTCGTTGTATATCAATCAAATATTCCAATTATTATAACTTCTATTAGCGACAACCATATTGCTTCTGGATCCTTATTATTATTTAAATCCGATTTATATGTTCATCCTTATCCTTCCAGTTCAATTGGTATAGGTAGGTATATACAGTCTAATATCAATGTATAACGGATGTGAAGATCATAAATAAATGTATTTCTTTTTTGATGGCAATGAGTACATTGTTATACCATTTGCAAATAATGTTTTTAAGGATTGACAATCAATGAATTTTAATGTCATAGTTGATTTTATGATGTAAACTTTTAAATATAATAATATTTAAATTATTTTATTTTTTTTGTTTTACACATTGATTTTTATAAGAAACTAACCAATTTACTTGTAGTTATGTTTTATCTTCAAGATACATTTATATATATATATATATATATATATATATATATATATATATATATATATATATATATATATATATATACATATATATAGTATATATATGTATGTGAATATTAAAGATAATATCTTTATTATCATGTATAATACTGTATATTTAAAAATGTTCAATAGATACATTAGAGCTATATAGGATATATTACTGTTACCCCCAGTACCAGGAATCAGCTAAATTTAGCTATTTCATTTAACCTATTTTTCAAAATTTAGAACAATTATTTAAATGTCATCTACAATAGAGTATGTGTGTCAAAAATATGTTTTAACTTATCGTAAACATGACAAATCAATATCAATTGTTCATGTTGATGATGTCATTGGCTGGACTCAAGAGGAGTTTGAGAAACTCAAAATTTGTAGAAGAGTAAAACTTATGGTGAACAATGATGATAGTATGAATAGGGCTTAATTAAATCACTTTCATTTTTTGTTTATTTGATTAATTACAATTCAAAGTTTTTTTATGTATATCTCTTGTTTTATTAGGTTTTAGTTTTGCAATGCGCAACAAGTTATGAAGGACTCAAAGATACTTTAAAGTTTGTTTTTGAAATGAAAAGAAAAAAACAAACAATAGGTTTCATACAAACTCATTTCAATCCAGTCCGTGGCCTAAACAGACAAAGACTGCCCCCAGTTTATGTAAGTATAAAATATAAATAGGCTAATATATGTTTTACTATTTTCTTTGATTTAGACTTAGGCTTTCTACTTTTTGAAAGAATTTATTATTTTAATTTTTGTTTTTATTCAGCCTCTTTACACAGCTTCTGAAGGTTCAAATTTTAATACAGATCCTTCTGATTCTATCGTAATATTTTATTTAATGCAGAATTTGAAACAGAAATTAATTAATGCAGAACATTTAATTAATACTCATCTATAGAAATATTTAAATTTTTTAGGCACTGCATAATCAGGATACTGCTGCTGAAGCAGTTGCGTTAAAGCCTCTGTCACCACTTAAAACTCAAAAATTTCCTGTTTCATACAAGGTAATTTTTTTTTAATCTAGCTTCTTAGCACAGCTTCTGGAGATTCAAATTTTGATACAGATTCTTCTGAGTCAATCAGAATATTTTAAATAATACATATTAGACAATTTAGTTAATACTCTTTTATCTATAAAAATATTTTAATTTTTTAGGCATTACATAATCAGGATATGGCTACTGAAGCAGTTGCTTTAAAGCCTCTGCCACCACTTATAACTCAAAAATCTCCAGTTACATACAAGGTAATTTTTGTTTTTATTCAGCTTCTTAACACAGCTTCTGGAGATTCAAATTTTGAAACATATTCTTTTGAGTCATTCAGAATATTTTAAATAATACAGATTAGACAGTTTAATTAATACTCATTTATTTATAGAAATATTTTAATTTTTTAGACACTGCATAATCAAGATATGGCTACTGAAGCAGTTGCTTTAAAGCCTCTGCCATCACTTAAATCTCAAAAACGTCCTGGTTTACATAAGGTAATTTTTAATTGTCCACAAAATGTCCACATTTTGTATTTTTTATGTTTATTATCAATAAATATTCAACGTTTAATGGGCGTGTGTCCATTAGTCAAAAGGTTATAAAAATTTAGAAAATGTTTAAATAATTAGTCGAACTTTCTGGCAGGAAGTCTGCCAGAAAATAAAATTTAAAATTCTGCTTTCTTGGAAACACAAAAAATTGAAATACGGTTCTCGACTGACAATGCGTTATTTATAAGAATATCATTAATTGTATATAAAGTAATTTATTAACACAAAGTTCAGCAATATTTCTTCAAAATGATCGATTTTTAATAGCATGCTTTGTGTATTTTGAAGTTTTTAAACACAATTGATTTTATTGTTTTTGTTTTTGATAAATAAGTTGATAAATGAGACACTTCTTATTTAATCTGATGTAATTATAATTTATGGTTTATTAGTGTTGATATTTTATTTTTGGAAGGTTCAAAGCGTACAACTACCTTTATCTACCTAACCAATTGTAAGTTTTTAAACATTTTAATCTAGTTGTATTTAAATCAAAATAAATTTAATTCTGGAATGTCTTTTAATTTCTTATAGGTTTCAAATGTTACACGAACAGATATTCAGTCAATTGTATGCTGTTAATTATTCATTGTTCATATATAAAAATTATTTTGAAGACATGTATGTGTATATTTATATATATATATATATATATATATATATATATATATATATATATATATATATATATATATATATATATATATATATATATATATATATATATTTATATATATTGTGGTTATCATAACAGGACAGTTTCTTATGAATGCATACATTCTACGTGAATTGACATCAATTCAGTCTAAGTTAAATAATCTGGAACAAAGACAGGGAAGATTAGAGGCACGTGTTTGCAGTGTTCCTATTGATCAGAATACCTCAAATATCCAATTTCCTGTTTTTATCTCTCCGATGCAATATTCTGAAGTTGCTAAGCACCCAAAGGATATGGTAAGTTATGCGAGTATACCCATGTTGTGTTGGATTGCCGAGAAGTACATCTCTTAAAAAAGATTTTAATATGAATGAGATATTACATTTATGTTGTTACCTGATTATTTTTAGTTGTCATGGATGAAGCTTGAAGGAGGAATGACTGTCAATGACCATATTTCTCGCGTCTTAAATAAATTGCTGACGCATGACTTGCAACGTAATATAAACAGGACCGGAAGTCATGGCAAGCTTAAGTTTTTTGATAACCTGGAAAATCTGCTCAAAAGTAAGTTTAGTTCAGATCTACTGTGAACATTTTTGTATAAATAGGAGTCTGTGAGTCAACATTTTGACTCGCTAGTGTTTGATTTAAAGACAACAAAAAGTTTGAATTAAAGACACAAAAAATTAGTCTCTTGATAAAATACTTTTATAGATGTTAGCAATTGATAAACTTTTGTGATAATAAGTTTTACTTATTATAACAACTAATTTACTTAGTTGTAGTGTGTACTTATTTCATAAAAATTATTTATATGTTAATTATTTATTTAGTTATAACAATTATATTATATACAATATGATTCATAAAACAATCTGTTTTACGTGTGAATCCGTGTGAATTAACTATATTGTTTGAACTTATGATTATATATTCAAATTAATTAATATTAAGTGATTGTTTTGTTATATTTATAGCGTCAACTATTCATTTTTTCCCCGGTACCACGACAAAAGAAATTGAAAAAGTGGCTCGATTTTTTAACAACGCCAGAGATCGCTCTGGTGGTCGAATGCAGAGAAGTTTAAAAAAGATCGATGTTTCAATCGAGGAAGACAAAGATGACGTTAGTAACGAGGGTAGTGAAGAGGGCAGTGATAACGAGACACAACAAAAAAAACGAAAAACTTTAAAATAAATATTAGTAATGTGTTTCAAGAAAATCTTTATATGGATACTTTTATTGTAAGTTTTAAAACCTAAAATAAATAATATGAATTAATAACTATAAAAATTCATAAAAAGAAGTTTTTATTGAATCACTTATTAATAAACTCTTTTAAAAATGTCAATCTTTATAAAATTATAATAATTTAACTATATAAATTATGTTAATGCTTAATATATTTAAAAAAAAATAAGAATTTAAAAAACAACCACGCCTTACTACTCATATTTTGAGTAGTAAGGCGTGTTTTTTTTTTTTTGGTCGATTAAGGGCTAGCCTTTAAGAGACCCTTAAATTCCGCGCGGACATTTTCGTCAGGGACCCTTAAGTTTTTTTAAGGCGGGTAACGTTTTTAAATAAAATATTTGAATGAGAAAAACAATTTTCAAAACATATTAAACGCATTGCGTGTTTCTGATGATGGACTACTTTTAGAGGTACTTCCCTAAACAATAATTGCATAATTTATATAACTATGAATAAATGAGTATTAGAGTTAAATTAAATTTTGTTTACTTAGATAGTATCTGACCTATAGAATATAGAATTTCAATACTTTTAGCCAATTTAGTAGAAATAAAGTCGATATGATACTTACATGGAATATTTTCATCAATGTAAATGCCTAAAAATCTTGTGACCGACTCCTTTTTTATGTCAATTTTATCAATAAAAAGTTTAGGTAAGTTATTTGGTAAAAAACGCTTTTTTGCAAGAGAGTGGAAAAGGATCCATTTTGTTTTGTCAATGTTTAAAGTTAACTTGTTGCACTTAAACCAGTTGGAGATGTGATTGAGTTCAATATTCATATTTGAAAAAAGCTCATAAATGTCACTGTTTGACAGAAATAAATTAGTATCTTCCGCAAAAATGATATTCATAAGCTTAAAAGCTTTATTTAAATCATTTATATAGACTAAAAAAAAAAAGTGGGCCTAGAATAGAACCATGTGGAACACCACATTTTATGTCAATTAATTTTTCATTTTGAAAATAACTTTCATAGAAAACAAATTGTTTTCTATTTTTCAAGTAACTTTTATACCATTTTATTAATTTGCCATTAATTCCGTAAAACTTGAGTTTTTTATGTAGAATTTTGTGATCGACCGTGTCGAATGCTTTTATTAGGTCAATGAAAATACCTAATGTATATTGTTCATATTGTATTTGGTTCATATATATTTGTTTTATTTATTTTAATTACTTTAGGAAGGGAGTTTGAATTTGTTTTTTGTTTTCCTGTCATTTCTTTCAACGTTCTCGAAGTATTTTTTGAGTCGTTTTTAAATTTACTAATTAAATTTGAATAATTATTTTTTTTTAGTTTATAATAAATTTTGGTAACTTTTATATTTTTGTTGGTTTTCATTTGATTTTGTTTTTAAATATTTTATTTAAAGTTGTTTGATTTGTTTGATTTTAGAGGATTTTCTAAGTCCTTTAGTAATCCATGGAGTATTTAAAGTTTTTATTTTTGTTATTTTTTCACAAAGTGGAAAGTTTGCATCGTATATTGAGAAGAACGTATCAAAGAATTTATTATATATTGTATTTGCGTCTTCATTAAAGTTAATATGTTTCCAATGCAGAAGTGATAATTGATATTGGAAGGATTCTATATTGCTCTTATTGAAGGCACGTTTTTTTATTATATTTTGTCTTTCGGGGTTATTAGAGGATACAGTATGGATTGTTAGAAAAATGGGGAAATGATCAGATATGTCGGTTTTTATAATTTCTTTTACAAATTTCCTATTATAAATATCTGTTGTAAAAATATTATCAATGAACGTAGTTGATGTTTTGGTTATTCTAGTAAGGCGATTAATTAAAGGAAGAGTTTCTGTCATAAATATTTCATCATAAGAACTTTTTACTTTTTTATCTTTATTGCAAATTAAACAGTTCATGTTGAAATCTCCAATTATAAAAGTAATTTTGTTTTGTTTGCTACCTTTGTGAATGATATTTTGCTGTAAAAAGAAACTAAGATTTTCAGACGCACCATCAGGTGGTCTATAACAGCAGCTTAATAGAATACTATTTTTTTTTTGTTTGAAATTTCAATAGTTACAATTTCTTTATCAGAGTCAGAAACGCACATATTATTCCTAATGTTATGTACAATGTGTTTCTTAACGTAAATCAGAACTCCTCCACCACGTTTATTTGTTTGTCTTTCTAATAAAATTGTTTCAAACCTGGAAGATGGAAAATAGAATTATATTTAAAATCATTCGAAGAAATCCACTTTTCTGTTAAGTATAAAATCCACTTTTCTGTTATGTTAAAAATATTTTCAGTTTCATCTCAAAAATCACAAAACTTTCCAAAATTTTCATTTAGACTTCTAATATGAATGTAAAGGATTTTTTGATTTTCAGTACCATTTTTATTAAGAAATAATAAACTAGTAATAGTAATATAGTAATATATTTAAATAAGTCTTTATACATTACATGACAAATAAAAAAAACAACCAAATAAAAGATTAAAAAACAAAAGCATTTTTTTTTTATTTTTTTTTTTATTATTATTTTTTTAATTAATTAATTTTTTTTTTTTAATTTTTTTTTATTTTATTATTATTTTTTTTTTCTTTTGCTTTAATTACAAATTCATTTAATTACAGTTTACGTTTTTTTTTTTTTTTTTTTTTTTTATTTGCATTCACTCCCAACAAGGCTGCAAGCAACCACTATTAAGTTGGGAGTTACTAGGAAAAAAAAGAACAGAGTTATAGAGCAAGGAAACGGTTGACAGAAGACTTGAAAAGTTGAAGGTTGTAGGAGTCAGGAAAACATGAAGATGGGAGAGAGTTCCAAAGGATTGAAGTGCGGGGAAAAAAACTAGATGAATAAAAGTTTTTAGAGCATGCTGGGACAGATACAGTAAACGAATGAGACTTAGCTGAATGACGAGTAAAACGAGAATGAATTTTAGTTGATGGAACTAGAGATGATAACTCCTTTGAGCAGTGACCATGATAGTATCTGTAGAAAAGAGAAAGAGATGCAACTTTACGACGATGGGAAAGAGGTTCAAGCTTAGCAGATAGTCCAGGTCCAACAACATTTACAATGCGTTTTTGGACCTTGTCAAGAAGAGAAAGTGAATCGTTAGAAGAACCAGCCCAAATATGACAACAGTATTCCATACAGGGACGAATAAGAGATTTGTAGAGATAGAGAATGGAATCAGAAGTAAGGAAATGGCGAGCACGATAAAGAGAAGCAACCTTAGCAGAAGCTAATTTAGCAATCGATTGTATATATGGTTTCCATGAAAGGTCAGTAGTAAGCGATAATCCAAGATGACGTAAAGAGGACGACTCAGTAAGAGGATTGCCATTCATTAATATAGGAATGTTGACCATATTACGGTAGTTGTTTGCAGTAAGCAATTGGGTTTTTTTAAAGTTGAAATTCACAAGCCACTGTGAACCCCAATCTATTACTGAAGTGAGATCAGATTCAAGATCAGCTGCTTGTTCTAGGCGATCGAAAAGAGAAGACTTTTTGTCAAGACAGGAGTATAAAGTTGAGTCATCAGCAAAAAGAGCTACTTTAGATGAAAGGTTGTCAGGAAGATCGTTTATGTAGATAAGAAACAAAACAGGGCCCAGGATGGAACCTTGGGGAACCCCAGAAGTTACTGGAAATAAAGAAGAGTGTTGGCCTTCAAGGATGACTTTAATAAACCGGTCAGAAAGAAATGATTTGATAATCTCAAAAACTTTCCCAGAAACACCATATGAAGCAAGCTTATGGAGTAGACCAGCATGCCAAAACTTTGTCAAAAGCTTTAGATATGTTGAGAGCAATAGCCCTAGCCTCACCGCCTTCATCTAATGCACGATAAAATCTTTCAGTTACAGCAGTTAGCAAGTCAGTCATAGAGCGAGAGGATTGAAAACCGTATTGATTGTCTGACAGTAGTTTATTTGACTCAAGATGAGATGTGAGGAATTTGTTGATCAAAGACTCAAAGACCTTGCTAATAACAGAAAAAGACTGATCGGACGATAATTGGAGGGGTCAGAATTTTCTCCAGAGTTTTTGAATATTGGAACCACAGATGCCATTTTCCAACAAGCAGGAAAACAAGACTCAGTCAAACACTTGTTAAATAGTTTAGAGAGAACTGAAGAAAGTTCTGGAGAACAATTCTGCAAGACTGTGACAGGAATGTTGTCTGGACCACAAGCTGTAGACGAGTTTAATTGAGATATGACTTTAGCAACAGAAGCCGGAGTGATTTGAATGTCTAACAATGGGTCAACCTGTTTGACTGGAATGGAAGGAAGAGAATGTCCATAAGATTCAAGAGTGGAATTAGAAGAAAAGTTCTTTGCAAACAGTTCTGCCTTATCCCTGGGAGAGGTAACAAGATCAGTCCCATGAATGAGAGATGGAATGTTAGATCTACCCTTGTTAACAATGTTGTTGAAGATTTTCCAAAAGTCTTTAGAGCCTAACTTCTGCGATAAGATGCGAGATTTAGTGAACTGAGAATAATGGAGTTTAGCATCAGAAAGCACCTTTTTACATCGATTTCTTGCAATAATAAATAGCCGTTTGTTCTCAAGAGAGTTGTTCTTTTGAAAAAGATGAAAAAAATGGTTACGATTGGATATAGCAGCCGCACAAGAAGGAGAAAACCATGGAGTAGAATGAGGCTTGACTTGAAACCGACGAGAAGGAATAAAAGCTTCCATTCCAGCCTGAATCCAGGAGGTTACGTAGGAGGCGCATTTGTCAGCTGAGAGAGAAAAAACATCAGCCCAAGGACCATCACGAAGAAAATCACGAAAGGAATCCCAGTCAGCTTTAGGGTAGTAGTAGGTGGTGCGATAATAAGGTGAGCCCAAAAAAGAAGTACGAGAAGAAAGATTTACAGAGATCATTGCGTGGTCAGAACCACCTAAGGGAGAAAAGGGAGAAACTGAACATAAGCTAGGGTCAGAGACAAGACATAAGTCAAGGAGTGAAGGTAAATGATTAGGGTTGTCAGGAAAACGAGTCACAAAGTTAACTATCTGAGTAAGAGATTGAGAAACGCAGAAGTTAAAAGCTTTAGTGCCAGCAGGATCAGTGGTGTTAGAGCCAAGCCATTCAGTGTGATGAGCATTAAAATCACCAACAACAACAATATTGGCAGAGGGGTAAAGAGAGAGGGCATGGTCAATTTGATCAGAGATAACATCTAAGAGTGCAATCATGGGAAGAAGGAGAACGATAAAGAACAAAGAGAAAGGTGATAGAGTGAAGAGGTGCTAGGCGAAAGCACATAAAAGAATGGTCAAAGGATTCGAACCTGATTTCACGACAAATAGGGGAATTAATGCGTATGTAAACCCCTAAACCTAGCATGTGACTATTGGAGTCTTTACGAATCAAAGGATAGTACCCATCAACACTGACATCTGAAGAAGGAATTGCAGAACTTAAATTTGTTTCACTGAGTGCAAGCAAGTCTGGTGAATTTTGCAGGAGGTAAGACTCAACTGATGGAAAGTTGCTTCGTAGACCGCGAATATTTGTAAAAGATATATTTATGTTATATAGATACGTTTATGACAAATGTACCTGAAAAGTCAATATTTGTAGCTGCTAAAGCACGAATTAATTAAATTAAACGTGCCGCTCATCTTGAGTAAAAGATGCACTGTTTGCAGCTGTAGGAAAAAAATACTTGTCGATTCTACTTTTGAATTAGTTAATTGACGGAGTCTTTTTGCATGACAACGGTAAATAATTCCAATCATTCACAATAGATTTGTGAAGAAATTATGTCGAGCATTATTATAAGTGAAATCACGCGTTAGTACGTTGGATGGTGATCTGCGAAGAAGTGGATTATGCCAATTGACAATGACTCAATCCGTTTGCTAACATTACTATTGATCCCATATGCTTTCATTTTATGTATTAGTCCTTTTTGGACATAAATCCATGTTGATTGTTTGAGATGCAGCTCGTTTTTTCAAGATATTTAATTATCTGTTCCTTGATAATCTTTTCCATTACTTTACATAAAACTGAAGGGATAGACACTGGTCTGTAATTAGCGGCATCAAGACAACTCCCTTTTATAAACAACGGTGTAACATGTGACAGCTTCCAGGCTGAAGGTGTTGAGCCTTCAGACAGTGTTTTATTGTAAATTAATGTTAGAGGGTAAGTCATTTGAGATGGACATTCTTTAAGTACCTTTGGGCTAATGTTATCAACACCAATAGATTTATTCAAGTTCAAACCATTCAAATAGGCTAGCGTCGCTTCAAAACTTATTATTACAACGCCTGAATCTTCTTGATTATGTCTTCTCTCAAAAAGCGGTAACTGATCATTTTTGCTATCATCAACAAAAACTGATTTAAAGTGTTCGTTAAGTCTGTTTGCGCTATGTATTGCCTCTGTTATCGTTTCAACTTTTGCATCACATATAGCGCCAATAGATACATGAACGTTATGCTGCGCTTTAGCATAAGCATACATTCTTTTTGGATTATTTTTACCTGATGCTAGTTGGGCTTCAAATACTCGAACACGATGTGTACATGCTTTCTGAACTTGGTTTCTTAGTTTCTTATATTCATAAATAAGGGTCGTTAATCGCCAGTTTGTCATAGAAAAGTAATTGCCCAGTTGTTGTTGTTTTTTTTTATAATAGCTAATACTTCCTTATTCATCCGCGGTGCATTACGAGTAGAATGGAATTTTTTTAACGGGATGAATTGCTTGCTGAGTTTATCATGTTTATCGCAGAAAAGTTCATAGCATTCGTTAGTGTTTTTATTTTCAAATAATTGCTGCCAGTTTGTTTCCATAATCTTTTTACCGAAGTTTTTATAATCACCCTTATTAAAATCATATTTTTTGTTTGAGAAAGTTATCCTATTTTTAGAAAGGACTACATAATCCCAACTCAATATGCGATGACCTTGTGACAAATCACCTAACGGCATAGAGCTAGATAAATTGATTACTCCAGTTGAAGAGACTGTAATAATTAAATCCAAAACATTTTTTAAGTTACCATTAGATGGAATCTTCTATCTTTTTGCATTTCCATTAGATGGATTCTAACTCGTTGGGATAAAGATAAGAACAACATGTGTTCACATCATTAAAAAAGTTAACATTTGGATCTGAATTAAGATCTGATTTTAACTATTTATCATGAAAATTAAAAGTAAAGGATTTGTAGTCATCCATTTTTGTTTTTAAATTTAATTATAGAATACTAAAAGAATTCCTTTATAATTATCGGTCACGCGTAATTAATTTATTGTAAACTACTTTAGCAAACTTACCTTTGGCTCTCAATTCTTTCGCTTCTTTGAAAAGCTTCGTAAATCCATTGTAAAATCGCTAAAGTCTTCGTTAACGTACAACCGTTCGTTCCATAGCTTCATCGTCGTATATTTGTTTAACACTAGGGTTTTGTCTTTGTAGTTTTGAAATGGAACAATTATTGATCTGTTTTTTCCGTTTTCTTTTCCAACTCGATGGGCTATATCTATTAAAATTTTTTCTTGTATATTAAGTTTTGCATTGAGGAAGTCTTTGATTTTTTGCTCACTTTCTTCCCAAGTTTCATTAGCTTTATCTTTAATCCCAACAAATCTCAAGTTGTTTCTACGGCTTCTGTCTTCTAGTTCTGCTATTTTCTCTTTTATGTTATTGGTTCCATTTTCAATATTACTTTCATCTGGTGATTATTTTGAATCTGTTATTTTTAATTCTGTGAGTTCAAATATTATTTTATCATAGCTTTTACTTATAAATTCGACAGCTTTCTGATGTACACCTCAGATAATTCTTTTTTTAACGTAAATTTTTCATCTTTTAAGTTATTAAATTTAGCTTCCATTTTTTCAATCCGATCATTAAAAATTTTCATCATAGTATTTTCGTGATTTCCAAGGATTTCTTTAAGTTGTGCCGGTGTAAAGTTTTTCGCCATTATTATAAGTTTTTTAATAATATCCTCTTCGTTCGTTTAATAATTTAAACCTGTTCCAAAACACCATTCTATCAAGTATGGAAATAAATCCATTAAATACCAAAGTATAAGCGCATGAAACGATCTCCCCCTGATTTAAAATCTCTAAACTCAATCTCTGACTTCAAGGTCAAGCTTTTCAATCACTTGTTAATAAAATACAAATAAATACCTCTGCAGTCAAACTCCAAACTCCCTATAATATTTATAAATTAGTAATCCTCTGGCTTTTCATTCTCCTATCCTCAATAACTCTAAATTCTCTATCTATTTATCAAACTCTTTCTACCTAGTCTATTCTTATTCTTAATTCCTTGGTTATTTATTTTGCTTTTCCTTTTATCTATTTATTTTTTTCATTTTTCTATTTTTATTGTTAGTATATTATCATTGTTATTGACGAGAATTTTCTCGAACCTTTATTTATTGTCATCATCAATTTATTTTCTTTCATTTCTATTTATCTTATTTTTATTGCTAATATTAGATTTTTTATTATGATTATTATTCTTTTTTATTATGATTATTTTTTATTATTCTTATCATTATTGTTTTGTATTCAGATGATTATTAACTTTTTTGTTATTTTTATTTTACTATCAGAATTACTTATTATTGCTATATATATATATATATATATATATATATATATATATATATATATATATATATATATATATATATATATATATATATATTGATTTAATGTTTATTGTTGTTTTAATTGTTAGTGGTATTTACACTTTTAATATAATATTGTTATTACTATTAATATATTTCTAAATGTCTATATTGATATTTTGTATTAGGTATTTGCTTTATATTAGTACTCGTACTATTGTAAATATCCTTGAATTGATAAACAATATGTTTCAGAATATATTTGATTTGATTTGATTTGAATAAGCTTAAAACACGTCCGTTCGCGGCGAAGATTGCGTAATAAAGATCTATACCCTTATAAGATCTATACCCTTATAAGATCTATACAATTATTATTCGCCCCACTAGGGTAACAATAAACTCGGCTACCCTAATAGATAATATCATTACAACAGACATTTTTAATAAAGGTATTTAAAAAGGTATCATAAAAACTGATATATCCGATCATTTTCCTATATTCCTAATTTTAAACTCAAATTTAGAAAAAAATATTAACACCCCAATAGTTGTAAAAAAACGAATTTTCAAACAAAAAAATCTTAAACAATTTAAAGATAGCTTAATAAAGTAAAGATCTTTACTTTATTGGAATCATATTGATTTTAATGACAATGGAAATAACATCTACGAAACAATTTATAAAACATTGTTTTCTGTTTACCACGCTAATTTTCTAATTGTTGAAAAAATACAAAAAACAAAACTAATTTTTGGCTGACTGTGACCGCTGGTATGTTCAATATTATTCAAAGAAAACAGTTGTTAACAAATATGTTTGTAGTTTTTACTACTATCACTCATATAAAATCTACAATAAAGTATTTCTGTATTAAAATCAATAGTTAATTAGTTGTTTTGTTCATTTTTCAGTTGACTTTTGTTAAAAAAAATGATATTTCTTGAGGACTTGTGGTGCTCCCAAACGCTTGGTGCCAAAGGCAAATGTCTTGTTTGCCTAATGGTTAATCCAGGCCTGGTTTCGATGAGTTAACCTCAGAATTATCTTTTGAGGAATTTGAAGTAGCTTTGAATTCCTTGAAAAGAAACAAAGCAACAGGAGCAGATGAAATTAATGGAAATGTAATTATAGATTGTTTTTATATATTAAAAAATGTTCTTTTTGAAGTTTTTAAAGCTTCTATTAACCAAGGAATATTTGCAGAACAATTAAAAGTTGCTAAAATTGCTCCTACCTTTAAAGAGGGTGACAGATCAAATATTAGCAACTATCGTCCTATCTCTGTTCTTTCAGTATTTTCAAAAATTTTAGAAAGAATAATGTCTAATAGAATATACAAACATCTCAACAAAAATAACTTTCTATATAACAAACAATTCGGCTTTAAAAAAGGTAACTCGACGGAGCATGAAATAATCGAGTTTGTGCATGAAATCTCGAAATCTTTTGAAAAATCGCAGTACTTGTTAGGTCTCTTCATTGACCTATCAAAAGCTTTCGACACTGTAGATCACTATATTTTTCTGCAAAAAACTTAAATATTATGGAATTAAAGGTACTGCTTTAAAGTGGTTTAGAAGCTACTTAGCAAAAAGAAAACAATATGTAATTAGTAACGATGGTTATCAAAATAATTATCCTGATACCGTACGCGGTATTCCTCATACCGTATTCCTCAAGGATACCGTATTCCTCAAGGTTCAATCCTCGGACCCCTACTTTTCCTGATATATATAAATGATTTGAATAAAGCTTCTAACCTTATAAGTATCATGTATGCAGATGATACCAACCTATTCCTCTCAAGCAGTAATATATATAAACTCTTTACCACTATGAATAAAGAACTAAAACATATATCAAACTGGTTTAAATGTAAAAAGCTAACTTTAAATATTAATAAAATCAAATGGACTTATTACTTTATTTAGACGAAACTGAAATGATTCCGTTACAAAATTGTTAGGCGTTTATCTCGATGAAAATATCTCTTGGAATCAACACATAAATTATGTTACTACTAAAATTTCGAAAAACATTGGGATTCTATATAAAGTTCGTAACTACCTTAATAAAAATTGTTAAGCCAACTTTATTACTCTTTTATCCACAGTTACTTAAATTATGCTAACACTGCTTGGGGGAGTACTGTTAAAAGTAAATTAAATCTTCTTTATCGTCGTCAAAAACATGCGATCCGCATAATTAACTATGATGATCTTTTTATATTTTACAAACAAAACCTGTTTTTACTCAAATAAGATTATTAAATTCTTTAAAATTTCTCAAACAAGATTATTAAATTTTTTAAAATTCATAAATTTTTTAAATGAGCCGTTTTGTCACACAAAATTTAATCAATTTTGCATTGCTTATCGTGGACCTTACCTATGGAATAATATTGTTCTGCGAAACCTCGATCAACCAACTTACTTTTATCTTTTCAAGCTCGATTTAAAAAAAATGTATTTTTTCACTTAATATACTTCTAATATTTTGAAAATTATTATTTGACTTGGGTTTTATTACTTTTTTACTTTTTAATTTTACTTTATTTTTTGTATGTTATACTTGTCTTTATTTTGCTAGCTTGTATTTTATAAGGTTCTGACGACAAGATCTTGTGATCTTCTTTCAAATCCTAGCTTATGTTTAATTGTTAGCAATTTATATATATATATGTACATCTGTAAGTATATATATTTATATTTATATATGTGAGTATTTTTCTTATTCAAACTATACTGGTATTGAAATTTTTTTAATTTTAACACCATATATACTGCATATAGTTGTACTGTGACATTTTAATGTAAACGAAATTAAAATAATCAAATAAATAAACAACAGACTCTAAGCGGTTAAATTTCTTTTTGAATCTATCATAATACTGAAACTATTAACGAACCGTTGACTAACATTATTTTTATTTTGTGTAAAGATAATTTTTTCTTGTGTAAAGATAAATATTTAGATTTATCCTTATTTTGTATGAATTCCGACGTTTTCGCCCTGTTTCATTTGGGTCCACGTTTTTCACTTGACATTTTATTAAAGAAAGTTCAAATAAAAGTTAATTTAAATTAATATTTCTCCTCGAAGTTCTGTTACGCTTAACGTATTATAAAATTAAAATTATGTTTAAAAAGTTTAAAACATATTCTGCAGTTAAAAAAAATTTTATTTATAGATTGTTAATAATTTGGATTTACGATTTAATTTCTAATAAAATTTTATTATCTTATTGTTATTTTATTGTTTATTTTATTGTTATTTATTATTAATTTATTGATTATTTTATAGTTTTTATAGCGAATTTTTACGAAAGAAAAAAAGTTATAAAAAAATTTTTTATTTTCGGTGCCAAAAATTTTTTATAAAAAGTCTAGGCATTGAAAATATTAAAATACGGATATCATTGGAACTAAATAAACTACAGAAGTGGTTGAAACCTTTTTGGAAATGAAATACATTAATGAAATACAATGCGTTTAAAATAAAAAATATTTACATTTGTTAAAAAAGTTGCCTAAACTAACCCTAGGGTAGTTATTTTGTGCGAAACATTCCTTAAGTTTACATGCACATGGCATATTGCAACTAATTAATAAAAAAAAATTGCAAATTTATTAACTAAATCAATAAGTAGCCATACTACCCCAATTTTCAAAATTGTCTATTTTCCTCACTTACCTTGAAGTAAATGTTTTGAATTTTAAAATGCATTTACCTAAGTAGCTTATGAAGCTCTGGTTAAAATTTTGGCCGAATTGCCCCTCGCAAATTTTGCTTGGTGATACTTAGCATTTATAAATCTCAATAGACAAAAATAATGTTACACAAAAACATTTAACGACAAGACTATTATTATTTTAGTTTTTTTGTAATAGACATTGAAATGCCAGGCTAACATTAGGCTATAAAATGTATGTAGAATGGGACATTGCATTTTTAAAACTTTGACAAATTTTGGCGGAAAACTGAAAAGTATGCTAAATTGGCCTTATTACCTCACGATGGCCAAATTACCGCATCTGACAGTAAATATTTTTTGCTGAATTTTTTTCTGGCTCGCTCAGAACATACTATTACTAATAAAGATTGCAACTTCAAAATTTCAAGAGATTCTTATCATTTTTCAACAAAGTTATCCTTGTTGGAAGAAACATATCAAATTAGGTCAAAATTCTGTTAATGACGTCATCTATAAATTTTTATGCAAGTAGTGTTAATTTTCTTTTATTTTTTATAGTATATATATATATATATATATATATATATATATATATATATATATATATATATATATATATATATATATATATAGTGTGTGTGTGTGTGTGTGTGTGTGTGTGTGTGTGTGTGTGTGTGTGTGTGTGTGTGTGTGTGTGTGTATATATATATATATATATATATATATATATATATATATATTATATATATATATATATATATTAAGGTGGAAAGGAAAAAAAAACTTTTTTTTCCAAAAAAAATTAAAATGTATATAATATAATAAATATATGCTTTATACCATTAAAATAAAGCATATTAAATTATTTAATATTTTTTGAAAAAAAAAATAACTTTTTCCCTGCCACCTTTTACCACCTTAACATTTTTGAAACTTTTAAATTTCTTTTTTAATTAATAATTTTATTAATTAATTTATTTAATTTTTTTATTTTATTAATTTAAATATTTTTCCAAATGAGGGAGAACACGCATGTTCTTACTTTAATTGCCTTGGTTACAAAATAAATTACTCCATTTAATACTTCGTGCGTTCTTTTCACGACAAATAGTTGCATGTGACATTAAATGCACATGTGAGCAATTAATTTTTAGTCAATCAGTCAAGAAAGCGTGAAATATAATCTCAAGTTTAAAAAATTTAAAAATGACAGGAACATTTGACGTATATGTTGCAAATATACCAGTTGATATCGATGAGGTAATAAAATATTATTATTATTATTTCATTAAAGATTGTGTTAAATAAATAAATTTTATTTACATTAACTTGATGTGAAAATTAAAAAAAAAATTGCTTGGTCAAGCTTTTTTTTTTTAATTTAAAAGAAAGAGTAACACGTTTTTGTGCTAATTAAATAACTGTTGCAAAAAATATATTGAAAAGATATTTTTTGCAACATAATGCAATGTGTGACGATTTTTTTTAATTAAAACTTTTACAACGTTTTTATACTTTTAATGCTTCCAAGTCACATCTTGGAGCAAAGGTAGACCAATGGTAGAACTATTCGTGTGCAACCTCTTTTTCTGGTATGACAGAAGGAAAACTTTTTTTGTGACAAAGATATTTATTTTATAAGTAAAAAACCTATTATAAATACACTCAACTAGTTCTAGATAAACACCTTGCAAATGTCATGTCCCAAAAACATGTTTCATCCACCAACTGAAGTATGGTGTATCAATATATTGTCATGTAATAAATATTTAGTGGTGTATTTCACAAAATCTCTGCAGTCCTTGCAATAAATAAAATAAGGCAATAAGTTGCTGACCTTAAACTATTTTTGGTCTGCACAAGGTTGAAACCTTTATGCTGAAACAAAGGTTTCATTATTACAATGACCAAAAACAAGGTGGGCAAAAATTGCGACCTTAGACACATTTAGGTTGGGAATGCATTCCGAAACTTTTGCCCACCTTGTTTTTGGTCATTGTAATTATGAAACCTTTGTTTCAGCATAAAGGCAATTTCAGTATAAAGGCATTTCAGCATTTACTATTAGAGGCAATATTCAGCATTAATGCTGAATATTGCCCCTAATAGTAAATTCTCAATCAAATCCTGTATGCTGAGTTGAATTCTAATTATGTATGTCTATCTCTATATGCTTAGTTAAATTCTAATGTTAATTGCAAAACTAAAGCCTTATTAAATTAACCTTGCATGACAGTTTGTTCAGTCTAGCATAAGTTAATGCTAAGGTCAAAAATGCCAGTATTTATCCTAAAGTTTGTGATAACAGGTTGTTCATAAATTACATCATGCTTAAGGAGTAAGTGGTTTTATGACAACTCATGCTGAATTTTTTACTAAAGTGTTACAATGTTGTGACAAGGAGGGGGGGGGGGGACAATTCTTAAATGAGCACAAATTGTGCGATGTAGTCTTTTTTTTAATTTTTTTTAATTATTTTACTTTATTTTTTTCTTTCTGCCAACTTTGCCTTAAACTTACATAATATTGATTGCAGCCTTTTCAAATGTGAATTTATTATTTAAAATATTTATTTAATTATATAATTTTGTCTGTCTGTTTGTATGTGTTTGTATGTGTTTGTATGTGTTTGTATGTATGTATGTATGTATGTATGTATGTATGTATGTATGTATGTGTGTGTATATATGTATGTATGAATGTTTGTATGTATGTAAATATGTATAAATGTGTGTGTGTGTGTGTGTGTGTGTGTGTGTGTGTGTGTGTGTGTGTGTGTGTGTGTGTGTGTGTGTAATCGTATGTATGCAATTATACAATTAAACATAATGCATAGCAAAAACTTATTAGCAAGTTTATAATTTAATATATTAATAATTTCTACAGAAAAAAATCATAAGTATTTTTGGTGAGGTTGGAGATATTGCTGGTGTGAAGTTTTCAGTTTCGCAAAAACCATTTGGCAACAGAATTTGGTAATTTCTTATTTTTTATTTTTCAATATTTATGCTTATTATTTTTAACCTGAGATGCAAAAAATTAAAAGAAGTCAACTAAGCCATAAAAAGGACAATTGTCTAAGTGCAAATTTTGCAATATTTAATAGGAGTATAAAAATTGTCATAAAGCTTGATATAATTAACAACAAAACTCTGAATAACAAAAATTAATTTTTAAGATTAGTTTTTTTATAAAATTTTTCACTTCTCCAGTTTTTCACATTGTTTTGAATCGCCATATTATTATTAAATTGCCATAGTATTTTGAATGGCCATATATTTTTTTGAATTGCCATATTATTAAATCGCCATATTATTTTGAATGGTCGTATATTATTAGCATATTATTTTGATTTGCCATAGTTTTTTAAATATACCGACTAAAAAAAATTACTTATTGTTCTAAAACACCTGCTAACCAAAAAAGTAAAATTTTCTTTCATAGCTACTGATTTCCTAGCAGGTCTTTTTTTTTGCAAAAGAAACTTGCAATTAAAAAGAGTTCATAGATAGAAATATCATTTTTGTTAAAAAATTATCATTTGTTTTGAGTGATTGAAAATAATATGAAAAGATAATCTTTCTAAGAAAAAAGTAAAAGGTTTTACTTTTTTCTTGGTGATTTTAATTTCTTATTAAATAAAATAATCGTCTGTTCTATTTATTATTATTTATATTTAGTATCCTCTATTTTATGATTATAGTTTATTTTATACTTTCTATTCAATTAATTTTAACACTTAAAAAAAAAACTATTAAATCATTCAATGCTAATGATCTCAAAAATTTTAAACATTTTAAGAAAAATTAAATTACTATTTTAATCAATAATTCTAATAATCTATATTTGGACTTTAAAAGAAATGTTAACATTTCTAGCTTTATTTCAAATTCATTTTATTCAAAAAATTTAATTCATTTGAAAAAAAAATTAGTTAACATTCAATTCAATTTTTTTTCTGACTTTAAAGTTAGATAAAATTATGATGGCAAGCTATATTTATTCCACCAATCATAATATTCAGTATTTTTATAATTCTGTGTTTTTGCTTATTCAATATTTTTGAGCTTTTTTATACTGTAAACTATGGATTGTTATGGTCTCAAGATTATTTTTATTCCAATAATCTGCAATATTTAGTTGTAAACTAATTTTAGCTTTATATTTTTAAAGTATTTAAATTTTCTATCATTAAGTTTGCCTTGCAGTTCTTGCTGATCAAATTTAATCTGCCAGCATTGATAATAGGAGATCAAAACATCATTTTTATCAAAATGTAGACAGTCATTGATCGTGATATTGCAGCACTGCACAAAATGAACAATGTACACTAGAATTTTTTACATACTAAAACCGTGTACACACTAAAACCATCTACACACTAGAACTTAGTACATACTAAAACTCATATGTGCACATTAAACCGTGTTCACACTAAATAGTGTGCATACTAAATCGTGTACACATTAAACCATATACACACTAGGTCCGTGTTTCTATATTTAACAAATACAAGTTCTATATTATAAAAATCACTCAAGTTTATATCTAATACTTAATTCTTCATTTTTTAATCAGTTCTTTTATTAAATTGAATTTTCTCCATAAAAATCTTTTATTTCTTTGTGGGCTTTCATTGCTCAGTTATGCTATTATACTAAAGAAAAATTGTTGATCATTAAAAACGCTACTGTGGTACTTCACAAGTTTAAGGATTTTATGGATAATAAAGTCAAAGTAAGATTATTTCAAGTTTATTTATTCAAATAATTGTGTTAATGATTTTTATTTCCAATGTTCCTGGGTCTGCAATTACATGAAATTGATTTTTGTCATTAGATTAACACTTAGTCATTACCATGCTGCTATTGAGCATGGTTTCAGCATAGACAAATCTTCTGTATTATCTGTAAGAGAATCGTAAAGGATCTTATAATTGCCTATGAAAACAGTTCAAATCACATCATCATTGGTTAAATTTTTTGATCAGCTTGTTGAAAATATATTTGAATTTGATGACACTAAAAAGGAGAAAGAGAAAATAGAGCAGTAACAAAAATCAATTCATAGCTGAAATCAAAAAGTTGAATCAAGATGTTAAAGATTTGCAAAATAAGCAAAATTGTACTGATGGAAAATATTCTTATGGAGCATTCAGAGAAAAAGTGACCAGAGTTTTGTTAAGAAAGAGAATGTATTAAAAAGTATTAAAGATATTCAAGTATTTAAGAGGTTGAGTTAATAGAAAAACAAATAGAAGATCTTGAGAAAAAAGGAAAAAAGTTTTTTAAGTTGATTTTTTATGAACTAATGGTTTGGATCTTTTATTTTAATCTATCTTACTGTTATTATTATTTCAAGTTTTTTCTCAATTTTTAAAGTTTTCTGATTTTGTGGTCTTAGTGGTTGTCCATAAAGTATTTACGCTTTTATTTCGACCCCTCTTAACCCCTTCCCTCCCCCTTTCACCTTTCTGACCTCCGAATCCTCCTTACCCACATTTTTCTATATACTTTTTTTAATTACCTGCCACCTCCCTAAAAGTACTTATAATTTTAACCTACCTAATCAACATTTTTTGATAATTTTTTTAATTTAGTGTTTCCTTATTTTTATAACTTGCTCTCTATCTCATATATGTCATTTGCAGACCTCCTCTACCCCATCTGAGCGTACATATTTTATGGATGATTCCTTATTAAGAAATTTTGCAATATATTAATTTTAACTTAATAAAAAATGGTTTCTATGGATTGTGTCTTGGTTTATATGGTTTATAGCCCATATGTGGTTTTTTGATGTGAAAAATGGATAATTGACGAGCCTAAAAATAGTTCTTTAAGTTTTTAATTGTTTGTTAATTTTTTTTTTCAACATCTTTACTCCTAACAAGGTTGCAAGTTAATCCTAGATAATGAAGGGTAGATGACTCATTGACATTACCATTCATAAATATAGAAAGATCTAGAATAATGCAATAACAATTAACTTATAAAATTCAATTTTTTATTATGTACATTGTTTTATTACTTATTTATGAGCACACTGTTAATGTCCAATTAATTAGATCTATGTGTACCTTGGAACACATTTTTTAGTTCTAAAAAAAATAGTCTTATTTTAACTGAATCCAATCAACTGAGAATGTCTTCTCTGGAACTTCTTTGAATGTTATATGTTGAGCTTGATTCTATAAATCTTACATTTCTAAAATTTCTTATCTATGATTGATTTTTTAAAAAAGCTTCATAATTTTTTTTTATTTTTAGAGTTTTACTTGTGCTAATTTTTCCTTAAATACTAAAGTCTTTGTTCCTAACAACACAATAAGACTTTAATTATTTCTTGTTCCTTTGAAGTTATAAGACAATGTTTATTAATACTTAGTACTAATATAAAACAGTGTGAAATTTTGTTGTTGTATTTGGGATGGTTCTCCTAATGATGCTCTTACTTTTCTAGACAAGGTCCAAAAATGCATTGTAAATGTGTTAAAACCCAATCTATCTGCCAAGCTTAAGCCTCTTTCCCAGCGTCTTAAAGTAGTATCTCTTTCTCTTTTTTACAAATACTGTCATGGTTGCTGCTCAAAGGAGTTATCATCTCTAGTTCGACCAACTAAAATTCATTCTTGCTTGATTTGTCATTCTGCAAAGTCTCATTCTTTTACTGTATCCCTGCATGGGATGAGCATGTCCAGCATGTCCCTGCATGCTTTAAAAAAAAATTTTTGTCTAGTTTTTTTCACCGCACCTTAACCCTTTGGAGCTCTCTCCCATCTTCATGTTTTCCTGACTCGTGCAACCTTCAACTTTTTAAGTCTTCTGTCAACCATTTTCTTGCTCTACTACTCTATTCTTTTTTTTTAGTAATTCCCAACCTAATAGTGGTTGCTTGCAGATATTTTGGGAGTGAATTAGTATATATATATATATATATATATATATATATATATATATATATATATATATATATATATATATATATATATATATATATATATATATATATATATATATATATATATATATATATATATATATATATATATATAATAGTGGTTGCTTGCAGATATTTTGGGAGTGAATTAGTGTATATATATATATATATATATATATATATATATATATATATATATATACACTCACATAGCATGATATATAAAATAAAGTTTTTTTTAATAATTCATTGTACACAAGTAACATAAAGTTTTATTTAAAAAAAGTTCTCTTTTTTTTAGTTTTGTGAAATATTTAAAGGAATCAGATGCAGAATGCGCTGCAAAGTATAAACATAACTTTAGGCTAGAAGATGGTACACTACTAACTGTAAGCTATTAGTTCAAATTTTTAAAGTCTTATCAAATTAAACTTAATGATATTGCTGCTAAATTTTTATATACATTTTTCAATTGTAACAATATATATACAATTTTGATATTTGCTTAAAAAAATGATATTAATAAAATAACTAATAATACTCATTAAGAAACTAATTAAAAATGTATATTTATGTTCTAGCTTTAGATGTATGACTGTGGTTTAGAACACTAATTAGTTAATCTTGAGCCTAACTTGAATCTAAACCAATCCAACAATAATTATCAATTAAACAATAACTTATCTTTTATCCTAAACCATCAGAATCACCATAAAAACTATACAAACCTAGGTCTTAATATAATCTTGTAAGCTAATCTCTGGCGGTCAGTGTGGGTTTTCTAACAGTTCATAACACCAATGTTTTTACTTATATTCAAAATATTAATATTCATTTGTGTGTTTAAAAACGAATGTTTTATAATAATACTTAGTTTAGCTTTAATAATTAAGAATGGAAATTAGTAAACAAAATATATAAGTAAAATCTAAAAATGTAAAAATGTGAATTCATAAACAGTAAAACTAATTTAACGCTAAGTGTTCATAAAGTACTTTTCTTGAATGTTTTTATTAAAGTCTTTGAAATATGCTTTATTTAAATTTGTTAATGTGCAGCATCCTCAAGCTTCTGAAGGATTTTAGCATTGAAGAGCATTTTCTGTGTGTTTTTGGTCCAGATGTGTTTGGTCATGATGTGTTATGACTACTTAAATAAGGCTTTTTTGGAAAATGACCACCACTTTTTTACTTATTGCCAATATCAAAAAAGATTTAAAGTTAAAAACCGTTGCTTACAAGCAGCAGTTATTAGGAAAATTATTATTATGATTTCTACCACTATCAAAATTTTCTTATGTTTTTGTTTAATTTTGAAAGTAAGGTCTAAATAAATGGTTGTAATGTCATATTTGTAGTAGTATAACAAAGCTCTCACATACAGAAGACCATTAATGTTTTCAGCTTTTTCTTAACATATGCAGCTGTTGTGCAAATAAAATCTTGATAAGGATATAAGTTATATCCAAATCCTAAAGGAGTTAGGTTAATATCAAAATCCTATACTTTTGCTTAAAAATGACTTTAAACAAACAATCAAAAACTTAGAGCCAGGGTAATTCCACATCAAATCACCCAGTCCATTGAACCATGTGTCTTCTTTTTGTTTTATATTTTGACACATTATTCCTAATTATAAAAAAAATTGCATGCAAAATTTCAGCCAAGTAACATTCTAAAAAAATATTTTTCTTAAAAAAATAAGAAATAAAAATGGCAAAAATATAAAAATAAACATATATAATATTTTTTTGATGCTGAATTCAATAAATGCACTTAAAATGCTGAAATATAAAAGGAACAAGCTAAAAGTTAATAAAACAACTAGTTTCTATAAACCAACTTTGGGGCCCAATATCTCAAAACACCCCTGTCAAATTTTTTTTTTTTTTGCTGTTAATATATTCAGCTGCTTATAATCTTACTAGGCACAAAATATCTAACTGGAAAAACAACTGAAACATATAAAACTTTAATATCTAAGATGTATTACTTTTTCAAGAAATTCCCAAAAAATGTTTGTAAATAAAATTAAAATAAGTTAATCGTAATTTTAAAATGTATTTAAATATACAAGATTTTTCAAGATGCAAGTTATTTTGACTGTGTTTGTAATAGTTCACAATATTGTTCCCATTTTACTTGTACTTCTTCTATTTCAGCATTTTCAAACATATAGTTTCTACCGGAACTAGAAGCAAACTAACTAAACTAAACTAACTAGCAAACGGAACTAGAGCAAGCTTGTGGAACAGATAGTTTTTTCAAAATTTTGGTGTAAGGAATAAAACAGTAATCCTCTCTTTCAGGCCAGTTAAAACAGATTGATGGACCTTTTGGGTGAAGAAACTTAACTTCAACATCAACTTCTTCTAGGTTAGTTTCAGTTACAATGCCGATCCACCACTTATCATCATAGACTACAGCTACATAACCTCCTAAAGTGACAGTATCAAGTTGAAATATATCTTGTTTCTTTTTAAGGTTGTGAATTATTGTATAATTAGTGTCTGCACTACACCTCTTTGCCCCAACCCTGTTATCTCCAAGATGTATAAATTGATGAAAGATATGAGTACCAGGTAGAGTTGTTACACCAGTATACCTTTCTTTTTGCTCCTCACATTGCAATTGTAAGTCTATCCCCTTTATGTAAATGAAGTTAACAACCTTTTTCTCAATACAAAATTCATACATAGCTTCAGATGTGAGAATTTGGTTTCTGTATGGTCGTTTTAAACTTTCTTGTGCTGTTAACCTTTTTACAGTGCCGCCAATCCCATCGCATGGTGACTTTCTGTGTGACGTGGCAAAAAAATTCCATTCAACTTTAAGGGAAAATTCGCTCTCTAGTTGGCATAGATTGTAAAAGCTTTTACAATTTTTGTACTGTCCTGCGCAACCATCAGTAAATAGATGTAATTTGGACAGATTGGAAAATTTTGTTTTTAATATTGGTATGATTAGTTGAAATATTTTGTACATATAAGTTACATCATGTGTAATGTCGTCTGATATAAAACAATAAGAAATGTATATCACTAATGGATGTAAAGAACATTGTTGGGTGTTCCAATGATAGCTTTGTATTTCATCTTGGACTACAAAAGTATAATTTTCAGCAAAGTTGCCAACAATGATAATGTTTGATTGATCCATATTTTGAATATACAAATGTTGAAACATCTGCTGTTAAACTCAATAGTGTTACACGATCAGTAGTTTGCCATTGCTTGTAGTGTATCTCAAAATCATCTTTGTATTCTCCGAAAATCTCATACATATATTTTGTGAGGGTTTCTTTACCAGGACAATTATCACACTGTGCAAGCATGCATTCTTTGTTTTCTACTGAGCAAACGGTTTTCGAAAGTAAATCCTTATACTTTAGTTCAATATTTAAGGCATCTACTAGCAATATGGCATTTTGGTGATAACAACAAACACAAACAGAATGTGTACCATTTTGCACCTGGCAAAATGCACCACTTTGATCTAAGTGAAGCAAATTTTGAGTAACTTATTTGTATTTCTGGATTATTTTCTTTGTATAATACATATAGTTCTTTTAAATTACACAAAAGCAGTTTTTTTTGTTTATGGATATTGTTTTGAATGCTAACATAATCTTTTTTTCCAGACATAGTTCTACATAAATCACTTGAGTCATAAAACAATTTAACAGAATCTTCTATTTCTTTGTGTAAGACTTTACCTTTATACAATGGAGAGATAGCTAACAATCCTTTTTTATTAAAAATTTGTCTAGCCATTTTTGCTTGGTATTCTGTAACTGCAAAGTTATTTTGTACTTCTAATATCGACCAACTTGGGGGTGCCAGTGTTAGAAGTTGAACAATTGTCCTTTTGTCAGAACATAGAATTTTTTCTTTTATCAAGCTCATAATTTCATCAAAGTTTTTAGCCTTCTTTTTCATGTTATTTGTTTCATAACACAGTTTTGAGGGAACATTGACTTGACTTTCAGTTTTTCTAGTAACGTTATTTACCATTTCGTTGATGCGCGCAATTTTTCGCTTTCCTTCTGAGAGAATATGTTTTGATGACTTTGAATGAGATTTTAGAGGAGATATATTAAAAATTTTGAGTTGTTCATTGATCTCCTGTCTTTTTGATTTGAATGATGATATTAGAAAATCCTCATCTTGTTCCTGGCTTTGTTTCTTTTCTTTAAGATCTTCTTTTATGGCAATCTTTTGCTTACAAGGTTTGCAAAGTTTCTTCCCAGGAGCAATATTCAAACTACTTCTCATCATGACTTGTGACTCATTTATTGTAACTACTATGAGATTTTCTAAAAGTAATTGAATTGTATAAAGCTTATCTGCACAATTGTTCAAAACATTGTTTATGTTTTAGAAAATACAAATTAAAAAAGTATATATATATATATATATATATATATATATATATATATATATATATATATATATATATATATATATATATATATATATATATATATATATATATAATATTTAAATTCTACATTTATTTACTTGTGATTTTCTTTGTATGTTTATTGAATGGATCACAACATGCTTTCTGCCATATAGGATACAATTTCAAATATTTTGTAGTATGTCTTTCACATAATATCGTTAAGTTTGATAACTCAATGTTACAGCGTAATGATATAGTTATTTTTTTTTTCATTGTTTAAAGTTTCAATAACATCTTGTTGGCCATTGCATTCATCTGATGTCAATAAACCAATAGAACACATCTTATAATAAGTTACTTAGTATTAATGTATTTCCTAAAAAAAAAGGAAAAAATTGTTCTTTTCTACATAATTTTGAGTTAAAACAAAAAATGAATATAGAAATAGTTCAAACCTTTTCAGAATCTTTTTGTTGTATAATTTTTTACATTGATAGATATTGTTAATTTTCTTTATAAATACTTATATATATATATATATATATATATATATATATATATATATATATATATATATATATATATATATATATATATATATATATATATATATATATATATATATATATATATATATATATATATATATATATACAATCTATATATATCAAATTTTTAAAATTTAAATAAAATTTTACAGATAAATGTTGTTATAACTGAACTTTTTATAAACTAGTTTTTATAAACTTTTACAAACTATAGTTGTCAAAATTTTAAAAACAAATGCACTTCAATATCACACCTTGTCAGATTTTAAAAACAAAACAGGATGTTTTTTTCAGTTGTTAAGATCAAATAACAAATTTATTATATAATTAAGACTTCCCTAAATATAACTAAATTTAATATTTTACAAAATTCTATTTGCAAGTTTTTTAAACTAATTTATTGAAAATTTGATATATCTTTAAAATTAAAGTTACATATGTTTTAGTTGTTTTTCCAGTTAGATATTTTGTGCCTTGTAAGATTATAAGCAGCTGAAAATATTACCAGCAAAAAAAAAAAATTTTGACAGGGGTGTTTTGAGATATTGGGCCCCAAAGTTGGATTATAGAAATTAGTTGTTTTATTAACTTTTAAGCATGTTCCTTTTATATTTCAGCATTTTAAGTACATTTATTGAATTCAGCATCAAAAAAACATTATATATATTTATTTTCATATTTTTGCCATTTTTATTTCTTATTTTTTTTAAAAAAAAATGTTTTTTTAGAATGTTATGAAAACCAGGTCATTTTGGGAAACCAGGTCAATGTTGAAATTGCAGTATCTTGTCAACCGCTTAACATTTTTAGCTAAAATTTTATGTTTTAACTTTTTTATTAAAGATGCAACAGCCAAAGATGTTTTTAAAAAATTTGAGGAACCATGGTTCAAAATTTACTAAATTTTGGGTAATTTGATGTGGAATTACCCGCCACTTAAATTAGCATAAATCTTTTTTAAACTAGGTGTTTTCAATAGTGTAGAGCTCAATATCTTCAGTAGCTCTGCATTGGTTTTTGCGTAAAGTTATCTTTTTAAATTTAATGTCAGGTTCTGTCCTTAGTCCTGTATTGTTTCTCATCTAGATTAATGGTCTTCCTGACAATCTTACATCTAAAGTGACTTTATTTACCAACAACTCAATTTTATACTCTTGTCTTGACAAAAAGTCTTTCCTTTTTTTCTTCCTCTTTTTACTTAGAACAGGCTATTAGTCTTAAATCTGATCTCCCTACTGTAATAGTCATAATTCATAAAACAATATTCACAATATTATTGACATTCCTATCTTTATGAATGGCAACCATTTTAACGAGTTCTCTACTTTACATTATCTTGAGTTTTTATGTACTAATGATGGAAACCATATATCCATTGCAAAGTTAGCATCTGCTAAGGTTTCTCTTTATTTTGCTTGCCATTTTCTTACTCATGATTCTATTCTTTACCTTAACAATACTTTTACTGGTCCATGTATGGAGTACTGTTGTCCTATTTAGGCTGTTTCTTCTGATGTTTCTTTTCTAGATATGGTTCAAATACACATTGTAAATGTAGTTAGACCGGTTTGAAAAGGCCACACTTGAGCCTCTCGCATTGTCATAAAGTTGCATCTCATTCTCTTTTCTACAGTTACTATCATGGTTGCTGCTCAAACGTGCTATCATCTCTAGCTCCATCAACTAAATCAAACTCATTTTCGTTTGAGTTACATTTAGTAAGGTTGTATCTTTTTACTCTGTAAAACTTGTATTCATCTAGTTTTTTTCTTTGTTTAATCAATTAGAAATCTCTCCTATGTTCAAGGTTTCCTCA
>NC_061170.1:6166285-6231285 GCF_022113875.1 Hydra vulgaris
TGTTAATGTGATGTTTATTTAGAAAGTATTTGGACTTAAAAAAAAGAATTTAACCTTTGCTGTGAATTTTTTTAAGAAACAAATGATTTCCTAAAAATTTTATTAAAACACTTAAAAGGGACTACCAAGTCCCAAGACATGTTGTGTTCATATTAAAGAGAATGTTGAAAAAAAATGTCTGAGCAAATTTTTTTTGATTAAAACTAATTAATAAGTGTATATAAGATCACCTTAATACCAAAAAATACATGTTTATAATCCTTATTTAAAAATACAATAATAAATATGAAAAAATTAAAATAAGTATTAAATTTTGATAAACAGAAGATTATGTTAACTATAAGATTGTTTTAAGAAATAAATTATAAGGAAATCTTTTTTCAAATACCGAGTTTAAACTCTATGAATATCTTATGTTATGTTAGTTTAAATGTTTTTTATATATATAATTTAAACTAATATTTGCTATCTTCTGATATCTAAATTTAGTTTATTAATATTTGCTATCTTCTGAAAGCACATGCATATATATTGGCATGTGTTTTTTCTGAAAATAGAAAAATGAATGTTTTTAATAGTTGACTAAATTACTTTTATTTACAAAAATTATTTCTAGTCTACACTTAAGAAAACTTAAGCCCCATAAGCTAAAATGACAAGAATATGCAAGAACGTCGCCAAATGCAAAATTTTTATAAAAAATAGCGACTGGCAACTCAATGGCAAATATCCGCATGCAACCAACATTAAGGAGTTGGTTACTTGCAGTCGCCCTTCTGGCGACTGATCAAAAGATTGATTGTTCACTCCTGTAAATTTATATACATGTATATACACACACATATAATATGTATCAAAGTCTTTACAATCATATTTACTTAGTTACTTAAGTTATAATAATACATAGTTACTTAAGTTATAATAATACTTACTGTAATACTGTAATAAGGTGCTCCTAGAAGTCCTGTAAGTCCTTACAGTTTTATTACAGAGCACCGAAAAGAGCCTAAATAATGCTAATATGCTATAAATTAGATAAAACTTTAAAAGAGTAAACAAATAATAAATAATAGTTATAATTAGAGATGTCATACTTCCTAAAATAGCCATTCACTATAAACATTTTTACCGGCAAATTATAAAATCTTTTCAGCAATTTCTGTTAGGATGTTTTGTGCTTGCTGGCCAACACTTGTAATGGTTGGCTGTCCAATATAAGTGAATGGTTTCATGTATTAACTAATATCATTTGCAATTGGAATCATTCTTTCTCACATCTACATGTGTGCATTTTTTTGTACAGATTAGTTTGATCATTTTCATTTACATTTATTTTTCTGATGAAGTAGAGCTGAAAGTCACTAGTGATGATTTACTGGTGTCAAGCAGCCTCATTATGAAAAATTTATCACATCGTTTTATCTGTATAATTGACATTCCCATTAACATTAAACAATGTTTTAAGTTCTGGTTGTAGTGAAGATCTATCTATATCAACTTCTGAAATTACCTCTGAAATGCAAACACCTAAGCCGTTTATTTTTGCAATCTTTTTGAGTGGTTTGAAGAGAATGATAGGTTTATACATAACTATAGTTAAATCAAATTAATGTAACAGTCAACAACTAATGTGTGCTATTACACAGCTAAGTCATAAATTAACAAAAACGCTCACAGCGTAGAGTTTTTTGTCAAAATACCCACAACACTGTGGGTATTCTGGTGATCCGCGTTAACTTAAAAATCGTTGTTGAATCCAATCATTTAAAAGTTCTTCCAATTTGAAATTTTTATAATCTTATTAAATTGCATTTGGTTTTGACATTCAAATATGCTCTAATGTAAAGTGTTTATATAAGAAAATATTTATAGCTTTTAAATAAAACACCTGTTTTATATTTTAACATTAAATGTAATTTTATAACCAGAGAAAATGGTTATAAAAATACATTTTTTTAACATCTTTAAAGATGTTTCATTTGACTTTCATTTGCCATTATTTAGGGTGTTGTAAACTTAGCTGTACTCCATCCTTAAGTCAGAACTGCCAATTTTTGACGTCTTTTGCCAGCATTCTTCAATGAACTTGGTCGGAATTCTCAAAATAAAAAAATATCACCAATAATTTAGCAGCTGAATATTTAGTGCTTTGGCTAAGCGTCTAGCAGAATATTGGGTATGTTGCAAAACCACTATCGGTGACATCTCTAGTTATAATAGTACATGCTTTTGTTTTTAAACGAACATGCGAAAATAAAAAATTGGAAAGTTAAATTAAATAAAAAGATAAAAGGATTTTAAGATTTTCACTCAACTAAAAAGATTGGTACTTTAAAGATTAGTGTACAATAAAAATCTATTAACTTAAAAATTAAGTTTTTAATCAAGAAAATTGACATAGATGTAGCTAGCCGTGTACATCGGCTAGTTACCGCAACATATACGAGAGTGGAAACTGTCATCATGGCATGAAAAACTTATAATTTTATTTAATTTTATTATTTAATTTTTTTTTTAAAATATTATACTTTTTAAATTAATAAATTTGATCATGGCATGAAAAAAATATACAATTTTTAATTTTTAGTTATCACATGTTATTGCTATTTTAAAAGGGTTTGTCATCAGGGTTTTATTTTATTTTTTGAGTAAAATGATAATTATAAAAAAAGGAAAATAAAGTAATATATAGGTTAAGAAAATCAGCTAAAAATGAATTTGCATAATTCATTTAGATAAACAGCTGAAATATTTTTAAAATTTAATAAAAAAATTTTTTTCTTGAAGTTTTACCTTTTTTATTTAACTAACCAGAGTGATAGAGGAAGTGAAACTAACCAGAGTGATAGAGGCCAAGGCTTTGAGCCTCGCAGCTGTTCTTTTTTAAAAAAAACATTTTTCTAAACCAAAAAAATGTAAAAGTTTCAGCAATGTTTCAAACTAAGTAAAAATTTGCCATTTAAATTTTTTTGTACAAATGTCGTTATTGTTGTTATTTGTCATTATTGTCGTTATTTTTTTACAAATGTCGTTAAATTACAAAATGCACACTTTTAATAAACAATTAAAACTTTTTAAAATAAAAACTATCAATTAAATAGTTTAAAATAAGAAATCGGTTCTCTAGTCTATTTCTGTTTTTCCTGTGTACATAGAGAAATTTTTCAATTTTTTTTTTTTTGATAATATTATTTCATTTTCCACCTCAGTGTTTCACAGGAAGACATGCGATGGCACATCATTATATGACCAGGCAAATCACATTTTACTTTAAAGATTTGACTGCGGCTATTTCAAAAACATTTCAAAAAGAAAACTGAATAAAAATATTCTGAATTATACCTTAGGTGAAATAAATTACATCAAAACTTCTAAACAAACTTTTCGAAAGCAAAATGCTTTTAAATAAAGTAATTTACTGATAATAATTTTTTTAATTATTATTTTTCAGTATAATTTTTTTAAATTTATATTACATAAATTATTTAAGTATGCCTTTTTTTATAATGAATTTTGTTAAAAAATAAAAAATTATTTTGTTTTTATAAACAATGGCTTTCAAAGACAACAGAAGTCTTTATATAAATATTAAAGTCTTATATAAATATAAGAATTATTGAAGTTAAAAAGATAAAAAAAAAATTATTTAAAAAGATAAAAAAAAATTTGTTGAAAATAAACAACAAATGTTTTTGCAAGCCGTTACAATTAAATAAGTTTGATCTTTACTGCTTTTATATTATTGAAACGGTTTTTTAAAGTAAAAAAACACTTCTAATGAATTTTTATATTCAGTATTAATAAATTGTTTTGTTTTTTCTTTGTATTAATATGTATTTTTTATGATAGATGTTAATATTTTAAAACAAAATTAACTAAAAAAACAAGGACAAATGTTAAAACAAAGAATGAAATGGTTTTTAATGCGTAATTATTTACTAGTTTACATTTACATGGAAACTGATATTTTTAAATTTGTAAAAAAAATAAAAAAAGATAATTTAAATTAAGCGTGAGTATATTTTAAACAATCATTAAAAGTAAATTGTTCTTTTTGTTTTAAGGCTTTCCGATAATATTATATTAAACATTAATAAAGATAAAAAATTATTCCGAATGTAATTAAAAACATGATTTAAATAAACTAAGCATTTTAGTTTGTTGAGTTTTGTTTTAGTTGGTTGTTTTTTTTTTTTTTTTTTCTCAATTGTTAAGATTTTTTTTTCTCTTTTAAAGTATAGTTTTTTTTAGATAAATTTGAGTAAATTTTTTAAGCGCATTTTTAAATTTTGAAAAAATGTTAAAATCTGTGGTCAAGTCGTCAAAACAAAGTATTTTTGCATGGTCATATAACTGCTTGCGATTGCATGTCTTCCTGTGAAACACTGCACCTAAACCTTTAAAAGTAAACCTTGTTTTTTTTTTTGTTTTTTTTACAGGTAATAGTCTGTACTACTTTTCATAATCTTTTTCTTATTTGTGCAAACTGTTGCATCATTCCAACAGCACAGACTTTCTTTTAGACTTTCTAGACAGTTCTAGCAGTTCTAGAATTTTCTAGAAAAATGCTCGTATTTAATACAAATCAAGAATTTTTGAATCTTTGTCAAAAACACACAATTTTAAAATATCTTTGCCCCAACGATAAG
Organism: Hydra vulgaris; assembly: GCF_022113875.1. Lineage (NCBI taxonomy): Eukaryota > Metazoa > Cnidaria > Hydrozoa > Anthoathecata > Hydridae > Hydra > Hydra vulgaris. Next base: position 6,170,935 of record NC_061170.1, read on the forward strand.
CCAAATTTTTATGTAGCAGCTGAATTTTTTGTTTTTATTTTCAGCAAAACATGATAAGGAAACAAAGTTAAGACAAAATAAAGATAATGCAAAAAAAAAAAAAAAAAAAAAAATTGTTACATAGTCTAATTAGTTATACATTATTTTGCAATTTCGTTTCATATTCTCTATAGAACAATAACAATCAAGTAAATATGCAAGTTATGTGAAGATAAAATATTGTAAGCAGTTTGAAAAATCATTTTAAAATATTTTAGCTGCTTTAAAAAAATACATTGCAGGAATTTCTGTGAAATCCAGTTTACAGTGCTGGAGTTTTTGAACTTATAGAAGCATGTTTAATATGTAGTTTTAGACTCTTCTTTTTGTATATTGGATAATAAAACAAAAAATTATTCATAATACTAGTACTTAATATAATTGTATTAACTTAGATTTTGCAATGGCTTTTTAAGTAATTTTTCAATTATTAGTCAGTTTCTTTAGTCTCTTTCATATTAATTATAGAAATTAACAAAAACTGTAACATTTTAATTCTTGTATAATAAAGTATTTTAACAATTATAAAAGTTTTAACAGGTCAAATCGTGTTATCAAATGTATTAAATTATGGCAGATAAGAAAGTCAGTAAGTTTTTTTTTTGGTGCATTTTAATGATCCTTATCATAAAGCACAATAGAGGAGCATTTAAACAGGAAGTTCACATCTCTTTCCTTATTAATGTGGTTTATTTGATCAAAGCAGCTTTAGACCTCTTTGTTCTCTTCCAGAACTCTAACAACTGCACCACTTCTGCTGTAATTCAGTGTTCAGCATTCACATCACCAAATGAGTTCAAATTTGTCGGTTTTAGTCCTGGAAATACAAAATCAGTAAATCTTCTATAAAAAGCTATATACTAAAGACATTATTAATTGTTCTTTGTGATGAAGTATATTTGAAAGTCAAAGTCAACTTGCAATCAAAATTGGTTAGGGAACTTCAATAAATGTGATAAAACAGAGGCAATATAAACAGAAAAGTTAACTAGATTTTTGTCTCTCTTTACAATAAATTAGCTGACAACAGACATGAAAAAATATTTTTTTTATGTCATGTTTGCAAAATTCAAGAACTGCAAAAAAAAAAAAAAAAAAAAAAGACAAGTTAACGCACATAGCCTTCTTGATTACCCTTTATTATTTCTTTATTTTTTTGTGTATATATTTTTATTTTCTATCAATAACTTAACCATGTCAAACCTATTAATACTACAGAGTCAGCTAAAGACTGATTCTGTACAAAATTAGCACAAAAGTGCCAGGTAAGATTTATGTGACCAAGGTTAGCTGGATGAGTCCTTAAAAATTAGTTTACAGATTATTAGAAGGCTAGTGTTGAACTTGGAACTATTATTTTAATGACAGGGGCTATTCTAGACTGTTTTCAACAGCGTTGACAGTATTTGGGTGCCGATTTGGACGCTGCCTAAATTAAAAAATGAGGACTTTTTTCTTTAAATGTTTTTTTACCGCAAATATTGTTTTTTTGTTTGTAAAAAAATGCACATATTCTGCAATATTTCCTCTGAGACTTAGGGTACCACCTCCCATTTTTTCCCCCTAGAATAGCCCCTGAATGATATGTTTGATGATAACAATGATATGTATGATAAAAGTTTAATTTAATAAACAATTTTTAAAAGGTTTATATTATGATTAAAAATTACTATATACAAAAATCAAATTGAATTATATGTTAAATATATTTTGTACATTATGGATGCTTTCATACATATTTTTATAAAGTGTAAAAATCCGATGTACTAACAATTTCATGAAATAAATTTTATGATCAAAGATTATTTTAAATATTTTAAGCACTAGCAATGGTGAAGCTAATGAACATAATGGAAGCTATCAAAATGGTTTTCAAACTCGTCATCAACCATATCAACAAAATGGAAGTTTAGAAACTACTCACCAACCTTTTCAACAAAATGGAAAAGGTATAAAAAGTTATAATCTAAACAAACCAATTTTAAATTAGTTTTGTGTTTTGGGCAATAAATAGTTGTCAATCGCTTCAACATTTTTAAAGTTTAAAAAATATCCTAATATCTAATTTTATGTATAAAAAATACCTTTGTGTATTATATATTATGTATAAAATATAAAAATAAAAACAAAGCTAAGTAACAAATGATATTCAAATAATTGGCCATAATAAGTGTAAATCAAATGAATTATCTGTTCACATAACATAAAGTTTTTTATGTTTATTGACAAAACAGAAAAGTTTTATATTGAAAAACAACAAAAGTCTTAACAAATTAGTAACAAAAATCAAAATATAATGTTATAAAAAAAGCCTGAGTTGTTTTTAATTATAAAGAGATAATATTTATATGTCATTAAATTTTTATCATTATTTTGAGTTTGTAGAGGATTAAAGAAGTGAATTGCTGAGGTGAATTTCTGATTTTTAAAATCAATTATTTTATTTCCAGAATGTAAAATTGCCTGATTGTAATTCTATTTTTCTTTTATTTATATATATTATCTAAATTATTTTCGATCATTTTTATAACTTTTTTTGGGACATAAAGGTTAAAATTTTCATCTTTCAAATAGCCTGGTAATGTGAGACTAAATGAGTAAGATCAAAGCAAAAAAAAAATTAGATACTATTTTTTTTCTAACTTATTGCCTCCTGAACTTATTCTATATTCTATTAGAGGTTTCTTGTTAAAATAATTTTTAGTTAAAAGCTTGTCTTAACAACATAAAAGATATAAAAAGAAATATTCGTATGGCTAACTTTTGTGAGTCTTTGAGTTCAATATATTTAGTATAAGTATATTACTTAAATTTAATAGCTGATAAAATAGTCCATGAAATTCAATAACTAAAATTAAAAAATCTTATATCCAAAAAGAAAACTTCTTTATATTCAGATCTCTTAACTCAGGGATATCATAAATAAGCACCTTTTTGTGTGTTGATCTCAACCTCAGTTTTCAGCTCCTTATCAGCAAGAGCAAAAATTACTTGTTATGGGGACAGATACCAAGTATGATGCATAAGACTCTGGTATGTATTTTTTTTAACTGTCTCAGAAGTAGCAGGGTTCTACATTTAAGTCATCAGAATAGCCAGTAAGTAGATACAATCAGCCATAAATTTTGCTTCATGATGACCTTCATGCTGTTTAAATGAAAAGTTTGATATATCATCTCCTTGAAAAAAATGCTAAAAGTATACACAGTTACTTGTAATCACCTCTCTGAATAGTATTCTTAGGAAGATCGATGATACAGAACTCTTTAGTATCCAAGGCAAGTTTGAACTTTAATTAGCCAGGCCTAAAAGCATCTTGAGATCAGTCAAACTTAATAATTCTCTCAAGTTTGTTTACATCTTTGTAAATCTGCGACTATGGTGAAGATGCGCTAATGGCAATTCTATCCTCATATTTAGGCATTCCTTTATATTATTGTATGTGTATTGTATCTCTTCAAAATCTTGGTATCAAAATGTACCGCAATTTTTAAACCACTTTTTTTTATCTGTTTTCCTCTCTAATTATCTGTGCCTCAGACTTCACAGCAGTTTGAGTTTTCCTGTATAAATCTTGATATTGACATATTATCAATGTTTGCTCCACTATAGAAAACTCCCATAAACTGACAAGCTCCCTCAGAATACTGACACCAGTTTTTATTTGCTTGGTGCTCTGTGCACTTCATCAGCAAACTTGGAGCATCTTAATTATGTCTTTTCGGAAGCAACTAGACAACCAATTTTGATGCTGATCTGTGTTGTGCTAAATTAAAAAAAGAAAAGAAAACGTTAACGTTTTTATAAGATTAAGTCAGTAATACCTTCTTAACATTTCTTTATTTGTAGAAAGTCTGTTGGGGGTAAAAAATAATGGTTACCCTATCAAATAAAGTTGTCTCCTCTTCCTTGTAGCTTTTGATGCATCACCAATATCTCTTTTTTGGGAATTAGCATGACAATTTGTCTAGAGACATTTTCTAAAATCAATTTATTTCATTTAAAAAATCTGTATTTACTGCTTTATTTGATTGAATCATGATGATAGCATACTAATAGTGAGAAAATAGTGAAACTATTAAATAAGTTTTATATACAAGTTCAAATCTGTGTTTTTAAAGAGTTTCTTGGTTGAAAAAACTTGATTTCTAATTTAATACCATATTGACCTAAGTTAACTTTATGCATCATTAATTTTTATTGTTAGCCACACTTTTGTCAAAACATAAATAAAAACTGACAGGATAAAATCAATTTTATATCAAAATATATATGATTTATTGAAATAAAAGTAAATTCTCCTAAATAGCATTCCCCCTGAGAAGGAAACTCAAAAGATTATGTTTGTATTTATGGACAAAATAATGCCAAATGCAGTATTACGCACATTAAAGTTCGATTTATGATACATTTTTGTAACATGCTTTTTACTCCTTAGTGGAAGCAATTGCTTAAGAGCAAAAGCAAAACTTTTCACATATTTTTTAGCAATTGCTTTTGTTGTAAGCATTTGCTTTTTAACTTTTACTCAGAGCAATTTTGTTAGCAAAGTTTTTGTTTTTTCAAACTTGTAAGCAAAGTTTGTGTTTTTTATTAACTAGCCTAGTGTATAAGTTTAGAATAAAACAGTTAGATAAATATTGTTTTTACTAGGTTTAGGGTAAATATTGTGTGTGTGTGTGTGTGTGTGTGTGTGTGTTAAATTCACCATTATTTTTTAGATATTTTTTAAATCCTTTTTTATCATGTTTGAATCTTTATTTTTAGAGCAACAATCCAATGGGCTTGAGGTATATTATATACATAAAAGAAATATAGAGTATACTTTTTATATTCTTTATCTCTTTAATGTTTTTTTTTTTTTAATGGTATTCTTATTTGTTATTATATTTGTATTTTCATTTCCATAGTTTTATTTTAATTTTCATTCAAAACTCAAGCAGATTTTTTTTGCTGGTTAAAAAAGTAGCATCATGGTTCTAATATATTATAGTTCATAAAAAAAAACAGTTAATGATAAATATGTTCATTATATATTAAGGTTTGATTCTGTTTTGGGTTTAAAATTCTGGTCTATAATATTAGCAGAATGTTATTTTTATTTTATGTAATAAAAATAAATAAAAGTAATGTTATTTTTCTTTAAGATTATTTTCTTAGTTTAAGAAAATAAGGATTTTTATTTTTTAAAAGTTAATCTTTAAAGGATCCCTAAGTGCTTCTAACATATGATCTCATGAAAGAGCATAAAAAAATGTAAGTTTTTTTTTTCTTTTTCAATAAATTGTAATAATAAATGCATGCTAACAAAAAGCAATTGCCAAAATCACTGAAAAACAACTCCATTTTGATTTTATTTTTTTACCATTGAAACTCGATTGTTAGTCGTTAAAAATCACGTTAGTACGTCACAACAACTTAGTACGTCACAACTTCTACTTTGATATTCAAGTAAAAAAAGTCGTGATTAAATAGTAAAGTTTTAATCAAGTTTTTTAAACTAGTTTTGCAAAAACAGTATAATAGAATTCGGTTGAAAGAAGTCGTTAAAAAAAAGTTATTAGGTAATAGTTTTAATAAATAGTTTAGAACTTATAAAAAAGTCTTACAGGGCTCGTATTAAGCATATCGCAATCGCGGTTGCTTTTCACACTTCCGCGGTTTGTTTTTTCTTAAAAAAAATCTTTTCGCAATTTTTTTTTTTGGTTGTTTCTAGCTTAGCATTTTTTTTAGCAATTCTTAAAAGTAATGTTTTTATCATAAAGAACGTCACACAAAATTTATTATCCTGAATAGATAGACAAATTGATTTGCTGTTGATTTGCACTTTTGATGATTTGCTCTTTTGCGCGGAGATTTTCTTTCAACGTAAAACATTTTTGAATTTAAATTACTTAAAATCTCTGCGTAGAAAATTTTTAAAAGGTCGTTAAAGCGAAAAGTTAAAAAAAGGAAAAAACGTTTATTCGAGTTTTTTCTCCATTCTAACAAAACAGCCTGGTTTTTATCTTTGTTAATCAAAATATTTAAAATAAGGCTTAAAAACGTTAGAGCAAAAAAATTGCTGACTTAAATTTGCATTTCTATACTGTTTAAAAAAAAACTAATAAAAAAGAAATAATTATTATTATATTATCATTAGTTCTAATAATTATTAATATATTATTAGTTAATTCTTTTTTATTAGTTTTTTTTTTCAAACAGTATAAAAATGCTAATAAAAACCAGCAATTTTTTTACTTTAACGTTTTAATCCTTATTTTAAACATGAAGTATAATTCGATTTATTAAACCAAATTTTTTTGTTTCACTTTTTATTGGAAAACAATCGAAATAGAGAAATTGAATAAAAACATCAACTTAAAAACCATTTAAATGAAAAACTTAATTATATTTAAACTTTTATTAGTCCTTTATTCAAGAAACAATAAATTATAAAAAACGTCCTTTTTTAAATCAAAATTTTTATAAAGTTTTTGACAATGTTTTTTGATTTATTGACAATAATTTTTTAATTTATTAATTAAAACAATTTCATTTACTTGCTTTGTTTTATTTTAAACGCATTTTATGTTATTAAACTGTATAAAACAGCAACAAAACAGCGTCATAAAGTTGTTTTACATTAACACAAGCTATTTATATTTTAAAGACAACTTTTTGTTTTATAGCTTTTTACAATAGCAATTAAATCTCATTAAAAACGTGTGTTTTATCGTCAGCATGATCATATTAAACAGTTTTCTATGACTAATTAAAGTGGTTTAAATATTGAGTGACAGATCCAGGAATTTTTGGAGGAGGATTTTGAAATATTTTTGAATTTTGTACCATGTTTGCATCTCCTAATAAAAAAGCAAAAAACAAGGTCCTCGATTTCTATGATATTTTCAAGACTTTCAGATTTTGGTGGGTGGGTGAGTGGGGGGATGCATACCCCCATCCTTCCCCTGGATCCGTCACTGAAATATAGTAATGTTTGCTTTTTACTCTTATTTTTTTACTTTTACTTTTTTAAGTATCGTGTTAAGCAAAAACAATTACTTAATAGTATTAAATACGTTACCTGCTCTTTACACTGTAACTGCAACTTAAACTTTAAATTATAAATTAGGCTGTAAATTATAACAGTAACTTACGCTATTTTAAACTCTGCCAAACAAGTAAATCATAAGATAACATTTAAATATGAGATATAGTATGTTAAAAGATAACAATTACGTGCTAAAGAGACAGTTTTATACTAACGCAAGCCCCTCCCCCCATTACCGCACATCGGCGCGAGCTATAAAAGAGGGGGGGGGGAGCAAAAATTTTTTTTTTTTCGCTATTAGATTTTTTTGCGTTAATTCCTGTCCTGTCTTAATTTAATTTCTAATAAAATGTCTATTTAACCTTATCAATTTAAACCAAAAAAATATAGCAAAATTTAACTTAATTATTGTAAAAAAAATAATTATTGTAAAATGTTTAAAATAAACATTTTACAATAATTATTTTTTTTATCAAGCGAAAACAAGAATAACCGTCACTTTCGAAACCATAATAATGACTGAAATAAATTTATTTTTATACTAAGGAAATATTTTAAATAAACTTTCATGTGTCTAAATCAATATTCATTTGTTAAAAACTGACTAAAAAGAGTTTAAAATTTGACTTCTATTCATTTTTGGCCGTGGAATTGCCCTTACAACACAAATATATAAATAAAAATTATAAAAAAAATTGAATATACAAATATATTTTCACAAAATGCTATAAAACTTATTCTTGTAAGTAATTATGTGTTAGCTAAAGAAAAAACAACTTTACTTTTAAATTTAATTACCAACTAATATGTTTGCAATAATGACATTTTGTCTACTATGTTTAATTTGACGTACAAACATTAGTTTTTTGAGGCAATAGAGTCAATAAACTTTGGACAAGACACATTTTTTTTAATCGAAGAAAAGCGATTTTTTGAAAATTAAATTTGTTAGTGTGTGTTCATTATTATGTTTTAAAAAAAATAGTATACATCAAAAAAAAAAATTTTATGCTCTTTCATATGAGATCATATCTTTATAGCACTTAGGGATCCCTTTAATGTTTGTGTTAAACACAACATTTTATTAGTTACTGATTAGAAAAAAGAAACCACAAAAATATAAGTTTTGATATGTTTGAAGTAATTTTACTTTGGACATGTTAAAACTTATAATACAGATGCCCACATGATTATTTTCCCTTCCCTTTCCCATTCCCTTGAAAAATCGGATGAGTGGAAACTCACCTTGATTGTTATATAATCAAATATTTTGTTAGTAGGATAGAAAATATGTAATTTTTATTTTAACACAAAACTGTTTACAAAATATATGATTTGTTATGATTGCAAATACATTTTAATGTTTACAAAAGTTTTTTTTTTTCAGAGCAAAAAGTTGATGGTTGTTGTTCATGTAGAGTCGGCTATAAGTTTTTATGCTCAGGTTTGTTTGAGACAATGTTATTAACTTAAATAAATAAAAATAAGTTATAATTTTTTTTAATGTCTCTTTTTCTGTTTTATTAAATTATAATTTTTCCTATTAAAATTGTTTTTTCCATACATACATACATACATATATATATATATATATATATATATATATATATATATATATATATATATATATATATATATATATATATATATATATATATATATATATATATATATATATATATATATATATATATATATATATATATATATATATATATACATATATATATATATATATATATATATATATATATATATATATATATATATATATATATATATATATATATATATATATGTATATATGTATATATATATATATATATATATATATATATATATATATATATATATGTATATATATATATATATATATATATATATATATATATATATATATATATATATATGTATATATTTATTCATTATTTAATAAATATATATATATATATATATATATGTATATATATATATATATATATTTATTCATTATTTAATGAATATATATATATTTATATATATATATATATATATATATATATATATATATATATATTTATTCATTATTTAATGAATATATATATATATATATATATATATATATATATATATATATATATATATATGTATATATATTTATTAAATAATGATATAATAAACAAAAATTTTTTTGCTTTTTTTTTACGCTTGTTACTATTATATCTGAAAAACGCACCCTTCAATAATTAAAAAAAAAATCAAGTGAGGACAAGGTTAAGGGTGATAAGGGTCATGATGAGGGTCAGATTTTAGATCATGGCTGCTCCAAATTGGTTTAAGAAAAGAATCAGGTTGCTATAACTAGATGGTGTTCCTAAACCCTAGCCCTGATCATTACCCTTAAATAAGCATTTTTTTAATCTGCAAAAGAGTTCGTCATATCAGACATACTTATTAGAGATGTATCAACTCTTGTTCAGATGTATTTGTGATAAGGGCAAAAATAATTTTAATATACGCTACTTAACTGATGGATCATATATTTATATATATATATATATATATATATATATATATATATATATATATATATATATATATATATATATATATATATATATATATATATATGTATATGTATATATATATATGCACACACACTCAGTCACTCACCCCATTTTTTTAGTTCCCGTAACAATTTTTTAAACTTTTTTTCTACTATTTTTATCATATATAATTTTTAAATTTTTATTTTTATTTCTTTTTTTATTTATACATATTTAAATTTATTATTTTATAAAAATATATTTTTTATATTTATTTTTGTTTATTTATAATCTATTATATTTCATTTTTTATTTTTGTTTATTTACAAAAACAATTAATTACGGTAATATAGCCTTATTTAAACCTTGCTCTTACCCTAAGCCTTATTTTGATACTGAAAAAAAAACAAAAAAGTTATGAAAACACATACTAAACTCCATCAATTTTTTTTTTAACTATTTAAAAAATACTTGTAAGCAAAAAATTTATTTATAAAAATCATTTTATCATACCATAGCATTGTTTTGTACAAAAAACATTTATACAACCCTTGTAAGGGTTGTATAAACATGAACCAACCAACGAGCAGTGAAAATCATTATACTATGATGAAAACATCTTTGGAACAAGATTTAGGCGTCCTAATCTAATGATATAAAATTGAAAAATCATGTAGATATGATCGCAGGAAAAGCAAACAATACTTGGTCAAAAAAAACATTGTTTAATATACTTAGATAAAGACCTAATGAAACTGCTAGTTTGACCCTATTTGGAATTCGCTTCACTAATTTGGAGTCTTTTTTATAAAAAAGACTTCAATAAAACAAGTACAATGAAGAGCAACGCAAATATGATGTTTAAAAGGTATGAAATATGAGGAACGATTAAAAGAATTTGGATTGATGTCATTAGAAAAACAAAGAGAACGGATCGAATTAATAGAATATTATAAAATTCAAAATGACATTCATAAAGTAAATTGGAGATACCCTCCAACAAACAACTTATATCCAAAATTAAGAGATTATAATCAACGGTTGCACAAACAAAATGATTGTATTTCGGAAGCAAGAGCGCATTACTTTACTAATAGGATTGTTAATAAGTGGAACAGTCTAATCGATGATGTTGTTAATTCTGTTAATTTAAATACTTTTAAAAAAGTAAGCTCGAACATGGAAAAGATCAAATCTAAATAAAAATTGTATTTTTCATTTTAGTGTTAAAGTCATGCAACTACAGTTGGGTGACATATTTTTTATATACAGTTGGGTGACATATTTTTTATATATACAGTTAAAATTATTGTTATTATTATAGATACATGTTTTGATGCTTATTTACTCTCTTGTTGTGTAGCGTTTAAAATCATATCGTATATCCATAATTAAGAACTTTGATAATGTTATAGTGCATTTTTTTAACATGTTATACATGGTTGTTAATAATCATTGATTGTGTTGTTTTAATATTTTTAAGTATTAAGTTTTTCATTATACTGTCATGGTTACAACTGTCACAACAACAAAAAGCATAAAAATGTAAAACTTCTAGTAAAATCTACAAAACTCAGCATATAATAAGATCAATATGTGCTAAATACACACACCAAATGATTTTTTTTTTTAACTATGCTGTTCGCTGCATTAAGTCTTACAAAGTTGTTTTGTTCAGAAATGGTAAAAAGTAAGCTTTACGACCGTCGCGCTACGTTGAGTTAATTTTTAAAAAAAGTTAAAGACAAATGCTGTAACTTTACATACTAAATTATGATTGTATTTCTGGAAAGCTCATTTCCATTTTTTAGTCGTTTAAATAATGTAAAATGTTACTGCCACTCTCGCGAAATTGCTCATATGAGCATGTAATATATTGTTGCATACATATATATATATATATATATATATATATATATATATATATATATATATATATATATTATTGCATACTTAGATAGGCAGTCTGACATCATACTAAATTAGCCAGTTGCCCAGTGCTTCTGTATATATATTGACTTTCTTAATGTCGAAATAAATAAGCAGGAAGTGCTACTACAACTTCAAAGGGTTAAGGTTGAGGCAGCAATCTTCTTTTTCTATCCTATTCTTCAGGGTTTTTTTTTCTTTTGAAAAAATCTTATGAAATATTGTAAGCAAAGAAAGTTTTGTTATTGTCTTGGTCACGATGATCTTGGAAACGATGATCACACTCTATTTTATGACCATAAAAAATATAACTTAACTAAAATTAAATACAAAAAATTAAGTGCTATATAATATAATGTTTAAATCAAGTTTTTATATGAGTTTAAAATAATAAACTTTAATCTTTAAAAGTCTAAATAAATCTAAAATAAAATTATATTGATCTTTAAAAACTATATTGAACATGTAAACTGTGCATCATTTGGTTTTTATCTTTTTTAGATCTAATCTTTTTTCTTAACTGTTTATAATTTTATAAAAATTCCTTTCAAAATAAAGTAACTATCTTGAATGATTTTTTTATAAATAAGAATTTTTTATTATATTATAGTGTTTTTTTATTTTTTTAAAAACAGTAAGTGTCCATATAAATAATATGCATTTTTAAAAAAAATGATGTTATAATTCTTTTTAAAACCATTTCATGTCTAGTTTAAGTGTAGATTTTTTGCGTTTATATTTAGAAATTGATACATAATATTCAAATCCTTAAAATGCTTTAGTTAGTAAATGTAAAAGAAAAAGAAAAGGTTCTTACAAATTCTTTGTAGTAATATTAACCAAAGAAAAAATAATTCATTTTAATTAGAAGCTGCTCTTAACTTTTGTCGGAAATGTGTAGCGATGAAATACGCTAAAAAATATTTTTTCAACAAAATATATTATCTTTCTGAGTGTATTGTCTGTAATGATTCTTATACATAGTTCATTAAAGAGACCAAATAGTCGCTGTTAATAAAATCAAAATAAATTTTCATTTTTAAATTAATATTTAATCATATTTTTGTAAAAAATGCATAATTATTTAATTTATATATTATAAATTAAAAAATCTATATACTACTTTTTTTCTTTTTTTCTTTTAAAACATCTTCGCTTCCAACAAAGCTTCAAGCAACCACTAATTAGTGTTGGAAGTTACTCGAAGAAAAAAGATAAGAATTGTAGAGCAAGATAACGATTGACAGACGATTTAAAAAATTGCAAATTATATGAATCAGGAAAGCAAGATAAAGGAAGCGAATTCCAAAAAACTGATGTTTGAGGAAAAAAACTAGAGGAATAAAATTTTTTGGAGCACTTAGGAACAGTCACAGAAAAAGGATGAGGCTTAATTGAATGACTAGTCACGCAAGAATGAATTTTAGTAGATAGCACAAGAGACGCTAGCTCTTTAGACCAGTGCCCATTATAGTATTTGTAAAAAAGAGAAAGACAAGCAACATTACAACGATGTGATAATGGTTGGTTAGAGCAGGTACAACTATGTTTACAAGGCGAAGGTACAATTATGTTTACAAGGCGTTTTTGCACCTTGTCTAAAAGAGAAAGTTTTTCATCATCAAAGGGCATCATTAGAAGATCCGCCCCAGATATGACAACTTTCATTGATACCCCCAGATACACTTTCATTGAAACTTCAAACAAAAATTATTATTAATAATTTGTTACTTTATTAAAAAATGTAATATGTTAATTATGCTTATATAAAAACATAAGTAAAGACAAAATTTTATGTATATCTTTTTCAACTTTTTTTTTTAAATCTATTTTATTTAGCGCATTTTTGAAATGTTCATATATAGATGTATACATGTGTGTGTGTGTGTACATATATATATATATATATATATATATATATATATATATATATATATATATATATATATATAATATATATATATATATATATATATATATATATATATATATATATATATATATATATATGCATACATACATGTATATTAGGGTACAGCGATTTTTTTTTCTTTTTCTAAAAGCTTAGGAAAAGGTGTACTTTTATGTAAAATCAAATTTTAAAGAGGGTTTCTTAAAAAAAAATTTTGATCGGACAAAGTTTTGATACACAAATAAGGACTTTTAGAAATAGCAAAAATTAGTAAAATCTAGTTTATCACATGTCCTTCATTGTATTTTATATTTTCATTTTCATTGTGATAAAATATTAAATGCAAATAATATTTTTAGATTATTGAAAGTTTTTTAGATACTTTTTAAAATCATTATCTTGCATGGATCCTATCTGCAGTGCAGATTCTGCATTTTTTAGAGGGAGGAGGAGGGGGTATTCAATTTTTCATGAGGTTCTAATGATTAAAAAATTTGATCATAACAGTTCTTTATACTTTCACCAAAAAATAGGTGGTTTATCCCCCTATCTTACCCCAATAATATTTTGATAGAACTACTAAAACACTATTAAAAAACAAATAAAATAAAAATCTATTGAAGTTAAAAATTTAATAAAATTTCTTTCTTTGTTTTAAAAACAGGTAGCAACTCTCAATGCTGAGCTCTAGCTCTAATATACCCATCTCTTGCATATGGTCCAACTACTGACATGGATGCTACTGTCACTTGTTTTACAGCACATTCAGTACTTTGAGTATGAATTTTAATCGAAGGAGTTATTAAAGGTATCAATCTAAGTAATAACAACTTATCTCTGGTGAGCGAACAAGTAAAAACAGGTTCTTCTACAACACCATTTTCCCATTTAACTAGCTCTTGAAGAGTAGTTGCTGCAAAGTTTAGTTTAGGTGTTTTTCTTGGTCTGATTCGCATATCTCCAAGGATATCATTACCCCTTAGTTTCAAAATTTGATCAACTGCAAAATTGCGATCTTCTGCATTATTACTAGATAATAAAGAGATTAGTATACTTTCATGGTTCGCATACCAAGCCCCTAACTGGATGTAGGGAAACACAATTTCTTTTACTCTATCAGGTTGCATTCTAAGAATTCTCAATTGAGACAGAATGTGATAAGAAGCATCTTCAAGTCTGTTTTTGACCTTTATGTCAAAAAAAAGTTTAAAGTAAAATTGTAAACAAAATACAACAAGTATTTCTAGATTTTGCGAATTTTGATCATTTAAGTTGTGTTTCCTTGTCCACATAAAGACTATTCTCATGCCAGTAGTGAGCCATCTGGCTTGACTTGAACATCTGGGCCACATTGAATTTCTCTAAGATTACGTGGCAATAAACCAATCTTAACTGCTTTACATAGCTTGTAACATTGTTTCTGATCTGTTGACATATTTTTTAATATTGTTTTTTTTAATATGTCGACAAAGCTCTCTCCATTTGGAAGAGCTTTAAATTGAGGATTATACTCCATTTTATTAACATCAGGAAGAAATTTTCCCACAGGACCTACAAATCCAGTACTACATGATGTTGGTCCATCAATGCCTTCTATAAGGTGACGAAAAAATAATTCATTTGAATGAAGCATGCATATAGCCCAGTGGCACTTGTGACCTAACAGCTTTTCAAGATGCGTTATAGCACCACCTTTCCAGCCTGTGTTAATTGAAGTACTGTCAGCTCCAAGTACTAAACATGATTCAGTAAGATTATATTGTTGCAGCAAATTATAAACACCTTCAGCAATCTTTTTAGCTGGCTTATCTAGATGATTAGGTGCATTTGGGGTAAAATGGCCAAGATATCGACCACCAGGTTCTATAGTCACAGTAATGTGCTGCTCTTTGATAATAATAGGATGTAGCTGTCCATTTGATAATATTAGGATGTAGCTGTCCAAATCATTTATCATTGCTCTTGTTGAATCTTTCCTTCCGTCAAAGTAAATAGCAATATTATCTGCTTTCGGAAGTTTTAAATTATCATTTTTCTTTGCAACTACCATCACCTTTTTTCTCTCTCTCGTCAATTTAGAAAGATCACAAGCAAGGTAAGAGGACTCAGGGGTGAGAAATCCTGCCTCAATTAAATCTTGAAGATAACTTGTAGCAATTGCTGCAGTTGCGGCAGGTGAAATCCCAAACCTATAAAATAAGAATGGTTTATATTTATTTCTATTAACTCGTGTTGCTGCTCAACAAAACAAAAGTCAATATAATTACCTTATACTAGCCATAGCTGTGTTTTTTATTGACATTGTGTTATATCTTGACTTCTTTTCTAAAAACCGTGTTACAAGAAAAGCATAGACACCTAACTTTTCCTTTAGCAGCCTTTTAACCAAAATCTTAATTTCATTGTCTTGTTTTAAAGTTAAGTTAACATTATCTAGATTATAGTTTTCATCGAGTAAGCCAGGAAAAATATTTTTTTGATGTTCTTTATCTAATTCTATATCTTCTTCTGCGACCTAAAATCAAATTAAAACCAATATATATATATATATATATATATATATATATATATATATATATATATATATATATATATATATATATATATACATATATATATATATATATATATATATATATATATATATATAATAAAAATATATATATATATATATATATATATATATATATATAATAAATATATATATATATATATATATATATTATATATATATATATATATATAATATATATATATATATATATATATATATATATATATATATATATATATATATATAATATATATATATACATACATACACACATAATATATATATATATACACACATAATATATATATATATATATATATATATATATATATATATATATATATATATATATATATATATATATATATATATATATATATATATATTATTGTTATTATTATTATTATACGAAAAAAGAAAGTATTTATTATTAAGAAATTATATTTACCTCGAAGAATGCTTGTTCCTTCTCTATTTTTTTAATTCTTTTTTTGTAAGCTTCTTCATCGCTGACTTTTCTCTTATACTTTTTTCTTAGTTTCATTGTCTCAATCTTATCAGCATGTCCCATCTGCATGTCAGACTTTTCACCTGTCTAATTTCTTTGACTGTATAACCACCTGAGCTTCATAGTTGGAATTTTTTTAGAATAAATACAAGTGCAATTTATATGTGCTTTATTTTTACAATTTTTGGGGGAAGAACACCCAGACAGATCATGCTCGCATAGAAGTATTGTGTGAGGACATGTTATGAGGTCCATTAGGTTTATCTAACTTCAATATTAGCTCTTCTTTTACTTTTACCTTAGTTTTTTCCCATGCA
Organism: Hydra vulgaris; assembly: GCF_022113875.1. NCBI lineage: Eukaryota > Metazoa > Cnidaria > Hydrozoa > Anthoathecata > Hydridae > Hydra > Hydra vulgaris. The sequence goes on from NC_061170.1 coordinate 6,187,752, forward strand.
ATGTTTTCTACTTTCTCCCAAAGTGTTTTTATTCTATAATAAAGCGATTTCTCCCCAATAATAACTGGTTGTTGAAATAAAATACTTGCTTTTTTCCATTGAGCAAGAACAAGTGAAATTAGATCGCTAGCAAGATCTTTGTTAGAATATTTATTTTGGTGTAAATTGCATGTTATGCTTTTTTGTTCTTTTAATAAAATTCCTTTTTGAATAACTGCTCTGTTTGTAGGCAGCTCACTAGGAATAAAATCTTTTCCAGGTCCAACAAACTCAGAAATTCTAGTGGTGGATGAATATCTCGTTTTAACTTTCGACATTTATGAATAAATTGATAATATAACAAATAAAATGTTTACAGACTACGATCTTGTTTAGATATTTTTAACGGTGGAGAGCTAAGAATTTCTTTAAAAATTGATTTGGCACTGCGCTTATTATGAGAAACTAAACATAAAACTGGATTAAATTTACTTTATAATAATTAAAGTATATTTCATTTTAATAATGTCTAAATATGAAAATTTGGGTATCAAAATGTTTTCTAATCAAAAAGTTGTCCATAGCAAACCTACCTTAAAATTTAATTTTACATAAGAATACACCTTTTCCTAAGCTTTAATTTTATTTTTTTCAAAAACATATGAAATTCACTGTACCCTAATGTATATATATATCGTGTTTTTTTTTACTTAAAATTAATAAATCAGCAATTTTTTAAATTTTTTATTTTAGAAATTGACATAATAAGCAAGTATTTTAATAATATATATGTATATTTAAAATACTATAGAAGATTTTCAAAAACTTTCTCAAATATTTGATAACTATTTAATTCAATATAATAATTTTAATGAAAAATAAAATCTAAAATGATGTATTATTATTAAAGTGATTTTCTCAAGCTCTGAATAGTCTGAAAAAGCTATTCTTTAGAGTAAATCTAAAAAATTATTTCTGATTCTTAAACTTGCTCATTTTAGAAAAATTATCAATATATTAGGAATCTTGAAGAAATAATTTGTTGCAAAAATTATCTACGAAGCTTAACTTGTCTACTACCTTATATGTTCACATGTTCACGCTAATCTGTACCTTTAGCCTTTGCAATTTTTCAAAAATTTTAATTTGTTGCTCTGTATTTAATGTCATTACAATAACTGCAAGTTGTTTGTCATTTTCATAAAAATGGTCCAATGGTCGTTTCTGAAGTTATTCCACACCATACTGTGCATCTAAGTGGGTGCATTTAAGCTTCAAAAATTAATTTTTGAATTTTGCTTGCCCCTTTTTTTGCAATATTTTTATTCAAATGATCATTGAGGCGAAAACTTGCTTACTATGAGTTTGTAAATAAACTTATAGGTAAACTATATTCAACATGTAACTGCATCATTTAGTTTTACTTTGCAAAGCAATTAACCTTTATATAGGAAACAATGTAACGTAAATTTTTTGCAAAAACTGCCTAGACATCACTAACTATTGAGACATCACTAACTGCAAAAACTGCCTAGACATCACTAACTGTTGATTGCCTGGTGATTGTTTCGGAACTTTTCTCAATACTTGCTTCCAATCAAATAATGTTCTCATCATTTTGAATTGATAATTACGTTATCATAAAATCTGTTAACAATAATTATGTGTGTATGCTAATATATATTTATATTTAGTATATGCAAAAACTCAATTTAAAAAGTCGTTGTAAAATTTGCATAATAAAATTAAAAAGTTTATTACAAACTTATAAAATCTATATAAAATATCTAAATCTATATTTCAGTTAAAATATAAAAGCAAGGAATAATTTTTTTTTAATGTTTTTTTATTTTAAATTTAGAAAGTTGATAAGAGTGATGAAAATATTTTAACGGAAATAACAAATGAACTCAATACTTTATGCTCATCTCAACCGAAGGTTTCAGGGCAAATTTCTACTCAGCAGGTTTGTAAATAGTTTCTAAAAAACAGTTTTGATTTTTTAATAATTTTGAACTTTTCTAATAAAATTTTTGTGACAGGTATATGGATGTATTTTTGCTGAAGATGGAGTGTGGTACAGATGTCGGGTGGAAAAAATATTAAACAACAACATGGTAATCTAATTTTAGCTAACATAGTTTTAGTTGTCATTATTATCTAATAATATTAATACGCTAATTTAATATTATTAGTCGAATTACGTCATTTTCTAGGCTTTTCTATTTTAAAGTAGTTTCTAGGCTTTTCTATACGCGTTTTTTTTTTTTAATTTCATTTACTAACAACGCGTATTATGGGTTGCTTATTGCTAGTTATCATTATTACTATTATTTATAAGTGATAGAATTTTTTTTTTTTTGATGTTTTTTTACTAAATCAATAATCCTGAATCTAAATCTAAAATCACATTTTTGATTTAAAGGTTTTGTTGTTCAGATAGTGCTTAAGTAGCCTAGTCAAGAATTTCAGGAAAAGTTATCATTTTTTTGCTTGTGGTTTCATAATATATTGGATTTATATACACACACACACACACACACACACACACACACACACACACACACACACACATATATATATATAACTCAGGCTTGGTCAGGAAGGCGTGCGGTTTCACGGCTTTATATGACCACGCAAATAATATTTTGTTTTTGACGATTTGACCGCAGTTGGAACATTTTAATAATGCGCTGAAAACTTAACTTAGTTATAAAAAAACTAAAAAAACAAACTTATTTTAACAAAAAAAGTAAAATCTTAAAAAAGTAATGAAATATAAAATAAAAATAGCTCAGTAATAAATAACTAAATCAAAGATTTAAAAAAAGAAAAAACTAAAATAATTAATAAAAAATAAGATAATTAAATAACTTTGAATCTTTACTAATGTTTTTATAATGTAAAACTAGTAGTGTCCTGTCTTCTTTGTTACCGCACCATATAAAATTATATTGATATTAAAAAATAAATAAATAGTACTAATTGACAAAAAATTGTAAATAAATACTTTTGTTTTTATAAAAAACTTCATTGCGCATTAGTGGTATTTTTTAAAAAAATGGTTTAACTTAATGAGGAAACTTTTTTTAATAAAACTTTTTTGTTGTCGGGTAGGGGGCGCGTTTTACAAAAATGACGACTGACTAATAAACAAAAAAACTTATTTTTTCTTTATTATATAAACATAGCGAAACACTTTTAAACAAAGTAACAACTTTCAACTTTTAACTCCGGTCCACTTAAGGAAAATATAGATTGTGCACATGTGCTAACAGAAAAAACGTGTCAAAAGACTTTTTTTAACAGTTCAAACATTCATCTATCGAATTAAAAATAAAATTAATTTTTGTGTATCTTAATAATATACAAAACATAAAAGAAAAAAATGTTAGAAAAAAGACATGTTTCAAAATTGGAGGGTAGCCCTGGACATATAGTTTAACCATGATTTTACCTTTTTTTTACCAGTGTGACACAATTGTAATATATAATAATTTAGCATTGGACTGTTCTCGAAACAATTTAAAAAAAAATCGCCTTTAGAAATTGTCTCTGATATATAAGGAATGAAAATGAAAATGTTATCATTTAAAAATATAAACATAAGCTTTTTTATAATGAAAATAAACACTTTAAAAACACTTTTTTCTAATTTTTCTAAAAATGGAATTTAATTCCATTAAAAAAAAATCTAATTCTTTTTTAATGGAATTAAATTCCATGGAATTACTGTTATAGGTTTGTGTATTACATTAAATGTATTTATATTTATGTAAAAAAAATTGTTTATCATTAATATGTAAACGGTTAAGTTGTCCGAACCTCCCTCCAAACATGTGTTTGAAGGGGGGCTCCAGACAACTTACTAACCACCTGATCATACCTCATTCACAAATAGTAGTTTTAAAACCAGAGAATTAAACTTTTTAATAATTTTTTTTTTAATAACTATTGTAAATTAAAATATATCTTTGATCATTAAAAAGTTATTAGTTTACATAAAAATTAGGTATATTAATATGTGAATCAAATATGACAATACGTCGCTCTTCTGGTGGTAGGAAACTAAAACTTGCCCGCTCAGTCAATCTAGGGCATTTTATGATAGATATTTTCATATGCTATATTTTCAATCAAATAATGTTATTATAGTATTAAAAGTCACATAGCTTCTTTAGTTTAAGCTGTACATCAAGTGTCTGGTGTTACCCGCCATCCGGGGTTTACCCTATTTTTTCCTATATAACTTTAATAATTTTTTAATCTAAAGACAAAAGAAAAATACATTAATACTTTATTGTAAAAAATTCATAAGCAGTGAATTGTTACTTTGTTAAAAAACGTTTTAATAATATAAAAACATTAGTAAAGATCAAAGTTTAATTCAAACGGCTGTCTTTAATTCAAAAGTTTTTTTCTTCTCAACAAATTTATTCAAATTTCATTTTTAAAGTATAGATGAAGTTTATACAACTTTTATCTATACTTTAAATTAAAACGTTAACAGTAACTGTTACTTTATTTAAAAGCATTTCGTTAATATAAAAACGTTAGTTAAGATAAGTTATTTATTTTTGACATAATTAAAAATATTTTTTTTTTAAAAAAAAAAACCTTGGTCAAATCGTCAAAATGAAGTATTAATTGCGTGGTCATATAATGACGTGCGATTTGACCAAGCCTTTATATATATATATATATATATATATATATATATATATATATATATATATATATATATATATATATATTTAAATAAGCTGCAGCGAAGAAAAGGGTGAGAATGGGTCAATTGTAATCCCCCCTTCTCCAACAAAATAATTTTTCATATCAAGCCAAAACTAAATATTTTATTTAAAAATTGTTGGTGACGATTTTGGTTTATTTTTCACAAGTTTTTCTTTCATCAATATTTTTGAATAATAAATAATAAAAATCACAAGAGAAAATTTCTAAAATTTGTCATAAATATTTATTTTTTATGAAAAGCTACTATTCTAATTTTTAATTTAATAATCAATCTTTAATTTATTAATCAAATCAATTTTTTAATGTCTAAATTCTAATAATCATGATTATTTTTTAGTCTAAATTCTAATAATCATGATTATTTTTTATTTATCTATGTATTTTTATATATCAATTAAAAAAATACACTAACAAATAAAAATATAATAATATAAATAATTTTAATTGAAGATTAAACGAAATAAAAAGATTTTTTTAAGATTTCTCTAATACTGTTAATTACCTTTTAAAACCAATGCAACGAACTATAAAACTATGATCTTTTCTAATTTTCAAATAAAAAAGGCGAGCTCTTTCAAATAAAAAAAAAAACAAACTTTCATCTAATTATTGTTTAAGAAAAAACTAGCTTTATTCAAATTATCAAAAAGTATTTAAAAAAAAAGTTTATTGAAATGCAATCGTTGTTGTCATTGTTTACAAAATGAAGAATACAAATTGTTTTTAAAAAAATACATTCATCATTAAAAAAAATACTTTTGAAATAAATAAAAGTTTTTTTTTAATATTCTATGATAATTTATTTAATGGCGTTTTAAAACATTATTTGAAAGCGTTGAGCTTAATGTAAACAAGTTTTATTAGAAAGTTTACATATCATAACAAAAAAATAAAAAATAACCTTGTTATGTTTTCAACTGTTTTTTAGCTATTCAATTAGTGGATTCATCAAAAAGTTTCTTAAAAAAAATTGTATTTGTTCTTGCTTATAAAATTGATTGTACAAATTGTTATAAAAACATTTATATTCATTGTAAAAAATACACTTTTCAACAATATCTAAATATCTTTCGATAATTTATTTTAATATCTTTTATAGTATACATTCTTTAAGAGCAATTTCTTGCTTTATTACCTTATACTTTATTTAGCTCATTTTTCAAACGTTTTTAAAATTTTAAAAAGCTGTGGTTAAGTTGTCTCAAAAAAATAAAGCAATTGTGGAAAGGAAAGGCGTGTTATTGCACACCTTTCCTTTCCACAATTGTAGTACATATATTAACTATCTTATAGCCTGCTGCCAGTAGGAGTGCTACTACACCTAATGTGGGTTTGACTGAGCCCGCAATCTTTTATTTCCTTGTTCTTCATTTCTTTCTGAAAAATTAAAGCGCTTATTTTATAATAGGGGTGCAAAAAATATGTTAGGAAATTATAATTTAAGATAATTTATTTGTGATATAAATTTGAAGTCATAAAATTATAGTTTTATTATAAAATATTCTCTCATACCTTAAATTCTTAAAAATGTGTTTAAGCTATCTAATTAATAATGATTTTCTCAAATATTTTTTTTCTTTTGAATACTTTAAGCATTAGGTTTTTAAATTTTAATTCTTTTAAATTTAATTTTGAAGGTTCAAGTTCGTTATATTGATTTCGGGAATTGTGAGGCTGTTGAAAAAAGTAGTCTTGTCACACTGCCTGTGGCTCTATCTGGTTTTTCTCCTGTGGCATTAAGTTACTCTTTGTCAGGAATAGAACTTGTAAACGCGGAAGATACATCTGAGTTGTTCATTAAGGTTTTAGTCGTAACTAAGTTTTAATTTATTTTTATTTAATTTTAAATTGGTATTGTATTTTTATTATATATATTTTTTTTGTGAATTTTTTTTAAATTTGTTGTTGTAGGGTAGAGAAACTTTGAAAGAAATTATTCATGATAAATATGTTGAAATCAGTACAGAAAATTCAGATGATAAAAGTATTTACAAATATTAAAAATACAGGGTAGAATTGCTGAAATTAGAACAGCATCTTAATTGAAATAATTGCATTTATTTTAAGAATAAAATGTCTTATTATTCTACATTTTAAGAGATTTTAAAAGTAATTCCCCCAAAAATGCACGTGGATAATTGATTTGAAGGTTTTTTGTGTTGTTTTACCTTCGGTTATCCAGTTGTTTTTTTTTCTTTCTGTAATCTCATTTTTTTCTCATATCGTTTGCACTGGGTAATATGCTGTGGGTTGTATGGTTTTTTTTGTTTAATGCAATTAAACACAAAATAATAATAAACAAAAAATGATACAATGGGATTTAAAGTGCAAAAAATAACATAAACTTATATTATAAGTTTCAGCAAGCATGATATTGAAAATTATAAAATAGTCTGAAACTGTAAACGGAGCTATTAAGTCTTTTTCTTATATCATTAGTGATAAAATTAAAGGTTTAAAGAAATAGTTTAAGCACAACTTAAGAGTCATAACATAAGTTATAATCATAATCCTTTATAAAAAAAAATTAATTAAAAGAATGTTTTAATAGTTATTTGTTTGTAGTTATTTCAATCCAATTATGAATTTTTAATGAATTGTTTTAATTGTCACTGTAAAGATAAAATCAAATTTTAATTGGTTTTTGTTGATTTTGAGGAGTTTTTAAAAAAAGAAGCAAGCTGTTCTGATTAGAGATCGTCCATAAATTATGCAACACAAAATATATTTAAAGAACAGAAGTATGGGATATTAAGCTCCTTTATGTTGCAATTTTCATTAAACTTTATGCAATAATTTAAATTTTAATTTATATTAAGACTCTGCAAGGGAAAACTTATGATCTTTTTTGTTTTATTTATTGAAAAAGTTTACAATACGTAATTTATGGACAATCCCTTATGGAAAGTGCTCCAATTTAGGAAACTGGTTGCCTTAATTGGAACATAATAGTGTCTTAACAAAACTGAGTTTGTTTTCAATAACAGTGCAATCAATCCGGTTGTCTTTTTGTATTAATCAAATCATTAATGTTTTCATAGTTTAACCATTTTTGCTCAAAAAATGTTTTATCCTGAGGTGTTTCAAATTCAGCAACTCTCCCCTACTACTAACATTTTGTTATTTTTTTTCTTATAAGAATTTAATGTTTTTAATGTTTTTAATTGATTTGATCTTCTTTTTTAAATTTCTATATTTAATATGAAATTTTTTTTTCTGATAATTATATTTTTGACTTTATACCAGCATTTCGGCCTTTTATATCAATTTATATATATATATATATATATATATATATATATATATATATATATAGAGAGAGAGAGAGAGAGAGAGAGAGAGAGAGAGAAAGAAAGAGATATAGAGAGATATAGAGAGATATATATATATAGATATAGATACATACATACATACATACATACATACATACATACATACATACATACATACATACATACATACATACAAGCTTGGTCAGGAAATGGGTGCGATTGCACTCGATAACTGACCAGGGAAATAATATTTAGTTGCAAAAAACCGGCCAGATTTCAAAAAATACAAAGCGAAATTTCTAGAGTATTCTGTTAAAATATTTTTAAAAATTGTATTGAGTTTTGTTAAGTTTTCGTTGAGATTTCTAGCATAAATTGTTTTAAGAATATACTATTAAAGGAACTATTATTTTAATTCTCGAAGCCACATCTACAAAGTTATTAATGTTTTAAACTAACATTATTTGTTTACAAAAATAAATGTTTTAAATTTATCTTTTTTAACTTGTCAATGTTTTGTAAATATATTACAGATTGTATTAGTATATTCTTATTTTTTATACAAGGGATGTATTTTTATATATATGTAATATATTTTTATATATGTATTTTTATGCATGTAATTTTACGCATAATATTGTATTATTATGCATGCATAATAATGTATTATTATGCATGTAATTTTATGTATTTGTATTTTATTCATATGTAATCTTTTAAAGCATTTTGTGCGATTGATTTTGTAAACAAAAATACTTTCAATAATAACTGCGTTTTTAATGAAATTATTAATAATCATCAAAGTTAATACAAATAATTTTAACCACTAATCCATTTTCCTCAGTATACCTGTTAACTGATTCTTTCCCCCAAAAAAGAAAAGTCTTTAAGTTCTTAGAAATTGGTTTACTAACTTCAATTATTTTTGCTTCAGCCATTCTTACAAACTCGTTATACTTAAACTTAAAGTTATTTTTTTCTAATGTAAATACTAATTAAAATTGTAAAGCCCACTTACTAAACATCATCAGTGCTATTGTGAAGCAGTTCTGCTTCCTCCTCACATAGTAAGTTAACGTATTTAGTTGATTTCTATTTAGCTGATTGAATTTCTACAGTAATTAAATGATTTATTTATTTCATTTGTCCATCTTACTAAGAAAATATTTTTCAAATGTGTTAAACTTTTCAAACTACGCAAAGCATGAAACAGTTATTGAAAAATTTTTTTCATTTATAAATAAATCATCTAGTGTTAGTTTTATTGGTTGAATCTTGTTGGACTTTTCAGGGGCTGCATTATTTTGGTGGCCTTTTTTAAGTACCACAGCGTAAAATGACTAAAAAAATTACCGAATCGTCCTCTTAACTATTTTGCGGCCTCCAACATTGTGAGTCCCGAGGCTATAGCCTTTCCAATCCCCCTCCCCTTCCCACCTCCTCAATCCAGCACTGGAAATAAGACATAAGTATATAAATAAAAATTGTATATACTCTTTGATAAATCGAAGAACATTTGTTTCCTTATTAAATAATCATTAATAGTAAGTTGTTACTTTATATAAAAAATGTCACTTTTATATAAAAAATGTCTATTTTATAAAAAAAATTATAAAAGAGCGATGTTTCACAAATATTTGCTCTAATCGTATTTATTTTGCTTAAAGTTTTTTCGTGTTTAAAGCTTTTTTTCTTTTTTTAACTGTCTCTCATCGGTCCAGTTAATCTTAATGCGCTTTTTTGTTTGTTTTTGAAATGTTTTCAAAACGACTAAAAAATCAGGCCGGTTTTTCGCAACTAAATATTATTTCCATGGTCAATTATCGAGTGTGATCGCTTCCCGACCAAGCCTATATATACATATATATATATATATATATATATATATATATATATATATATATATATATATATATATATATATATATATATATATATATATTTATATATATATATATATATATTAGCAATTACATTTATTCCAGATCTTATAACAATTATTTTCAACATTTCTTAAGCGAATGGGACCATTACAGTCAAGAAACTTTTATATTTATATATAGCTTATAGGATTATACTTATCTTCTCTCTCTATAAATCTCTCTAAATCTCTCTAAAAGTAATTTATAGACCCAAGTGTTATTAAAAATATTATTTGTTTTAACTTATTTTTAACTTTTTATGCTAACTAAAAATTTTTATCTTTGTTGTTTAATATTTTTTAGATTAGGTTTTTATTACATAAATTGCATAACTTCATATGTTTTTTAAAAATCTATACAATGTATTTTTTAGAAAATGGAAACTTATGTACAATTCATTCTATTAATAAAGTCGAAGCTGGACCAGAATTTATTACAAAATTAATTTCTACAGGTGCTGTAAGAAAAAAAGTTGTAAGTCTTTTTTTACATTAAAAAAGTTGTTATATATATATATATATATATATATATATATATATATATATATATATATACACACACACACACACACACACACACACACACACACACACACACACACACACACACACAGTCAGCAAAATTTAGGTCGGCATTCGGCAATGCCAATGCAAAAGCCGACCTATCTTTGCTTTAGGACGGCATACAACTGCCAACCTGAATATTCTTAAGTGTCGGCATGCAAATTGAAATACATGTAAAAAAAATCTAATATTCGTTAAATATTATTTTATAATTTTTTTATTGTTATTACTTGCTTTTCAAGTTTGACATGTTTTATTAAAACAAATATTCATTTTTTTTTCAATTCATTTTTTTCTTTTTTTCTCAAATTATTCAACCATAGCAAAGTTAAAAAATATTACTTTTTAAATGCCTGTTGTTCTCAAGCTTTTTAAGTGCAATTTTTATTTTATTAAGATATAAAATCTAATTTTAATTTATTTTTTTACTTAAAACCATGTAATTAATTAAATAATTGACAAGTTTACGGTTTTTTTAGAATTATTTAAGATCAGAAAGTTTATTAGGAAAGTTTAGCCTTGTTATAGTTATGTTAAAAACATGCGTAGTAGAAACATATGTAACAAAACTTTTTTTTAATTTGATATAAGTTAAGGCTTCCATTAAATCACAACAGACATTCAAAACAATGTTTATATATAAGAAAAACAACTACTTTTAACTAGTATTTTTAACTTTTGTTTTCCCTCCATCAATTTACATATAGTTTATACTATACTACAATAAAAAATATTGAAAATCACCACCCCTACTAATTGAGAAATAAATGCTAATTTATTGTAAAGATTAAACAACTGGATGTTTACTGTCTACTCCATTTGTTAAACAATTTGCCGGCAATAACTTCAATAATATTTTAAATTCTTTAAAATATTATTGAAGCTATGCTATTATAAAGCAATCCTTTTATAATCAATTAATCATTACCCCTATCACAACAGAAAGCAAAAAATCCTTGTGATTTATCATACAAGTTTATAAAAAGTCATGGAAAAGTCATGGAATTTCATTTTCAAATTTGAGTGGTCACCCTGTACAAGATTGAGTCTGCGTGAGAATAAAAATGGCTTTTGGGTAAGTTCTTTAAATTTTTGCCTGAATACCATTTTCTTTCACAGCAATTTTTGGGCAGCCATCATTACCCTGACCATGCTAATTATTAAGGAGAAGCCTAAATATTTTGCAATTTTGAATGATACAATTAGATACCCTTGCAACGTCCATATCTGCCGCTATTTATTACTGCAAATGTAATACTTCTAGGAATTCCTCATGAATCATAACCTCCTCTCTTAACGTATTAATAAACTGCACTCTCAATGAAAACTTTTAAGATCCTTAAATATCTGTTGTTTCATCAACTATGATGAGAATCCAACAGCATTGTTGGCAGCTTTTTTAAATACTGTCTCCTCTCTCAATTCCTATACTCATCATGTTGTCGAACATTTCCTTTGTTATTATATTTTTTTCGTAATATAAATCATTTGTTCCACAACTTAAGATTGTAAAAATAATAGGATACATCTTCTTTCTGTTGTTTTAAAAAATTATTTTACTGGATTATCTAGCTGACAAAGAATGTTTTCAATTAGATAAATTATTGTTGATGTCCAGTATTCAGCATCTCGCTGAGCCCCTTGATGCCATGCTGAGCTGATATGGTTTTTGGCACAATCATTAAAGTTTTTATACTTTGTGAAAGGATTAGTAATGAAGACATCATAAATTCCTCTTTAATCTGGTTGTGGAAATAAAGCACAAAATACCCAAAGCACATCAAGGTGAATATGATAACCATAAACTATACTAGGTATTTAGAAATGTCACTATTGAAATTGTAGGACAGATGAGGCTGGTAAGTATCAGTTAGCAAACAAAACTAAAGATCAATATGAATTTTTGTAGTACATTTTTCATAGAGTTCTATGTCACACTTTTATCTAGTATCTGGTTTGAGAGATGCTGATGATGATCAACAAGCAGCATCTTCCTTTTTCTGTTTTTTTTTTTTTTGCAGACAGTTTTCTATTAAATAAAAGAAGATTTGAGTACCATTACAGAATTTTTAATAATTTTTTTTTTTTTTTTTTTTCTAGATGTATAATGCCATAAAGTTTTTAGAAAATTATTACTTTTATTATTATATTTTTAAAGTTCAGTTTATTAACACCTAACAGGTGTTAATAAACAAAAAATAATAAAAACAACAAATATTCCAAATTTTAAAGTTTTATTAGAGAAAATTTTAAAAAAAGCTTAAAGATTTTAGCAAACGAAAAAATTTATTTTATTGGTAATCTTTTATTTGTTAATTTTTTATTGTTAATAAAAAAATTTATTTTATTGTTAATCTTTTATTTGTTAATTTTTTATTGTTAATCTTTTTATATTTTATCATCATCCAAGTTCATTATTTTATTAACAAATATTTGTGCGTTCAAAGTTAATTTTATCAAAGTTCAATTACTTTAGTAGAAACTGTATTACCATATTTCACAATATTTTTATTTTGTCTGTCCTGAGGCAGTTTTGAACCCTTTTTCTAATTTTTTTACTACCTAAATAGTACTGACATACTACTTATTTTTTTTCTTTCTGAAACAGCTCAAACAACTAGTTAAATATTTTTTCGAAGTCATGATGAAACATAACCAAAAAAACTTTTTTAAATTGAAACCGTATCGCCAAAAAAAAATTTATACAGTGCGGTGCAAATTTATAACCTCACCAAAAATTCAAGATCTTACAAATAATTAAATAATTATTTTTAAATTATTAAATTGCTTGATATCTTACTTGATTAATATTTCATTTATAATAGAGACTGGTTTCATTGTGTTAATTGACTTGAAAATTTTAGAAAAATGATGTTGCAAAACTATAACCTCATTTCAATTTTACTCTACAAAATTCCACAATGTTTTGTATTGCATTATTTGAATTTATTATTAATACTTTTTTTTAATGCCACCATTCTGAATAACTTCAAATATTCGATTTGCCATCCTTTCTGAATGTTTTCTTAGATCTGCAAGAAATATGTTCTTCCAAATAAGTGCAATTGCCTTTTTCAATTCATCAACATTCAAATATTGTTTCTTTTCTGCATAAACCCATCTTACTAAGATGCTCCATACGTTTTCAATGGGATTTAAATCAGGTGAGAGCGTTGGATTTATTTAGTATTTTGTTGAATCATTTACAAAATTATTTATCAAATGTGGTGCGCGCCTCAGTTTGCAAGCGATTGTCCTGTTTGATAAACGCAATGACCTGTAGGCCCCCTTTGCTCCCACTTGCAGGCGCCCATGCTTATCATAATGCTAAGTGAATTTAGTATCAAAAATGTGGTGGAAACTAAATTCCAATGAGCAAATCTAGGCTTCATGTTTTTTATTAAATCCTGTCCAGAATTATTTAAATTTATTTAAACCCTTTATACTCATTTTCTTACAATAATTTTTGATAGATAAATAATTTAATATATTTATTATATTAAATAATTATTTTTAATATATTATACCAATGTTTGTTAGAACTCATCACTATAAAAAATGAATTTGATATTCAAGCACTTATATTCGGGTCAGGGTTTTATAAAAAACACGAAACCTGGATTTGCATACTGGAATTTAGTTTCAACCCAAAAATGTTTACTCAGAAAGCTTTTTGAACAAATAATGTAAACACTTTTACTGGTTAAAAGTTATTTTTATTAAACTCTTTGAAAGCCAATTCAAAGTTTTAACACTTTGTAAATATTAATGCTATCTGAGTGAATTCAACATCATGTTTTTTAAATTAGAAATTTACTCAGAAAATAAATATCTTTTAAAACTGATGCAACAAATTATCTTATTCAAACATTTTCTAAATATCTTATAAAACTTTATAATTAACATCTTCATAAAGTTCTTTGTTACAGTATCTGAGAGTGCTTTTTGTGTGGTTTCAATTTACCAATATTTTAGTCATGGAAACCAATAAAATTCTACCAAGTTGAGATGTTTTAGCATTTACTTTTTTTCTTTACACCACTATCGCTTTTAATGCCATAGTGTAGTGTAGTATAGCGCTTGCTTTATAAGCAAGAGGTTCTGAGTTAAATTCCTACCACATTTCTGGTAGTACTGCACTCAACTTGTTTCTCCACACAGCAGCCTTGCTCGTCAAGGTTTGTGTTTTGGACTTAAAGAGAGACTTTCGGAGTTAAGATAGAGTTATAACCACAACTAAGTAGCCTCCTCACCTGAAGTGACCTTCTCAGCCTTAGGAAGGTTAATTGACATTTTAAAAAAAGGTCATGGATTGCTAGCTACCAAAGCATTAGTCATTAAAAAGTAAAAACACTTGACTATGTAGCAAAATTGCAATGCGTTAAAGCTGAAGTTATTCAAGAAGTTTATTCAAGGACATTATTTAATTTATTTATACATTTAATATGATTTTTTACAACTAAAGACAAACCTAGATAACGTATAAGCTACTACATCATATATATAACAATGTGCTAAAAACTTTCCTCAATCTGTTGTGTATAGCAAAGCACATCCAGATCTGTAGCTTTTCTTTCAGTTTTTTAAAGTTTTTTAAATTAAAGAATTAACAATAACGAAATAAGTTATAGCACTTGAAGAAAACCGAGAAGGGAAGATGGGCACCAAGTTAAGGAATGTCAGAAATATTAACATTGCAAATAATTGAACAACTTTAATTGACTTTATTTTCTACATGGCTAAATATTCAGTACATAAGGGGTTTAGCCTAAAGTTTACGTTAAATAAAGTATGTAAGTATTATTTTAAATTTAAAAACGTTTGTTTTCTCTTAACTTGCTTGATTTCAAACAAATTGAAACTGATTACACTGATAACCCGTTTGTTTTAACATGTTTTAAACCTTAATATTTCAAACAAAAAAAATTAGGAAAATGTCCTTAGAAACAGCAAGAGGTCATATATTCTTCCAATACAAAATCCACAAAAGATATGAAACAATCAATTGCAAAAACCCATTTTGCACCCACCAACTTTATGTAAAAAATTACTATTCCATTACTAAGCAGCTAATTAAATCCTGTTTACCAAGATATTTTATTTACCAACAAAACAATAAATAATTAAAACAAACTAAGTTTTCAAACAATAGAACAAGAAACAATAAATTTAAAAACATGTTATACAACACAATCAATTGGAAGATTATTATAATGCAACTTAATACTGCATTCCGTTTTTTTATAAAACTATAGGGTGAGTGAATCTAAAAAAGCAATTGCTTTTACTAAGCATTTTTAGAGTAATTGTTCAGCTTTACATGAAAATTTTTTTTATCAAACTCACTTAAATTTTTATTCACATAAAACTGAGCAATCAACTCCAAAAACACTGAGTAATAGTTCAACTTTAGGTTAATAAAAGTTTGAGCAAAATTGCTGAATTTTTTACTCACGTAAAGCTGACTAATTGTAGAAAAAACGCAGTTGCTTTTTTTTAATAACCTGGCCTTATAGTTATAACCTTGTTTTATTATTATTATCATTGTTATTATTATTAATGTAAAGAACTGTCATGTTATTGATGTTATTAATTTAAATTGTTTAATGTAGGAGATTTTAAATTATTTTTGATTTTGTATATTTTTAATTATATAAATTATTAAATTTAGTTGTTGATGAAACTTTTAAAATTTTATTTTAGGGTTTGAAAATTTAAAGTTTTTTTAGTTTTGTTATTTTATTAAAAGTAGCAAATATTTTTTTCTTTTTAGTTATCAGAAAAAGTTTTTAATAAATCTGTATTTTCCCCCTTTTCTTCTTCAAACAACATTATATTGCAAAAAACCAGGTAAACAACTTTTTTTTTGTTAATAAATTTTATGTTATTTTAATTAATTATTTATTACTTAAATTAATAATTATCTTATATTTATAATTTCTACAATAAATAATTTCAAATCTAGATACTAATAAAATTTTTAGCAGTGTTATTAATATAAGCAAGTCTATTGTTCATGCTTAAATTAAATCTTATAACCTCTATCTAAGATATAAATATTTGTAAGAATGTTTCTTCTGATTCATCTTTTACATCAAATGACCACACTCTTTATGTCATCCTAGAGAAATAATTAAATTGTTGTTAGACATCCAAATCACTCTGACTTCACCTTCTTAAGTTATTTTTGTCTTATTCTATTCCACTGCGCGTGGTAGATAAAGCAATATTTTATTTCTTCCAAAAATGTTTTCTAATACTCTCTGAACTATTTGGTTTAGTTTAAAACTAAATAGTTGATATTGATAGTTATTATATTTAGAATCTTGATAAATATGTATTATTATATGCAAATTATAATTATAAACTAAATATACAACAATTGTATCAATATTATTGATATTCTTATAAGATTCTTTTATTTGAATATCATTTACCTCATCATTAAAATTAAAACTAAATTACTAATGATTTCTAATGGAAAGCTTATACTTTTTTATACAATATATTTCAAAGTTAGCATCAAAGGTTGCCTTTACCTTAGTAGGTTTGCTTTATTGTACTTACCATTCTACTAATAAGTTATTTGTTTTTTTATGGAACATTATTGTCATATTTAGGCTCGTTTCAAAAATTTATATTCAATTCAGTTAGAGAAAAACATTGTAAATATAGAAGTTTTTTAACTGCTAAGCTTAAGCCTCTATTCCATTTTTGTAAGTTTTCTTTCTTTTTTCTACTACCTAATTTGCAAATAAAATGAGCTATAACCTCTCGTTCCTCCAAATAAAACTCAATCCTACATGACTTGCAATTCACCCAATTAGTTTTAAAAAAATATAATAATTCGATCAAAAAACTTTATAAATTTATAAATAAATTTAAATTTATTTGCTTTGTGTGTTATTTTAGTTTGTATTGTTATAGTTTATTTTTTAATTTTTTTAGTCCAAAGCCAGAGGATTTAAAAGTAAGTTTCAGTAATTTTGTTGGCATATATGTGTATATAAATATATGTATATATGCATGTATGTATGTGTCTGTGTATATATATATATATATATATATATATATATATATATATATATATATATATATATATATATATACATACATGAGGGTGTCTGACCCTACCCCTCTCTCTCTCTCAAATATTTTATTTATTTTTTTAGAAATTGATATATTTAACACAGCACGATGTTTAAAAATGAAAGTAAATTAGGCTGTTTAAAAGTGCCATGAAAATTAATAAAATTTTGTGGTGCAAATTTTAAATTTTATTAAAATCTCAAATTTTAAATTTTATTAAAATCTCATATTTTAAATTTTATTAAAATCTCATATTTTAAATTTTATTAAAAGGATACAGGGTGCAAAAAATGAACATTACGTTTCTTTATTTTTGCTTATGACATTATTACTTGATTAAGACTTTTCAAAATGAATACATTACTTCATCAATTTTGTTTTTAATAATTTTGTTTTTTATTTATTATAAAAAACATGTATTTAAAATAAAAAACAATTAATTTCAGAGAATTTAAAAATCTAAAACATAATTACTTTGTTCAATAGCGTTAGTTTTAAGTAAAATATTTAAGTACACTATTGAAGAAAATAATTATGTTTTGCCACGGTTTTTGCATGCGCTTACAAAAGCATGCCAAATTGTACTTTAAATGAATGCTTTTGCAAAAACTTCAAAAGAAACCATGCTTAAACATGATTCCTTTCTTTTATTGAAGAAAGCAAACATGATTTTTAAACATGATTTCTTTTAAGAAATTAACAACTACATTTAAGTTTTAAGCAAATGCATTCATTATAAATAAAATTTTGCATGTTTTTTTTTTTTTTTGTTTAATTTTCTTGTTTTGCTAAAAACGAAGTAATGTTTGTTTGCATAATAAAAACACTTTTGAAAGTGTTTTTAATATGCAAGCAACGACAAAAAAGGTTTTATCTTCATGATAAAACCGTTAGTAATGATTTTTTGCCTCAGTACTTTTTTTTTTTGCCTTAAACTCTCATCTGTATATTTTTTCAATGATCGTTTTTACTATATCGCAATAAAGTAGTCAGGAAATCTCATAGCAATTTAATTGTAATTAATGAATAATTGTAATTAAAAATTGCATTTACATTTTTTTTGTTTTTTTTAGCACATTTTTTAAAAGGGCTAAAAGCTGTGTCCAAGTTGTCAAAACAAAGTATTATATGCGTGGTCATGTAAGGCAAGCGACCGCACGGCTCTTACAAGAAGGCCTGATAATATTTATACATATTTATATATATATATATATATATATATATATATATATATATATATATATATATATATATATACATATATATATATATTTATTTACTTATTAGGGTGGTGCTAAAAACAACTTTTTTTGAAAAGGTTACCTGACAACCCTTAAATGTGTTTTATATAACAAAACAAGACTGGATTTTAAAATTTTTTGAATAAAAATTTTTTTTAAGAGTGCCATGAGACCCTTATACATCAAACAGGTCTCTAAAATTATCAAACAAAAACGTTTTTTAAAAGTCGTGTTGGGTCTCAAATAATGCAAAATTATATAAAAATTTCAAAAATATGATTCATTTTATAAATAAATTATTATTTTACATTTTAGAAAATGACAATTTTTAACTTATAAAACTATTCACCGGTCTTTATGACAAGATTTGAAAAAAAGTTGTTAGTCAAAAATCTGTTCCAATTTTAATAGAACAAAATACAAAGAAATACTATACTTGCAGCAGCAAAGAAATTATGCTCACATGAAAATTTGAGGGATATATTCATTAACCCATATAAAACATTAGCTGAAAGAGTCTGCTTTAAGATAAAAAATAATTTATGTTTTAAGAAAGGAAAAAAAAAGGAAAAATAACTCTTTCCAAATTTTGATATATTTGTTTATTGGATTCAGAGGCAACAGGTTGCCAAGATTAATAATATATGGTGTGGACTCAAATATAAAATTGAAAAAACATTAGTTGGTTGTGTCTACAGACCTCCTAACTCAGCAAACAATTCAAACTTTTGTAAATCTATTCTAGCAGCTAAACGTGTTAACAATAATAGTGATTTTACAGGTTTTTTGTTGACCGAATATAAAATGTTTATGTTCAGATCTAAATAGTTCAGAATTTCATTTCACAGAAACTCTAAACGACTGCTTTTTGTCACAAAATATATTTTTTCCAATATTTCAAAAGACGGTTGAAGATTCGACAAGCATTCTTGATCTTATATTTAAAGAAAATTCAAATCGTGTTTCTAAACTTGCATCAAATTTTCCTTTAGGTAAGATTGTTAATGTACATATGATATTGACTTAGAACTAAATATGATAAGAGCTAATAATATCAGAAAAAATTTATTTCAAGTTATATATATAAAAAAGGTGATTATGTTAATATAATAAAATATTTTAATTTAATTTATTGGAAAGCAGTATTTGGGGAGAGAAATATTATTCAGTGTTATAACAAATTTTTAGAATTATATATGGTGGCCTCTAACAAGTTTATCCCATGTATAAAATACAGACAACCATGACAAGCCTAGATTACATCTGATATAAAGAAACTAATAACTGAAAAAACAAAACAAATATAGTTTAAGTTTATTGCATCAGGCAGAAATAATCTCTAATTATTAGCAAAATATAAACTTATTAAAACTAAGACTCATCATTCTATTGAAAAAGTATTGAAACAATTTGAACATGGCTTAGCTAAATGTTCTAAATCAGATCCTAAGAGATTTTATGCATGCGTGAACAGCAAGCAACAGTTAAAGAAGGAATTTGCACTTTAAGGTTTCTAGATGAAACTGTGAGTGATAACATTTTAGGTATTATAAATTTGTTAAACACATATTTTCAATCTGTTTTTACTCAAGACAATAACAAAGCCTTACCGAGTTTTGACCCTGTTACTTATGTTCACTGTGAAAATGATATAAACAAAATGATCAGTTTAAAAGAAATTCTTGTACGATTAAATCATTGGATAAATACAAATTCTCTGGGAACAATGGAGTACACAATATGTGCTGAGTACCTGTTCTTTAAGTCTGAGTTTTTCTATTGAACATACTTTTAAGCTATCACTTAAATTGGGAATGGTACCAAAAGCATGAAAAGATTCAAACATAGTTCTGATTTTCAAAAATTGTAATAAGCTTGTTCCTACCTATTATAGACCTGTTTCTTTTTTATCAGTTATTTGCAATATTTTAGAAAAAATATTTAAAAAAACTATCATTAGGCATCTTTTAATTTTTACAATAATTTGATAAATAAGAATCAGCATGGTTTTTTAATTGGCTTTGTGTTTTAATTGGTGTACCGCGAGGCTCTTTTCTGGGACTAATTTTGTTTTTAATTTATATCAATGATCTTCCAGATAAACTATGATGATTGCAAAGTTTTCCACATAATCTGTGATAATGTCAGTAATGATCTATAGGATGACATAAATTTTATTTTTAGTTGTTGCAATGACTGGAGTATGCAACTGAATAGAAAAAAATGTAAAATAATGCATGTCGATAAAAGTAATAAATTAAATAAAAATATCAATAAATATTACATTTCTGATTATCAATTGAGTGCTGTCGATTGTGTAAATGATCTTGGTATCTTGGTTAAAAGCGATCTGAAATAAGGTCATCATATATTTGCATGTGGATGGCTTAATCCGCAAACCAGTCAACGCCATGTTTGGTCGAAAACCTGATTTTTATGCCATTTTGTTGATCTTCAAATTATCTATGATACGCAAAACAGCCCAAATTTAAATAAAAGTATAAATACATTAAATCACCCGCTCACATACCAGCCAACTCCGGGTTTACAAAAAATGATTCACCAATCCAGCTAACTCCCGCCAATTTAGCCATTTTGTATTGTGAAGTGTCAGATAGCAGAGGCCTTTTTACAACAGCTGTTGCTTTTGGTTCTTAAAATAACATAAATTTGAAGTTTTCATCTGTAAGGATCTAAATCAATGCAATTTAAGATTTTTAATGCATATTTGTTTCCAAAAACAGTTGAATCAAGTTTGATAATTACATTTTTCGTTACCAATTGAGTTAGCCTATTTGTAGAATGAAGTTGTAAATTATGTTGCAGTTAGCTGTTTTGTTTTCTTATTTATTTTCAAAATCAACTTCTTGTGTTTATTAATACTGTATTTGATTATATTTTAGTTATTTCTTAATATGTCATATTCGATTATATTTCAGTTTATTCGATTATATTTTAGTTAATTCGATTAATTAAAATAATAATTAGTTTATTTGATTATATTTTAGTTATTTCTTAATATGTCTTTTAGTTATTTTTTAATATGTCATGAATACATGAATCTTGAGTACATGAATTCCTTGAAAGGATTAAAATATACTTGATTTTTTAGAAAGTCATTTATCGATGACATTGGTAATTGTAGTGGAGAAATGCAGAGTGATTTTTCAAATTCTCATAAAAACAGTTCTATCAAAACAATGTCATTTTTGATTTTTGACAAAGATTTTATGTTACCAAATTACACTATTGTTTTTGATGAGGAGATTTTCCCAACGCATCCACAAGTCCAATTGGAGTCTCCAGTCAAGCTCTTGTGCCAAGTCAAGATCCATGAATACCTTGGGATATAGATAGTATATAATAACTCCCCATTTATAAACAATCACATAAACAAAGAAAGAGATTCTAACGCTCCCTTGGTCCCATATTCTGAGCACTCAGACTCGGAGTCTGATGGTGATGAAGTCGAGTCAAAAAAAGTCAAACGACAAAAAAGATGCCAGGTTGACAAATCCACATGGAAAGATCAGAAAAATTTTGCCGAAAAGAGACTATTTTAGGTCGCAAAAGAATAAGTAATCACAATCATAACTGAAACCAAAATGTAAATGGGCATTAAACAAAAATTCTTTCGATATTTGGTAATTTTTGACAGATCGAACAGAAATTTTCGTAAATTTTTGGAAGATGACTTAGAGAGAAAAGTAGGTGTATGTTGATAGTCTTGCCAAATGCTTTCCTACCAAGAGACTAAGAGACAGAACGGCTGCTTCAAAAGTTATAAGACTTAGCTCAATTGAGTATTATTTAAGGAAAGAGGAAAACTTGTACAGAGTTTGTAAGACAATATTCTTAAACACTCTGTGTATTGAAAAATCATTTTTGTGGGGTTGGCAACAATCAAAATCTATCATCAAAATAGTATCATTGGTAGAATCACTGAAGACTAGAGAATTCATTTCATATTGAAGTAGCTTCACTCAAAAATATTTTCGAAAGTTTGCCAAAAATAGAATCACACTTCTGTCACAAAGCAACTTCTAAGAAATATATTTTACCCAAATGGTCTACAAAAAAATCTCTTTATAATTTTAATGTGTCTGAATAATGTTTATTAAACAACATTGTTCGTTTGTCTGTAACAAGATTCAACAACACCATGGAGACTGAAAATATTGCTCTATTCCAACCTAAATACAATTTATCTGAAAAATTTTATCACACAATCTTAGCTTTATATCAGACCTAGACCACAACCAACACATACAAAGAAAAAATGAAGCACGAATTGAAAAACTAAAACACAAAAAACAGGAAGAATTTGTTTTTACAGTTGATGTACAAGCAGTTTTGCTTGCGCCCAATTCAAATGTTTCTTCTCTGTATTATAAAACGAAGCAATGTGTTCATAACTTTTGTTTATTTGATCTTACTACAATAGTCGGGTACTGTTACTTGTGGAATGAAATTGAGGGAGGACTAAATGCTGAAGAATATGCAAGTATAGTGAAAAAATTCATGATCCAGAAATTTCTTCCCACACTCAACAGGCAAGACAATGTTAAATTGATTTTATATAGTGTTGCGTGTCACAAAATAAAAATTCAATATTTTCAAATGTTTTGATGAATATAGCTATTTCAAAGCAAATAATCATTGAACAGAAGTATTTAGAGGCTGGGCATACCCAAATGGAGACCGACTCAATGTATGCACGTATAGAGAAAAAACTGAAAAATAAAGTTATTAATGTACCTGTAGATTACTACGGAATTCGTAGGAGTGCTCGGAAAAAACCAAAAACCCTATGATGTTTTTTACCTGACGTATTCATTTTTTAAGTCATTTTACTCAATCATATTTTATAAATTAATAAGACCTGAAAAACAAATTATGCAGGAATAAACAAAAATATTTTTTGTTTATTCCTGCATAATTTTTTTGTATTTTTAAACCATTTTCTAGAACTCAAAATAAAAAATTTTTATCAATAATGTTATTACAGCAATCATTAAAGTTATTATGGAAAATCAGCCAACTCCTAAAACAATTTAAAATTTGGTTATTAAACTGAGGCAACTCCAATTATTTCTCCTAATTATTCAATTAAGTTAAATATCCTTAAAACTTCATTGTAAACCTATTTTTGAATTGTTAATCTACTAAATTGTGTTTTGAAACTTTTGTTTTCCATTTAATTACGAAATTATTCAGTTTTTTGTTGCCATAGATGTGTTTCTAAAGCAAATCAAATTTTAAGTCTTATTCAACCCATTTTCTTTTTAAATGCTGATATACTTAAATTGTTATATGTTTTGCTAGCATGCTCTCATCTAGAATATGCATCTTCTATTTGGAATCCATTTTTAAAAAAAGACAACCTTATTGAAGGAGTACAACATATAGCAACAAAACTAATTCAGAGCTTCTTTATGAGTAATATTCAGAGCTTCTTTATGAGTAAAGATTAAATAGACTTAATTTAACAACCTTATCTATGAAAAGAGAAAGAAGCAATATAATTGGCTTTTTTAAATGTCTTAATAAATCTTATAAGCTAATTACAGTATCTTCCCTAAGGAATTCATGTCAACCAACTGGACCAGCTGGAAGTGTTTGTGATTATATTCACAATCATAAATATAGTTCTGAGATCTGTAAGAAAGAATTTTTTTCTAATCGTATTATTCCAATTTGGAACAATTTGCCGTTTGATATAGAACTTAATAAGTAAGTGTTAAACTTTTAAAAAGTCTTGACAAACTTTACTGTGTGAATTAGTTCGTATTAAATTGTAGTTTTTAAACTTGCTGCTAAAGTGGATTACCACTCAGTGAGCATTTGATCACCACAGCAATTAAATAAATAAACTTATAACAAAAAATGGGAATCCAACATGATTTTTAAAATTTTAAATTTTTTTTCTGTTGTTTTTTTTTAATAAAAAAAGTGATTATATTTGAAATTATTACATCATTTTGCTTCATTAAAACATGACCTACTTTTAAAAAAATATAACGGACCTGATTTGTGTATAAGGGTCTTGTGGCACCCGTAAAAATATTTTTTATTCAAAAAAAATTTCAAATCCAGTATTATTTTGTTATATAAAACACATTTAGGGGTTGTCAGCTGACATTTTCAAAAAAAGTAGGTATTAGCACCACCCTAATACATATATATATGTATATATATATATATATATATATATATATATATATATATATATATATATATATATATATATATATATATATATATATATATACACAAAATTCAAAATCATTTAAACAACTTGAATTAATTAACTTTAATATTAAAAGTATACTTTTAACAAACTTTTGTGTCTACTTCAATTATCATCTGTTAAAAATTGACAAAAAAGAGATAGAAAATTGACTACTTAAACACTTTCTGTGATGGAACGTCATTTATTTATAGATACATACATACAAAGGTTGTCAGCTGCCATTTTCAAAAAAAGTTGGTGTTAACACCACCCATATATATATATATATATATATATATATATATATATATATATATATATATATATATATATATATATATATATATATATATATATATATATATATATATATATATATATATATATATATATATATATATGGGTGGTGTTAACACCAACTTTTTTTGAAAATGGCAGCTGACAACCTTTGTATGTATGTATCTATAAATAAATGACATGTTCCATCACAGAAAGTGTTTAAGTAGTCAATTTTCTATCTCTTTTTTGTCAATTTTTAACAGATGAAAATTGAAGTAGACACAAAAGTTTATTAAAAGTATACTTTTAATATTAAAGTTAATTAATTCAAGTTGTTTAAATGATTTTGAAAGTCATTGTACTTCCTAATGTCATATAATAAAAAATGCATCATTGTAAAATGTTTATTTCACAGTGAACTTAATTGCATAATCTAAATTAATTTACTCTAGAAATGGAGCTGACAACTTTAATTTGTCATTGGTCAAATATTTTTCTTTCTTTTTTATAAAGAAAATTTCAAGGAATTAACAAAAGAAATTTTGAAATTTTTATGTAAGTTAAAAAATACACAATAAAGATATATTTTTCCAAAAGTTTCTTTAAAAACTGATTTTTTTTTTTTACTATATGTGTGTTTATTTTAAATTTTATGTTTTTGCATTTAACGTTTTTAATAAAAACACATTTTAGTTTTGAATTGTGTAATACATGTTTATATTTTGCAAATTAACATAAAAGTTTTAGTAAAAAATGTTTATATTTGCACATTGAAAAAGTAATATGGTTGATTATTTGTATACTTTAAATAAATGAAATTTTAATTGCAGCTCTTTCCTTTAGTAATGTAAAAAACAAGATATTTGACCATTAATGCTTTTAGATAATATATTACTTTTAAACAATGACTTTTAGTGAATAAACATTTTTTTAATATAAAATAAATGTGCATATAATAAATAATATATAAATAAATAAATAATAATAATGTATAATAATAAAATAAATATTATATATATAATTAAAATAAATGGTATCATTAAAACTACTGCCTGTTCAAATAACAATAATATTATTTTAAAAGACGTTCTTCATAAAGAAAAAAAAAACTTTTTTCCTTGCAAATCTAAAAAAAAAATTGCAAATAATTCGCCACTTCTTTAGCCATATTTTTAATGCGTGAAAGCCACACTTGATTTTGCTGAGTTTACTAATGACCTAATACTGATTGATAACTCAGATGAATTTGACTACTTTTTTATTTGCCTTAAGCAATAAACTGATTTTATGTAAATTATCAGCTCACCAATTTTTTCATCGCAGAAAATGTGTTACTTTCAGTAGAAATTTTATATAATAAGTGCACAGTAATTTAAGTTAAATCTATAGTTTCAAAATGATAACTTTATTTTCCTAAATATCTCACATCAGAATATTTTTTATAGTAAGTTTAGAATTTGCAACATAATTTTAAAAGTTTCAATACGATTAACGATATGGGTTTGCAGGAAACTGACCTTATAGTTGAAACTTTTTCTTGTTTTTCTGCGTAATGTAAGTTGTAGTGTAATTTTGATCCTAGCTTTGCCTACATTTGCCCTTAATGCTTTTGACGTGGGCAAAAATTTGTCCCCTCTTTTCTGTCTTATGGTAAGACCTTTAAAAGACCAGAAAAGAGGTCGCCAAATTTTTGTCGACCTCCAACACATTAAGGGCAAATGTAAGCAAAGCTGGGATCAAAAATACACTACAACTTTCATTACGCAGAAAAACAAGAAAAAGTTTCAACTTTAATGTGCATATATATATATATATATATATATATATATATATATATATACACATACACACACACACACATACACATACAACCCTCGGAATTAGGAAAAATTGATCTTTTTTAGGTCGGCATCATGTCGACATAAGTTATTTGATAAAAAGGTATGACCATAAAACATAGAAACAAGGTCGGCATTGCCGAATGCCGATCCTAATTCCGAGGGTTGTATATATATAGAGAGAGAGTGAGAGTAGATAGCATTTTAAGTTTGATGAAAATATTTTTAGGTTATAGATGAGAAAGCTAAAGATTTGCAAATGCAGCTTGAAAATGCAGAATCAGAAATAAAAACATTAAAATCAAGACTCAAAGAGTTAGAGATAATACAAGGGAAGGTCACAATACAAGAAAAGAACTTACAAGAAATGCATTTATTAATGAAAACACCAGTTACATTTTGTTTACAAAAGCTATTTAAAAATGTTCAGAATTTGCGTAATGTTAGAGCTAAATTTGCTTCAGGAGAGAATTTATTTCCTGCTCAAATTCAAAAAATGGTTGATTTGATGTTACATTCACATGAAAATATTAATCTTGGTCAGATGAGACACTATCAAAATGTCATAACTACTCAAAGTTTTATAAAAGAACATAATTATCAAATATCTAATTGCACAAATAAAGAAAAGTTACAATCTTTAATAGAAGCTCGTGATAAAGCTATTAAAAAACTTGTTCATGAAATAAAAGTTTTTTTAAAACATGTAGCATTGCTACCAACAGCTGAGCGGTTGAGCAAGTTGAAATCTGTTCAATGCGAGATCAATAATCAATATAAAAATGTTTTAGAAAATAGACATATTGTTGAATCATTGGAACATCCAACATTAGAAAGTGCTGTTGAAAAATTTGAAACCTCAACAATGCTTAAAAATGATAAACTAAATGCTCTGCAATTAGCTGCTAATGAAAAAAGCAATAAATTTTATACAGCTCTGAGTGAATCACTGCGTGAATGTCATTGTGTAGTTAAGGATGTCAAAGGTGAAGTGGAAAATATTGACAATTGTATAAAGGAATACGAAGAGGCAATTAATGAAGAAATCAATCAAATAACTGTAGGTTTCTTTCTATTTAGTTTATTTATTTATTTTTTTATTATTATTATTATTATTATTCTTTAAATAAAAAGTAGTTAGATCAATTTATTATTGCATTTAAAATTATATTTTATATTTTAATTAAAATTAGAATTTTATTTTTAAGGCTTTAGAAGAATTATATAATAATGAAAATGTCTTGAGCGATGTAGTTATTGCATTAGAAAAATCTATATCATCTGAAATACTTGATATTCAAATCTTACAGTATGTTTTTTTATTATTCTTTTTTATTGATTACTCTCAGTATGTGAGAAGCATTGAGATTTTGTGTTAGCAAACATCATGTTCATATTTAAAAGCAAAAATTAACTTGAAATTTTTCTTGATAATTAATATATTTATATAATTATAGTTATTGTTAGTTATTGTTATCATTAGTTATTATATTATTATTAGTATATATTCGTAGAAAAAATATTTCTTTTAGATAAGTTTATTTTATCTTGATCTTTATTTTTTCAGATCCAGCTTGATTGCAGACTATGAAGAAATGATGGTATAATTATAAATTTTTTTCTTTCGTTTAAATATTTATTACCTTTTATAACAAATGTGTAAACGTAGAACTTTCATTTTAGTTATGATAATGTAATTATTTTCAGAATGTTTCTTATAGATTGTTTACTTGATTTTTTACAGCATATTTTTTTTTTTTTTTTTTTTTTTTTTTTTTTTTTTTTTTTTTTTTTTTTTTTTTGCATGTGAATATTTTAGAATTAATTAGGTTCTATTTGATTATTATTCATTATGAAATCTTGTTTTGATTTAATTGCATTTAAATAAACCTTTATATAAACATTTATAAAAATTAAGCAAACTACTAAATTTTATGTCTATGATATATCTTATTTTAAGTACTTCACGACTTACCATTAATCATTTTCTAAAATGATTTATAATGAGTTATGGTAACGTCTCTCCTTTTTTAATTGGCATTATAATTTTTTTTTATATACCATAAAATTGCCTAAATTCGGTCACCATGTAACTTTAGTCATTTAAAAAAATATATTAAAAAAGCATACAAATCTTAAATTTTACCAATTTTTTTTTCTCAAATAATATTTGTGATTAGTTTGTAAATATAAATCTATAAAAAAATAGTAAGGTTTATTCAACCTGCTGAAAGAATTCTTTAGCAAAACAACAATTTGAAAAAATGCATACTATTAAAATGTAAAGTGAGCAAATTTTTAAAATAAATAATTATATTTATTCTTAGTATTATTAAGAATCACCATATTAATTATATTTACAAAAAAAAAAATTAATAATTTTTGAAAATTGATTACTTTTTTTAATAAAAATTAGTGAAATTTTGAACTACTCTAACTTTGGTCATTCACAGATAAACATCAAATGAGAATAGCAGTAATATTGTGAAATGTTGATATGTGTTGCAAATGTAAAATATACCGTTTACCTGCAAATTTACCAGTAAATTTTGACATTTTTATAATGGGTACACACCATGGTATTTTATTTGAATAAAAAGTTTATTCATAATTATAAAATTAACTAACGGTTCTTTGAGTTCTAAAAAATATCATGCTTGTGACATTTTTTTTGGAGATAAAATTACAGCTCAACAACAATTATGGATGTCTTGCAAATCCTGTGACGATTGGTTGTGTGGATCTTGATGTTGTACTATGGTCAACAATATATGCAAGAATTGTCAATAAACATACAAAGCTCATTTAAAGCAAAGTAGGGTGAATGCAAGATGCAAACTTGAGTCAAGTTCAACTTGAACTTTACTTTGTAACCAATAGCGACAGAGTATTTATTGAGGGGAAAACCCATACTCTGTCGCAATTGGTTGCAATGTAAAGTTCAAGTCGAGCTTGACTCAAGTTCGCTTCTTGCATTCCACCCATAGTGTTTTTTTGTTAATTGAAAAAATCTTTTTAAATTTATTGAAAAATATATTTTTAATTTTCTTAAACAGTGGCATAGCAAATGTGACAATGGCCAAAGTAATAAAATAGTTGACTAATTTCAATAAAAATTTAAAATACTACTACTTATATTTAAAAAGGCCTTTTTTATGTGTTTCTTCTTGTTTTCTTTGGTGCCCCAAAAGACTTTTTTTTTTTTAAGCCTGGGGCGATGCCCTCCTTAGTTACTGGTATTACCTGAATTTATATCATTAACTAATTTTAAATGTTGTTTCACAATTTAAACAACAATTTAAATTAGTTTTCACTATTTGTGACGTTAAGTTTGTGATACGTTATTAATATTTATTTAGCAAACTTATGAGAAGGTATTGAAAGTTCGATCAAAGTTCAAAAAAAAAAAAAAAATTTTTCATTTTAAATTAGATCTTGAGTACTAGTTTTTATTTTTCATTTTTTTATTTTAACAATATCAGTTATCAATATGATTTTCTATATGTTTCAGGAAAAAATTTTTTTTTCTTTATGCTTGGTAAATAAATGTTCAAAGCTTAAGTGATCGAACTTAAATAATATTATTTTATTTTAAACTAGTTCATTGATGTGAGAGGTGATAATCAGTTTTTAATTTATTATTTTTAATTTTCATTGTAATTATATAATTTATATTGTCTAGTGTGAGATTATGTGTTTTACTGCTTTTATATACTGCACCTTTTTAATATTTATATATATAGCTCAGGTTTCTGCTCTCATAAACAGAGGATTCAGATTTCAAACTGTGAAGGCGACGCTTTTTCTATTCTTCATGTTATATCTGAACTATTATTAGTTATTATTTTTCTTACCATTTTATCTATATATTTTATTGTTTTATTAAGATATTTCATTTTGGTATGATAAAATGTATAACTTCCAAATTATATTTGGTTGTTTCAACTTTTTGCCATATTCAATACTACACTAAAAGATTACCATGTCTAATGTCCTGATTGCCATTCTCTAATGATAATTGCAGCATTAAAATGCACACCAATGATGTCATATTGAAATAGGTAGCAGCTGGGAAATCAGTACATACATTGACTGAGTATCTAAGTAGAAAATGCAAGGGAGAGCCCCTAAATTGACTAATGATTTAGGTTGTGGCAGCAACCTTTTTTTCATGAATCTTTGTTTTATTTTTATTTTTCTAAAAAATTAAAGTGCCATTTATATTTTAAATTGGTACTTTTAGGGAAGTAGAGGGTACTCAAAAGCAAATGGTAAAATGTTGGGGGGGGGGGAGTGGGTGGAATAAAAGCAAACATACTTTATGGACGATTCCTTAGAAGTTGTAATAATTGTTTCCAGTAATTCGACAAAAATAGAGACATGACACTCATACTGTATACTTATCCAAAAATATGTAAAAAGTATAAAACAATATATAAAAAATATCTTGCTTGAAGATTGAATTCATTTTATTGTATTTTCAGTAGTAGTTTTTTTAATTTTTATTTAGGAAAAATATGAAAGCATTCTTAATAACAAACCTGACACAACAAATGTTTTTATTATACGTAAAAAGTTAAAAGTTTTGAAATCAAAACACAGACATCTTCTTGCTGATATAAATGACATTGAAGAGGTATAGTTTTAATATATTTAGTTTTTGTTAAAAAAAATTATAAACAGAAACCAAGATACAAATTTCACTTAATTTTTTTTTATATATATTTTTTTTATTAATAAATCTTTTTTAAGGATTCTGAAGAAAATGAGAGCGTTAATGTTGAATTGGTATTAAATATTTAATTTAATGTTTATCAGAAGTTTTAAAAGTTTCAGGAATTATTTATTAAGTTTATAATTTTTAGCTTGAAGAAAAACTGAAAGAGCTTAGAAGAGATCTTCATTATGTTTTTGTTGAAGAGCTTAAAGAAATGGTATTTTTTATTTGTTTGATTGATTGTTTTATTTTCTATTATAAAATAATTATTATCTCTTATAAAAAAGATTTAATGGTAAATTAAATATTATAAAATTTTATCTGAAATTATAACTAACATATATATATATATATATATATATATATATATATATATATATATATATATATATATATATATATATATATATATATATATTATTTCTTATTTTGAATTTAATAAAATAAAGAATATTTAAATAATCTTAATAGTATAAATATAATAAATAAAATATTAAATTCTCAACCAATATATTTTGATTTGTGTGAATATTTATTTTACACTTATCCTGTTTGCTTTAAGTGAAACACAATGTGTCAAGTCAGAAATTAATAATTACAAATGACATTATTACAGAGTTTATGGCAAAATGGGAAAAGTTTTAAAATTTTATAAAGTCTAGGATTTTTTTTTTAAATCAGAGAAAACTCAGGAGATTTTTTTTTAGTCAAATTTTAAGTTATTTTGCAATTTATAAAGTTATTTTGCAATTTATAAATTTTGAGGTGATATTATAATAGTTATAAAACAGTGGTTTTATAACTATTATAACATATAGCAAACTATATATATTATAAATTTTATAATATCTTTGTGTTATTAGCAAGGTCTTTGATACTTGAGTTTAATAAATAATAACATCCCACTTTAAGTCAAATAACTTATTATCAGACAACCAATATAATTTTTGATCAACACTTGCTAACTGCTTTATTTCAACTCATTCATTCTAGTAACTTCCCAAGGTTCTATACTAAGTCCTGTTTTGTTTCTTATCTACTTATATACAGCTTTTCAAGTCTTTCATCGACTGTTTTCTTGCTTATAAACTCTATTTTCTATGTTTTCTAGTAATTCCCAATTTAATAGTGGTTGCTTGCTTCCTTGTTGGGAGTGAATCAGAATTAAATTAAAATTAATATATATTAATTTATTTAGCTAATGTTTAATTAAATATAATAATGTAAGATATAACTTCAGATAATTAATTCCTAAAGCTAATTCTATAAAACATGGTGGTTAAATAACTATAAAACAAGCGAGCGCTCTACCACTACACCACTACCGCATAAAATGCGGTAGTGGTGTAGTGGTAGAGCGCTCGCTTCATAAACGAGTGGTTCCGAGTTCGATCCCCACCACGTCTCTGGTAGTACCGAGCTCAACTCGTTTCTCCGCGCAGCGGCCTTGTTCGTCAAGGTTCGTGTTTTGGAGTTATAGAGTTAAGAGAGGGTTATAGCCACAAAATAAGTAGCCTCCTCGTTTGTAGTGGCCTTCTCGGCCTTGAGGAGGTGAAGTAAAATAAAAAAAATAAAAAAAAGCAAGTAAAAAAAACAATGAAATTAAGAATTTAAAGCTTTCTCAAACTCAGGGGAAAATTCCCTAATTTTCCCTTTTATTACATTATAGCATTATTTTGTTTTTAAAAAGTATTTTTAGTTTAAACTCATTTACAATTCAATTCCAGAGAAAACTTTTAAATCTATATGAAGATTTTCCCGAGTTAAGTCAACTGTATCCTGAACTTCATCTTGATAAGTTTAAGGTAAACTTTATTTATTTTATTTTTAAGATTTTATTAAAGAAATATATTTTCAAAATAAGACTATAATTAATAAATATATTAGTATACAATCATATATATTAAAAAAAAAAATAATATTTACGTTAATATTCCTGTATGGTAATTGCAAAAATGGAGCATATTGACAAAGTTCAACATCGCAGTCTTCATTCTTATCCTACTTTTTGTTTTATTTTGTGTTTGCAACACATCACACTTTTTCGGAGCATTTATCTCTTTCTGATGCTTAGGCAGGATGGATGTTATCTCTTTCTGATGCTGAGACTTGATGGATAATGTTGATTGATTGTAAGCGATTGAGTATAAATTTGTATTAGCAGTGTTCTAGGTTAGTATTAGCAGTTTTCAATAAAGTTTGAAGCTATGTTTTACAAATTATTTGAGCATTTAAGGCTGCTAGATTGATTAAACAAGTAAATACTTTTTTATTTAATCAATATTATTTACCCTTTTTTCTTTTCATTATGTACTAAGTCATCATTTGGTCACTTTTATCAACACTTTTCATATTTTTATTGTAATAATTGATAACTAAAGGAGTTTTCTGCACCTCTTTTTTTTTTTTTATTTAACACATATTTAGTTCAATCAATAATACAAGTTGAGATAGTAAACTTTTTTATTTTTCTAATATTAATATATTATTTTTTTTTTTTTAATTTTTAAAAATTATACATAAGTATATTTTTTTAACTCACAAGCTTTAATAGCATTAGGTAAACCTTTTAGTCTTTGTAAATAGTTTCTTTGGTATCTGTAGATCTTAGTGATAAAGTACCCTGTAGGAAGTATATAAGTTATCAATATCTAGTTTGTAACACAAGTAATCCACCAAAAATTAAAGCTTATTTTTGCTTCATAAGGATAATCTGAATTTTATTAGTCTAATAATTAAGAGTATATATCTTTTTTTTTTTTTAACTTATTTCATTTTCTTTATTAAGGGGCAACCCTCAAATTTTAAAACAACGCATATAAACTAACTTTTCTTAATCCAAACAGTAAATATTAGACAACATTAGAAATAAAAAAGATAAATGTAAAGTGGTAGCTCGTTGCTATGGCAACCAATAAAAATAGCAAAAAAAGAGTATTAATCTTTTTTTTTATATAAAAAGACAATTTTACTTCCAACTACTATTTGCAAATAGCAAATTAAGTTGGAATTTTAATGGTAACAAAAAAGAGACTTAAAGAAGAAGAAAAGACTTAGTTGCCAAATAAATTATAAACTGTATATTGTATGAGTCAAGAAAAATAATAAATATGCAGACAGGTGAAAATTCCAAAACACCGTTAGAAAGGGACGGTTCAATAGTTTGTAAAACTTTAAGATACACCATATTAAGTTTATAAAAGAGACTGGTATTGCAAGCTTTATTGAAAACCTTTGATATATTTAGAATATTAGTCTTGGCTGCACTGCTTCCATCTAATGCAAAAGATTTTTGCTAAAAAGATAAGTCAGTAGTTGAATAAGATGATGGAAATCTGTATTGATTGTCAGAGTAGGCTGCTGAGCTGAAGATATTAGAAGTTTGATAATTAAACATTCAAAGGTTTTTCTAATATTACAATAGCCTGATGCAGATACCATACGATACTGTACGGTGGTTAGATACAGATCAGAACGATCTCTAGATATTTTACTGAATTGGAATTTATATTCATTACATTAAACAATAATTAGGTGAATCAATTCTAATTTTACAACAAATAGGTGAATATATAAGTACCCAGGCCAATCATTAAAGCATATAAATTGTTTGGTCACAATAATAGATTTTTTTTGTAAAATGTTTTTAGTTGTTACAGATTCAAATAATTTAAAAGATAATGACTCAAACATAGATAGTACATAGCACTCTTATAGCAATAATAATAATAATAATATACATATAGCAATAAGCTATGCAGTTGGCTTTACTCTGGTAAGCAATTTAAGCTATAAAAAATTGCTCCTTATGTGGCCTAGACAATACACACCAGAATTAATAACAAGGATACCATCCATGCTCAATATAGCACTGTTAATACTCTAATATTTTTTAGTTAATGATGGAATCTGCTTCTTTGAGACCTATCACAGAGTTAGGGAACTTATACTTGTCAGCTTCAAAATTAATAAGCTGGATTTTGGTGCTATACACTCATTATAAAATTGCAGAAAAAGTTGGATATCCACTACCAGGTATGCAAAAAGCCATAATTTAAGTCAAGAATGATCAAGCCTTCGTCACACTAGGCAAAATATCGCAGTTAATGACATCTCTGTTTAGTTATTAGAATAAGATAAGGTATAAGACGGGTCAACAGAAATTTTCTTAGGAATTAGTTGTTTTTTATCCAATAAAACAATAGACTTTTGGACGTTTGTGAGTTAAAATGTACTTTTAATGAATGACTTTTTTTAGTCAGCCTAGTTAAATGAGTTTAGCAGACCGATCAAGTAAATAAACAATATTCTTTGTTTGTCTAACAGAAACTGCTTAAAATACTATACTAAAAGTAGATACTCAAAAGTTAAAAGAATTACCTTTTTATTTTGGTTGACTATTATTTTAATAAATATTTGGTTGAGTTGCTAGTTGTTTTATTGTTTTTTTAAGCAAACCTTAAACTGTTTTATGTTTGCTTAGATAGTTTATTAGAAAAATGGCTCTAGCTTATCGTGACGTTAGAATAATCGGGTTTTATCTCCTTTTTTTAACGTGGAGGGAATTTAGCTTTTGATTTTAATGGATTAATTATTTTACAACTGTTGTTGTTTATATTGATAAAATATATGCCTTTTATATTATTTATGTTTTGTAATTAATCTTATATAATTGATTTTTTAATTTTTAAAATTTTTTGCTTACAAATTATTTGTTAACTCCAACTTTATAAAATAGGTTTGAAATTAGCAATGAAAAAACAAAATCAAACGTTTTTAAATATTTTGTAAATAATAATAATAAGATTGATTCATTTAAATTATATAATTTTAAACATAAAAATAATACAGTAAATAGAAACAAAAAATTAATTTTTTTTACCCTGAAAATTAGGAGATAAAACCTGATAATTCTCATGTACCAATACGCTATTTTGTCTTGTACCATTTTATATTACTTAATATAATAATAAATGTGTTTTAAGTAATCAATTTTTTTATTACTTAATATATAATAATAAATGTGTTCTGAGTAATCAATTTTTTTATTACTTAATATAATAATAAATGTGTTCTAAGTAATCAATATTAACAAATTTAATGTTTTGATCTTTTATTTTAAGGAATTTTGCAAATTTTTTATTTTAACTTTAAAAATTAAGTGAGTATAATAAATTTTGTTGAATTCTGTCAACATTACAAAAAGGAAGATGAAACTCTATTATTCTAAGATCACGACATGTTTAAGGATTTTATTCTATTACTAAACTTGAAATTTTCTTAATCTAATTTTTTCAGCTTTTAAGCCAACATCTCTCAAATATTTATAATATAAAGAAGGCTGCATCTAGTGTTTTAATTTATTATATGTATTATATATTGTGGTTTTTGTGTGTTTAATATAACTATTATAAACTGTTTGTAAAATATAGGTATCTAATGGACTGCTTCAAAGCAGTCGAAGCTTAGAATATTATTCCCATACCCCGATGAAAATACTTGGAGAAAAAAGCAAACAGACAACATATAAAAGTTTTTTTAACAATCAACCGTGTGTACTTAAGGTAAGTGCCCATTTCCAATCAATTTTCATTAAATATCTTGTAAAATTTTACCTTTAGTTATGTACAGATTCATTTGTATAAAATTTTTTAGGAGGTTAATATAGATGAAAAGTTTGTAACCTACACTGACGTTTTGTCCCGGTTAATCGAGCATGAAAAATTGTTTGAAAGACATGGTTGTCAAAGATGGCAGAAAACTGATTGCCTATTTAAAGATAGGGTAACTTTTTAAATATTTATATTAAGTGCGATTTAGCTTCTTTTGCTTTTGCTGTGTATAGGTTTTTTGCTTAATTTATGTAAATAATAATGTGCAATTTTTTAACGGTTGGTTCGGTTCCAACGCCTTTCTTTGTTGCTAATTAGTTGTTAAATTTTTAGGGAGAACGTAAACTTTATATTCAAACTTCATATTATGAAGAAGGAAACATTGAGGAATTCATTAAAAAGAGAAAACCTAATAATAGTATCATTGCTAATATTTTAAAACAGATTCTGCTGGCATTAGACTCTCACGACGGAGTATACGGCTCTCTGAAGCCAAATAATATATATGTAAAAAACGAAATGGATAACTATGTTGTTGTTTTAGGCGAACCAAACTTTTTTGAGACAATGGTAATTTTTTTTTTTTTTAATTTTTTTTTTTTGCGCTTGAATGAAAATGGTGTGAAGTGGTAGAATTTTTGAAAAATTTTCGTTTAAAACATTTGGTAAGTTTAAGGCTATAATGATGTGTATTGATGATAAGTAATAATGGTAATGCGGCTTTATTTTCTTAAGTTTCTTGTGTTTTGAAATTAAAATTTTGTTTAATATTATTCAAGGAACGCCGTATGAATTCAAGTATATTTGTGCACAAGTCCATATTAGGGTACCCTGTTCTTGATATATTTCAAGAGCTGCCATCACCACAGTTTGACGTTGTTTGCTTTGCTGGGTTAGCATTATGGGTAATTTTTTCATTGTTGTTTTGTTTTGTTTTGCGTAATTTGTTAATTTTTTTTTTAATCTATAATATTTTGTTTTATTTTTAGATGTTGTATCCGGATGGGCCTTTTTCGCAAAATATCCATTCAGATATTGAAGTTATTGTTCAGGCGAGGATTTAGTGTATTGCAATTAAAAAGTGTTGTGATGTGTCAGGGGGTATCAGGGTAATTAAAATGTGCATTGCAATTGAGATGTATTGTGCCTTAATGATAATTAAATCTTTTCAGGATGGAGAGTTAAAAACCTTGTTTAGAAGAATCTTAAGTTTGACACCGGCTGATCGATCCACTTTTAAAGAAATATTAGCCCATCCTTTCTTTGCAAATATAAATTTGGAACGTGAGATGACAACCGAAATAACGAATAAAGAAAAAGATGTAATTTTTATTTTTGAATACTTCAAAAATGATTTATAAAATTTATATAATCTACATAAATGTAATCTTTTATCTCTATATGAAAAGTATTGCAGCGGTTCTTTTTTAAACTAAAATTTTGATTTTCTGCAGTACGATGATGATATCCTCAGTTCTGATACGTTGCTTGTTGAATTAGTCGATAAACTAGATGGTCTTATGAAAAAGGTAAAACCTATGATCTACGTAATAATACAATAAGACCACCTGGTTGTGGTCAATTAACTTTTATTATAATATTTTTTTGATAAATAATATTTTTATTTATGATAAAACCTTCCTTTTTTTTTTGATTGTTTTTTATATTTTTTTATATCACATTTTATATTCATAACAAAAAGAAAAAATATTTCAGGATGATTATATCGAAGAAGTAGAAAAAGACCAGTGTTTATCGATTGACGGCGATATTGAGAATGATGAAAAAAATAACGAAGTTGCACTTTTAGCATGGTGTGATATGCTAGAGAAAAAAAATCATTTGCGTAAAACATTAATCGCAAAGCCCGAAGAGTCACTTATTTCTGATAATGAAGATTTTTGAAATATATTTTGTTTTTTTATCTGGTGCTAAAACAAAGCCAGAATTATCTTTTTATCTTTTTGAAAAAAATAATGCTTGAGTTGATTGAATCTTGAGTTGTTGTTGTTGTTTTTTTTTTGCGGCTTTCGGCTTACGTTTTTTTTGAGTCATAATTCAAAGAGTTGGAACGAAATATTGACGAACCTAACCGTTCCACAGTGGGCCAGCTATGGACAAAAGATTAGATCATGTCAATATTTTGACATGATCTAATCTTTCTGAAAATCACATATATATGTGTGTGTGTATATATATATATATATATATATATATATATATATATATATATATATATATATATATATATATATATATATATATATGTAAAATTAAAGTTATTATATTTGTTTTTTAATAATTAGTCACCTTTCCGGACGCTTTATAAAAAAATTGTTAACTTTTTATCAAATTATCATAATTTTAAACAAAAGTATGGTACACATTGAGTACAATTTGCTATGGTACAAAATTTTACATAGCAACAACTTATTTTTACATTAGAGATCGTCCATAAAGTACGTACGCTCGGAGAGGAAGAAGGGGTCTGCAAATGGCGTATATGAGATGGGAGGGCAGTGGGTCAATTATAAAAGAAAAGAGACACTAAATTAAAAAAAATATATCAAATGTTAGATAAATAGTTAAAAGTGTAGGTATTTTTAGGGAGGTAGTGGGTACTTAAAATGCGGGGATCGTCGAAAAAAAAAGCGTACGCACTTTAAGGACGACCCCTTACCGTTATTAAAACAATTTTTCATTCGTAATATGTACACTATATTAAATATGAGGTTCGCACTTCTTATGGAAACCATAATTTTAATTAGTTGCTATGGGTACTTTGTTTTTTTTATTTATTTTTGCATATCAACAGTATTAATTGTGCCAAACATTAAAATAAACATGAAAGATGGTAAAGTGGCATTAGCCTTATCAGTTGGGACCAATAAATCACAGTCCTGCTCAGTATGTGGCAGCACACCAAAAGAGATAAAACAATATTGAAAAATTAGTAGCAAAAAATGAAAATGCAAACTATTCTGGTCTACAGTATGGCTTGCCGTTATTATTATTAGAACGATGGAATGCTGTCTTCACCTTGCTTACAAAATAGATAATTAAAAATGGCAGGCACGTAGCGCAAAAGAAAAGCTATCTGTGACGATAATCAAAAAAAAAAAGCAAGATGCCTTTAAAAATCTTTGATTAATTATTGATTTGCCCAGATCAGGTAGTTCTGGGATATCTAATGATGGAAATACAGCTCGTCTTTTTTTCCAATCTAAAAGTAATATGACTGAAATTTTAAAGCTGGATGCACTACTGCTGAAAAAGTTGCACGTTATCTTGGCCACATTGTCATCAGCTCTGCTAATTAATGCAGATGCATGTCAAAAACCTGTTAAGCAAGTTTATTTTTTAATATTATTTCTATACTGAGCTGTGGCTAACTTAGCTTTTGTAATTAAATGATTGATTGCCTCTTTTAGGTTGCTCATTTGTTTGTACAGTGTTACCCATGGTATTTCATGCAACAGCGTTTTAATTTTTTAACTGTGACTAAGCACTAAGAAGTTCTTGATACAATTCTTCTGCATTGCAACGCAAAAATACTTTGTTTTTAAGCTTTTTTCCTAAATTCTAAATAGGATTTAGGTCAGGAGATTGAATTGCAGCAACTTTATTTGTTTTGAGCCATGCTTTACCTTGTTTTGATGTGTATTTAAAATCGTTATTTTGTTGGAATGTCCACTTAAGAGGCAATTTTTTTATATGTGTGTTTATCCATTATTCTTTCGATGCGTCATAGTGGTCTCAACGCAGAAATTCCTGAAAAGCACCCCCAAACCATTAAGCTTTTTTCACCTCAATGTTTAAGGTTCCTACAGTGTACATTGGTTTTAATTGTTTATCAACAGAACTTCAAACATTTTGTTTACCATCTGAACCACTTATGTTAAACTTAGATTCATCTGACCATAATACTTTTCTCCACTGTTCTTTTGTCCAACTTTTGTAAGCTTTTGCAAGCTCTAAAATGCTTTTCGGTTTTTTGTACATTTTTATTTTGCTGCACAATAACCATACAATCCTGCTTTATCCAAACGTCTTCCTACAATACTTTCTGAAATATTTAGATGAACTTCATCAACACTTGCACTAGCAAATGGGTTCTTTTTTACATGCCTAATAATTCTACGATTAGTATGTAGACTACTTTTTTTTTGGCCGTTAACCTAAATGCTCAATTTCAACAATTCCTTTTGTTCTATATTAATAATGATGCTAAAATCCTCAGTATCTTTTATTAGTTCCTAAAAAGAAAAACTTCTGAAGTTTCTATTCTATGTAAAAACGCAGTGGGCACGGGACGTAAAAAAGACGTCTTTAAACGTCATTTGAACTTCTTTTAAACGTCTTTTGAACGTTCAAAAGACGTTATTTTTTGGTCCGTGCCGAGTGGCGTCGCTGAGGTTGGTGTCACCCAGAGCAGTAAATTTTTATTGTGACCCCTCCAGACTAGTAGGTTAAGGGGGAATCTAAAAAAAGGTCCTTTAGAAAAAAGATTCTATCATATTTGCTTTTAATTTATTTTGGTGACCCCTCTATGTCACGTCGTGATGGTGTCACCCGGTGCGGACCACACCCCAAACAACGCCACTACCCGTGCCCACTGGGAAATAAGGTTGAAATTACACTGTAAATTAAAAAGTTTCTTGGTGGTTCTTTGATAATTCTTTAAAGAGCCTAATAGTTCTTGGATAAAATTTAAGGTTTTTTAACAGAACTTGCAGTTTCTTACAATATTATATATTAATATACCAATTAATTTACTTTATATACTAAAATATTAATATCATAATTTATTTAATTTACTGATATACTAGGTTTTTGGAGAACAGTCATATTTTTTACAAAAATGTACAAAGAACTCCTAAGGTTCTTGGCATTGTTATTTGGCTTCAATCACTTGAATAATTATAATTCATATCTTCACAAAATATTTTTAAAAACACCATTTTATTTTTGTACTCACTCATTTATTAGTTTGGAAAATGTGGGTTTGTAAGGTTTTTATAAATCTTGGATAAAATCAATCAGATTGATATAAAATTGATAGTAAATAACATTTTTTGACAACATTTAATTTTTGCTTTAAGATAGTTGTCATATAAAAAAGGTGATTTTGAGAAATTAAAAGAAATCTATTATATTTAAGCGTTTATATAATTTCTTGGAGAGAATGAAGTTGATTTAAAAAAAAATCACAATATCAACAAAATTCATGACATTACAAAATGCTTTAAGTCAGTTTTGTTTATGTTGTTTTATCTGTTTTCAGCTAAATTTTAGGATATTCTACAGTACATCTAGATACTTCATTTAACCGTCAGATTTTACTAAAAAAAACTATTAAAAAAAGATATGCATTTTTGGATGAACCCATAGATTTTCAATAATTTTGTTGGAAGTTTTGGAACTTTTGGGTCTAAAATTAGTATTTAGAGTGTATTTAGGTTTATAAATCAGTATTTAGAGTGGGGGTCATGTATGAGTACCACCTTAAATACTGAAATTTTTTTGTTATCACTGTTGACATCAACATTGATAATAAAGACAGGGCCGGACGGGGAAGGGGGAGGGTCTAGCATTCTACAAATTTTATTTGTCAGCAAATCGTAAACTGAAATCGACAAATTTGGATATATGGTTGGCAGTCGACAAATGTCGGCCAAAGAACATCTTTTATAAACTGAATATATTAAAAAATAATATATTCAGTTTATAAAAGATGATTATTTTAAAATGTTCGTTCATCATTCTTATTAAATTTATCTTTCAGTTATATGTGTTTTTAAAATTCAAATTCGGCTTTCAGGTAAATTTGGTTCAAAATCCGAATTTGTTTTTCAGTAAATTTAAAGAAAACATTGCAAAGCTTATATTAACATATTAAGTAAATAAAAAAATTAAAAGAATTTAAAGCCATTTATGAATTAAGGTTAACTTTTTGAAATGTTTTAGTCCCATGTTTATCTTGTAAAACTTTAGTTAAAGTTTTTTTAAGAAGTTAGTGAACTTTACAAGCACAGTAT
>NC_061170.1:6236285-6388785 GCF_022113875.1 Hydra vulgaris
ACTATATAGAAAAAGCCTAGGGATGTAACAGGAGAACTTTTCAAAATACGGAATAATCACCCCACCC
Source organism: Hydra vulgaris (assembly GCF_022113875.1). Lineage (NCBI taxonomy): Eukaryota > Metazoa > Cnidaria > Hydrozoa > Anthoathecata > Hydridae > Hydra > Hydra vulgaris. The sequence goes on from NC_061170.1 coordinate 6,236,353, forward strand.
TAATTTAACGCTAATTTAGAAATATTAACCTTACCCTAATATATATATATATATATATATATATATATATATATATATATATATATATATATATATATATATATATAAACTATTATTGATATCATTAACAGTAAATCTGCAAAACCATATAAGTATCAGTAGTATATGCTTTTTTCCATTACTTCGCCATCACTTCAATCTGTTTTTGATTTTTCTTCCTGAATCTTATAACAACCGCTTTTTTTTAATTTTTATTTTTCTTTGTTATTGTTTTTTATTTATATTAGAATTTTTATTCATTTTTACGATGATTCCTTAAGGATGTAGAAGATTATACAAAAAACTTTATAAAAGAAGCTTTAAAGTAAAACTTCATGTGAAAAACTACAAGAAAAAATTAAAAAAAAAAACAAATTTAGTGTGTTTTTACTTTTTGCGTCATGCTTAAAATCCGTTCTTAGAAATTACTCTAATGTAATTTTTTTTTACAAAGTTGGGTACTAGGTTGGTCGGTAAGTTGGGTACATAGTCAGAATATAAATTAACTAGAACGAGCCTTTGGGTTTATAATATCTAGTATTTATTGAAATATATATCAATAAATTAAATTAAATTTTGATTAAATCAGTGGTTGAAGTTGCTAAAATAGTCTTGTTCATTTTAACCAATTATTTATATTGATTAAAAATGAATCAAATTGTTTTGGTTGTACTGCTATTAGTTTGCTTAAACACTGTGCTTTTAAATGATGACAATTTGTACGATTTCCCCCAGAAAATGCTTGTTCAGCATAATAAGTACCGATTGTTGCACAATTCTCATCCTATGACGTTAAGTACTTCATTAAATGCATTTGCACAGGAATGGGCGGATTACTTAGCAATGAATAATTTATTTGAACATAGAGAAAACTTATTTTCTTTAAACCGAGGAGAAAATATTTACTATTCTTACGATTCGGTTTTGCTTCCAAGTGGTATGGACGCTGCTGATAGTTGGTATAACGAGATTTCAGATTGGAGTTTCGCGTCTAATTCTCCAAAATCACCAAATGCCGTTACTGCACATTTTACTCAAGTGAGTTTTAAACTCACTTTATTTGTTGTTTATTCTTAAGTTTTTCATAATTTTATTTTGTATTGCTTAATTTTTTTTGTTTAAGTTTGTTTAATTATGAGTTTGTTTAATTATAAGTTTGTTTAATTTTTTTAACTTTGTATTGCTTAATTCAAGTTCTTTTAAACTAATTACCTAGTTAAAATATTTTTTGAATAAATTTTTTTTTCTGACTTATTTCTTTAATTTATGAGAAGATGGTGTGGAATTCTTCATTGCAACTGGGATGTGGTAAAAGTTACAATGGAAATAAAGTTTATGTCGTTTGCAACTACTTTATAGCTGGAAATATGTTAGAAGAGTACGATCAGAATGTATTTAAACCAAATTTATAGTTTAAACTAGAAGAATACGAGAAGAATGTTTTTGAACCAAGTTTATAGTTTATAAAAAAGTTATTAAACATTTGTAAAAATTTTTTAAGTTTATAATTGGTTTATAAAAAATAATACAACTAAACGAAAATTTTTTTTATTTCGGTTTAAACAAGATTAAAAAATTAAACAATATTTTTGACAAGGTTTAAATTTTAAAAAATAGATGAAAAATTTTGTATTCCGTAAAATCTTTCTAAGGTTTTAAAAATCAAAGTTTTGTTTCTGCATTCAATTTGATTTTACTTATTTAGAAATAAGTAAAATCAAAGTGAATGTTGAAACAAAAACTAAAGTATGATGCAGAAAACAATTTAAGACTAAAAATTTTTTTTTTTAACGAAACAAAATTAAAGAAAAGCTAAAATTTACTTTAATATATCGTCAGAGATAGTGCATGACCGCGTCACTAGCATTGGATAATACCGCGTATCTGCACTACATTTTTTTTACTGGAGGGTGAGGTCCGACATACTGCTTTTTACCAATCTTCTTTTCGATTTTGTTTCCTTTTTCAGGGTTTATTTTTACAATACATCTACATAATAATTAGATAAGATTAATAAATCATTATTTACAGTAAAAAAAAGAAAAAGAAAGTAATTTTAAAAATATTTAAAAATTGTATGTAAAGCGAACATGTAGAGCATAGAGTAGATTATCAGGATGCAGTGACTTAGAAGAAAAGGGAAGGGTAGAAGTAGATAAAGTTAGAGAATACAATGCAGGTTAGGTAATGAAAAAGATTTATATAAACAAATGTCAATAAACATTATCTTATGACTTACCTCTGCAAAAACTCAAGGGTTGCAGCAATCTCTACTGGATAGCCAACATTTAACACATAATATGCAGCAAAAAGAACAACCAATGCCAAAAGAGGATTTGCATTTGCCGATCAACAACCAAGTAAAAACTATTACACTTGAATATGCAAGTTCCTATATGGGCAAAAAAAATTCAAAAATTCTCAATTTTTCTTTTTAGAAAAACAAGCATAGCAATGTGGAATTTCCTAACAATAAGAAAACAAAATCTAAATCTATAAATAAATTCAATAAATTTATTAAACAATTAGTAGCAAAAGTGATATGTTACCAGCAAAACTAATACAAGGAGAAAGTGGAAGAGTAATGTCCTTTTCAATATCATCCACATTTGCATGCTCCTACAAGTATTAAAACATCACATAAATATATTACTGATAAAATATTACTGATAAAATATGCACAAAATATATTAAACTGTATTAACTTTTTCAATCAAGGAAGATAAAATTTAAAAAATCAATGGAAAAAATATTTACCATAGTCTGATGAAACAAAAACTTGGAAGATTCTTTAAAAAACTGGCAAATGCCCAAAATTGCAGCAACAAGTGGTGCTAACACATTACCTTGCCCAGCTAATATCATTTCATTTATGGCTAATTGCATTTCTTTTTGGTGTTGCAAAAATTTGACAATTATGGTAGATTTAATTTTAAGATTTTCTTCAAATATAAAAGCTATGTCAACTCCAGTTAATGTTTTAAAATGATGTAAAAACCAATTGGCTTTAAATAAAAATGGCCATTTAGCCACTAACGATACTATTTTCAGTGCATTTAATCCGACTATATCAGCGCGCTGTGAAGGATAAGTTAAAGAATGTAGCCTTTCTATTTCATAAACATTCCACAACGAAGAGGGCAAATTGTGATGATCTTGCAGCCACCCAATATGCTTGTCATATTGGGCATTGAATTGCTGTACCATCCCTAATATGGTAATTTAAATGAATAAACAATGCAGTCTGATCCTTGCATTTCGCACCACACATAGGAACTTGGCAAGACAATGAAATAACTTTATTATTTAAAGAAGTTAATTTTGCATTAAACTTATTTTGACCATGATTGCGGTAGATATGTTTTTTTAAATTCCAAAAAGTAGAAAAGCTTTAAAAACATCCAGAAACACAGCATGCAACCCTGAATCTTGGTTCCATAGAATGTAAACGACAGTGATTAATGTACGCATTAATAGTAGGTAGAGCAAAATCACACTGTTTACAATTGTACATCTAATTCTTCCTAACTATTTGAATTAAATAAATAAATTACTATATTACATAACAACATTTATTATATATATTTTTAAGTAAGAACATAAATTGATTCTGCGTAGATGTTTCGTAAATTTCGTGGCTAGGAGATATATATATATATATATATATATATATATATATATATATATATATATATATATATATATATATATATATATATATATATATATATATATATATATATATATAACTAGATTATCAAAATTAATTAGAATTTTATGTGAACGTACTTCTTGAAAAACATGTAGCATTTAAGTTCCATTAAAAAATATATAAATAAATTAAGATATCTAACTTTGAAATTATAATTTGTGTAATTTCTTCATATTTGAAATTACAATGTGTAATATCTTCTCGTGAAAAAAAAAATGGCGCTCAGTAAATTAGAGATAATACTTAAGTATACTAAGATATACGGTAAAAGTCCGTAATTTACTTCTTCTTATCATAAATACGGACAAAAACATATAAAATATTTAAAAAGGCCTAAAAGTACGGTAAAAGACCGTAATTTATTGGAAACGGCTTTTTTCCGTTACTGAACAACGGAAAAAGTCTGGTAAATACAACGGAGTTTTTTTACAGTGTACCAAAAGTACGACCCAGGAAAAAAATATTCACTAGATCAAAGAGAAAGCATACAGAAATACTCACAGATACACCAGTAAAACAGCGTCTTATGGCTGAAAAAGAAATTAGTTCTAGAAAGCGAAAATCTGCTAGTATTTCTGCATCAAAAAAAAAAAACAATAAAAAAATATAATTGTTGACTTGAAATGTAATGAAACTCATTAGTTTCTTTAATGCTAGTTAGTTTTTTTATGAGCCTTTATTGCTTGGAAATTTTTTTTTTTTGTTATCAAAGTTAGATTATTATTTATTTTTATGAAAGTTGTGTTTTATATTATTTATAAAACTACTCTTGCGTTTTTATAAATTGATTTAATGTTTACTGAATAACTAAAGGAATACTTTTTTAAAAAAACACTTAAAAGTTTAAATAATATATGAGCTTAAATAATAATCCTCATTATTTTCTTTCTTCAGTTTTTAAAGTCTTTGAATGTAAGCATTAGTTTACTAAACATATCAGGTACATGTCAAGTCTAAAATACTACTTTTCTCTTATTTTAACTATAATGTTTTGTTGCCAAATAGAAATTACAGATTAACTAGTAATTTTTATGTGAACTCTGCAAAGCTTATACTTTAAAAGTATTGTGTTGCAACTTGCCCTCTGCACTGTTGCAATTCGCCCCGGTGCGGGGTAAAATGCAACATATTTTTGTTCCACTATTGCGGAATAACTAAATTTGATATTTTATTTATCAATGTTAGATATATATATATATATATATATATATATATATATATATATATATATATATATATATATATATATACAGTGTCGGACAAAACAAGTGAACCAAATAATGCTAATTTAGTTTCTTTATATAAAATTGCTGCATTTTTCAATTTAGAGAAATAACTATGTAACTGTTTAGAGACAACGTTCTTCAAGTTTTATTCATCAAAAGTTCATTATTTGTACACGAAAAGTAATAAATTAATCAAAAGTACTAAAAAAAGTTGATTTCCTCCTAAACAAAACAAGTGCAACTCCACAAAATGTTAACCAAGCTGTATTTCGCTACCAATATTTTGTGGCAAATCCTTTGTTGTCAATCATAGCCTTGCATTTTTGAGGCATAGATTCGATCAGGTGATCAATGAAACTTTACGGAATTGCTGCCCAGGCCTTTTGGATTTGTTCAAACAGTTGATCCTTATTACAAACACCTTCACGATTAATTCTGCGGTTGACGATCTCCCACAGGTTTTCGATAGGGTTGAGATCCGGAGATTGAGGCAGCCAATCCATTACCGATAGATGGTTGTCTTGAAACCACTAGTTGACTACTTTTTCAGTGTGTTTCGGATCGTTGTCTTGCTGAAAAACCTATTTTGTTGTCATATTCCCTTCAGCATGAGGTAACATAACATCTTTCAGGATGATTTTATACATGAAACGGTCCATTTTTCCATTGTTTTGATGTAATGGACCTAGACAGTTCGCAGAAAAACACCCCCAGACCATTACATTGCCTCTACCATGCTTCACGGTCTTATGGCAGTAACGTAAATCGAGGCGTTTTCCAGCCGGTCGGCGTACACGGCAAATGCCATCACTCCCAATGATGTTGAACTTCGATTCATCACTGAACAGGATAGTTGGCCATTTCTGCACATTCCAATCAATATGAGATGTTGCAAACAGGATTCTTTTCTTCTGGTTCTTCTGGTGAAACCAGCGTTTTCTTTGCAGGGTGTCGAGAAAACAATTCGGCTTCAACAGCATGTCGTCTAATTGTTCGGTCCGATACAAGCAACTCTAATTGCTTTTGTATCTCGACTGATGATATCCAGGGATCTTTTTTGACTGATCTAACGATCATAGAATCCTCTCTAGAAGTGGTGGAACGCGGTCTTCCACCTTTGTTATCTGCTGTTATCTTCCCCGTAGAACGATATTTGGAACATAGTCTTGATACGGTCCATTTTTTACGCGATATTTATCACAAATACTTTTTTGTGACATTCCACTTACGTAATCGCCAATAATTTTCTTTCTTAGTTCCAATCCAAGACTGTCGGGAGCCATTTTTGCACTTGAAGTTATAAAAATAATAAAAATAAATAATCACGCTTTTCAAGGCATTTACCTTGTGATGTTACAATAATGGTCTGTGGAACATAACGTCTTCGTTGGATGTGGACTGTATTGATGTAATGAAACACTTGTTGTATTTCACTTCTTGTATTGATGTTCTTCGATAAAACACTTTGATAAAACTCACTTCGATAAACTTTCTTGATAATACTGACTGATTGACTTCCATATACTGACTGAATTACATGTCGGTTTACATGTCTCTTATATAGTAAAATGAACCTGTGTGAATCTCTTCTGAAAGATTCTAGATGCTTCTTTTCGATGCTTCTGGAAGCTTCTGGATGCTTCTGAATGTTTCTGGATGCTTCTGGATGCTTCCAGATGCTTCTTCTGGAAACTTTTGGAAGCTTCTGCATGCTTCAGCAAACTTCTATATACTTCCTTTAATTATTAAAAAACTTCCATGATGTTGACACGGACCAGACTTAAGAAAATGAAACAAACCAAAAAAGTTGCACTTGTTTTGTCCGCTCAAAATGGTACTTGTCAATTTTTTTTTTATTTATATTTTTATTCGTCATTAATAATATAAATTTGTACAACATTTTACCATGAAATATATGACTGGAGCAAGTAGAAGCAGGACCGGCGCAAGTATTTTTTGGTTTTTGAGATAGCTAACTTCCAAACATGGAGCAAACTCTAAACATATATATATTTATACTTATATCAAATAAGGATGCTTTGCAAAAAATTGCGATAATTGGAGCTTGGAAACAACATAGCCCCAAAATTTTTGCATAGTTTGCCCCAAACGTGAGAGCAATAAGTTGATAAAATATTTTTGTACTATTTTTAACTAGACTAATATTCATCGATAAATTTTAAGTTTCATAGTAAAATACTTTAGCGTTCAAAAATTATGACTATATATTGTTTAAACACCCCTCACTTTGAGGGGGTTGCAAATTTTATATTGTTATAATTTTTGAACACTAAGAAATTATACTATAAAACTTAAAATTTATCGATGAATATTAGTCTAGTTGAAAATAGTACAAAAAATATTTTATCAACTTGTTGCTCTCACGTTTGGGGCAAACTAGGCAAAAATTTTGGGGCTATGTTGTTTCCAAGCTCCAATTATCGCAACTTTTTGCAAAGCATCCTTATTTGACATGAGTATAAATATATATATGTTTGGAGTTTGCTTCATGTCTGGAAGTTAGCTATCTCAAAAACCAAAATATACTAGCGCCGGCCCTGAGTAGAAGACAATAGTCTTATCATCTTGCCCCATTTTTGACGTTGACAAAATATAACAAAATATAAACCAAATACAAATATAATAAAATATTTATAGTACATGTGATTTTTTTTTTTTTTTTTTTTTTACAATAAACTTCATTAAATAACCAAGCAAGTAATATAATAGAATTTCAAGAAAAAGTGAAAAATAAAAAAATTAAAATTAAAAAAAGAAAAATTTTTAAAATAAGAGATTGTTTCATTAATGTTGAGGTCTAGTAGCTGTTGCTTTACAACGCATTTAAAATGTTGGAATGAGTTTATCGTTTTTATTTTGTTTGTTAGAAATAGATTCCACAATTGGGGTCCTCTGCTGGATATTGAGAATTTAGATTGTCTTAAAGAAGTTTTCGGAATATTGTAATTCTTGATAGAGTATTTTGTTTGATATTTGTGATTAATAAGGTGAAAAAAGTTATGAAAGACTTCAGGAGCCAGATCATTTTTGAGTTTAAACATGAACTGAAGAATACAGAATATATTTTTTTCGTAGATATCTCTCAGTTCCCTTCTCAGTTCCCTAACGTAAATAACTCTCAGTTCCCTCATTAAATGTTTAGAACTGGCATTTTTATTTGCCATATTTATATATTAAATCTAGTTTTGGTTGGTAGGTACTAGCCCAGACAATATTGCATTAGTTAATATAGCTATGTATATATGCAAAATAAAAACTTTTAAGGTATGCATTATTTAAAATATATCTGGAATTCCAATATATTTAGATATTTTGTTTTTTAATATATTAATGTGGTCTTTCCAGCTAATATGTTCATCTATTAATACCCCGAGAAATTTATTTAAGAACGGTCGACTTAGTCTAACTTTGTCTAATAGAATATCTGGAAGTTTTAATGGTACACGCTTAAAAATAGTGTTGAGCCGTAGGCTACATTATGTCGCGTAGAATACAACAATGAGTGTCGACGCCGGCTACACCAACACTATGTGGCTTTAAAAGCCACACTCAGTGTTGCATTCGTAAGGCTACATAAAATGTAGACTTGAAAGCCACACTTTGTGGCCTTTAATGCGACACTTTTGTAGAAATTTTTTCGACATAATTGTTGCATTTAATCAATGGCTGTATATATACGCTCTTTTTGCGCGACAAAACTGTTGTAAAAAAAACCTCAAAATTAGTGTTGCGCTAAATGTAACACTATAGTTTAAACATTAATCTGTATTTTTCTAGACGTTAAAAATGTTTTGACTTTTTGTAAGTATATTTATGCGTGATTTATTCCGCCCATTTAGGTCTTCACGTACTGTATATATAACCGGGCGCCATTTAAATAATTCAAATAAAGAATGCTATTTATATCATATACTAAATTACACATTGTCATTTAGAGTCATATACTAAATTACACATGTATAGTATATTGGCTTACAAGAAATAACGGAACGATATCACAATAAAATAATAAAAACTGAAATATAAATTTTATTTTAATCAGTCAATGCATTGTTATAGTATTTCTTTTAAGAAATACTATAACAATGCAATCTAAACTCAGTTCAAACTCAAACTCAATTCAGTGAATATTAAATTAAAAACAAGTCTTAAAACATTTATATGCAAAAGCGAGTTAAAACTTTGAAAAATAGATACCGCCGTCAGAGAAGAACCGTATGTCAACATTTTGTGTTTTTTTTTGTCCATTATCAATAAATATGTAGGAGTGTGTGTTCCATAAATATACCACAACAATAAAATTTTAGGAAATATTTAAATAATCAGTCGATTTTTCTGGAAGACTTTGCAAATTAAAATTTGAAACTTGATTTTCTTGGAAACACAAAAAAAAGACATACGGCCTCTTGGTTCTCGGCTGACGATATAACAAAATGATAAGAGAAATATAACGAGAAAGTGATAAAAATACTTTTTTGTTTCACAAACATATTGCTTAATATAATCTTAAACTTTTGGCAATACTTTCTTTAAAAGGAATTGACGATAATTCTTTTGCTGTTAATTCCAAGCAAATTCCCCATAAATCCATATACACAAATAAGTTCATGAGGAAAATTGACATTAAATACATAATAAGAGACTAGCAGCAACTCAAAAGCAAATCTAATACTCGGTATGGCTTCCAACCGTAAGCTGTATTATCGACTTATAATTAGAGTTATAATTTGAATTATAAATAGAGTGCCGCAACACTTAAATAAAATCAGTAGAAAAACTTTCTCCTTCTTCAATAACTCAAGGGAGCTTTCAAGACTGAGGTGTATCTAAATGTTTAAGTAAAATTTTAAAAATGCAGAAAATACAAAGCTAAAAAAAGTAATACTTTTTGATTATAAACCAAATTTAACTTTAAAAAAAAAATGCATAAAAAAAAACTTACATCCATTTCACTATAAAATAAAGCCAAAATTGCATCAAAATCCATTTTTGGACTCTTCTTGCCCTTCTGTGGAGGTGCTATCATAAGAAAAGGGAGCACCTTAAATGCAATCAAAGTTGCATCTTCTAAATAAAAATAAATCAGGAAACAACTTGTATATACTTATAAGCCTTTATAGGTAGATTATAAAAAAACCTTCTTTTGGATTAAAAGGGTATATTACATAAGGAACTAATAAATGAAATAAGATGAGAAAGAGAAACTTCGCATTTTTGCAGATTGGCACATAGTCAAGTTGCAGCAGCTTAGTACTTATACAGATTGACAATTATGTTGTAAAAGTTCTTATTTAAGTTATAAAGTTTTTATTTATTCATTCTCCCCACTTATAGTAGTAGACATATATATACCTCCATTATATTAGTCTTCTGACAAAGTATTTTTGAACATTGAATCTCTTGCTAGTAACAAAATGTTTTGTTTGCAAGTGTTAAAGCCATCATGCAATGTAATATTACTTGATACCTCTTCAATGAAATGAAACTTTCTTTGAAATTCCCTCATTAGTTTTATATCTAGGAGGCCCCATGTTGCATGTTTCAAAAGTTACAAAAAGAGAATTTTTTTCTAAGTGTTTATCTTGTTTATATAATGTGTCAAGAAACTTGAGTGGCTCATTGCAATGTATAACACTACTTTCAAACTTACTCTTAAACAATAATAGAGTGGAATCTGCTCTAAAGTCATTGAAAACTGATAAAGCAGCTGCTTGTTCACCATGAAGAAACTAACAAAGGATCAATATATTCTATTGTTTTTTCAGGATAAGTGTAAACTTGATAAGTAGAGTTCTCTGGGAAATATTTAGGTTATTATTGATATTTGTATGATATTTTGTAATGAATATTCTGAAAAATTAGGCAATAAATTGTTACGATTATCATTTAATGGATCACTATATATTTTGGCTCAGGATTTTTATCAATGAAACCATTATCAATATTATGGTAACATTTTACATGTCTAATTAGCGACATATAAGCTGTACAGGTACATTTACAGCCATTCTGTAAACATTTAATTGGATAAACAATTTCGGCAATACTATTATGACATTGTAGATGATTTTGAAAAAAAATCAATAGTTTTTTAAAAGTACCACATATATAGCAAATAAACATTTTAATAACTTTTATCAGAAAAAAAAAATTAATATATATATATATATATATATATATATATATATATATATATATATATATATATATATATATATATATATATATACATATATATATATATATATATATATATATATATATATATATATATATATATATATATATATATATATATATACACACCCAATATATACATATTATAGCACTATAAATCATAGTTGCCATTGTGCATTTATTGCATATATTAATATAATTTTATTAGAGTGCTTTCATAGGTATAATGAAATTATTTAATACATTATTTCAACATGCAACATGACTAAAAATCATAATCATAACTAATAAAAATCATTATTGAATGATAATCATGCAATAATGATATTAACGTTTAAACGTTAATGTTGTTATTAACGATAACAACATTAACGTTTAACGTTAACAATATTATTTAACAATATTATTTACAGTTATGTTAACAACATTACTTGTGTTATGTTAACAGATTACCAGTTAACTGGCAATGTCATGTGATTTTATTTAAACCTATATTTTACACATTTTTTTTAGACTAATGTTATTTTTTTATATAATTAATGTTATTATGTTATAATTTTTATAACTTCATAATAATGTTGTTAACGTAACTAAAATAATTGTATTAAAATTTTAATATTATATATATAAAATAATAACATTAGTCTAATTAAATAAAGTCACACAACTAATTCATGTAGTAATGTAACCGAAGGTCTTACCTAATTTTTAACAACTGAAAATCGATATTTTCCTCGCTTAACATATTTAATACGATATTACTAAAATATTACAAACCAAATATTTTTTTATGAAAAAGTTAACTATGTATGTGTTTAAAATTACAATGCAGCAATAAAAGTTACCCTAAAATTTTCAGTAAAACTGAAAATGGTTCATAAAAAAAACATGTCGCTAAAAACATGATTCTAGCCTCCTTTCCGAATAATTCGATACGAGAATCCAACAAAGTGCAACACTAAAAAGAATCCAACAAAGTGCAACACTAAAAAATTCGCTTCGCGCGAATATTTCGTCTTGTGGAACAATTCGCGCGAAGCGAATTTTTTCGTCGATAAGCATGCGCAGATAAAACATTTCTCGCAATAATTAGCAATAATTGCTAGAAATGTTTTATCTGCGCATGCTTATCGACGAAAAAATTTGCTTCGCGCGAATATTTCGTCTTGTGGAAAACGACCTTAAGTGTGGCTTTTTTTACGCACATAATGAAGTTTCAATAAATAAATTTTTTTGTTTCAATAAAATAATTTCAGAATTACAAGTGCGGCTTTAAAGCGCACAAGTGTAGCCTTGAAGTACACAATTTGTGTAGCCAAAAAGGCGCTACACTAAGTGTCGTGTTTTTTGTCCACACTATTTTTAAGCGTGTAGTTTGTCTGAATTGTAAGGTTTTGTGAAAAAGATATAATTACTTTTCTCAATGTTGACAGAAAGTTTGTTTGCTTTAAACCAATCGTTCAACTCTTCAAGTTCCTGATTTACTGTATTAAAAAGTGTAGTAATGTTAGAGTGGTTATAAAAAGCATGAGTGTCATCTGCAAAAAGAATGAAGTTTAATATACTGGAAGATAAAAATATGTCATTTATATAGATTTGGAAAAGCTGTGGTAGTATAGTTCGTTTTGTTTTTAAGACATGTAAAATTAGAAACACTTTTTAGCATTGTTCAATGTTGGTTGCAAATCTTTTGTCCAATACTGTATATATATATATATATATATATATATATATATATATATATATATATATATATATATATATATATATATATATATATATATATATATAGTTATAGATTGCTATGAACAAATTAAAAATATTCTTTTTAAAATCTACAAAGCATCCATCCAACAAGGAATTTTCCCTGAGCGCTTAAAAGTTGCTAAAATTATTCCAATTTACAAAGAAGGCGACAGATCCAATATCAATAATTACCGCCCCATCTCTATCCTATCTGTATTCTCCAAAATCCTAGAAAGAATTATGTTTAACAGAGTTAATAGTTATTTTAATTACAATAACCTACTATACAATAATCAATTCGGCTTCAAAAAAGATAGTTCAACTGAGCATGCCATTATTCAATTTGTACGCAACATCTCCAAATCCTTTGAAAAAGCTTAATATACATTAGGTATTTTTATAGATCTATCAAAAGCATTTGATACGGTTGACCATAATATTTTAATACAAAAAATGAAATATTACGGTTTAAACAATAATACTTTAGCGTGGTTTAAAAGCTATTTAACAAATCGTAAGCAAGTAGTCTATAGTAATAATGACGTTCAAAGTGGATCCTTAAATATAACCTGTGGTGTTCCACAAGGTTCTATTCTTGAACCGCTGCTATTTCTTATATATGTCAATGATCTAAACAAAGCCTCTAACCTGATAAGTATTATTTATGCCGATGACACTAACTTATTTCAATCCCACACTGATGTTTACAAACTTTTCTCAAAAACTAATAATGAACTTATAAACATTTCTAAATGGTTTAAATGTAATAAATTAACGTTAAATACTAACAAGACTAAATGGATTCTTTTTCATTCCTTCTCAAAAAAACGTTCTTTACCAGATATTATGCCTCAAATTTATATTGATGAAACTCTAATAAAAAGAGATTCTGTTATAAGATTCCTAGGTGTTTATCTTGATGAGAATATTACTTGGAAAAACCATATTAATCATGTAACCACCAAGGTATCTAAAAATATTGGCATTTTGTATAAAGCCCGATCTTACTTAAGCAAAAAAAGCCTTACGCAGCTCTATTACTCATTCATACACAGCTATATAAACTACGCAAATATTGCATGGTGTAGTACCGAAAAAAGTAAACTACAACGTCTATATCGCCAACAGAAGAAACATGCGATTCGCGTGATTAATTATGTGGATCGCATACATTACATTAAAACCTACTAATAAGTACTCACTAAGAAATAAAGATTTGCTAAATGAACCATTTTGTAGAACAAATTTTAATAAATTTTGTATTAATTATAGAGCACCTTACCTTTGGAATAAAATAGTTCTGCCTAATTTTGATCCTTTTATCCGTTTTTCTGTTTTTAAAAATGAATTAAAAAAATTCATTCTTGCTATCGATGACATTTTAAGTTACTATTAGCTTGAAGTATAAACTTGATTTATGAGATTTATAATAATATTTATATTAATAAATTTATTTTCTTTAATTTATATCAGATCTATAAAATTTATTATTATGGATTATTATAACAGATTTGTGAGAATTATTATTACAGATACGTGATTAATATTATGAATTTATTATTATATATTTATTATTACGGCCGTTTTTGGATTTATATTTTTAGTTTTTATGGTATGATAAAATTGTAAAGGTTCTGATGATAAGATCAGTAGATCTTCTTTCAGAAGCCTTGTTTTCTTTGTTCTTGTAAAATATAGCATTTATTTTACGGCAAATGTAAACAGAAAAAAAAAAAATATATATATATATATATATATATATATATATATACAGATTGGACAAAACATTTGCAACCAATATATATATATATATATATATATATATATATATATATATATATATATATATATATATATATATATATATATATATATATATATATATATATATATATATATATATATATATATATATATATATATATATATATATATATATATATATATAATTGCGTCGCAACGTGATCAAACGTCAGTTTTCACGCCAAACGGGAATTTATTTAACCGGTGTCGAAATTTGATAGCAAAAACTTTTTTCTCTGCCTTCATGCTGAAACCAATTCCCTTTTTTTATTGAACAAAGGTTCTTTATTGTATGTTGAAATAAAATATTTCTCATTTATGCAAAGATTACATCTTTTTGAGGATGGGTTATTGGGTTGACATTTTTTAACAATACTCCATTTGATTATTGGTTTAATGCCTGCTTCCTTAAGTTTCCAGATCTCTTTAAAAAGTTCAGTACCATTTTTATATCTGACCAAGTTGAATGATTTTATGTGGCTTGCAAACCTGATCTTGAAGAAGTTTTCGCTAATACCAACATAAGATTTCTTAGCGTGGTTGACGTTCGCTGGTGTTATGGTAGCTTTTAAACAATATTTTTGGTTAGACATTTATTTTCTAAAGGACAAGTAGCTCAGTCTATACAGTTGCATTTTCTAACGTTTTCGGTAATTGGTTGCGCAAAATGTGTTCGTTGTGAGACTTAATAATAGTACTAATATTTGGCATGCAGCTGTAGCTTATTTTGATGGTGTTTCTGTTAAAAATCTTGTGTAGCCTGTGGTGTGCTGGGAAATGTAAGTCGATTAAGTTCAAGAAAAGGTTTCCTAATTTGGTGACAACATTCTTACTAAAAGGAGGATTAAACCATACGATGTTTCGTTTGCGTTTATTAGTATGACGATTAGTTTTTTTAAATTTAAATTAGGACGATATTGGATATTGCTGCTATGTCCAGACATTATAAGGGCTTCTTTGTAAATAAACAACAACGACAACAAGATATTTATTTTCTTTTTTCAAAAATTACATATAATCATATAATAATAATAATAATAATAATAATAATAATAATAATAATAATAATAATAATAATAATAATAATAATAATAGCAATAATAATAATAATAATAATAATAATAATAATAATAATAATAATAATAGCAATAATAATAATAATAATAGCAATATTATCTATACTGATACATACAATATAATGACATGAGTGTCATTCATGATCAAATTGAGTGACACCAATTAATTATAACATTTAGTACAATAATAAAATAATTATAAAGATAATAAATATGAACCGAAAATCGCTAAGAAAATAAATAAAATAATAATAATAACGATAAAGCGATGCGATAAACAACGATAAAGATAAACAACGATAAGTTAAATAAGACAAAAAATATGAAAACACTCAATAACAACAGCAAACAAAAATAAAAATAATAAGCAAAACAGAACAAATAAAAAACAAACCTATCACAAACGAAAAGGCAAAACACAAAAACAACAAGATGAAACACAAAAACAACAAAACGAAAAGGCAAACACAAACACTTCTCCAAAAAAAATTAAAAAATAAGGACAAACTTTAGTAATTTTTGCGAAATAAAGAAAAAAAGAAAAGGTGTAGAAAATTTGGTAAAATAGAAAAACAGGAATCAACAATAAAAATAATTAACACAAATAGTAATAAACTTTACGCAAACGAAAAGAGAAACACAAAAACTACAAAACAAAATGCATACACAAAATGATAATATTTAACAAATATAATATTTAATAGAAATAACTAATGGTAACATTATAGTATTAATTAATAATTAATATAATAATAAAAAATAATAATATAACAAATAAACCGTTAAAGAATAATATAAGTATATATTATGAAACAGTAAAATTATTAAATAATAATCTAATATAAAATAAGTATATAATACAAATAATAATTAAAATAAAATTAAAAAAATGATAATTACAACAAAGACTAGCTAGAAAAATATCTTCTAAAACTTGATCTTTTCTTTCTTCACTTCCACTTTTTTCTTGTTTTTCTTTTTCTAATCTTTTTCTTGTCTTTTTCTTTTTTATCTTTTTTTAGTTAAATCTACGTGATTAATAATTCGAATTTTTTTTTTGTCTATTCTTTTTAAAGTTTATATGACGTAACTCTCTCCTTCTCCTTTTTATTTGGATTTTTTTCGACTTTTCTTTAAATTTGTATGTACTTAATTATTATTATTATTTTTTTCGTTATTTTTAATTTCTTTATTTTTAAAATTTCTTACTTTATTCACTGATTAGATTTGTTGTTTATTATTAAAATTTTTGTTTAAATTTCTTTTTCCTTTTTTTTTCCCTTTATCTTTACGTTATAAAAACACGCCCGCCATCGCTTACGTTATAAAATCACGCCGCGCCCGTTGATAACTCTCCAAGGATTATGATCTAATATATATATATATATATATATATATATATATATATATATATATATATATATATATATATATATATATATATATATATATATATATATATATATATATATATACATATATATATATATATATATATATATATATATATATATATATATATATATATATATATATATATATATATATATGTATGTATATATATATATATATATATATATATATATATATATATATATATATATATATATATTATATTTATATTATATATATATATATATATATATATATATATATATATATATATATATATATATATATATATATATATATATATATATATATATATATATATATATATATATATATATATGTATATATATATATGTATATATATATATAATTTTAAAACATTAAGAAACACAGTTTCTCTCAATACAAGTAATTTTATTATTTAAATAATAAAATTATCAGTGCAGTCAAATGGTAACAAACTTATATGTTTTTGTGCTATTTGGCGTAAAAGCATGAAATTTGACCTACATGTTGATTATATTGAAATAATTATTTTAACACTCAGACCACTTCAATAGCTCCACCTGTCTCTACGGTAACCGGATCAAATCGGTAGCAAAACAACGGTGATTTATGCCTTAATAGAATGCTCATTAAAAATGCAGAAAAAAATATAAACGTACAATTTGTTAAAAATAAATTGGTAACGAGAGGCAGGGCTTTAAAAACCTAAAAGTCAGGATGTATAGGCGTAAAATTTTTGTATTTTTTAATTACAATTAAATTTTCTTACAACATAAATAATTTAACCTTAATAAAAATTAAAAATATATTCCGAAACAATACTTAAATATTTAGTTTTAATATTCAATAAACAGTTAATAACACAATGTTATAGATCAAAAGTTACCCCCTAAAATTTTTAATAAACTTTAAAAACCCCTTATATTTAAAACTTTTGGTAAATTATGAATTTAACGCTCAGAATCACTCCACATTCGCAAAGTACGGTACATGGAAGTAATGCTTTTACACATATACAAAGACCTCTACAGCCTTTTCCTATTTTGCAGTTTGGAAGTTTCCGGAATTGTCGTCTAAATAATTTCGTAAATATTGTCTTCCATAACCCAACCCCATATACATGGATTAGGCAATAATTTATTCTTACACAATGATTGTACCCTGCAATACAATCCCTGCTAAACGGCTCTAGAGATACGCAAAGCGTCTTGTATAGGGGGTATGGCGTCTGGTAAACATCCTCTTTTTGAAAATAAATCTTTTCTGCATTTATTTACACTACTGTAAGAACTTGTGGGATTATATAGTAGCATAACAAATCTTTCAATTAAAATGGAAAATACTGACGATGTCTTCCTTTAAGGGATAATTGGAAATTGATTACAAGGCGTTAGTGAGATCTTCAAATTTTCCCCAAGTTTTCCAGGAAAGTTTTTTTCTTTTTTCAAACAAAAAATGAAACTTGATTGCAATCTGTTATTGCGTGAAATAGAAGTAAAAATTTCTATTTTGGACCAAGACATTTTACAAGATCGTGCAGTGAAATGAAGCTTTAGTTTTCGCAAGTACCAAACCATATCCATAATTCTTCTAAATGTAGCTTATGAAAAAGTCCTAAAACTAAAATTAGAAAAATATGATAAGTGTTTTTTAATAAAAATTATTTTCTTTACATAAAATATTTTCTGATCATAAGATAATCTGAAATAAAAATAAATATTAACAATGACTACAACAAGTTCTGCTTATGGCTTTTTTGAGTCCTCACGTGTGAAGAAATATACCAGTGTCTGCTTCTTCGTAGATCACAACAATCACTCTATCTGTTTGAAGATAAGATACTTGGACAGCAATAAATTGGGCAAGGACTGAAAATAAACAATTTGGATTCCAAAAAGGTCACTCTATTGATCATATAATTATTCTTCTTGGTATTTTAAAATCTTTTGATGAAATAAATATACTTTAGGCGTTTTTATTGATCTCAGCAAGGCTTATGACACTGTAAATCATTATATTTTATTAACCAAATTAAAAAACTATCGCTTTTAACACTTGAACCTTAAATGGCTTAAAAAAGCTACCTGTCGAATAGACAGCAATATATTTCTAATAATTATGGAAAAACTAACAACATGAATATATCTTGCGGAATACCATAAGGATCTATATTAGCACCACTCTTATTTTTAGTATCAATATATCAATGATTGAAGCAAATCTTGTAATGTATGAAACACAATCTTGTTTGCAGATGAAACTAATCTACTTTATGCTCACAATGGTATAAAAATGTTATTTAAAAAATAATTAAAAAAAAGTTATAATAGCTTTATGTAAACACAAAACTACTATACCTTGCTGAATGCTTTAAAGCAAACAAGTCATCTGTATATATAACTAAAGCAAAATATACTTTTCCATCGCTATCATGAACGAGACTAAATTTCATTGAAAATTCCGAACAAACAATTGCGAAATAAAATAAAAAAAAAGGTTCTTCGAAAAATTAATCAAAAGTTTTTTTTTCAAGATTCTTCAAGTGTAATGTTTAATATGAGATTTTTTCATCACAAATCTGTGCGTCCAAAATAGAACCAGCAGCTTCTTTTTTTCCTTTTTTTTTTTTTTTTTTTAGCTTATCTGAATCTTCCTAATAAACGAGTCTAGAACTCAATAAATCAAGAGTTATTAACTGGTTAAAATCCTTTTCCTTTTTAATAGCCTTTGTAAATTGTAAAAGATGAATTTGAAATGTTCAAAAAAGATGAAAATTAATAGCTTAAAATGAATGAAATTGTAAAAATAAATGAAATTGTAAAAGATGAATATTAATAGCTTGTATATTGATCATTATTAAAGTTGTAAGAAATCCATTTTTCAGCTTTTAATTTTATTAACTGGGCACGTGATAAACAAACATTTCATCCTAGTTAAGCGGGCTAGAAAAAATCCATATAAACTCAATA
This sequence comes from Hydra vulgaris, assembly GCF_022113875.1. Lineage (NCBI taxonomy): Eukaryota > Metazoa > Cnidaria > Hydrozoa > Anthoathecata > Hydridae > Hydra > Hydra vulgaris. Next base: position 6,256,520 of record NC_061170.1, read on the forward strand.
GCAATATTCATTTCACCAAGGTGAGACAGCCCAATCCATATAAAGAGCCGCTTAATATTTCGAAAACACGAACAACAATTAAAAAAAGCTGTGAACAAATAGTTTGTGCATGGTAATATTCTATGCGGTAGCGGTGTAATGGTAGCGCTTGCCTCAAAAAAGAAAGGTTCCGAGTTTGATTCCAACCCTGTTCCTGGTAGCACCACGCTCAACTTATTTCTCCGCGCAGCGGCCTTGTTAAAAATATTCTTGTTTTGTAGTTGTTATAGAATTTAGAGAGGGTTGTAACCATGGTTACAACCCTTGTCTCAATTCTATTTTAGCATATTTTTTTCAATAATATAATTGTATCATAAAAACATGAAAAACAGTGCTTTTTTTTCATGTTAATTTATCTCCTAAGGCCTAGAAGACCACTACAATCAAGAAAGCTACTTTAGTTGTGCACAACCTTGGGAGATAAATTAACATGAAAAAAAAAGCACTGTATTTTATGTTTTTATGATACAATTATATTATTGAAAAAAATATGCTCGAGATGTAATGCAAACACATAGATATTCGATACATAAATAAAACAAACGCCTTACAGACAACTTTTTTTACGTGGTTTTAACAAATGTTTTTTGAGTAAAAAAACAAATAACATAGCTTATATACAATAACCTAAAGTAGAATAAAAAAAAACACACAAAATACAAAATATTATATATTTAACTCAATACATAAGTTACAATAAAATATATTAGAAATAAGTAAATGGCTCTAGTGGAGTTAATGTTGAGACGTCGAGGCCCAATCTAAAGAAAAAAACAAACTTTGATTAGAAACAAAATTACACGAGATTTACAAAATTCAAATTATTAAATTTAAAATTAACTGTAAATTTTTCCAAATGCAAAAGCAGTGAAATAAACAACAACAAAAAATGTACTTGTTTTAACAAAGTTAACAAAAATAAATAAATATAATATAATATGAAAAACTAGAATAAATATATATATAAATATATATGTTTACCGTCGTCCATTAGCCATAATTAAAGCATCACTAATTAATTTGTACTCCCTATAAACAAAATGAAAAGTATAAGAAACACAGAAAAATTATTTTTTAACAATACTATTTCAATAAAAGGTGTGTACTTCTTTTAGAAACATGTAAAAATCGTAAATTTTAAAAATAAGAAATTTAGCGGTTATAAACTTGCTTTGCATTTTCTTTACAATAATTGATTGCCATTTTAAAATTGGCGTCAAAAAGCGTTACATCTACTTTATTTTTTAGCAAAACTTCAACCAAATCCTTCTTTTTTGTCTGCACAGTAAGCATGAGAGGTGTTCTGAAAATTTATATATTAAATTAATCTAAATTGTTATGACATAGATGGTTTTCATAAGAAATCAAAAGCAACTTAAAGTACAAGTCCTATAAAAATATTTAGTTTTGGAAGATTATACCTTTCATGTAAATCTGTACTATTTAGATTTTCATTTTCGAGTAGGATTTTGCTACTTTGATCACGGTGACGTCTTCTCTTGCATAACATAATTTATGCAAATAATTTAAAGTCTCTGCTTTCCGTGAACTTTTTTTTAAACGATTGTACATACATTTTATTACATCTATTTCTTGATCGCCGTACTTCTGCATAATAAAAACAAATGCAGCCCGAATTATATTGTTTTTGATGTAGGTGTTTTTCATCAAAACTTTTACGCATTGTAATGCTCGAATTTCAATAGCCTAAAATATTTACAAATTTAGTTAAACAAATTCTAAAAATTTATTAAATAACATGACAAAAATATAAATCAACAAAAAGTAGTGGCGGACTGGCCCACCGGTGATTCCTTGAATTAGTTTTAAAATTATATTGACACTTGGGAAAAAAGATTTAGGCTTTTGACTTCGTTGTTTGCATTTTTATTTAGAATCCTGCTAAAATTGAATTGTGTCTCAGTCGAAAGCTAGACCTAACTCAGTGGCTTAGTTAGCTAGTAACTCTGGAAAAATATCCACGGGGCACTTAATATTTAATATAAATTCCTATCTGGTAACTAGTTTCCTACTGTAACTAGTTACCTACAAGTTTTCATACATAATGTGCTATAAAAAATTATGTGTCATCTTAATCGATGGCTTTTAATCAAGTTTGGATTTACCATACTGTCTATCAAAAAGTATTGCCATCATACCTTGACCTTTGTTTTGATTTACAATATGACCTATCAGAAAGACAATGATTGTGCTTCGCAAACATTTTTGGTTAAGGATATTTATACAATCTCGACGGTGTAATTTATTTTAATTTCTTGATTGTTAGTTTATATTCCTTGATTGTTTTATTGTTAAAAAAATTTACCATCCCCGTTATAATTTTTTATTATTCAATATTTTGTAACTACGTCTGAACGAAACAAGATTATCAAAAATTTATTACATCCTCATTATTTTATGCTAATTCCATGGGTTATATAAGATAGTACATAAGCTGTTGTCATGCTATTTAAATAATGATAGTACTTGGTGGAGTTGCTTAAGATAATACGTTTTTAGAGGATTCTCTACGGAACTTTATTTTGGTATTTCAAGAATGAAAGTTTTTTCAAAAAATAGTATAATAGTTTTTTTTTTGTTTTTTTTTAATGATTGAGATAATTACTTTTTACTTAAGTTTTTACTAAAGATACAACTTTATTTAATTTTTTTTTTGTGATTATTTTTTTTTATTTTGAGTTTTTTTAGTTATAAAAAGGTCATTTTTGGTAAAAAGATTTTTTTTTAAAGAACTATTTATTTATATTCTTTAAGAGGAAAGATTAAATTATGATAATCTGCAAAAATAAATATAAATATTATAATACTTTGGCTGCAAAAAAACTATACACTGTTAACATGCTCAAAATACGCAACCTTCCCCTATATGTGATGCATTATTTTAAAATTGCTGTAAAACATAATACTATACCTTGAAGAACAACGTCTTTTCATAACTATGGCAATTATCAATATTCGTTTTTTTAAACATTGTGCAGCCCAATGATGCACCAAATTGTAATAAACTATAAGTAAAAAATGATATATTAGATTTTTTATATCTTAACAATTTTAATTATGATTTCTGGATCAAACTTTTTTAATAATCTGATAAAATTAGGCATCAGTTGGAATTAAACTTTTGAAAAAATAATAAGTTCATAAATTATTATAACAACCTGAGATATTTATTACAATCATATAAAATAGATTTTTTTCTTATGCTGTTTAAAATTCTCAATTTAATTTATATTTTTAAATATATTCAAAATATTATAAATCTTAGACTTTTTTGTTTGAATGACCGTTTTCAGAGAAAGTGTTTAATTTTTATGTATAATTTGATAAATAATACAATAAAATACCTGAATAACTTCGGCAAAGTATATTCCTTGAGCGATTTATTGGAATTACTCCCCCAAACTACTTTTACTTGATTTTTTTTAAAAAACTGATGTTTTCCCTCGTTTAGAACATCTTGGTCATCAACTTTTTGATTTGATTTTAAATGATCTTTCATTGAAATATTTCCACATTCTTTGCTTGTAACATTTTCACTAATGAATCTGCAAGAAACCAATTTAATATTTTTGTACGAGTATTTTTCTTCGCTTAGAAGTGTTGGAATTTCCTTAAAAGATTCTAAATCATAATGTTTCTTTTTTAACCGAATGAATTTTGATAAAAAAGACTTTTCTTTAACTAAAGAGTACGTTTCTTTTGCAGAACGCAAAAACTTGATTAATTTCATGTCAAACATTTAAATAGTTTTCCGAAAACTAAAACTTTAAAAGCTGTGATTTTTTCAAAACTTAATAAATTTGACGTCACTTAAAAAATAGTCCAATAGACAGTGACTTCTGTTTTCTTATAAAATGACGTAACTTTCAAAAAAAATAAAAATGAAAATAAAAATAAAAAAATTAATAAAAAATAGAATAAATCTGACTATTTGGCAAAAATATTACCAAAACCAAGAACAAAATTTTGGCTAAAAAAATTAGTTTCATTAGAAAATCTAAAAATGCAATTTTACATTTGTTGTTTATTGTGATTTTTTTATAACTTCTTTCCATCTTATGTACTAATAATAAATTAATAATGATAATTATATCGTACGAAATATGGAAGTAATCATAAAAAATATATAAAACGAACTAAAAGCTTACATCCACGAAATATTATCCTTCTTCACTTTCTATTTAAACTATTTAAACTAAATTTGTTTTCTTTAAACAAAACGTTATCAGTGCATAATTCGAAACGCACTGCAATGGTTTCATTATTTTGGGGTTTTGATACTTTAAAGAAGCAGTTTAATTGCGCTATTTACTAATTAAAAAGTTAAGTAATTGGAAAGGGTGAGTCTAAAACAGTGGCGGATCCAGGATGGGGAACATGGGGTATGCATAAGCAACCAGGCACATACCTTACTTTTGAAACTCGATAAAGCATTGAATAAATTTGATTAATCTCCGTTCTTTATCTAATAATCTTATAAGATAAGGGTTGCTCTGTAAAAAAAGGTTTCACTCTGCAAAAACATCGAATTGGAGAATACGAAAATGTTTTTTGATTTTTTTTGTTGATAAAACCTGTTTTATAAAAAAAAAAATCAAAAAATATTTTAATAATAAAAGTTTAAAAAAATAAGTTTTAAAACGAGAATAAAGAATTTATATAAAAAACCAAACAAGGAAAAAAAAAAATAAAACAAAAAAAAAACGAAACAAATAAAAAGAAATAAATGAAAAAATATCTTCGAATATGGAAAATAAATAAGAAGAACTAAATTTTTTTATTTAACCATAAAATATGAAAATTTACAATAATATTTTATAAACTCACATAAATAAGGTTTGGTGTCACTCATATACAGCGCTGTGCGGTGGTATTTTGGCGCCTGGAGCAGGCATATTTATAAGGCGCCTTTTATGGGTAGATTAATTTTTTAGATGACTAACATATTCAAATTTTTCTAAAGTAGAATACAGGTAGCCTTCAATTAACGCGGTTGTATTTGGTTGATTTTCGGAATAACAGTGCACTTTACAGAAAAATATTTATAATAAAATTTGTAGAACTTCGAGAGTTCTACAACTATTCTAGAAATATTTTCTGTAGAGTGTACCATTCTCTCAAAAATTGGGCAAATGCACACGTTAATGAAAGGCCGCCAGGAATAGATCGTTGAGTTGGCATTAATTACAAGAAAAATAAAAACCATTGATTCATCGTTTTTATATTCAATTTTTATATTAGGATACATTTACAAAATCAACAAAACATTTATAATATGTATATAATAATCGCGGATTAAATAAATGTTTAATCAATAATTTATTTAATCCTTCATATTCCATATTTGGACTAATTATAATTGAGAATAATAATGAATTATTTGCAGATAGTCAGAAGAGATTTCATTTTTAATTATTCGATCAATAGAAAGCCAAGTAACTAATTCAGTCGAATTTTGATAGCTTTAACAACGATTTAAGGACAAAAAGCGAAAAAAATTATCTTATTTGAAAAAGCATTTTCATTTAAAATTTACTCGCCTCGTTTTTAATTCAGCAAAACCGTTAATTAAATCGTCATAATTTAACGAATCACATATTTCGTTTTCAATCGACATCATAGCTAGACCTACTAATCTCTCTTGACTCATTCACGATCTTAATTAGTTTTTTATTAATTTTAATTTCGAGAAACTGCGTTCCCCAGAAGCAACTGATACAGGTAAAGTAAACAGAATACGTAGACAGATGAACAAATTTGGAAGTATTGTTGTTATATTATTTTCGTGCAAATAGTTCAGTATTTCTAGTGGTTCCATTTGAGAGGGTAACACCGCAGATAAATTTATAATTTCTTCACAAAGTTCTAAACTGTCAATATCTCTTTTACCATTATCTGTTAATAATAAATGTAAGTCCATGCAATTTTTTAATATATTTGTTCTATTTTCGGATTTTAGTTTATAAATGTTGTATGATATTTGAAATTTTTCTACATGTAATTTTAACTGTTCAAATCTTTCATCGGTTGAATTAATTGCGGGGTCCAGAATGTAGAAGAAGAAGCTGACTTTATAATTTTGTTGTGAATCTATAATAGGCAGGTCATTATATTCGTAATCAAAATGGCCTTTCTTTTTACGAATTCGAATCGTTGAAACATCTGGGAATTTACTATCAATCATAAGAACTTCGGCTATTTTCTTTGCTTCATCGACGACCTTTACAAAGGTTTTATCCTGACGGTAATTGTTTAAAAAAACCAAAAGTCTCATTGAAGCAAAAATATCTTCTGCTATAAGTGTATTATATAAATCTAGGACTTTTCTTGATTATAAATCACGCAAAATGTTTTACTTCAGTCGTGTTCATTGTTATCTCTCCTACGCTAATATTGTTTGGGCTAACACACTCAAAACTAAGTTATTAAGATTACAGAGCCTACAAAACCACGCATGTAAAGCAGTTAACTATTTAAAAAGATTAGAAAACCCTTACCCTGTTATGAAATACATGAATGTTTTAAATATCAAATATCAAAACTTAATTCGCTTCAAATATTAATATTTATGTATAAATATAAGAATAACTTGCTGCCAAAAGTGTTTCCTAATATTTTTACTAGGGTTGTTCGCCGAAAAACAAAACTTTCGCATCTTTATCTACCGTAATAGAATTGTTATTGCGGAAGTTGCACATGCAAAAATGCACATTCCGTAACGCGCTATACGAAAATATAAATAGTAAATAAAATTCCGTAATAAAGCATTGCGAAAGAAAACTTGCGAAACAAATCATTTCGTAAGAATACTTACGAAATAGTTCTTTACGGAAAAAGCATTCCGGAATGTGTAGTTACGAAAAAGACGCAAAAGATTTTATGTTACGATATATTTAAGATATTAACTGTTAACAGTTTAAATAATAAATAATAAAATTATAAAAAAATGTTGTCAAATGATTTTTCAAATGTTTATACAAATATACCTAATATATATATATATATATATATATATATATATATATATATATATATATATATATATATATATATATATATATATATATATATATATATATATATATATACATTAACGGGATTTTACTTAAAGGGATTTTACTGTATATATATGTATATATATATATATATATATATATATATATATATATATATATATATATATATATATATATATATATATATACATATATATACAGTAAAATCCCTTTAAGTAAAATCCCGTTAATGTATATATATATATATATATATATATATATATATATATATATATATATATATACAGTAAAATCCCGTTAAGTTGAACTCTCAATGAACAGATAAACAGTATGCCTTTCTTTTTAAAAAGTATAAAGAGGATGTGTGATAAACAATTAAATACTTTATTATAAAGAACGAGAGATCTCTCTAAAGGTAAATGATATCAGAAAGAGTAAAAAGAGAAGAAATATATGTGAAACAGCGGGATGTGAACCTGGGTCTACGCGGCTAAATGTCTTAAATGAATGAGCTATACGTTCATTCAACTAAGTGAATTGTAATATTTATTTATAATATAATTAAGAAACTATATAAAACAGAATTTACAGAAAGAGATACGTATGCAAATAGGATTCTATATATCAGGAAAATGAATAGTAATGTGAACCTTTAGATGCTTATAAATAATATCTGGACTCAAAAACTAGTTACTTTTAATGGAACACAATAGGCTGCAGGAGCCTCAGGGAAATTATATTCAGAAATGGTTATATTAGACTCAGAGTTAGCTAGAAATTATTACAAAGTATTTAGGACAGATGTCTAGTACAAAAAGCAAAAGATTTAAAGCAAAATGATTTATATTATTTGAAAAAGTTGTTTTACGTACATTTCATCATAATTTAAGTAGAACTTAGTAAAGCAAGGGAAACGTGTTGAATTAAGCACAATGAACTCAATTTTAAAAGAATAACTAACAGAAGAGAGGTTGTCACTATTGTGAAGGTGACGAAAGATCTGTAATATAGAACACGGAGGTCAAAAAATGCTATCTTATGTAAAAAGAGTTTGTTGAACAAAAGTTACAATGGCTGCGGGATGCGAACCCGGATCTCTGCGGCGAATTATCACGTATCTAACTGATTGAACTATACAATCTTATACTTAAATTTATACCTTATTAAAATTAAAAAACAATATTTTCTAAGACCTATACTTCGAAAAGCGTATTCAAACAGGACTCTACATACCTTTAAAATCTGCTAGAACTTTAGTAACGTGCACACTTTTAGAAATTATTGAAATAGGTATATTTTATCAAAAATATGCTTAAGCTAAAGCATATTTTTGAGCCTCTTTTTACTATTTGCTTAAGCATATTCGAACCTGTTTCAAAAATTTCATATGCTTTAAAAAAAAACATGTATATTCCTACCCATCATTCTTATTTTTAATATACGTAATGAGTTCAAAAAACATCGTTGTATATATTTATTATGGCACGTTTCGTAAGTTTATTTCCGTTAAGAATTCTTTCGTATGTTGTGATCCGAAATACTTTCGTTTCGAAAGAAATTTTATTTTTTATCAATATTTCTAAAAATAAAACCATAAAAATTTAATAGTTATTATACTGAAAATAAAAATTCATTATAAACATTTTGGGATTTAAAGATGTTAATTTTTACAATTAAAATCAGTCTAACAAACAAATTTTCTTTATAGACTTCAAAACGTCGTTTGGCGAAAATGTTTGTTTCGCAAGTGCGACTTCCGAAACCGCTACTTTCGTATGTTGCAAAATAGTTTTGTTTCGTATGTCAACTTGCGAAATGCTAAATTTCGGAAGTGGCTTTTGCGAAATGAACATCGGCGATTTTAAATGTTTTGTAACAATCGGTACGAAAAAATGTAATTCCGTGTTCTCAATCTCCTTACGAAAGAATGTTGTTTTTCCGGAATTGCACGAAATCCTCCGGTTAACAACCCTAATTTTTACATCAGCATTTTCACAAAAATACAATCTTCGGTCAAATAACAACCATAACTATCACTTGAGCATAGTAAAATCGCAAGTGTCGAAATTCTCAATTATTAGCCAAGGCCCGTCATTATGGGATAAATTAAAAAATAACAATATAAAAAATATGAAAAGCACTTTTTCTTTTAAACGACAAATGAAACTGCATCTCCTTAATTTCTGACATATATATAAGTATGTTTGTATATGTGTGTGTTTTTATGGGTATATGTATATATGAGTATATATGTATATATGAGTTTTTCATTCTTATCTTATTTGAGCCCCTGTCTGTTTTATATATACAGGGGTGGGACCGCAAAATGTGAACACTTTTCTGATTGTAATAATTAATTTTCTGTTAAATATGAACTATTTTAAATAAGAATGTCCAATGGTTGGACATTCTTATTTAAAATAGTTCATATTTAACAACTCTTTAGACACTTTCTGATGAGTGAGAGAGTACAACTACATCTAACGAGAAAATAGTTATAATAAAACAAAAACGTTCACATTTTGCGGTCCCACCCCTGTAATCTTTGTGTAATGTGAAAGTTTCATTGTAATTTTATTATTTTATTTTTATATAAACAGCGAAGTATGTTTTGGAATTTATCAAGGTTGACAACCATCGAATTCAACTTAAATTAAACAATGGTCTTAGTAGCTTTATTTTGCAATCGAAAAATAACCTTTTCTAAGTTGCACATGCATACAGCGTATTATCATCTGCAAAATTGCGCAATTCAGTATCTTTAATAAATAAGAATATATCATTTATAAAAATGGTTACCACCGCTTGGATTGTCAGCAGTCCCGCCTGTGGTCCCTCCTGTAGTCCCTCCTGTGTCAGGTTTTGTGGTCCCGCCTGTGGTATCTCCTGTGGTTCTGCCAGTGTCCGGTTTAGTAGGTCTCTTTTTAATACCGTTAATACCCGAAACAAGACCAAATGCTGCTGGCGGAGCCTTGAGAAGCAGGTTATTGTATTCGCGCATGGGATTGGTCTTTAAAGCCAGGTTGCTCGGCACTAGATAGAGCCCTGGCGCGAGCGAAAAATTCAGAATCGTGTTGGCGTTAGCGAGAATGGCCTAATACCGCGCTATATCAACAGCAAAGTCCTTCGGCCGGCTAATATAACTCTCCACAGCGTTGACGAAATCGGCTAGGGCATCTAGAGCAACTGCGCTGCTGCCAACAATAGACCCCCGTGCTGCGAACTGAGCTCTCAGAAGACACACCGCATAGCCACTGACTGACTCAGACAGAGCCCGGAACCCAGCTGCGGAAAGGTTGTCTGTACTCTCGGGAATCTGGACAGCACACTGGTTTAGAATGAAGTAGTAACCTGTTTTTCTGTCCTGCACGAATCAGCGAGAGTTGTATTTAACGGCCCAGGTATGCAGGCCCAGGTCGGCCTGTACCTGAAATTTGTGCAGGACGCCCTCAAGAGCCGCAGGGTCAACGTGGGATGAAGTTCGTCTTGTTAGGGAGGTTGACATATATGTCTGGCGTTTTGATATTGGCGATCGTGGTAAGGCATCGCGAGGAACCGTTTCTTGTTATTCTGGGCGGCTGGTCGATCAGTTTTACGTTGTCTAGAGAGAGAATGATTGACGATAGATGCGCCTCGGGCTTGTATAAGAACTTCGGGTCATACTTGGGGGTTGGATAATAATGCGGACCTTCTCCGAGGTAGCTGCCGTCGCTGCCTGCTGGGAGTCTGTTCAGATTTGGATAATGTATTGCAATGTATTGCTCTTCCCCTGTGATTGTTATCTGAAAATGCCCAAGTTGAGGCTCCAATTTCAGTGTTGACCTACCTAGTTGAGTATGCCTAGCTCCTTATAATCTTATAATGCCTAGCGCCTTATAATCCTTATAACCCTTTATCCCGGCTTAGTGTTTCCGCAGTGAAAGCAGGCTTCAACCCAAACATGAGCCCCATATCACGCAAGGTGTTGACTGGGACAGAAGCAATTTTTCCAACCGACATCTGGTGAAATCTTGGTGATGATATACATCCCCCACCTCTTGTTTTAACCGTGTTTTTTTCAAGACAATACCTAGATAAATTAAATTGTAGTATGAATGTCATATTAGTTTAATAAAGTGCTCCAGATTTACAAGAGCTACAAATATTAACACGTGGTGAAAGCCATATTTTAGTATTTGTAACCTAATCCCAACCCTAGAACTTCGCAGTACTTGATTTACAATGAAGTAAATAATCAATTAGCTAAGTAATTGCAAAAGTCAATTAAAGAAGAATAAAAACATTCTTATCATGCATAAAATGAGTTTGGACCTTTTGAACCTAACGTTTTGGACCTAATGTTTTAGTTAATTTAATAACTAAAACATTAGTTCTTAAATTGAAAATAAATAAAACAATAGTAAATAAAATATGCATTATTTCTAAACACTAACAAATTGTTTCTAAAAAAAAAAACATAGCATAAAAAGATAAAATTCCAAATTCTTTCTTACCTATAATTCTCACGAAAAGAAAATGCAATAGCAGACAAAGTTTACTTATTTGCGAAACTTTGTTCTTTATCTAGCTAATTTATTTGGTTTTGATGAACATGAGCTTTTTATACAATTACTCAACGCAGAGCCATAGCAATATATTTTTAATTAATTTCCTTAATAACAATACACAGTAGAAGAGTATTGATTTGAAGGCAATCATAAATAAATTAACGTAGATATCATCAATTTTTGTCAAAGCAATTATCAAGTAAGTTTGGGGTTTATTTTTACAATAATGCCAACGATGTTGAATTAAGGGTAATTAATTTATAAAACAATTTCCTCAATAATATATAGAATAAAAATATATAAAAAATACTCCTTTATAAGCATTCAAAACGATGATGCTCTTAATATGTATCCTTAAGAAATTTTATGATTTTGTTTTTCAATAATTTTTTAAATATGTCATCCCAATTTAATGAAAAAATAATGGGGGTCACGGCAAAAGGTTTTCTTTGTTAAAACTGTTGGTAGCGTAAGTCTTAATATACTATGCTTCATCTATTCTCGCTCACCCGGGCGAGATTAAATGCATTGGGCAACAATATATTTATTCTGCGGGCATGATTGAGTTTATTTGGTAGGTTGAGGAGAAAACAATTTTATGCATATTCAACCATTTCAAACGATTATAAATATTATTACAATCAGATATTAAACAGTAGAAAACAAAATTAAATTATAATTTAACATGCATAATAAATAATTAACTCGTTAGTTTTCTTTAAGAAGATACTTTTTTATTTGCGATTCTTTTGAGGTCAAAATTGTTTTGATGTTGATAAAGCTGGTTTGCTGCTCTAAAAGAACGTCTTTTTGATGCTACAACTGTGTGAGTCAACTGACATAATATGTCAGTTTAATTGCTTATATTATAAGCAATTAAAGACGGTGGGCAAGATTGAGTGATAGGCAAAATTATGTAAAGTTACCCTATAATTAAAAATTTTCTCAAATTCTTATTGTAAGTAAACTTTTACTTGAAACAAGAATTTTTATAATCTTAAAGTAAAAATTTACTTGAATTCTTATTTTAAGTAATTATTTTCTAAAAACAAGTAAAAAATGTTCTAGGTAAGAACCTGATTTTTTGCAGTGGGTATGAAATAAAGTTTTTATATTAAATTTTTATGATACTTTCTTACAATTTAATTTAACTAATCCTTATCCAAGTAAGAAGTTACTAAGTATTTATCAGGATTGAACAAAATATTTAGTAAGTACTTCGTAAGTTTTCAAAGCAAATATAATATTATTTATATTATACGCCATGTTTTTTTATCACACGGAAGACAAGTCAGCTAAATCTAAAGCTTTTTTCGCTTGATGGCAATTGCATGGTTTACAATAAGGTTATGACAGTTTGTTAATGTGTTTTAATATTAATTTTGAAGGTTGTAACTAAATTTAAATTTTGGCATTTTTTACTCAGATTTCAAAAGAGTGAACCTTTCGACCTTCATTTGAAAGGTTCACTCTTTTATAGAATATATAGAAATATATTTTACTGGTAAATATATTGATATTTTTATTGTTATTTGTTCTTAGAAAAAACTATAGAATTATTGAATATTGTTATATTTTAAATTAAGTTATAATAAAATTTATATTTAGTTTACATTAGGATTTTTATTATAGGTTTCATGTATGTATGTATGTTGAATCGTCGCGTCTATCTATCTTAATAAAGACATAATATTTTTATGGTTTTCTTTTTACCTCAAAATAGTTTAAAATATTTTGCAAAAATTTTCTCTCTATATAAACAAAGAATAAAAAAATCCCATGACAATACTTCTAATTTTAATCGTTATTAAACAATAAAGTTACGCAATAAACTTTACACATCTACGTGATTTCTAATCATACATACATGCATAAATGCATGCGTGCATGCATGTATGCATGTATGTATAATTAGAAATCACGCATGTATGTATGTATGTATGTATGTATGTATGTATGTATGTATGTATGTATGTATGTATGTATGTATGTATGTATGTATGTATGTATGTATGTATGTATGTATGTATGTATGTATGTATGTATGTATGTATGTATGTATGTATGTATGTATGTATGTATGTATGTATGTATGTATGTATGTATGTATGTATGTATGTATGTATGTATGTATGTATGTATGTATGTATGTATGTATGTATGTATGTATGTATGTATGTATGTATGTATGTATGTATGTATGTATGTATGTATGTATGTATGTATGTATGTATGTATGTATGTATGTATGTATGTATGTATGTATGTATGTATGTATGTATGTATGTATGTATGTATGTATGTATACATGTGTGTATGTATGTGTGTAAGTTCAATCTCAAAATATGTACAGTCAATCAGCATCGGCTAACTATTTTCTTTTCTGTTTCAAAAATATATAATGTAATATTACATTATATATTTTTGCATATAATTATTATTAGACATAATTACTCATTGATCATGTTGAATTTAAATGTGGATCTTGTAACAAAGTTATTAGTCCTTGGCCTTGACCTGGACTTAAGGCCAAAAATTGAGGCCTTGGCCTTGGCAGGACCAAGGCCAAGGACTTAATTTTTGCCTGAAATTTTTGGCCTTAAAATTAAATGTTTTGGCCTTGGTATTTATAATAAAACACAAAAAATTAAAGAAGTTAAAATATATATATATATATTATATATATATATATAAATATATATATATATATATATATATATATATATATATATATATATATATATATATATATATATATATATATATATATATATATATATATATATATATATATATATATATATATATATATATATATATATATATATATACAGTAACGGAACTTCAAAATTTGGGCCCCCCCCGCAAAAGAATGTTTTTTTTGCGGAAAAGAGTTTTATAGTATAAATATTATTGAGAGTATAACTTTTTTTATATGAGGGCCCCCTATAGCTGGTAGGCCCCCCCGCAACGCAGGGTCCTGCGTCCAGTAGTTCCGCCACTGTATATATATATATATATATATATATATATATATATATGTATATATATATATATATATATATATATATATATATATATATATATATATATATGTATATATATATATATATATATATATATATATATATATATATATATATATATATATATATGTATATATATATATATATATATATATATATGTATATATATATATATGTATATATATATATATATATATATATATATATATATATATTTTTTTTTTTTTTTTTGCAGATATACATAATATCAGTTTGTCCAATTTTTATTCTTTATTAGACTTTATTGGGACGGTCTATGATATTTTAAAATGTAAAATTCAACCTAATAAGAAACTAACGGAGAAAAAATATATAGAAGATATAAATTTTAATTATGATATACATAAGCAATAATAATATGAAGTCTTTTGTTTTTTAGGAAATTCTCTAAGTACTTATAAAAAATTGTCGCAAATGCATATTATTAACATGTTGAGAAATCGCAAATGCATAATAATAACACGTTGAGAAGTATGTTGAATGTTTTGTAGGTTCAAGGTTTTATCTTGCTTTTCTAAAAAAAAATAAAAAAAAAATGGCAGTTTAAAGTAGCCAATAATAAGCGCTTTACTCATAGAATGGCTCCTACTTCATTTTTTAAAGATACAAATTACAACTATCAATTAGGAAATCATCATTTAACCTGATCTTCAAACCCAAAAGATCTTGGTGTGACCATGGATTCTTACTTAAATTACAATAATCATATTACAAATATCGCCCGCGCATCTAACATTCGAGGGTATCTAATCCTTAAGTGTTTTAAAAGTCGTGATCCACGTGTTATCGTTATAGCCCACACTACTTATATAAAACCGATATTAGAATTTTGCTCTCCGGTTTGGTCGCCAAATCGCACTGAAATGAACAATACAGTGGAAAGAGTACTAAGACCTTTTACCAAGAGAATTGCTAAGCTAAATAACTTTTCATATTCAAATAGATTTCGAATTATTGGTTTGAAACTACTAGAAATTCGTCGCCTTAAGCAAGACATGCTTACGTGTTACAAAATTCTAAACAATTTAGTTTGCCTAAATAAATCAAGTTTCCATTTATTTAACAACTATATTTACACTCGAGGACATGATTTCCGTAAATACTCTTTCTCACTCAGGGTTGTTAATATTTGGAATAACTTGCCGTCTGACGTCGTGAACTCCAAAAATATAAAAAGCTTCAAAATTAACTCTATCGACTTTGAAAAATTCTGTTTCGGCTAACTGGTTTTTGTTTTATAACTATGGTCTTATATATAATTGTAATATATATTTTAAATTATCTAGCATATGTATTATGTGATTGTAGGGCACGTTGTCAGAGTCCTTCATATTCTATGGAACTGCGTGTCCTTTAGATAATGTATCACTTTTCTAATAAATTTAATCTAATCTTATCTAATCTAATATGAAGTTATTTCCAGCAACACTACAGTATTGTCAAATATTTTAAGTTTCAATGACAAGATTTTGACGACAACATGTTTATAATGATACACTTGAAAGTAAAATATATTTTATTAAGTTATCAAATTTCAATAATATTTTCATATATTTCATTATAGATACAGTTTTGGTTAAATAAAAGATAAAGGCAAATGAAATATTATGGTTGAAATTTTCCATTGGTCTTATCAAATTACTACATAAATGCATATTATATGTTCCGATTAAAACCTGCTTATACTACTAAGTCCCATGCGAGTACTCGTCAGAAACTTAGTAAATATTACTAATACAACTTACTAAATACTTAATAGGATTAGCCGGTTTTTTTCCACTGAAATAATGGCAGAAGGGTAAAGAGGAAGGGTACGGTTAATATGATCAGAAACAGAGTGCAGTCTCGAGAAGAAGGAGAGCGATAAAGAACAAAGAGGAAGGTGATGGTTCGAAAGATTAAACTATTTCAAAACATGTTTTCAAAACAAAAAATATTTCAAAACATGAGTAAAAGTACTATTTTAAGATATGAAATATTTACGGAATGCAACTATGCAAGATATTAAACTTTTAGGGTTTCAATGAATATTTACGGAATGCAAATATGCAAGATATTAAACTTTTAGGGTTTCAATGAATATTTACGGAATGCAACTATGCAAGATATTAAACTTTTAGGGTTTCAATGAATATTTACGGAATGCAACTATGCAAGATATTAAACTTTTAGGGTTTCAATGAATATTTACGGAATGCAACTATGCAAGATATTAAACTTTTAGGGTTTCAATGAATATTTACGGAATGCAACTATGCAAGATATTAAACTTTTAGGGTTTCAATGAAAAAAACGTTTACTTGGCAGTATCAAGCCCTTCGCACCTTTCCACCTTAATTTTTTTTTTTTAATTAAGGAAAAAATTTTTGACAAAACTTTTGAAAAGTTTTTTTGATTTAACTGCTCTCTCACAGAGCTTTGGGTAAGTAATGTATATAGTGAAAAGCACATGGAGAAACTGTCTTTGAGTTAAACTAAGGACAAGATTATAGTGTTTATAGTTAAATAATGACTACTTTTATTTAACCGACTGATTCATGACGCCTCAACTTTTGAAATAAAAAGCTCTTTCATTAAAATTTGGATCCATTTTAAAGTGTTAGCTAAAATTCATTTTAATATGTTAGCTAAATTTAAGATCTATTTTAATATGTTAGCTAAATTTAAGATCCATTTTAACATGTTAGCTAAAGTTTAATTAACGTTATTAATTATTTAACAAGTAAGAGTTGCTTAAATCATTATTTTTAGTTAACATAATTAATACTAAAAGTATTATTTTTATATCTTAGTACATTTCTATTACTCACATTATTTGACTACCGGTTTGATGGAATTGATGGAAAAAATGAATGGCATCCTGCGATAATAAACTTGTTGCATCTGTGGTGTTTTTTTAATAAAACATTTTGCTCAAATTATTAAATCAACACGTTAGGTTATATCTTCTAGCAATTTAAATTTTTTTATATCGAAAGTCAAACGGCATTATTGTCATATCAACCTTTTCATACTCAATATATATATATATATATATATATATATATATATATATATATATATATATATATATATATATATATATATATATATATATATATATATATATATATATATATATATATATATATATATTTGTATATATATATATATATATATATATATATATATATATATATATATATATATATATATATATATATATATATACACACACATGTATGTATATACATATATGTATATATGTATATACATATATATACATATATATATATATATATATATATATATATATATATATATATATGTATATACATATATACATATATGTATATACATATATACATATATGTATATACATATATATATATATATATATATATATATATATATATATATATATATATATATATATATATATATATATATATATATATGTGTATATACATTTCTAATGCAATCAATATAGTATTAAACACAAAATTAGATCACCGAAAAAAACGACGCACAAAACCTTTAAATTAATGGTGCTTATGTATTTTTTGAGCAGTAACTTTCAAAATGTGTCAAAACGTAAAAAATAAGACGTTTTAATAGAAAACTGCAAAGTAAAGCCATAACTATTTTCTTTTTTTTCAAAAATAAATGAAAGTGTTCCAATTAAGGCGCTGCTCCAATTATGGAACTTTTCCCCTATATGTAATAATTTTTTGGTAATTTAGTTTATCATTAAATAATATTCAGGAAAAGAAAATAGGGTGGGGAGGAAGTGCCCCTGAGCCCCCGCGGTGTTGTTGGCCCTGATATTTATCTATTTTGTTATTTTAATAAGAATTTTGAAACGGATTCTTTAAAAACAGAAAGCAAAATTTTTGTAACTGCAGCTGTCATCCAGCCACCCAATCTCATCCAGCCATCCAATGTCATACAGCCATCTAATGACGTCCACCCATCCAAAGTTGATTTAGTTTCTACATTTCACAATCAATAAAAATTTAGCATTTATTTTTACATTTCAAAATTAATAAAAAATACATCCGAGAGTTTGAGAGTTCATAAATACACCGGAAATAGAGAAACGCGTATACAATTTTTTTTTTTATCTTTACTTTTATTATTATATCTCAAAGCTATTTAGGTAAATTAACAGTGACATATCATACCATATGGTAACAGTGACATATCATACCATATGGTATAATATGTCACTGTTAATTTACCTAAATAGCGTTTGAGAAATAATAATAATAGTAAAGATAAAAAAAAAAATTATATTATAAATTATAATTTTTTTTGCTTTTTTTGTTTGTTTTTTTGCTATATAGCAAAAAAACAAACAAAAAAAGCAAAAAAAAATTAAACATTTATTTCATAAACATCAGGCAATCAAACGTTGTAGCAGGTGTTTTTTAAATTCTTTCTTGGCACTAGTATGCTTTTTTGCATTTTATTTCGATTTACTTGTTTTTGTTTTTTGCAAACGACATTTAACTATTTTAATATAATTTTTATTTAAAAAAATGAAAACGTATAAATGAAATCATTTCTGAGCAGGTTGTATTTAATAGATGCATTATACATAATGCTAATACTTATATTTTATTGTTTTGATATGATTATTACAGCTTATACGTTTGTTTTGAATTGCACCTAAAAGTTTAATCCATAATTCTTGTTAAAGTTTTGTCAATTAGCAGATTTTTAAAGAAAGAATGTTATGTTTAAAGTTGCTTATGTTATGTTTTAAGACTAGACTTGTAAAGCTTAAATTTTTGATTTATTAACTTTGGTATTTAATAGTTAAAAATTACTAATTGAAATAATTTTTCTGAAATGTTAAAACCGTTGCAGAATAACAATAACTTATCTTAAATATATGAATAAATCGACAATAAAAAATTCAAAAAAACATTTAAAAAAATGATCCTTATCCTTCATAAGTCCTCCAAAAAGGAAGTTTTGGGCAAAATAAGCCCAGAGCTCGCTTCGAAAACTGGATATCTTGCTTCTAAAGCAAGCGTTCGAACAACACGGCCACGACCAGTCACACTTGTGTGCTATATGATTTTAGAATTAATTTACGTAATTTTTGCGTTTTACATATCAAAATATAGGTAAAATAAAGGAAACCCAAGCAATGCAGTTGCTTTGGAAGAAAAATATCAAAACTTGAATCTAAACGAGAAAAAGCTAGTGGCTTACTTTCTGGAGGTGGAAGCAGTTGAGACCTTTGGGCAGAATGAGAACAGAACTTTAGGTATCTAATATTTTTCCAAAAATTAATAATCCTTTAAGTAGAAAATGCATTGAAAATTTTGAAAATAGAATACAAAAATATTTTTTTATTCAATAATTTTATTTTTATTTTTTTAAGCCAGCAAAAGCCAGCCCTTGATAAAGATATAAATACCTACAATGGTTTGCCTAATTGTCTTGGGAAGCACAAAATGAGTCTATTTGGTTGGTAAAAACAAAGACCATTTGTCACTACTAACTGAATTTGCAAGAAAATACCTTACCAGCATTCCACCTGTTTCATTCAACAGTTAAAGATTGTTTTCTCAAGATGGCAACATAACTATTGCCAAAAAATAAAAACAAAATGAATCGCACAACTTGTAAGAAGCTGATCCTCATCAAACTTTTGTAATGTATAAAATAAACCTAAAGTTGTTAACTGACAAATAAAAAGAACAGATAAAAAAAAAAGTCATCATATATCAAAACCTTAAGCACGAAGACAACTTTTGATACTCCCTAATCAATGTAGAGTAAAAAATGCAGCAGGTTTCGAAAAGTCAAGACTACCAAAAGAGATTATTAGGTTTAAAGTCTTGTAAATAATAAAATCTGATATTTAAGAGAATAAACATTTAGGATACAAAAATGGTTAGGATACGAACAACTACTGGTTAAAGGTAGTATAAACAAGTATTATTATCTTTTCATGTTTTTCATTTAGTGTTTAAACAAACAGATCAAATTTTTATGTTCCAGGTATGGTATTTTGAGTATTAAATCATTTCTTAAGAATGTTTTTCATCAAAGTTAAATTTCCTGATGAGATGTAGATGAAATTATTTTTTATTATTTTGATTTTTTTATTTGTATATTGCTTATAAAGATAAATCATAATTACCATGCTTTATCTTTACAAGCATAAATACATTTGAACTTGTTTGCGCTGCTAATTGCTTAACTATAACAACTGCGTTTTGCCCACGTGATTTGTAAAACATTTCCATTTAGCAAAATGACGTAATGGAAACAACGACTATTATTTTTTAGTTTTCATATTGATTTGCAAATTTTTTTTAAGAAGTATTAAACATTTTTATCTACGGTAGATTCGTTTTAATATCATTTATACACTATGTTCACATCTTTCGTCAAATCATTCGAAACAATACAATAAAATTTGAGCTTAAGAATCTCATCTTTTTAAAAAAAATAACTACAAGATTTAATGTACATTTTAATTTGATTTCAGGTATGCTGTATGACATTTATAAGTGTGGTGTAAGTATCGTTAGTTTTTTCCATGCTCGTTCTATGCATTAAACTCTTTGTTATGTATTAAGTTTGATCTGTTGTTATATTTTTATCAAATTTAAACACATTATTATCTTTAAATTCCTCAATTATATCATACAATTGTCATCAACTAATGCATTTATGCAAAACAACTTGCACATTTCCGTACCATAAAATCTTTAAAATTCTAGCCTAAAAAAATAGAAAGAAATATATTTATAATTCATGTGACAAACAAAATAAAGAAAAAGTTCTTTTATGCAATACCAAGATTATGTAAAAGCAGTCTGATAAATGGAATTTCACTCCACTGAGAGCATTTTAGTTGCAAAATTTTAAAAATCTCCTTTTTATTTTGTGGTATTAGAAGTATGGATACTAGTTTGAGTAATAAACATATCTTTTATTTTACATAAAATCACACATTTATGCATGTGAACATTTGTCGTTATGCAATCACATATTTATTACCAGCCATTATAAGGTTATGTTCATCATTGTAAAATGATTTGACAAGTTTAACAGTTACATCAGAAATTGATGACTAATTTTTAGTAAAGTTTGATTGGGGGGATATACACCCCTATGCCCCTATTCTTAAGGACCACCCTATTTATCTGGTATAGTCTAATTAATTGTAGTTTAATTATGACATTATGTGGATTTTTAAATCATTTATGTTGCCTTATCTTGAAAGATTCAAATACTAACGAATACATTTGCAGCTCTTATGCCCCTTGCTGTCTTCTTTATGAGCAAAATTGAACAAATTTTAAGTTGCCGTAATCTAAAATTGATAGTAATTTTAGAAAAGCTTACAGCCTTCCCTAAATTCTCTAAACATTATTAACATCTTTCTTTACATTCTTAAAACTTTAAAGTTTTGAAAAAAGGTAAAAATCTTTTTTTTTTCCTAAATTTTAGATTTTATTTTCACTCGGATAAAAACATGAAAGATTTTTTGAAACAAAAGTAAGATTTTTAAAACAAAAATGCATTTTTCTTTGGTATATAGATGTACCATTCCTTATAAAATAAATGAATCTATAATTCCTTATAAAATAAATAGATGTACCATTCCTAATAAAATATAATACATCTTTAATAATAGACTGTAAAGTCTATTATTAAGAATGTATTATAGAATATTTATATGACTAATTAAGTTAGATAAGATTTAAAAGTTTTACATGAGTCATTTCACTTTTAAGTATTTGCGTTTTGAATAAGTTTTAAATTCACATACTTTGGTAATTTATTAGCTCATTGTTGTTTATTGATAGTTTATGGAAAAAACTGATTGAAAGTAACAAACTGCAACAAAATTAAAGTTTGAAAATTTGATATATTTTAAACTAATGAAAGGTAATTTAATTCTTTAAATTCTTCTATAAAAAATAAATGCGCTATTTCTTATCAATTTACTTTACATTAAAAATCTTTATCAACCAAGTAACTCACATTTAAATTAAATTTTACTAATGGGTCAACATTAAATTTTTGACTTAAAAGTAAAATGCTTAGGGTGATAAAAGTATTTTTAATTGTTAAAAGTTTACGTTAGCAACATATTCTTATAGTCAAAAAAAGGAACTTAGGGGTCGTCCATAAAGTACGTAAGCCAAAAATTTTGAATTTTGACCCCCTCCCTCCCCCTGTTGCCATGCGTACTTTTAAGTCCTTTACCCCCTTAAAAAGTACGTACGTTTTTGAAATATCACCCCCCCCCCCCCCAAACTTTTATTTTTTCAAAGTGAAGTTTATGGAATAAAAAAGTTCCAGTTTACAACATATAGCTTCTGATGACTGATGTCGAAAATACAGACGTATTTCATTAAAAAACAGTGATTTTTATGTCTGTTTTGCTTAAAATTACTATTTATCTGTAATTTAGATATATAGTTGTAAACTGGAATTTGAGATCCTATTGAAATTTATCTTTAGAAGTAATAATATTGATAGTTAAGGAAACCGTCATTTAGTCTATCCAGCTGATTATTTCTAGTTTTAGTACTAATTTTTTAAACAAATTGATATAGCTTTTAAAGAGCAGATTTTATAAAAAACCACACGATATATATTTACACTTAAAAATACATAGTATACAAAAATGCATAAATATATATCTATAGCCCTAATTCAATTATCATCTAGTATACTAAACTTTAATCTTTTTGCGGACGACACTCAAGTTCTTTATACTCACTCTAACATTAAGACCATCTTTACCACTATGAATAGTGAACTTGATAACCTTAATGAATGGTTTAAAGCCAACAAACTCTCTCTGAATCCTACTAAAAGCAAATATACTCTCTTTTCTAAATCATCTAAATCTGACACGTTGCCTTTAAAAATTCCCGGATATTTTAATAGAAAAAACCAAATTGCAACGGACGTACTGTGTTAAATTCTTAGACGTTTTAATCGATAAGCAAATAAATTGGAAAGAGCATATTAATTTAATAGAAAATAAAATTTCAAAAACTATTGGAATTATGTATAAAACTAGATATATATTGGATAAAAACTGTTTAAAATCTATTTACTTTTCATTATTGGTTATTGTAACATTGCTTGGGCAAGCACTTATCCGTCAAGACTAACTTATATCTTAAAAAAGCAAAAACAAGCAAGCTGTCTTATATTAAATGCTAATAAATACACCAGTGCCAATCCACTACTTCGTAAGCTTGGAGTGCTGAATGTTTACCAATTAAATGTTTATAATATTTTTTTATTCATGTTTAGATTAAAATATCATATGCTACCTAATATTTTTGAAGATCTTTTCTTCATTATAGATCATAAATATCAAACAAAGCATTCATTGTTTAATTATGAGGCACCAAGGTAAGATTCTCGAAAATAGTTATTTTAAAAATCTCAAACACCTAAGTAATGGACATTCATTTGCTTTTTTTTTCTTGTTCACACCGCACATGTTTTTCTTGTTAGAATGGTAAGATTTTGTTTTGTGTCCTACCTCCCACCCCCCAAGCTGTCATACAAGCATTTCAGTTGGCACATTGAGCAAGTTTTAAACTATAGTTGGCAAATTGCAAAAATTGAGGACCTTTTTTTAAAAAAGTTATACAAAAACGTTTATGATTTTATATGTATTTTTTTCATAATCGTTTTCATATTTCAAAAGGGAGATTTCGAGAAAAGGGTTTTTTTTTTGTTAGGATTTGAGATAAGGTTTCTGTAGGAAGAATTTGAGATAATGCTTTCTCTTAAACTATTCCTACAACAAACTAAATAATGGTAAATTATGTTTAATAATGCTAAATATATAACATCATTTTGCTATTTTTGAAACTTAAGAAAGAATTTTTATTATGTCTTTAAAACATTTTATTTTATGTTTTTTCACCCTTTATTCAAATTAAAAAAAAATAAGAGAGAATTTAAAAGCTATTTTGATGAAAATTACTTTTTAAGGTAAAATCTATATTATACTGTTGAAATTTTTTTGATTTTAAAATTAGACACAGTTAAAAGAAAATTAAAAAAGAAAGTTAAAGGAAATGGCATGGAAGACATTTATACTTTTATTATTATACGGTAAGTTTGATTTTACACTAAAATATTTTACATTTATTTAATTGCTAATTTATTTTTTAATACCTTTGACAATATTTAACAACAATTTACTATAAAAATATTTTACTATTAATTTTACAACAACAAAGTATAAGGCCTCGCTTAAAACTTTTTAATAATTTAAATATTAAAAAAAATAATCAAGATTTCATTTAAATGATAAAAGTATCTGAATATTAAAATAGATTTTCATTTTTTTTTATTCGGCTGTCAAAAATATAAAAAAATGAATATACGTTGAGAGATATTCAATTTTTTTTCAGAGAGGGATATATATATATATATTTTTAATTATCTTCGCTTCCAACAAAGCTGCAAGCATCCACTAGTTGGTGTTGGAAGTTACTGGAAGAGAAAAGATGAAGATTGTAGAGCAAGGTAACGATTGACAGACGACTTAAAAGATTGCAAATTATATGAATCAGGAAAGCAAGATGAAGGAAGCGAATTCCAAAGAACTGATGTTCGAGGAAAAAAACTAGACGAATTATATTAATATAGTATTATTGAAAAACAAATATGGCAATAACAATTGAAAAACAAATATGGCAATTATATTAGTATAGTATTATTGAAAAACAAATATGGCAATAACAGGTCAATAACTAGCTCATTTTTAACAAATCGACGACAGCGAGTTGTTTTAGGCGACATATCGTCAGGATGGGCACTAGTGTCTAGTGGTGTTATCCAAGGGTCTGTGCTAGGACGAACTTTTTTACTATCTTTATAGAAGACCTCCCAGACGGCATTAATTCTTGTTTCAAAATGTTTGCGGACTAATAGCACTAATCTGGCATATGCAACTAAATACTGGGAAATTAAAAGTGATGCA
Organism: Hydra vulgaris; assembly: GCF_022113875.1. Taxonomy (NCBI): domain Eukaryota; kingdom Metazoa; phylum Cnidaria; class Hydrozoa; order Anthoathecata; family Hydridae; genus Hydra; species Hydra vulgaris. The sequence continues at coordinate 6,282,183 of NC_061170.1, forward strand.
TATTGGACGAGTAAACAAATCAGCGACATACACTCTGCTGGATCCACTATCGGGCGCAAAACGAGACCTGACAACAACGGTAGTAGATATAGGCCTAGAAGTCATAATAAGTCGGGATCTTGCAACTTATAAAATCATGATTGGATAGACTGCACACCAAATTTATGACAAACATTTATTGCATTAAAATTGCTTTGAGCTATTTATTTTGAATAAGGTTTATATTATTCTGCACGGCCATCAAACAGGGTTGTAAGGTTTTTTTTCGGGCAAAAGCCAAAAATGAAACAAAAATAAACCAGAAATAAACCAGACCATAAAAAAAAAAAGAAAAAAATCATAATTTTTTGTTTTAAAGCCTTGTTTATAATTTTATTTTTATCTGTCTGTGCTTCATCATTGACTGCCGTAATAGCTTTTTATCCAAAAATTCATCCTTGAATACTAAAATTTAATTTGTAAGAAAGTGAGGGAGGAGGAGAAGAATGACTTAGTGAACGTTTAATTGGGTGCAAGTCCAGCCTTCAAAGTGGCGTGGGTAAATTAGTACACTCCCAAACACCTATACTAAATCCAACACTATCAACCTGTAAAATATATATATATTTTTTTTGCTTGCATATGAATATAGATTTCATTTCCAACATTTGCAATAATTGACTCAATTATTTCAAAGTCCTGGTAAAAAATCTTTTGTCTTATTAAATATGATTTGACCCAAATGACTCCATGCAAGACTTTATTTGATATTTTCTTAGTCTGATTATTATGCAGATGACCTGTGAAAAGACTCAACAAAATAGTTACAAACGGAACACATAGACAGCCAAGGCAGTAAACATCTCTATTGCAGAGGTCTAGGTCTCTGGAAACATCTAAATGGTCTCACGAAGCAGTTTAGAATTCAGCTGTGTTTTTAGAAACTCATTTCTTAAAAGTTTTTAGACTCGCTCTAATGATGCAATGTTAACTAATTTATGATTAATGACGATTTCAGCAATGATATTCAACTTTTTCACCTTTTGCATCCTTAAGATATAATTGTAGATTTGAAATGGCCTTTTCAACTTGGAAAACAACATTCAATACAAGCAGATTTTTCTCAAAAAATGTCATTTTGAATGTAAGATTTTTCTAACATTTTTGGCAATTAAGGGATAAAAACAACATTTTAATTACATTACAAGTAAAAGTTTAACGTTTTAAGATTTTAACGTAAGCATTTCTTCCATTTATCTTAAACTTGATTGTTCTTCTATAAAATGAAAAAAATGGAAATCTTTCTTTCCCTCAAATTAACTTTTTTTCATGAAATAAAAACTTGATTAAATTGATTTATTATTAAATAAACCAAAATTAAAACAGATTTTGAAAAACATACCAGAACCAACAAAAAAAGACCAAAGACTATGAAATAAACCAGATTTAAGCCAGATTTTCTAAAATAAACCAAAACAAAAATTCCAAGCCAAACAATAAAAAAACAAACCAGATTTGAGAAATCTGGCTTAAAAAAACACCAGATGGCAACCCTGTCATCAAACAAAAAGTTGCTGTGAGCTATTTTTGAGCTATAATTGATTTATTATTAAATAAACCAAAATTAAAACAGATTTTGAAAAACATACCAGAACCAACTAAAAAAGACCAAAGACTATGAAATAAACCAGATTTAAGCCAGATTTTCTAAAGTAAACCAAAACAAAAATTCCAAGCCAAACAATAAAAAAACAAACCAGATTTGAGAAATCTAGCTTAAAAAAACACCAGATGGCAACCCTGTCATCAAACAAAAAGTTGCTGTGAGTTATTTATTTGAATAACATTTATAGTATTTTGCACGGTCATCAAACAAAAAGTTGGTAAGAACTATTTATTAATTTCTTTCATGTTTATTATTTCTAAACTTGTAAAAAAAAATTATCTTTACAAGATGGATTTGCAACAACCATGCTTAGAAAATTTTTTTTTGCATTGATTTATTTCTTTCCCTGTTGTTGTCCTTTGATTTGACAGTTTGATGTTCTGACTGGTTTGACAGTTTGATGTTCTGACTAATTTTACAGCCTGATAAAAATACTGGTGTTATCTTATGATTATTAGAAACTTTTTTAACTTGAAAGCTGTTCTAATACATAATGGTAAAAATAAATATCTGTTCCTGTCGGCAAATCTCTCCAGATTGTAGAGAACTGCTAGAATAACTTTTGTTTTGATTACAAACACTTTTTTTCAAAAACTTCTTTATTTCACGTTTTTTAATAACCACTGTTTTTAAATTTTTTAAAAGTGTTTTTATTATATTAAAAATATTATGATGCTGTGTGTACTTGCATTATAGATAAAATAACTAGAAATATTAAAGATAATACTTATTTTTTACTTATATTTAGTAAATAAACCAATAATAACAATTTAACTCGATATAATTTCTAAAATTTTTAATAAAATGAAAAATTATTTAATTAAAAGTTAAAAACTTGTTGTTATAATACCTGAAATACCTTTGATACTTAATAATAACATAGAGAGTTCCATTAATTTATCCCTTTATTGATAAATTCTCAATCAATAGAGAGAGGCTAACAACATTTCTAAGGAACTGCGTTAAAAAGTTGAAAAAAAATAGAACAAATCATTATGAATCATTAAATTTATTATGAGTATAACTTTGATGTGATTTCTCCGAGGGTCTTGGATGGTAGGTCTAAATTTATTGACTCTTGTTGTTTAGGTTTTCTCTCCTTAGGGTACCAAGACCTTTGGAAAAGTCACATCAAAGTTGGCCTCCCGATTGCAGTTCAGTCTCAATTCTGAACTTTCAAAATTCTCTCAAATGATATCAGCTAGTTCTGGAAATCCAATTGATGTTGTACTTATCCTCTCAACTATAAGGGGCCAAAGAATCAAAGGTGAGAAAAAGGCTGCTGCAAAGATAAGAGCAGATTTTGATCCTGGTATAGCTGTCCTGCATTGGGATGCTAAACAAATCAAGTTTGCCTCTGGTAAAATACAGGAACATTTGTGCATAGTTGCCCAGTTGCCTCTTGACCAGCACACTAAGCAGTTTTGTGGAGCGCCAAAGATGGAAATGGAAATGGTGCTTCCCAGGCCAAAGCCCTCATAGTCGCTTGTGACTCATGGGATATAACAAATAAGGTTGTTGCCACCTGCTGGGATACAACTGCCAAATATAGCGGTTGACTGACTGCATTCTATTTCAGCAAGCCATTGGTAAGCTATGTTTTAGTCTGGCATGTCGTCAATATATAGCAGAGCAACATACTCATCGTGAAAATAAAGCTGCTCGAGGTGCTGATGAAGGTTTGTTAATGTAACAGTAAATATACAGATGGCCTGTAACATTGTCAAAGTCAATGTTTTATATTTTCTAGTATGTACATCACTCTATTTTTATGACCTGTCTTTCTGATCATCGTATTGTTAATAGTTAACATGAAATATGTGATTATAAACTTTTAGGTCCAGATGATTGTCTGTTTGTTCACTTCAAACTGCGTTTTAAACAGATTGATCTATTTAAATCGCAATTTTTTACAATTCTGAAATTTAACCCTTATTTTTATATCATGTCGCCATACATAATATTAAACAAATGTGACAATTATATATTCAGATATGGAGACCTACCAGGAATCCCGTGCACAGCTTTCAGATAGAGAAACCAGGAGCCTGTCATCAAGTACGGTTCATGGCTAAGGTTTTATACTTGTGCAAGATTGCCATTGCTATTTATCAGTTAACAGACCTAACCGCAGAAGATGAGGGACAGGCTATCAAGAGAATAGCAACATTCATTACAGTTCACTATGCCAAGTATTGGCTGCAGGCTCCTCTTACAGTAGCAGTACCCCGTCTAGACCTTCAACTCTGGAAAAATGTGAAGCTTTTTAAGGTTTAGGGTTGTTAATCATCTAACACTGATATTGCAAAAAATTATCATTGGCTTATTGTATAATGTTTTTTAAGGTAATCGTGTGTATAATAATAATAAATCTCTAGTCACGCCTAATCTCCTGCAAGATTTTATACCTCAAGCACCATCACACCGTTCTGAACTTCTGCAGATTGTTGAACATAGACTCCAGGATTTTTTTGGTCTCGGATCTTGGCTCATCTTCAATTGTCCTCAAATACAAGATGTCAGGTTTCTAGCCATTAACTTTTCCATGTGGCATAATACCCTTTAGCTATACCCTTCACAGTATTACGGCAGTCAATGATGAAGCACAGACAGAGAGATGTCGCACAGTATATTAACTAGAGGATGCTGAACGTAACAATGACACTATTCTAGTTGTTATTAGTCACCGGGAACTCATAGATCAGCCATCTTACAAAGGAGGAATGCATGAAATTAGCATAAACGGTAACTCCACACCTCCTTGTCAACATTTATTATAAATAGAGTACAATTATGTTAGACTTTTTAACACAAAAGCTACAATGCATGTTTATTTGTATAGATATTATTAAACATTAGTATTTGTATGCAAGAAATATAATAATATACAAATATTTGTACAGTAAAAATTTTAACAACAATAAATGTGTTTGCATAACATATGCATATCTTTATTTTCTGTCATATGTCATTTATACTAAATTAAGTATGTGTGTATTATTAGTACTATTCATTTTGTTTTTCAATAGAATTTAAAAAAAACTTGGAGTTTTTCCTTTTTTTGGCAGCCATATTGAAATTTTTAAAAGTAGTATTTTATATTTTACCGTAGAACAAGTATTTAGCTCATCATTGGTAGAAAAGTTGAAAACAATTAAAATAGGAAATTTTGGCAGCCATTTTGAATTTTTAAATATTACCAACAAAATGTATATTTTGTCCTAGTTGATAATCCAAAGGTTTTATCCAAAGTTGATGAAACTTTGGATAAAATCTTTCCCATTAATATAAGTGTAAGGGAAGCTCTTGCATTAAAAAGAATACTGATCTTAGCAATAAACAATATCAAATGATCAGAAACACAGCTCTTGTACACAATGTACATATTTATCCTACTTTGCACAATATTTTGTGGAAAAATTGAAATATACATTTCAAATATACCTGATATAATTTGAAATATACCTGAGAATATACATTTTTCTGAAATTTCTGCAAAGTGTGCTCTTCAAAGCATGTTAGATCACACTGTGAGTAGATTAACAGAAATGATGGATATGCCTAACTTTGGTCAAAATTACGAAATATTTGGAGTTTTATATGAAAAGATTTGTTTTGATGGAGCATCAAGCCAAAGTATTTATAAACAGAAATACGATACAAGAAACGCAAGTATAGAACTTAAGCATGAAGAAAATTTTTTCAGTACAGCTTTTGTGCCTTTATTGCTCAAGGTAGAAGATGGCGAAATTTGGAAAAATGAAAATCCTTCAAGCTATCACTTTTTTAGACCTCTTCATCTACAATATAAAAAAGAGAGTCCAATTTTATCCAAAAAAGAAGAATCAGATCTAAAAAATCAAATAAATACCTTAAAGACGTTTTGCAAAGTTTTTAATATTGCAGGAAAAATTTTAACATTTAATATCAGCTATAGGATTGATTTTAAACTGTTTGATAATAAAGTACTTAACGCTCTTTCAGAGACAAAATCCACTCAATCCTGCAATGTGTGCAATGCTAAACCCAATATTGAAATGAACAATATTGATTTATTAAAAGCAAAAACTGAGAATGACTCGGCCTTGGGGCTCGGAATTTCAGCTTTGTATTGCTGGATAAAATGCTTGGATAAAATTCTTCATTTGAGTTATAAAATAGAAATTAAAAAGTAAAAGCCAAAAACAATTAAGGAAAAACTATCTGAAGATTTAAAAAAAAAAGAGTTTCAGGTACTCTTCAGAGAACAGTTACGCCTATACGTTGATATGCCTAAAACTGGGTCTTGAAATACGAATGACGGCAACACTGCCAGTAAGGCATTTAAAAATAGTGAAATTTTTTTTGAAATTATTAAAGTTGATTATGATATAATTAAAAGATTGCATAATATTCTCATAACCAAATCTTGTGGATATCCTATTAATATCAATGAACTTGATTTATACTGCACTGAAACAACTAAACGTATAGTGAGATTATACAATTGGTATGTTATGCCTTTTACTGAACATAAACTGCTACTACATAAATCAATTATATCAAATAAATTACCTATATTAAATAAATTACCAATCGGGGTATATTCGGAAGATGCACTAGAGAGTTTAAATAAACAGATAAGAAAATCTAGACCTAAGCACACGGCAAAAATATCAAGGTTAAACACAATGATGAATCAGATGCACTACCTTTTAGTAAGATCAGATCCAAAATTATCAAGCATATCTTTTAGAAAACATAAGAGCTATTGAGGAAAACCGTTACCAGATGAAGTTTTAAATTAATTGTAATGTAAATAATAGATTTAATGTAATAAAATACAGTATTTTTTCTCTATGTATCAACATCCTTTAAAAACCATTTTTATAAAAATATTAAGTAGAGTAATATATCCAATTTATGTGTTTGTCTTGAAAATTCTAAAAACTAAAAAAAAAAATTTTTTGTACGCGTATAGTCACCTCTAACACGCGTAAGCGCGCATTTTACGCGTCGAAGTTGCGCGTAAAAAAAAATTTATTAACAAATTTGAAATCTTTGACGCAAAAATTATTATTTTAATATATAACATTATTTATTTACGATTTATCCCGTATGTTATTTAATTTTTGCCGTTTTTTGATTGTCCTGAGTAACAGTGAGTCGCTTTTTATGTATTTTTGTGTTGTTTTGTTTTGCTTGATGCTTTGGTTAAAAAAAGATTTATAAAAAAAAATAATAAATTATATAAGAAAAACTTAATTTCTTTTTTTTAAAAATATAAAACAGTGATAGTCGAAATTAAGCGGAAAACACAAAAAATTGAAGTTTAAAAATGTAAACTTTTATTTTTAAGAAATACAATTCATTCGGATCTCTCCTTAACTACGCTGAGTTATACGATATTTATGTTTAATGAGTTTGATTATAAAGGCTGCTTATAAACTTTTTGTTTTAAATATATTTTAATATTATTATATATTTACAATATTTCGCTGACCTATAGCGGTCAGCATTATCAGGTGGAATAAAAAACATTACAAAAATTGTAACAAAACCAATGATATATTATATAACTAGATGTCTAACTTTGATCCGAAAAGTGAAGCCGCTTTTTGCCTATTTTACAAATGGTGGATTAAGTTTGTAAACAAATATTTTAAACTTTTCTTTTCTTAAATGAAGTAAATATATTTTAACTTTAAATACTATTTACGTAAAAGTGTTAGACGGAAATTATAATACTTGTAAAGTAATAATTTATGACTCCTTAATTTATATTCGGTTCAAAACGGATTAAAGTTCTAAATAGAAAAGTAAAACGACAAACGCATTCGAAGCATTTTTATGAATTAAAATACTTTTTAATAAACATAGGCTCATAAACAAACTTTTAAAAGTATTTTATAATTATTAAGATTTGTTTTTGAATTATCTATCTTTAACTTTTAACTTTTATTCCCCACTTCGGCTTCAGCTTTTACCTTTTTTACAAATGGCGGACTATTGTTATAAACAAAAAAACGCGGCTTCACTTTTTGTCCAATAAAATCCCGCAAGTTAGACATCCAGTTATATAATACTAAATAAATCAAACTGTCAAAAAAGAAGATATTACTGGCATAAAATTAAGCAGCCGTGGCGCAGTGGTAGCGCACTTGCCTCAGGAACGTAAGATCCGCGGTTCAAACCCACCTCTGGGCAAGTTTTGCGACTTCGGTTAGGAAGGAGGCGTGAACTTCCTATTAAATGTTCTTCCGCGGTGCTCTGTGATAAGACCGTAAGAACTTCTTGGGGCACCTAAATCAACATAAAAAAAAATAAAAATAAAAAAAATAAAAATTGTTTTATTTAAATAATATAATGGCGTCAATTAAAATTTTGACCAAAATGGTCTCCAAGTTCTTTTTTTTCATTATATTTTTACCTTTAAATTTTCTATTCTTTTTTGAAGAAGATTTTTTATTTGTATTTCGTATCTTCAATTTTTTTTTATTTTTCTTTTTTTTTGTGAATCTCTTCGCCCACGGTCGTTTAGATATTAGTAAAAAGCGTTATGTTTAGGTACGCATGCGTAAGAAAATACGAAAAACTTTTGAAATTTTAAAATGGCTACAGTTCTTAACTACAGAGAATATTTATTATTATATTATATTTTCTCTTTATCACCCGGTAGTAAATTACAGGTAAAATACTATTTAAATAGTCAAACAATAAATTAAAAAATCAGCTAAAACAACACGGCTCTTGTAGTTGTTAGCAATAAATGCTTATAAACAGCCGGTTTGTTTTCCACATATTATTGGGACAGAGTTCTAGGAACATTCACCTCCATCAAGATTTTAAACGACTCTCTCTTTTCTTTCAAATTCCAAAACTGGAACGTTTCTTTCAATATTAGCATAACATTAGTTTGTAGCTCTACGATGGGTTGCGTCAATTTAATTTTTTTGCCATTTAACATCACTGTATGAAATTTATATCAAGTGTGTTGCATGCATCAAATACATCGTTTGTAAAAGATTTTTTATTATGTGTTTCCTGTATTTGATTAATTAGCAGTGAGTAACAAGTTTGATTTTTCAGCAGCCAGATAAAAAGATTAACTTTGTTCCTAAGGAGAATAGTTGAGATATCTTCTATTTTAAAAAAAGAATGAAGGTAATTTTTACTGTACTTTGAAATACAAAAAAATTATTTTAAGACTGCACTTCCAACAGCATCTATTTCGCTGAAAAAATTAGCATCATATTTACATAGTTCAAGACCATATATAAGCTTCGGCACTGTTAATGTATTATACAGATGAACAATTGTTGATGGCTGGCAGTAACGAATCCCTCTGTCAATTAAAGCTTTTGCAACTGATTGAAACTGAGTTATACGCTCATTTAAATTTTTCTTTCGGAGTGTTGCAATTTTATTTTTGCTGGTATCGTTATCCCATTGGAAACTCAGATGTTTTAATTTATTTTGAAGATATATAGGAACTCCATTAATTTTAACAACGTTGTTAAGAATATAACTTTTTCCAGAAATCAGAAATTCTATTTAGCGGCGATGATTTATTTTAGCCGTTTTTTAATAGAATTTAACTAAGAAATGCCACCCTCCCCTAACCCCGTAAATCAAATACACCTCCGCCGAATATTTTATATGGCAACATATTATTTGTGAATTAATTTCTGAAAAGCCAATGATGTAGCCTTATTTTTAATGTAAATCAATATAATAATACAAAAATTTTACAAAAATATAAATAAATAGATGTAACAAAAATCTTTGCGCGCCTAAACTTTATTTTTAATTAATACCTTTTTAGTGTAAATCATAGATTTGTTTATTTATTTGAAATCAATTTTCAAATATATATATATATATATATATATATATATATATATATATATATATATATATATATATATATATATATATATATATATATATATATATATATATATATATATAAATGTATATATATGTATATATATATATATATATATATATATATATATACATATATATATATATATATATATATATATATATATATATATATATATATATATATATATATATATATATATATATATATATATATATATATATATATATATATATATATATATATATATATATATATATTAAAAGTAAAAAAATACTTCAATATCTTAGGAAAAAGTCATAAAAGTAAAAGTAAACTTTTATATCAAAATAAAGTTGAAGTGATGACAAGAAAAATATCATTATTAAAAAACACATTTATCTAAAGTTAAAAAAAAGATATTATTATTTAACAGGGTTTTCCCAAAGAGAATATTTTTGAACATATTTTGAAAATATTTTAATGACTCCCTCAAGACCCTTAGGAACATGTTATGTTCCTTTGAGACCTCCAAGGAGCATAACAAGTTCCTAATATTATAACAAAAAATTATTTAAGTGTATCATGTTGGGTCTCAAATGAAGCAAAATTATATGAAAATTTCAATCTTAGATTTAACGCCATAAAAAATGAATTTTATTTACTAAACAAGAAAAATGTCTATTTTTACCAATTTTTGGCAATGTTTTTTTTTTCAATAATTTGTTTATCATATAATTATCATATTTGAAGTTTTCATGATTTTGCTTAATTTGAGAAAAAATGAAAAGATACACTTTTGAAGATTTTTTAAACTGATAATATTAGGAACTCGTTATATGTTTATATTTAAAAAAAATTTTAAAACCCAGTATTTTTTATCGTTTAAAACACATTAGGAGGTGGCAGCTGTATTCTTAAAAAATGTTATATATATATATATATATATATATATATATATATATATATATATATATATATATATATATATATATATATATATATATATATATATATATATATTACTAATATACATGACTATTTACTAATATTATTAGTAAATAGCCATAACAGTAAAAACAAATTTTTATATTGAAAAAAAGTTGAAGCAGTGACCGGAAAATATCATAAATATAGAACATATTTATCTGAAGTTCAAAAAAAAAAATTAAAATCCTACAGGCAGATTTTAGGAAAATTGATTTCAAATAAATAAACAAATCTATGAGTTACACTAAAAGTTGTTAATTGAAAATAAAGTCTAAGTACTCTAAGATTCTACTTTTTATTATTTTTTTATTTATATTTTTGTGATATTTTTGTAATATATAATGATCTACATAAAAATAAGGTTACAACATTTAGTTTTCAGAGATCGAATAACAAATAACACGGTTGCCATATAAAATATACTCTGTAGTTGGTACAATCCTGGATGACTATTTGGAGGCAGTTTAGACTTGTTACGGTAAAGTATATTCATCAAAGGATTACCAAAACAGAAAACTGATTTTACGCCAACATTACGAATTTCTCTTCTAAGAACAAGGTTTAATTTTGTAACCCATGGTAAAATAACTAGATGGTAAAATAACTAGATTTTTGGTATCAATTTTTTAAGTATAAGATGGATTTGTAAAGTATTTAAAATTTTTAGCAACGTCTGAATACTGTTTATAGAAATGTCCATTTTAGAAAAAATCTTAATAGAAAATTAGTTTCATCTTGAATGTTATGTTCTGAACAAATTTTGCATGCTCTAGTCAAAAAATCTTTAAAAATACCAACTGTAACACTCGGTGAAATAGATGATTTTGGTTTTATAAGTACGTTTGCAATTGCATCCTTACGGTGTATGGAAAACTTAAATTAAGGAAGGGAGTGATTAGTTGAAATACAAACATCAAATAAATTTAATTGGCGTTGAGCATTTTTGTATACAAATGTATATATATTAGTAAATCTAGCATGGCTATCATCGTTTATAAGATTTTGGTACAATATTGAAGTTTAAAGCCTGTTAAATAGCATTATATTCAATATATTTTAGATAAGCTTCTGAAATGACGACTGTCATGGAGAGACCTATTGTACCAGAGTTTTTTAGAATATATATTTTGTCATTCCGTAAAAAAACACAGATCATTTAATTGTTATACAAAGATCAATTAGTTTATAAATGTCTACTGAAAAAAAAATTTATTTTGTTGTATTAGATTATCTATCATTGTTTAGCATACCAATAGTTGTAACAGTTGTTTTATCAAGTGGCACTGATGGGTATATATTAATAACATCTAATGACACCTGAATTTTGTCATTAATAAACCATTCTTTTGCTGTTTATACAAATGAAGATGGAGTTTTAATACGGCATTCATTTTTATTTAAAGTTGGTTGTGTGATCTCAAAAAGATGTTGTGAAAGTTTATGAGGTGGTGTGCCGATTGTTGACTATTATTAGCATTGGAAAAACTTTTTCACTTTTATGTGCTTTAATACAACCATACAAACGGGACGGAATTGCAACTGAAGGATATATTTTACTATATGTTTTTTTAATCTAATTTTTTGTCTTTTTTAAATTTACTAAGGGTACGTTTAGTAAGGTTTAGTCTGAGTTAGGTCAACTGCAGATATTGCGCCATTGACAATTCGTTCTTTTACTTTTTGTATTGCTCTAAAATGGGAAACCCATTAGCTTTATCAAATGAATATAATTTTTCGTTGGTGGAGTTTTTGAGTTCATTGACAGCTAGACGTTGATTTTTAGAAACATTACTATCGATTTTCACTCCTAAATATTTGGTAAATGTTTTGCTGACATTCTATCCTAAAAATTCTGCTCTTTCTACATTCACATTTTTTCTATATTTAAAGAGCATTCCTCAGTTGATGTTATAATATCAATAAAAGGTATTTTATTTTGTGTTGAAATAAATTGCGGACCAAGTCATAATAAGTTTTCCTGTTCACGTGAGATTGATATATTTAATATTGGGTTTTTTACAAGGTTAGTGTAATTTACAAGGTAGGTGGTATTGAAAGAACATTCAATACCACCTACCAAATTAAATTTTTTTATACTGTTTTTTTTTTTAGAATTGCTAAGAAAATTGAATTTACAAATAAGGTGTTGTTTTGTTAGTTCAAATTTAATTTCTCTTGATTTATCAGTTATAGGCTGTACGCAAGTATCTTTAAATGTGGCTGGAAATTAAGTTTCGTTGCACATATTTGTTGTCTAACTTTTAATCTTTCTAAAGACTAAAATATAACTATTTTGTTGTTATAATAAAATTTGTATAGCTGTTACTTCATGATATGGCTAAATATTTGTTAAAAATATTAAAGATAAAAATACCAGGAATAGTCATGAGTTTTAAAAAGTTTCTTTAAAAAGATCATATTATCTCCAAGTCAATGTTTTTATTTGACATTTCTTTCTTATTTTTGAACTTTTGCAAAAATCTGAGCATCACAAACTTTCTTTATGACAAGATTAACAACATTGGTTTATTTTTCAAAGTTTTTTTTTGCCTTTACAACTTCAGTTATAAAGGTAAAACGAACGTCGAATGTATTCCTTTTATCATATACATGGCAAACAAATTTTTTATCTTATATATAATGACCAAAACATTGCTTTCGATTGATCTTTTATTATTTTCTGCAAATTTTATGCTCTGCAAAGGAAAATGATCACAAACAAAATCAACTTATGATGGTTTATAGTAGCGAACATATCAGATGTAAATATCTAGTGAAATTGTGACTATAGAAGTATAGAAAGTAAAGATTTCACTTTCTATATTTGCTTTTCTATTTTATACTTTTCTACAGAATAAATTGTATGAATCTTTATAGATGAGAAGAACAATGTTTTTCTTTTGAACACACCTTAAACACATTTTTTGTAGCAACGGGAATGATAACAAACTTTAATAGCAGAACAATCTTTAAAAAAATATCGCTCATTGCTACCTATTTTCAATAGAAAATTGGTTTTATATTAATTTCGTATTAAGCTGCAAGTCACAAATTTGCAGCATTGTAAGTAAATAATTGAGTTAATTTTTAAATTTTAGATAATTTTAGAAACCTTTATAAATAAAATATACTATTAAATTAAATATCTAATACATGTTTTAATCATTCAATAAAAGACTTCACAAAATTAGTATAAAAATTTACTCTTTTAACAAAATCATTTCTTTAGGTTAAATCACTTCAAAAATGTTAATAAGAGAAAAAAACAAACCATAACTGGTTTATAATATTTTAGTTATGCTTTCTTACAGATGATTCATATTCTTGGTAGTAAGCTATCAAACTTTGATGTATTTTTATTAAATTCGACATCTTTTACTTTTACTTTTTTTTTTTAATTAAAAATTTTATTAAAATCTACTAAATCTAAGTTATAAACATTTTTGATGTCTATCTTTTCTTTTTTAATGTTTATCTTTTCTTTTTTAATGTTTATCTTTTCTTTTTTAATGTTTATCTTTTCTTTTTCAAATAATTTTATTTGAAAATCTTTAATAATAAGAACGATGATACTAAAATATGGTCTGAATTAAGTCTGAAACAACTGCAAGTCGTTGTTTAATTTTGTACTGTATCTAGAAATTACTGTTGAAGTTCTACTTTATCCATCCAATCGGCGTGACGTCACTCCGTAATAAAAAGTACTGTTTTAAAATTAACCATCTTGAATTGGGGGGAAAAAAAACCTAAAAAATAAGTTGCAGTTTGTTAAGTTTTTTTAAAAAAAAAATCCTAAAAAGCTGTTGTGCAATAGATTGCACTGACAAAATTAAAAAAAAAAAATCAAAACATAAGTTTTTTAAAGATTAAGTACTTAAAAAAAAGTGGTTGAATACGATAAATCGTGCTGTAGAATGCAGCAAGCAATGGTTTCCTAAAATTTTGTAATGTTTATGTTTGTATGGCAAAGCTAATTACTGGTGGTTTACTTTTAATTTGCATTTAATTTAGTACTGGTAAATAAAATATTAAAATATCAGCACTTTTTATACCCTAAAATAACCAAAATAATTATGTAGACAGAAATTTAAGGCGTTATTTTATTTGAACAGAGATCTAAAAAATTGTAAAAATTAAGTAAAATCACCAAAAAGGCTTATATTTTGCTGACACCTATTTGCTGTTTTTTTTGATTAACTTTTAAAGTAATTGTAGGACATAAAGTTATTGTTAAATAATGTTTTCTTGACTTTGTGTATAAGAAAAAATAGTTTTCCCCCCAATTCAATATGGTTACTTTTGATTTCGCAATATAGTCACGTGATTCCGACTGGATGGATCTTCTTCGCTTATATGACAATCATTTTTAACAAATACTACTCTGTGACAACTTTAATCTCTTTACACTTAACAAAATTCCTAAAATGCTTTAAACGAAACTCTATTAAATTTGACAAGAATAAATTTTACACTTTGCTGATTGTTTTTGTGCATCAATCTTTGCCTTTCTTTTTTTAATTTAATATTTTCCATAACGCTATTACATGTTTTATAAAAAAGGCTACTGGTAAACCCATTCTGTAATTTACATGTTTTTCAAAATGTCACAATACGATAAATCTCGAATACAACACGCGTGAATGAAAGGTAAGAACAGAAAAATGCATTATTGTAAGCAAAATATGGTGTTTCATATTGTAAACATTTATGTTTTTGTTTGACTACATGTTTCAAAATTATGCAACGAAATGAAAGAAACAGATAGACCTGCATACGTCTTATTATGCGTCTTCAGGTTTGATAATATTTTTATTTGCATTCGATAGTTCAATAACCGTATTTTTGCTTTGGTAAATTATTTTTTAGCGTCATTTTTTACAATAACTAATAACTTTTTTAGCGTCATTTTTTACAATAACTAATATCTTTTTAGCGTCATTTTTTACAATAACTAATAACTTTTTTAGCGTCACTTTTTACAATAACTAATAACTTTTTTAGCGTCACTTTTTACAATAACTAATAACTTTTCCTATATTTTACCATTAGATTGAAACCGTTTCTATTAGCGGCGTTCATGGTCTTTTCTAATTGTAACTAAACGGTATTCTTATCAAGCTTTCCACCATAGGAAGAAGTTATATAAAATTTAAGTGATATCTTTAATACTATGTGCAATAATATTATAAGCATTAAAACATCATATACAGAATCATACTGTTAATCATGTGACAATGGCAATTTGATGATGACGTACCATTAGAAACCACTTTTTGTAAAATTAAAAAATATTGAATACTTGACGTATCAATGACACCATTTTGTTAGGTTCATAATAATGTATATATATAGGGGGCCGTCCCGACGAGATCCTAATGAAAGAGTGGGGGGTGGGGGTAGTTACTTATCTGTTTTTAGCCGAGTAAATTTTAAAAAAACTTTGTTGCCGACTAAAATCTAATATTTTACATTATTATTAAAATAGTTTATATTTTTGTTAGTTTTTTTTACGTTGTTTTAAAATTCCATAATAATCAAATTACAATTTATGATAAAAATCAAATAAGAAAATGTTCGAAGCTTTTGTGTTAACTTACGTTAACGGTTAAGTTCAGACGACAATATATATATATATATATATATATATATATATATATATATATATATATATATATATATATATATATATATATATATATATATATATATATATATATATATATATATATATATATATATATATGTATATATATATATATATATATATATATATATATATATATATATATATATACATATATATATATACATATATATATATATATATATATATATATATATATATATATATATATATATATATATATATATATATATATATATAATATATATATATATATATATATATATATATATATTACTTATCACTTATTACTTATTTAAAAGACTGTCTTTGAAAAACTAATACATCACTTTGATTTTCTAGGGCATTTAATCAGACAAGAAATAAATGCGGATACAACAACAACTGATCAAACAGTTTCAGAAACAACAACTGATGCAACATCATCGACAACAACTGTATCTGACCCATCAGCAACAACTACCACATCAGCAATAACAACCACAATTCTAATTACAGCAACAACTGAACCTGAAACAACAACTACTTCATCAACAACCACGCAATTATTATCTACAGATGCTTCAACGTCAACAACTGCGGCTCCAATTACAACAACGAGTGAATCTGCAACAACTACGCTACGAACAACTACTGTTGCTTCAACAACAACAACCGCGGCTTCAATTACAACAACAACTTCACCTGAAACAACCACGCCACTATCAACAACAGGTGATTCAGCACCAACAACTGCGGCTCCAATAACAACAACAAGTGAACCTGCAACAACAACTACTTCTTCAACAACCACGCAATTATCACCTACAGATGCTTCAACGTCAACAACTGCGGCTCCAATTACAACAACGAGTGAATCTATAACAACTACGCCACTATCAACTATTGTTGCTTCAACAACAACCGCGGCTTCAACTACAACAACAACTCCACCTGAAACAACCACGCCACTATTAACTACAGGTGACTCAACACTAACAACTGCGGCTCCAATAATAACAACAACTGAACCTGCAACAACAACTACTTCTTCAACAACCACGCAATTATCATCTACAGATGTTTCAACGTCAACAACTGCGGCTCCAATTACAACAACAAATGAATCTCCAACAACTACGCCACAATCAACTACTGCTGCTTCAACAGCAACAACAACTTCACCTGAAACAACCACGCCACTATCAACTACAGGTGATTCAGCACCAACAACTGCGGCTCCAATAACAACAGCAAGTGAGCCTTCAACAACAACAAATTTTCCAACAACCACACAATTGACACCTACAGATGCTTCAACATCAACAACTGCGGCTCCAATTACAACGACAAGTGAATATCCAACAACTACGCTACTATCAACTACTGTTGCTTCAACAACAACAACCGCGGCTTCAATTACAACAACAACTTCACCTGAAACAACCACGCCACTATCAACCACAGGTGACTCAGCACCAACAACTGCGGCTCCAATAACAACAGCAAGTGAGCCTGCAACAACAACTACTTCTTCAACAACCACGCAATTATCACCTACAGATGCTTCAACGTCAACAACTGCGGCTCCAATTACAACAACAAGTGAATCTGCAACAACTACGCCACTATCAACTACTGCTGCTTTAACAACAACGACCGCGGCTCCAACTGGAACAACATCTTCACCTGGAACAACCACGCCATTATTAGATACTGGTGCTTCAACATCAACAACAGCAACTCCAATTACAACAACAAATGAATCTGCAACATCAACTACTTCTTCTACAAGCTCGCCACTAACATCTACAGCTACTTCAACAACAACAACCACGGCTCCAACTTCAACAGCAGTTCCACCTGCAACAACCATACTACCGTCAACAACAACAAGTGAACCTGCAACAACAACTACTTCTCCAACAACCACACCGCTATCAACAACAGGTGGTTCAACACCAACAACTGCAACTCCAATTACAACAACAAGTGAATCTGCAACAACTACACCACTATCAACTACTGCTGCTTCAACAACAACGACCGCGGCTCCAACTGGAACATCATCTTCACTTGCAACAACCACGCCAATATTAGATACAGGTGCTTCAACATCAACAACAGCAACTCCAATTACAACAACAAATGAATCTGCAACATCAACTACTTCTTCTACAAGCTCGCCACTAACATCTACAGCTGCTTCAACAACAACAACCACGGCTCCAACTTCAACAGCAGTTCCACCTGCAACAACCATACTACCGTCAACAACAACAAGTGAACCTGCAACAACAACTACTTCTCCAACAACCACACCGCTATCAACAACAGGTGGTTCAACACCAACAACTGCAACTCCAATTACAACAACAAGTGAACCTGCAACAACTACACCACTATCAACTACTGCTGCTTCAACAACAACGACCGCGGCTCCAACTGGAACATCATCTTCACCTGCAACAACCTCGCCAATATTAGATACAGGTGCTTCAACATCAACAACAGCAACTCCAATTACAACAACAAATGAATCTGCAACATCAACTACTTCTTCTACAAGCTCGCCAATAACATCTACAGCTGCATCAACAACAACAACAACGGCTCCAACTACAACAGCAGTTCCACCTGCAACAACCATACTACCGTCAACAACAACAAGTGAACCTGCAACAACAACTACTTCTCCAACAACCACACCGCTATCAACAACAGGTGGTTCAACACCAACAACTGCAACTCCAATTACAACAACAAGTGAATCTGCAACAACTACACCACTATCAACTACTGCTGCTTCAACAACAACGACCGCGGCTCCAACTGGAACATCATCTTCACTTGCAACAACCACGCCAATATTAGATACAGGTGCTTCAACATCAACAACAGCAACTCCAATTACAACAACAAATGAATCTGCAACATCAACTACTTCTTCTACAAGCTCGCCAATAACATCTACAGCTGCATCAACAACAACAACAACGGCTCCAACTTCAACAGCAGTTCCACCTGCAACAACCATACTACCGTTAACAACAACAAGTGAACCTGCAACAACAACTACTTCTCCAACAGCCACACCGCTATCAACAACAGGTGGTTCAACGCCAACAACTGCAACTCCAATTACAACAACAAGTGAATCTGCAACAACTACACCACTATCAACTACTGCTGCTTCAATAACAACGACCGCGGCTCCAACTGGAACAACATCTTCACCTGCAACAACCACGCCACTATTAGATACAGGTGCTTCAACATCAACAACAGTAGCTCCAATTACAATAACAAGTGAATCTACAACATCAACTACTTCTCCTACAAGCTCGCCCCAAACATCTACAGCTGCATCAACAACAACAACCGCGGCTCCAACTACAACAGTAGTTCCACCTGCAACAACTATACTACCATTAACTACAGCTGCTCCAATAACAACAACTGCACCTGCAACAACAACTATTCCTTCAACAATCACGCCAGTAACAACCACAGCTGATGCAGCTTCAACAGCTGCAGCTCCAATTACAACAACTGCACCTGCAACAACAACCACCCAAATAACAAGTTCTACACTAACTACAACCACATCAAAGGCAACGAATACAACTACTCCAACCATAACCATTTCTTCAACTACTAAAGGTTTTTTATAAATACTTTTTATTAAATTTTAATTATGGTACTAAAGATTTAAACATATGAAAAAAAAAACTAGCATAAACACTAAAACTTCCAGGCATAGTAACCAAGGTTACTAACCATAACGTTACGATTGCTGACTATTGTTATGTTTTTTTAGCATTTAATGGTACATTAGCACTCTTTTAATTTTAAATATAGGGTTTTTTATTTATTTTATATCATATTCTAATAATACTATGGTTTGATATGTTTTTAATTATGTATTTTATGGTTTAAAAATATATAGCTAATTGAATAAGATATAGCTAGTAAAAGCCTAAAAATCAATTTAGCAAATAGTTTTTAATTAAAAAACCAAAATCTTTTACAATAACTAAACAAGGTAATAAGATAACACGTAAATCCATTAACATAAAACGGGCCTTGAGTACGTAAAGTAGATTTTGTTGAAAAACACTGCAATCCCCCAAAATGTTCTAAATTATATCTTCCTAAAGATTTTAGGTTACTGTTGAAGGAAAAAAAGTGTTCAATGTAAAATAGTCTAAAAACATGCAAGACTTAAAAAAATTGATTAAAGCTTCAAGAAAGTCTAGACAAATATTGTGCAAAACCTGATGTTGAGTGAAAAACGCAAAGTGCGTGTCGTTCTTGCGTACACAGATTCACAAACTTACTTAAGTGAAGGTTTACAATAATATTATATGCACATTACTATACATTGCATATATATATATATATATATATATATATATATATATATATATATATATATATATATATATATATATATATATATATATATATATATATATATATATATATATATATATATATATATATCCACGTTGACACCTGTTTTTTAGTCGCATCTGTTTGTTAAATTAACTTTGTGATGGAAAAATTTCATTGGCAAGTTACAAACAATCATTGATTCTTTTTTTTTTTGCACATTTTTGTTAAAATATATAATATAGGTGATCATCTTCCTAAAAGCAGTAACTCTGGCTCTTTATATGTCGTTTACTATACGTCGCATATTTTTTATATTAGTTTTATAAAAAAAAAACACTGTCAAATAAAAAAATATTAACTTGCAAAGAACTAAACACTCTCTCTAATTAAAACTGTAATTTCAAGATGAAACATAATAATTACAAATAATATCTGTGAAGAAGCACTAACACAATTGCGTTCAAAATTATGACCTTATATACCAATATATATATATATATACATATATATATATATATATATATACATATTTATATCTATATATCTATATATATATATATATATATATATATATATATATATATATATATATATATATATATATATATATATATATATATATATATATATATATATATATATATATATATTATGTATATATATGTAAATATAATATATATATATATATATATATATATATAAATATGTATATATATATATATATATATATATATATATATATATTTATATATATATTTATATATATATATATATATATATATATATATATATATATATATATATATATATATATATATATATATATATATATATATATATATATATATATATATATATATATATATATATATATATGGATATCTCTTCCCCCCCCCCCCCTCTTTTGGTAAATAAAGCACATCCTATTACATCTTTGTCGTTTCCTAATGTCGCATCTTCATTCAGTTTATTATCTATCATGCATCTTAATAAATAATTCTAAATGCAATATTTATATACTTTCTCGTGTATCTCGTTTTGCATACTGTTAGAAAGTTTTAGCAAAATTGACTTGTGTTCATGTTGATTGCGAGTTTGATAAAATAGACTAGTATGAAGAAGCAGTTTGTATACTTTACGGAAAACCAATAAAAAATGAACAAATATGAAATAATAATAAGTATAAAACATTTTTACAGTGTATTTTACAATAAGTATTTATTCTCTATGCTATGACATAAAGGTACTAAATTTTGCATCACTTTTACCGTACATTGTGCGCATATATTTTACCGTTGTGTTGGAATTGGTGTTGACTCTGTGGACCAAAATGTTTTCAAAAATTATAATGCTTTTGGATGCTTATTGAATTTTTTTAACAGATTAACAAAATCTGCAGGATTGAAGTAGTGACTACCAAACCATATATCACCCATGAACCACAGAAAAAGTCGCATACTGTCTGAGCGGATTTCAATTTTTGATAGCCTGGTATTAGAATGTAAGTAGGTAGAATAAAGTTGCGAGTTCCATCTTGATTGCTTATAGCAGGAAGTGATTTAAAACTCACTTATGGAAAGGTGCCTGTGTTTTTATAATTTCTATAACAAGCTATTAAGTGATGCAGGAAGTCCATTTCATTTCGCCAGCATGTCCAATTCCCTTTCGTCAAAGATTTTTCCAGTATTTGTAGATGTTTTGTCAGATACAATCATTTTTATGGCTGGCCACAACTCTTGTTCATCCAGCACAAGTTTTATCCCATTATAGATTATTTCTTTTTTATTTATCAGCTTGAGTACAACAAGTCTAACCACTTTCCTGACATTTTTCAAAACAACTACTCAATGTTCCATTTTCTTTTTGTGCTTTCAATCAAAGAGCAAAGACCGCTTTTCATTTTAGTTCTTCATACAATTTGCATTCAACTTTTCTTCTTCTTTCATGATACCTTTGTTGACACCACTTTGAGTTGGAGTAGGTAAAAGGATTTCACCTTTTGATGGAGATTTGCAGAATTGGTACTAATCTTCGCAGAAGTTACTTGGTTGACATTTTTGACATTTGCAGACAATAAATTTTTTTATCTTCCTGACACAACCATTAACCTTTCTCATCAGTTATCTTAAACAACTGGGTAAAATTTTGAGCTCCG
This sequence comes from Hydra vulgaris, assembly GCF_022113875.1. Lineage (NCBI taxonomy): Eukaryota > Metazoa > Cnidaria > Hydrozoa > Anthoathecata > Hydridae > Hydra > Hydra vulgaris. Next base: position 6,304,840 of record NC_061170.1, read on the forward strand.
GGTTTTCGACTATCTTTGTCAAATTTTTTCAATACGTTTTCTTTTTTTTTTCTGCTGCCAATTTCCTTTGTAGAAATAGTATATTCAGCTTTCTTCATAGCTGTTTAGTTTCTTTAACCACAATTGCCACTCTCTCCTTTTTGTTTATCTATTACGTTATTTATAACTCATGAAGATAACAATAAAAAGATAGGAAAATCATTTTCAGCTCAGGGGTGATCTTTTTCATCAATTAACATAAAAATTTTAATTTTTCTGTTTATAAAATTTTTAGTCATACTCCTAATGTTTATATATATTTGTTCTATGGAGTTTCAAACAAAGAATTACGTTAAAGCGGCAATGTTTTCTTTAATGCCAAACATTTTGCTAATTGATTTAAATATTATTTTAAATCATGTTCATATTAAACGGAATTACTTTTTTACTGCTTTTCAAAAAGCCACAATCTTTAAAAAGTTAAAAAGTATTGTCAAATTACAGCAAAGTCACTAAATAAATTTTGTCGCAAAATACTTTATAGGACTATAAATCTCATAATGGGGGTAAAAATTTAATATGAGATTTTACTGGGGAGTAAAAAGTAGGGAAGACGGGGGCGCATTGATAACAGGGTCAGTATGATCTTTTACCTTTTACTCGTTTACTTTTGCCTTATTTTGACAGAGATTGCAATTAAATTAACCATTATAATACCCTTTATTGTTTAACCGTAATATTTTTGATGAGATTAACTTCTGCGTTAAGAAAATAAAAAATAGAGTTTTTCATCATGAAAAGTGATTTTTTGAAAGTAGTAAACAGTTTTAAATCAATTTTTAATTAGATTTTCGTATGACTTTACAACCATTTTATTGTAAACTCATATGTTTTAAGTTTATAATAAATTTGTTTTTTTGAGTTGGTTACAATATTTACAGAAGTTATTGCCATCAATATATCAACTGCACATATCGGGGCGCATTGATCATTGACTATGCGGGGTTCATTGATCAAATAATCAAAGTGCCCAATATAACTTATATTATAAGACTTGTTTTTTGTTTAAATTTTATTCATTTAAACGAATGGCATGTACTTATGACGAATAAAAGAATTTTATATAAATTTTTAAAATTTATATAAATATATTAATAATATTAGTTTTAAGTTTTACATAAATTTTACAACTAATTTACATAATATTATTAAGTAAAAAAAACTTTATTTCAAACAATTATTTTATTTAAAATTTTTTTTTTTTAATTTTCAGATCTTTAAATGGTTAGGTATAGAAAAAAAAAACAAACAGAGTACTTATAACGAATAAAAAAATACTTTCGTCATAAGTACTGGCATGTACTTATGACGAATAAAAAAATCTTTTATTCGTCATAAGTACATGCCAGAGTTGCTCTATCATGTGATAGAATGAAAGCAGCTGTTAATGAAGTTTTAGAGGGCAGACCAGTGAACTTTATAGCTCGCAAATTTAGCATAAATTTAATGACTTGAATGAAAAGATATTGTTATAAAAAGAAGCTCAATCAAAATGAAACTTTTAAGCCTAATTACAACAGTAAACAAGTTTTTACTGCAGAAGATGAAAAAAGTTTGTCAAGTTATTTACTACTTGCATCAAAAATGAACTATGGACTTTTAAGTCAACATAACTATTGGCATATAAATTTTCTGTAAAAAATAATAAGATCTGCCCATCATCATGAATCAAAAATAAAATTTTTGATCCATGATGATGGGCAGATCTTATTATTTTTTACAGCATCAGGGATTGATTGGTTGCAAGGTTTTATGAAAAGACAACCTGAGTTGGTTTTACAAACACCTCAAGCAACTAGCTTTGCTCGATCAACTGCTTTTAGCCGACACACTGGAGTAGAACTTTTTTCAAAATCTAAAGTCATTCGATTTATGCTTTTAAATGCTATTATTCGATTTATGCTAAACAGTAAGAAATTGATATAAATTTGACCCTTATTGCATATATAACGTTGATGAAACTGGTTTAAAAACGGTACAAAAGCCATTAAAAGTGTTAGCAGGTAAAGGAAGTAAACTTTAAAGTAGTAGGAAGAATAACACCTGCATAACGAGAGGCATTAGTAACTGTATGTTGTCCTTCAAATGCAATCGGATACTCTATTCCTACACAATTTGTTTTTCCTAGGGTCAAATTTTATGACTACATAATAAAGAAAGGTCCTCCTGGATGCGTGGGATTGGAAATTCTTTTGGTTGGATGAACTCAGATTCAAAATTTTGTGAGGTATTCAAGCTGTTCTCATAAATCTCAAGTTTTTTTACTTCCTGACAGCCATAAAAGTTATATTTCTGTTGGAGCTTTGGATCTAGCAATTCAACATGTAATTACAATGCAAAGTTTTCCTCCACATTACATTAAATTGAAACCATTGGATTGAAATTTTAAAGTCTTACCCGATAGAACTGTTTTTGAACCATTGAAAAGGTTTTACAACGCTACGTGTGACAATTGAATGGTCACAAATCCAAGACTTATGACCATTTACGATATTATTTCAAAAGTTCTTGAACCTTATACAGAAGCATTCTCACCATCTAATATACAAAAAAGATTTTAAGTAGCTGGCATTGAACCATTTAATCCAAATTAATTTGAAGATGTTGAATATTTACTATCATCAGTTTCAAATCGTGCTGCTTCAAATGCAGTAAACACAATTCTTGTGGAACCTGAAATGACTGTAGCACATGTTGATGGCATGGAGCTTGAAATGCATGAAGTACATTATGAAACAAGTTTTTGATCAAAATGTCACCAAGCATTGCTTTGTTACTTTCACCTGAAATTTTAAAGCCTTACCCGAAAGCATCTGCAAGAAAAAAAAGCGTTAAAAGTAGGCAACTAAAAACAAGGATCTTAACTGATATTCCAATCAGAAATGAAATTCGTTTGTCAGAAAAAAAGAAAACTCTAAAACAAATCAACCAACAAAAGAAACTCATCACAAAAGATAAAAAAAGGGAAGAAGTTAAAAACAGCTTCACGACTTGACTTTGATGATATTTGACTTTGAATAATGATGATAGTATAAAATGACAACCTTCTATTCTTTAGTCTTAATAAAAGTCTTGTATGAATATTATATATTCTTTGCAAACTTAAAATACTGCATTCTTATAGACTTTATACGCTTTATATTTTGTAAAACTTTACACATTATATGTTAGTAGTATATAACGAGCTTATTTTTATAGATAGAATTGTGGTCATTCTTCTAATAAAAATTTATTCTAATAAAAACTTTATACTCTGGTGTGTATTGGGTTGTAATGATATATATTTTTTATAATTTCACTTTTTTTTAGATATATTATATAATTTACACTAATACCCTTTAACTAAAGCATTATAGCACTTAGGTATAGCAGTATTAAACATGTAAACAATGCTACTCATATAAGATCAAAGCACCCCAAGTCAGAGATCATAGTAAATAGTCATTGATCTTTTGCAAGGGTTATTGTAATGTTGAAATATATAGTGTTCATCAATTTTTTGTATTAAAGCATTTATTTTAACTTGAAGACATAAATAAGTTTTTATATCGGGTTGTTCGCAGTTTACAAAATACTTCTACGGCAATCAATTTGCCCCTATCTCCCCAATGAGATTTTTGCTGGGGAGTAAAAAATTAATATGCGATTTTTACTGGGGAGTAAAAAAAAACGCGGGAGTAAAAATTTCAAATTATACCGAAAAAAAGTTTCAAATAATAAATAAAATAAAAATAAATGTTGTAGAATATAAAATTACAATAAAAATTATTAGTTATCAATAATTTTTAATTTGGTAGACCATAATCAATAAACTTATTTTAGACCAAGCCCAATGAGGGAATTGGTCGTCCAATAGACGTCTGTTAGATGTCTTGCGACTTCCGCTGTTCACTGGTAATGTCAAAATATTGTTTTTAAACGTATCTTGTTCAAAATTGTCAAAATAATATTATGAGTTAATTTTACACTATTTTAAGTTTGAGATAACAAAATCAGAAAAAAGCTTGTTTGCAGAAGGATAAAATATCCTTCTGCAAACAAGCTTTTATCCTTTTTTTATCCAAGGATTTAAAAGCAATTTTGTTTTGACAAATTTTTTAGTCTTTGGAAAAATTTTGTTATAAACTTTGTGAAACTTGCTGAGAAAGCTTGCTTCTTCGACAACATTAATTTACAGGACAACATTACTATTCGAAAAAGTTGAATCAAAGTTTTTAAAACAGATTAAATGCAGTTAGTTTCTGGTACTTTTTATCATTACTTTCCAAGGTTTATTTTATAGCGGCCCATCTACTTTCCAACGAGTGTTTGCAATCCAAACACTCGTTGAAAAGTAAATGTGTTGAGTACGTTCGCCTGTTACCGTCTTCACGTGTTTAATACGTGGCGTTAGGCACATGAAAATCACGTCACTAGTTCTGTGTTGTATTTCATTTGCAACACGTGCTCGATACGAGATTCCTTAAGCTTGGTTTCCAATAGTTGTAGAAATGTCTTACAACAGTTGTACAACATACCTTTGATTTGTTGTGCGGTAATTTGTTGTGCAACGTTGTGTTTCCATTATAATGAATTGCCGCTAATTTTTTAAATAATAACAAAAAAAAATGGCCGCCACTAGAAACTATGCTACTCAAAACTATCGACTTTTTGTTATACTTTTAATTTTAAAACGCCGAAAAAGGATAAAAAAAAGAAAACATCAGTTTTGGGTGAGAGAACTATTTAAAAAACGTGTTCAGCAAGGTGCATTTAGTTCTTTGGTGAAAGAAATGAAGCTATTTGATAGAGAATTTTTTTTATCGATATTTAAGAATGTCTCCTGACAGACTTGAACATCTTTTGTCATTAATTGGATCTTCATTAACGAAAAAGTATTGTCCCAGTAGAGATTCTATATGTCCGTCGCAAAGATTAATTATAACAATTCGATACCTTGCTACAGGAGAATCACAACAAACTCAGTCATTTTATTTTCGAGTTGGCAGAGCTACAGTTTGCCATATAATTGAAGAAACTTGTTGTGCAATATGGAAAGTTCTCAAGAAAGTCTTTCTACGAGCCCCAAATGACGTAAAAGAATGGCAAAATATTATTAAAGAGCTTGATCAAGATTGGAACTTTCCACAATGTATAGGAGCTATAGATGGAAAGCATGTACGCATTGAAGCACCTGCAAAATCTGGATCTTCTTTTTATAACTACAAAGGGTTTTACAGTATGGTTTTATTAGCAATTTGTGATGCTAAATATTGTTTCACAATGGTTGACATTGGGGCTTATGGAAGGGATAATGATGCTGCAGTTTTAAATGCGAGCACGTTTGGGAGAGCATTTAATAAGGGTTATTTTAATTTACCAAAAATTTCTGAATTTGATCCTAAAGTTCCACCGGTCCTTGTTGGAGATGACATATTTGCACTTAAACCATGGTTAATGAAACCGTACCCAGGTAAAAATCTTACTGTTCAGCAAAGAGTTTTTAATTATCGCTTATCTAGAGCACATAGAACAATCGATATAGAAATACAATAAGAAATACTTATAAAGATTATTTTAATTCATGTGAAGGAAGCCTTTCGTGGCAAATGGACTATGTTCAATCGTGTGGCCACAATCCAGTTAATAACTAGAATGTATGTAATAAACAAAACTTCCTAATAAAAGAAAATATGTTATATTTAACAAACCAATAGTTTACTTTTTTTTTTATAGTTAAAAGATATACTTCAACAGTTACCTAATAATTAATAAAAGATTAACATTTTATACCTCCATGATTTTCTAAAATCATGGAGGTATAAAATGTTAATCTTTTATTTCCACATCAATAGACTTAACAAAATAGTAAGCTAAATTTAGTCTATTCCAATGATTAATCAAAAGTAACTTCACATCTAATTTTACTTAAAATGTTATGTTTCTTGCATCAATAGGTTAAAAAGAACAGTAAGCCAGAATGTGTCTTTTTAAACAAATTATCAACAGTTACTTCATAGTTTATTTACTTCTAAAGTACAGTTTTTCCACATTGACCAGTTAAGTAGAGTAATAGGCTAGATAGTTTCACCTCTGTCTGGAAACTCTAATTTAAAAAGTAATGTTTGTATTTGAACTTTAGCCAAGGCTTTAGAATAGTTGTTTAATCGCTTAAGCTGCGGAACTAATGATTTCATAAATAAATAATCTTCATCCTGCTCTTCAAGATTCGGAGTTTCAATATTGGAGTTAATTTTTTCTAATGTTTTCACTAAGGTTCTATCAAGTAAATCATCAGAATCCAACTTTTTTCTTTTTTTTTTGTTATTAGCGTGAATTGTTGACTCACTTGACTCTCCTTGCACGCAAGTATTTATACAGCTGTTTTCTGTGGTCACCTCTTCAGATATATGATCATTACTAAATGGATGATGAGTATTTTCAACTTGCTCACATACCATGTCAATGTTTTCTTCCAAATTCGATGTTTCTAATCTGGAGTCTGAAGGTAAACAAATACTGGTTGTTGTTTCGCGATGTTCTATAAAAGTATTTAGCCAATCGAGCTGAAGAAACTGAGGTGGAACTGAGTTCCTTCCAGAACCTGATGGAATATTTTTTTTTGATTTCAGCCACCTTCCATAACTACTTCGAATGCTTTTATATTTCTCTTCCGCTTGATTAGGAGATAAGTTTGAAAGACGACCAACTTCTTCCCATGCATTTTTCTTTTTCCATTTATCTTTAAAATCTTTATTAAACTTGTCATACAATACTGGAAATTTTTGAACTTCATTCATAAAAGCTGCTTTAGATAGTTTTTCAAACACACATAATGGAGTTGTCGTCATGTTTTGTAAAAAATAAAGATGTTTATTAACTTTACAGTTTTTGTGCAGTTTCCAATAAAAAATTAACTGCGCGACCAAAAAAACGGTTGCAGAAATAGAATTTTTTCAATACTCACAACCGGAGTTGTACAACATGAGTTTTGTTGTACAACCGACGTAAAGTTGTGCAACTTACGGTATAAAATGTTTCCATTATAAGACAAAGGTGTTGTACCACTGTTGTACGACATTTCTACAACTATTGGAAACCAAGCTTTAGCCTAAAATAATCATATAAGCAACAAAGCATTTTTTTAATTTTGTTTACATTTTAGTTATCTGCGAAAATTCTTAACTTTCGCGAGTTAACTAGAAAAAGTTAAAAATATTTGAATTTAAAAAGAAAGAAAAAAAACGATAATGGTTTATTACTACAATTCAATTTTTTTACTTTTTATATACTTTTAATATACTTCTTAAAATTATGTAAGAATTGTGATAGGAATGCAGTTGTTATTATTTTCAAACTTAATAGACGATATTCGAAATTAATTTTAAAAGGCGAGAAATATTTTTCCGTGCGTTTTTACATAATAAAAAGTAGATATAAACCATGCGAAGTGGAAATAAGTGATAAGGTAAACAAATTAGTTATTAAGATATCTAATCACCAGTTCGCAATTTTTAAAAGTTTGCTTTTAAAACAAGAATAATATATATATATATATATATATATATATATATATATATATATATATATATATATATATATATATATATATATATATATATATATATATATATATATATATATATATATATATATATATATATATATATATATATATATATATATATATATATATATATATATATATATATATATATATATATATTTAAAAAGGGGTTAAAGTAGGGAGGAATGCAAGGGAACGCTGTTCCTCCTTAGCCAATAAATGATAAAACCCTTCCGCTTCTCTCAATATTTCTCAATATTTTTTAACAGAACTATTTATTGTTTGTAATATTTTGTTTCTCTTTGAACACCAGAAGTTAGCTTGTTTCAAAAGTTTTTTTCTTAAGATAGTCATTTATTAAAGGCATTTGACATAAGCAAATTGTTATTAGCAAATTGAAATTTTGGTTGTCACCCGAGACCTCAAAATACATCAAATATGCACCTAACAAAAATGCACCTTCATCAAAATTTTGAAAGACTGATTCCGTACTCGAATGAGGTATTTCACATCCCTTTGAACATCCACTTTAAACTTTTTAACCTTAATTTGTTATTTTACTATAACTCATTTTTTAAATCAATATATTGGGTTACTTATAATTTTACAAAACTTAGTGCCTCTACCATAACAGAACGTTTTGTATGAATACTATAACATTTTTTTTTAATTTGAAGCCAAATTATATGGACAGGACTAAGGTATCACATAATTTTTTTGCGTTTTTATATTTAATACCTATGATGCTTTCAAATCCTGCAAAAAAAAATTGTGTGTAACTCTTAGCTGTTGTAAATAACGAAATATTTTTTGTTTTTTTAACTATGATATTAACGGCACAGTGCAACTTTTTCATATTTTTTTGTAAATGCTTTTAGATATTGTCTGATAATTGTCAGTTAAGTGCAACTTCTTGCCTTGCCAAAAAAAATTGATTCAAAGGTGGCAAATACTAAATTTCTGAAAATTTTTCAAAAAATCTGAAAATTCAAAAACCAGATTCCGAGTGAACTAAAACTTTTCTCTATATTTTGATTAACATATAAAAAATTCAAGCAACTGGAGGGATTCACTTCCACTGGATGCCTGATTCTTACAAAAAACAGCTATTAAATACTTTTGCCTGACCTTTGTACAGCCTTCTTTTATTGATGCAATTGTGTTGCAAGTTTTGCATGTTACAGTTTTGTTTTGTAATTTTATTTTAATTAGTTTTTGATTTGCTTTAACAGTAGGACTGCTTTCAAAATTTAAAACTTTAAATGAAGTATCATCAATGAATTTTGCACTTCTTTATGTTACAAAGTTTAACAATATAACTATGGTCAGGCTTGTGGAGCCGTGGAGCCAGGGAGCCGCTGTTTTTTGGTGGAGCTGGACCCGCAAAAATCGAGTGGCTCTCAGATCTTGTATTTTTTTTTTAAAATAAATAAAATTTTTTGCAGATAAACTTTGTTTATTTATTGTTTAACTGATTTGTTGAATGAATTATTTATTGAGTTTCTATATTTTTCAAATATTTTTTCTAACAGTTATGGTCTTGCCAAAACATAATAAAAATGAATATTTTAAAAATATTATGCTCAACAAAATACTATCCTTTAATAGTATTTCTTAATATGCTTTATTAAAAAAAAAGTAAATTATTTATGAAAACATTACAGTATTGCATACATTGCTTAATACAGTGTTTCAGTAAAATTTAGAACCGCTTACATTTTTTTTCAATACTCAACAGAAAAACTTGAATAGAAATTAAGCGGATTAAGATTTTTTAATTATTTTCTCTAAATTGTTTATCAGATATGATTTTAATTGAAATAAAAAAAATTGCTAATTGGATTTAAATTAAGACTAAGTAATTAGAGGTAATTTTCTAAGCTGATATAAGTTATCTATTAAATTTAGCACATGACTTTGAAATCACATATCATAAAAAGTTGTTTATTTTTGAATTTGAAATTTTGTGTATTTGTTCATTACTATATAAAGGATATGTTACAAAAAAAATTTCTAAAAAATTCAAATTAGAAATAAAGTTAAGATAGTTGGTACATTTTTGGTAAAAAGATGGGTAAAAAAGCAGTAGATGATACAACTAGATGGCAGATTGTTGCATTAAAACAAAATAAAGATAAATCTGACACACAAATAGCAAAAGAGTTGGGTGTTTCACGAAAATGCGTCTCAACAACGATAAAAAACTACAAATCGAGAAAGAGTGTCAAAGATATGCTGCGCTCTGCTAGACCAGAAAATCTTAGTACCCGAGACAAAAACTTCTTCATACAAAAGGTTAATGCAGAACCTAAAATTACTCCCCAAGAATTGGCCGAGGATTTCAATAGCTCGTTCAGAAATCATAGTGTTAGCTATGAAACGGTAAGAAAGGTTTTAAAAGAAAAAGGAATCATTTCGTACATTGCTGCTAGGAAGCCACTTTTGACAGTACGAGACTGGTTGAGACGAGTGAAATGGTGCCGAGAACATGCCAGTTGGTCAGTAGAAGATTGGGCGAAGTGTATTTTCAGTGATGAATCCAATTTCGAGGTCATAAAGCGCAAAGAACGAGTTTATGTCAAAAGAAAGAAATGGCAGAAGTATGACACGCGCATGGTATCACCAAGAATACAAGGCGGAGGAGGGTTGGCAGGAGTCTGGGGTTGCATCTCTCATAAAGGTATTGGTCTCTGCAATACATACACCAGTTGGATCAATCAATATAACTACAAAACAACTCTGGAGCAGCGTTTAATTCCATCAGCCCGAGAATTTTTCAGAAGACGCAAATGGATTTTTCAGTAAGATGGGGCTCCTGCACACACTGCCAAGTCGATAAAAGCCTGATTTTCAGAGAAGAAGATCCAAGTGATGCCCTGGCCTGCCTGATCACCTGATTTGAATCCGATTGAGAATCTTTGGGCCTGGATGGACCGCCAATTAATGCACACCAGGCTGACGTTGGTTGAGTACTTAAAGAAAGCAATAGAATAGACATGGAAGAGTATTCCAAAAGAGTTCTGCATGAAATTGATTGAGTCTATGTCTAGGAGAGTTCTTTCATGTATAAAAGCTTGCGGTGGTCATTTTAAATATTGAAATTTGAATTTTTTTGAAATGTGTTATATTTAACTTATTTTTTTTACTACCCTTTTTTATGTCTACTTGTTTTCTTTCATTTTTTTTATTTTTTATGTTTTTTTGCTATTTTTTTTACTTATAAAAAATTATAAAACATACCTTATTTAATAAAATAAAAAAAAAATAATTGAAAAATCTTAATCCGTTTAATTTCTATTCTAGTTTTTCTGTCGAGTATTGAAAAAAAATGTAAGCGGTTCTAAATTTGACTGAAACACTTTATTGTATTTTTATACTGACACTGTGATTTTAAATATTTGATGCGCGATTTAGTGATCAAAGTCTATTCTTATCTTATACTAAATTATTCCAAAGCATGAGATCGTTAAATTTGGAACAATGAATTTTGTTTTAAAACTTGTCACTAAATTTTTTTTTTTTGATCTGGAAGAAAGAGTAGCTTTAAGGATAAGAAAGCAGCAATTAGTATTTGACGATCATTCACGCAAAATCCTGGCTTATCAAACAGAGAACAACCCAAAAGGTATAAAGTTTTTTAAAGATTAAATTTTGGCAAGCAATATGCAGATGTGGCTTGAGATCTAGAGTTTTTGTCTCATCATTAACTTTAAACTCAGATATTTTCATCAAAGAATACTTGCAAGCTAGACTTTTGCAATTTTATTGAAGTCACAATGTCTCCTGTTGAATCTGGCCTAATCTTGCTTCTTGTCATTATTCTAAGAAGAGTGGTACAGTCCAAGGGCATCAAATTCATACTAAAAAACTTGAATCCATCAATCTGCACACAGTTCCATCCTATTTAAAAATTTGGGGGAATTGGCAAAGAATATTTGCATAAAACTGGCAAAACATTAAATACAGCTAAAGATTTGATTAGAGAGTGGACATTAGTAGGAAAAAAAAATTGTCAAAAAAAAGACACTGTGCAAAAGTTGATGTCCTCGATTAGCGTAAATGTTTGCTTATTTATATGAAATAAGGAAAAATATTAAAATAAAAAGCACTTTTATAATCTTCAAGTTCCTTAGATTAAAATAAATATTTTTTGTAGTTTTTGCATTAATTAAACTATTTTTCATTTTTTTTTAGTTTTTTATTATTTTGAATTTAACGATTGCATGTTCTACCCAGCAAGCACGGAACATGCAAAAGAGGTCTTTTAAACATCTTTAGAGCGTTTTGAAAGTCTTTTGAATGTTTAAAATACGTCTATTTTAGGTCCCATGCCCAATGAGTATCCAGTGGACACAGGACTCAGTGAGGGAGTAAGAAAGACGTCTTTTAAACATCTTTTGAATATATTGGATGTCTTTTGAATGTTTTAGATGTTTTTGAGACGTTCAAAAGACGTCTTTTTTTGGTAGCGTGCCCCTGAGTAAAATTAGAACTAAAATTTGAACTGAATATTCTAGTTTTAGGTAAATAATGTTTGGAAAAAAAGTTTTTATTTACTTAAAACATTTTTCTTTTCAAATATAATATAATAGAGTAGTGATAGTAATAAAATAACCTTTTAATTATGAGAGTTGGTAAAAAACTAATTGCTGTAATTGGTATAGTTTTGGGTTAGCAAATGTGATAAAAAAAAATATTCCAAGACTTGCAAATTTTGTTCATAAAGTTCAGGAGTTGGAACCGAGCCGTGAGCCGAACCGGAGCTGGATATTTCTTAGGAGTCAGAGCCAAGCTGTAAAAAAACAGTCAGCTCCACTAGCCTGACTGTTTTTTTACAGCTTGATGTGTGGATTTATCAAGTTTATAAAAAGTAATCTTGTGTGAAAACATCTTAAAAAGTAATATTATTTAAAAATGAAGTTGGCCGAATACCTAAACAAAATAGATCCAGATCCCTGGGTATTCTAATCTGGATCTTCTATGCTATAATTTGAATCTGCATTTATTATCAAACACTTATCTGCTTTAACTTTAAACCTTTTATTTAATACCAATATGTTCACAAATATCTTGAGGTAAGATTGAATAAGTTCTTATATTTTTATAAGATATACCAGCACATAAGTAGCTCCATTTGTCAAGATATCATTGGAGCAAGGTATAGTGGTAAAGGTATGGTTTGTAGCAATTGTAACTCCATTGTTTAAAAATGGCTATATTACAAAGTCAACTATGTACAAAACTTTCCTTCACTTCTCTACCATATAAAATAATAAAAAAATTATTAAAGGCAAAAAAAATAATTGAAACTAAAGATTTCCTTATTTGCACTGCATCCCATAAATTTCCCATTGATGTTTTTCTTCTTGATTTTTTCTAATGGGGCATTTTTAAAGCATGTACACAGTAAAACCACTGGTTTATGAATCCCCCTTGTATGCACTTGTAAGCTTTAGTAAGACCTCCTCATTCTACTGACACACATTTTTTATTACAAATCAAACCCCCTTTTCCCTACACATATCACATTGTTATTATTAACTAACCCCCTTCCCCTACACAGACACATTTTTCAAAATATTAAAAACAAAAAAAACTTTATTTAAAAAAAAATGTCAAAAAAATTTATTCTAGTTAATTCTTTTTAATAACATTGTTTTTTAAAAACTTGTGAAATTTAATGCCAACAGCATTGAATTTCACAAGTTTAAAAAATTATAAAAAAAAAAAAAATTGAAAAAGAGGTACAGAACGAGAGATAGTCAAACCAGTTTTTAGATTCCCCCTCCCCTATACCTGCGTACGTACAAGAAGGTCCCTAACAATGTTCCTCCAAAAAAGGTTTATTAAAAAATTAAAAAAATCTTTTGAAGAATAATTGAAAAGATTGATCAATTATTTTAAAATCTTTATATTCTTTGTTTTCATCTGCAACAATAAAAACGATACAGGGTATTATTTTATCTTGATTATTTTTTAATTGGCCTTAATAAATCAAAATTTAATAAGTTGTTATTATAGAGCACAACTGGAAAAACTAAATATTACAAAGAACATATTAAAACTAATCTACATATTAAAAAGATTTACTTGTGTAGAGTTAGGAACAATCTTTTAAATTGTATAAATGTCTTTTTTTCAAAAGAGCGCTCTGAGTTTTTTTTTTTATGTCATTCCATCAGAATGGAGTCAGGTTAGTAGTAGTGTTTTGCAAAGCTCAGTTTAATCCAACACTATTTATAGTCTTTATCAATAATTTCCATAACACAGTGTCATAAACATAACATAAATTTATGGTGACACTACTCCTCAGTGTAGTTAAAAATTTAGGAAGCATACTTTATCTTCATGTTGTCATTAATAACATTGCCAATTAGGGTCAATTATGGATCATGCAACTTAACACTAAAAAATTAGGCTTATGCTTATCAACCAATCCAATTCTGTTCCTCACATCTATTTTATTGATGAAAACAACTCAAATGATTCAAATTAATCCTGCAAGAATCAACAATTTTTGAACTGATGACTTAAGGTACTGTTTACAATCCCTGCTATGGCAAACAAAATGTAAGTATTCTAAAACACATTTTTGTTAACTAAATATCTGAAAAAACCTCTGGGATCTTATCTAAAAGTTTAAATTTGAAAACAAAACTGCCTTTTTTTGTTTTAATTATAAGTATAATACCTATAAAAAGTTTGTGTCTAACATTGTCTTGCTAAGCGGAATTATTTGAATGTGAAAGAAATTGAAACAAAACTTGTATTACACTCATTTTTTTTTTACAAATATCTTTACAGTCATGAAATGTTAGTAAATTTTTTTTCTCACAATTATCACTTTTTACAGTCATAAGATGTTAGCAAATTTTCTTTTATTATTATGGATTAAATAACATAAAAAAAAAAAAGATTATACATGAGAGAGAGCCGATTTTATATGAATAGATTTTATACTAAGGAATAGATTTATAATGAATAGATTTTATATGAAGGCTGACTTTGATTTAATTAGTAACTAATTTGAATTTAATTAGTATTGCATCAAATAAAAAAAATACGTTTTCTATAAAAAAAACAAGTAATTAAATTTTAATCTTAAACATTTTTACTTTTAATTTTTTTTTTTATATAAAATTTTAATTTTTTTTTTTATATAAAAGATAAATTTGTTTGTTTCCCTGTATAAATTTATATATATATATATATATATATATATATATATATATATATATATATATATATATATATATATATATATATATATATATATATATATATATATATATATATATATATATATATATATATATATATATATATATATATATATATATATATATTTATATATAATTTCTTTTTTTAGATACAAATGAATGTTCAGTTAACAAAGCTTGTAGTTGGCCTTATGGTGTTTGCAAAAACACTGTAGGTAGTTTTATTTGCTCATGCAGTGCTGGTTGGTCACTAAGTTCAACTAATGACAGCTGTGTTGGTAAATTTATGTTAACTTTATAGTTTTGGAAAGTTAATATATTTATTTTCACTTTACCTTTTCTACCAAGGTGTCAAAATTAGGAAATTATTAAATTCTAAATTTAAACACTATTTAAACATATGTCATAAATAACCATTAAGCCTGATTTTGTTGTCAAGTTTCACTTAATAAAATTTTTATAACATTCTTATCCTCTTGAAATATATTTGAAACTAAAAAATTTAAAAAGTTCATGCTCTCAGTTTGAGAGCAAAAAATTGTTTTAAATTAAATAAATTGTTAAAAATTGAAACGATGACCTAATAGAAAAGTTTTGATAGAAAATGTTTAAGGATTATTTATAGCAAAAATGTGGATTAAAAATTTTATTTGAATTTAATACACACCTAGTTTATGTTTTTCTTTTTGGAAAATTTTTTGTTTGTATTGTCGATAATATAAAATATAAAATTGTTTTCTCTTTCACAAAAAAATAAACTGAAATGTTTTATTTCATGTTCCATTATACTCCATAAAAATCTGCACAGCTAGAATATGGATCATGTTTTAACAGACATACAGTCAAAGACAAATTCAGGCAAGATTATGCTCTAAGTAAAACAAACAACTCTTCAATAAGTTTTTTTTGCATATAAAACAACAACAAACAACAAAACAAATAAAATTGAAAAAAAAAAAGTTTTATGTAACACACATTTAAATCTCATCTAAATAAATTTAAATTCGAAACAGGTATCATCTACACTTTTACATGAATACAATTAAAAAAGATTGGATCATGTTTTAACAGCTCTACCTTTTAAAATAAATTCAGGCAAATTTATTCTTTGAGTAAAAACTAACAACTCCTTTGTTAGTCCATTAATTAATATTAAATCAACACACAAACCTAACACCTGCACATTTAACAACAAATAAATTGCTAACTTCTTTTGCAAATGAATTTGACACTACATGGTGTCTGTAAGTTTAGGGAAAACAGGAAAAAGTCATGGAATTCAGATATTTGCAAAAAAATTAGAAAATGATCAGGTAAATTATGACAATTTTCAAAAAATTTGGAAAAATGGTTCTTCATTAAACTTTAAGCTAAGTAAGTTAAACAAAAACAGTTTTTAAGTTAATTTTTGATGTTAAATATACCTCTAATTTGTATTTGAAATTATTTACATTTGTTGACATAAAATTAACGACTTAAATTTGCAGTTTTGTTTATCAGGAGTTTGTGTCTCGGTGTAAACTTAGTTTTTTCTCTACTGTATTTTTATTGTGGTTTTTGTGATTTTGTGTGTGATTTTGAGAAAGTTTGTTTGTTTAAAAGTTACACTTTTTTGGTTTTAATTGAAAATTTTAAATACTTGAACAAGATCTCTTTTTTGTCTTCTTTCTGACAATGTTGTTAAATTTAGTGTCTGTAAGCAGTATTGGTACTGCAGACTTCCTATATCAGTGAAGTATCCATAAATTTTTTGGGCATACTGGTCTAAAAATCCTGTCTACCTTGGAGGACCTTTTTTTTTTTATTTCCTACTCAAATTTAAACATAATTATTTGTCTATAATATATAACTCGTCCTAGTATTTTAACTTTTTCTAATTCAAATTTAAATAATTAACAAAAATAATGTTACATTTATTACAGAATGACGGCTTTAGCTCCAACATCAATTTGTTGCTAATTGCTAATTTATTTAACTAACTCATTTACTTGCTCTATTCGCTTTCTAATTATAAATTATAATTAATACTAAATATTAAATTATTAAATTGAAGTTATTAAATTAAATTGTTAAATTAAAAATATTAAATATTAATAACTATAAATATAAAGAGTATGATTTCATAAACAAGCAATATCTATAACGTTTAATAAACAATATTTGTATGTCTCTTTTGTATATACTTTACATAGGGTATTTATTGCATAACAAGGTCAATTCGTTCAAAATTTTAATTACTTCATTCAAAAATTAATAACTTTTTTTTTCTGGTTCTACTTTTACTTTTCAAATCAAGTTTTTTGGTGCGAATATTAAAATGTTATTATGTTTTAAAAACTTTTATTAGTTTTATTATTTAAAATATTTTAAATACAATTTTACTGTTATTTAAAATGAAAAGTTTAAATCTCATATAGGTTAATCGCTTTAAAAATTATGTTATGAAAACATTGGCGTAGGAGAAACTCAAATTAATGTATTTTAAAAATGTTTTTTGAAAATGATAAGCGTTTTATATTTTAATCCAATCAAGTTGTGCGTTTTACATTTTATTCCAATTACAACATATTCTATATTTCATCAATATGAATTTGAATTAAGCATTCTGGTTGGCTTAAAATACATTTATAATGTATTTTAAAAGTTGTTTTTCAAAAGTTGGTTTTTCTAAGCGACATTACTATCATAACAAATGATTATATAAAATTGTTTTAAATTGAGTTTGGGCTGAGATTTGGGGGCCCATACCGGTATACTGGTATCAAAATCGGCCTAGATACATCGCTGTATATTCTTTGCCATCCTTGTCATTCTGTGCTGTACTTTTTCTAATATTTTAATGTCACCTTTGTAGTTTGGTGACCAAACTGGTGTTGCAAATTCAATCAGAGGTCTAACAAAAGTTGTTTATAATTGCTTAACAAGATGCTGATCTAAATGGACCAAGGCGATTTTTATCATACCCATTATTGCTTTTGATGAACATGTTACTTTGTGCTTCTTCCATTTCAGTGATGTATCAAAATTTACACCAAATCACTTTCGTTTGTCAAATTGTTTATTTCTGATCCATTAACTGTGTAATTGAATTTAATGTTGTTTTTACCGTAATGCATAACCCCAAATTTGCTCTTGTTCAGTTTTATTAACCATTTTTCTGACCACTCTTCTATATTATTAAAATCTCTTTGAATTAATTTAGCACCCTTAACTGAATTTACTGCTGATAAGATTTTGGTGTCATCTGCATATATTTTTACTGTACTTTTGATTTTCTCTGGTATGTCATTGATGTATGCTTCAAAAAAGAATGACCCTAGTATGGATCCCCGCTTATGTTAAAATTTAATGCTTAGGTTATCGCTAAACCATGGATTTCTCTTGTGTTTGTGTTTTGCATTAACATTAATTTTTGGTATATATAAATTACTCAGATAGTTTAATATAAAAGGTATTGTATATTTGTTTTTGTTGTTGATTTATGGAAACAGAAGTTCCAGTTGATTGAGTTAACTTTTTCGCTTATTTTAGTGTAGTGTAGTCAAATTTATATTTTGTTCTGCTATTTTAGTGTAGTGTAGTCAAATTTATATTGGTGTTCTGCTACTCTGTTAAATGTTTAGTTCAAGATGTCAATACTAAATGCCCCTTGTTTGTACACGCCAGAGCTTCATGTGATTGTAGCTCAAATATTCTGTTACTGTCGTTGGTAAATATCAAGTCCAGTGTGTTTTTTAACTGTGTTTTTGACAGTTAAAAAGTTGTAATATTAACATGCTAAAATAAAAATTTGTCATTTTTTATATTAGTAAATATGCGTTTCTTTGAATTTTCTGTTTACACTCTCAACATTACTTTGAATTACTGTTTACGCTCTCAATATATCCACTATTCCAAATAATGTTTGGAAAATTAAAATCTTTTAGTGTTACTACATCCGCATATATTTTGTCATCTGCTTTATTTTATACACCATGTATAATTTGTCTAAGATCATTCATGTCTACTTGATCATTTGGTCTATATATACATCCAATGAGGTATTTGAAATTTCTAATTACAACAATGGCCTATATTTGTTCTATTTTGCTGTCCTGATTACCAATACTTATTTCATATGATGTGAGGTTGTACAAGTGTACAAGGCTATGTACAAGGCAACTCCACCACCTTTTTGCCCATCAGATCTATTTTTCTTGTATACGGTGTAACCTTCTAACTGTACAATGGATGATTTTCACTGAAACCATGTTTCAGTTATTCCAGCTATATTGACTTTATTTTATTCACACAAGATTCTAAATTTTTCCAATTTTTTCAAATTTTATTGCAATATTTTCTTTCTAAATCCAAATAAAAATTGTTATTTTGGTTTTAAGATTTTATCAGCAAAACTTGAATCATACTTTTTAACTTTACATATCTTATATCTATCACACTAATACTAATTTTATTTTTTAAAATAAAACAAAAATAAGTTATATTTTTTAAGCATTTACTTATTGAGGTTTTTGTTTGAAAAAAGTTGAAAGTTTTTTGATAATGATTTGGAACATTTAAATAATATGAAACTTATTATTAAAAGATTATTTAAGATATGTAAACACTCAGCACTTAAAGATCACTTTAATTATTTTGACTGCTTCACCTAAAAATCTAGTTTATTTTAATTTATAAACTCTTTTTAATTAAGTATTAAAATACTCTTTTATATAGGAGAATAAAAGCTAACTTATAAAGCACATGAAATATTCTTGAATACACAAAAAAACGTTTTGATTCCCGGATTTTTCCAGATATTTTTATAAAAATAATTTTCCAGATATTTCAAATATGACCAGGATAATCTATGATCTAAAGGGATCATCTGGTCTTCTCGCTGCATTTATTGTGTCTCTTAATTTTCTGAGCTCCATATTTTCATATTGCTCTGCTTGCAGGGGCATGCTGGCTCCAAAAAGCACATGTGGGATTTTTTCAAAAAGGTCTATATGTGCGGGGTTTTGCCAAATATGCTTGATTGGAAGGCCTACATTTGTATATGTATTTAAATCTTTTAAATATGTATTTAAATCTTTTAAAATTTGTGAATTTATATTTTTATAAAAGCAGTTAAACATTTAGGTGCTCCAAAAAGACGGTCTATTCACAGAACACCGCAGAAGTACATTTAACCCGGAAGTTCACGCCACCTTCCTTACCGTGATGCGAAAATATGTTCATAACTCGTTTCGAACCTGGATCTTTTGCTTAAAAAGCAAGCGCTCTAACCACTGTGTCATGGCCACAGTAAATTTATTTTAATTGGTTGTGGGGTTTTAAAATTTAACAAAAGTTTTATCAATATGAATATCTTTTCCATAATTTAAAATTGAACATAATTATTTCTCATAATAATCATTGGCTAACTTAAATGATTTTATCTATATTAACTTAAATAATTTTTATCTATTTATCTATATAACTGATATAATAAGCGATTTAAGTGGTGTAACGATCAATTATTTTTTCCAATATCAACTTTGTTTTGAGGCAAAAGTTACTAACGGTTGCATTAAATTTTGCAAAATACTAATATATATGCGCTTGAAGCCCAACAGTTTGAAT
Organism: Hydra vulgaris; assembly: GCF_022113875.1. Classification (NCBI taxonomy): domain Eukaryota; kingdom Metazoa; phylum Cnidaria; class Hydrozoa; order Anthoathecata; family Hydridae; genus Hydra; species Hydra vulgaris. The sequence continues at coordinate 6,325,252 of NC_061170.1, forward strand.
CAGAGGTTTGTTAAAGAATTAAACTTGTGGAATAAAAAATAAAACAATTAAATATCATTTGTGAATCATTTTTAGAATGTAGTAAAGGGTAAAAAATTCAGAAAAAAGGGTCTTCTAGGATAAATAGCGATAGGCCCAAACAGGATTCCTGCATAGCCTCTGAGGCCAGCACGCCACTGTCTGCTTGCATCATATCAGTTGAAATGTAAATACCTTTGTACTGTGGGTTCGTTTCTTTGCTCTGGCTAATATTCAGTTTCTCTCTGACTCGTCACTTAGTATAAATAATATTTTTTCCTGTTGTGCTTTTGGTGGTACAGTATTTATGCATGCTGTTGTGCCTCTTTGAAATCATTTTAGTCTTTTGACAAGCACTGGGTTGTTGGCTTCTCCTATATAGTTAAATATTTGACTAACTTGTTTCTCAGTTTCTGCTTGTTTTTCCTCATCGCTCTCAGTAACTGTTGCTGTGATAGCTGATATGATCATGTTTTCTTTCTTCTTTGTTTGTTTTTTTGTTCATATATTGCTGCGTTTACTTAGTGTAGTTTCTTGTTCTTTACCATCAATGACCATGTAACTGGTCTGCTAGTAACTGTTTTTTCAATTTGTCCTTGTTTTGTTTTATTTTATGATCTCAAATGTGCAATTTCATTTTTCAGTTGATTAATTTTTTCATAATTTGATTTATACAAATCTGTAATTCAGATGGATGTTCTTTTTTTGGCTTTGGTAATGTAATTTGCTAAAATTTGGTCAAGCATTGCTTTGGTAATATTTGTCATTCTTTTCTTAGCACACAGGAGCTAAAAAATTCCAGTATCTAATCCAAAAAGTCAAAATCCAAATGTTTATTTTATGTTAACTTTGTTTCTTATTTTTGTTAATGTAATAAAAGTTTTTACCTTGTTAATGTTTTTTATCTTCACAAAAATATGTCCTAACATAAAGTTTCATTTAGCAGTTAGTTAAATGAACTTCTTTTGAAACTTATGATATAGCTTTATTACAAAATATTACCCACAATTAAGTAGCCTGTAGTGGCCTGTAGCCTCCTCGTCTGTAGTGGCCTTCTCAGCCTTAGGGAGGTGATTTTACATTAAAAATAAATAATGATAATAAAAAACTTTAAATGTGGGGTGTATTTTTGTTTATATTTTTACAATTAAAGGTAATTTTTCCCAGAGAATGCAAGTATAATTTTTATGAAGTTGAGCTAATTTCAAGTTAAATGAGGGAAAACAAGTAGCGGATTAGAGAAAATCAGGGAAAAATCAAAGAAATCCACCTTAATATATTGGCAGACACCCTGTACTGTAAATGTTAGTAGTAAAGCTATATCATCAGTGAAAACCTCAGCTAATACAAAATAAAGTTTAGCTAATTGTATTTGTGAGAATGTAATTAGTCTAAAACTAAACTGGTAAAAGGTACTCAAAAACTCAGGCTACATAGTTCTCTGTTAAATGAAAAAGTGTTAACTACCCAGTTTAACACATGTGTTTTTATATTAATCAAACAAAAGAAATAGTTCTGCACTTGCTTCTGTTTGATTTGCTCTTTTTCTTACATTATTAGAAGTTATACTGTCATTAATCATGTCAAAATATTGAATTTGTTGTCTATTCAACTCTGTAATGAAAGAGTTTTAATTTATATTTATATTATTGTATTTTCTAATATTATGTTTCTATATTTATATTGTCATAACATAATATTTATATTGCTAATATAATATTTATATTGTCATATTTTGTGTATGTGAAATTAACTTGGAAAATGTAGAAAACATATTTAAATATATATTAAAATTATAACTGTCTCTTAAAATTTCAAATACCATGTCTTTTTCTATTTTATGAATCAAACAGCAAGTTTAGTGCTAATTATTTATAACTAGCTGTACAAACCTGTAAAATAGGTTATGATAAGTCTGTTCCATACCAATCATTTATTTTTTATATGGTCTTTTTATTTCAATAATTTTTGAAATCAATCATTGGTTTCAAAAATAAATAATAAATAGTATGATGAAATATTAAAAAATATATCTTTTTAACAAATTAACAAAAATTTACAAATCAAAGATAACGTAACAATTAATTTTATTTTCTATATTGCATAAATATTTCATATGATAAATCTAAAACAAAAAAAGAAACATAACATCATAACATTAATACAAAAGTTTGACCTTAGCATAAGACATTACTAAGTACACATAACTTTATACTAATTATTAATAGACACTATTATGTGTTTTCCAACACATAATAGTGTTGGAAAACACATAATAGTGTTTAGTCAAACAAAAAGGTTTGACAACACAACCAAGCTCTAAAGCAGTAACTTACAGTCAAAAAATTAACATGTGACATGTTTTTTTTTTAGATTCACATTAACTCAATCAAATGTTTACTCTTGACTTTCAGTAATTGACAATGAATAAGTCAATCAGACAGGAAACTGATACCATTTTAGAACAAAAGGTAAAATAGAATCTGATAGAGCCAAGTGAATTCGAGGAACAATACTCATTCACCACCAGAAATACTTGAAAAAACTTCTATATCAATATAATTTCTTTGAAGAGCATAAACTTTCATTTAAGTGCCATTGCATAACTCAGCTTTTGTAGTAGTGGAACAATACCTGACTGGTTTTTAATAACCAATGGGAATATTGTTCTTCCCCATTCTGTGTCTTATATTTTCAGGTAATACAAACTTTTGCACCTGTTGCAACAGTAAAGAACATTGTGCTATCATCCAATATTGGAACAGGTAGTTTCAATAAGCCATCCAATGTAGTTGTAAAATTATCTTATATGCATTATGCTAATGTGGGATTTATTACCCTAAATTATATTCCAGATTTGTTAATAACTTTTCAAATCATAGTAAGATACTTAGCTTTAAGTTTTCGTGAAAGAAAAAAAAAAAAAATTAAAATTAAATCTCTAATTATAAACTAAAAATTAAACTTATATAACAAATTTCATTTTTTTATGACTTTTGTCTAAAACATAAAATTCGTTTTAGACAAAACGAATTGTATGTTTTAGACAAAAGTCATATAAAACCTAAAACTTCCATTCTTCTTATAAAAATATTTATGAAATTTAAACTTACTTTCAGTTTCTATATTGTCATCATCAACTAAATAGAAATTAATCAAATAAATGATAATCCCAAACTTTCCTTGTACTTAAATTCAATTAAAATATATCTTTAAAGGTTGTATTTTACATACATGCGTACTAAGGTAACTCTTGTTCAACTTTAAATTTTATATTTCTAAATCAAGTTTTTAGAAAGAAAATTCTTTAAAAAAAAGTTCTAATTTGTACAAACTCTTTTATTCTGTTTGTTAAGACAACCCCTTGCTACTTTTGAATATGCAATATGCGGTTTGTGTTTTTTACATAGCTTATATATATAAAATACAACTATTCTAACTTGAGGTATATCAAATTTGAGTTGAAATACAATTGGATTGACTTTAATAAAATATTGAAACTGCAAATTCTAGACAAAGTTAAATTAAAATGGAACTCAATTTAAAATAATTCAGCCACTAAAAAAAAAATGGAGATGCCTAATAATGAAACTGATGCAAGAGAAAATATAAGCAAATTAAAGATAGGTACAAACCTTCATCATTATAGATGTTTTCACTGTTATTTTTACTATCATTAATTGTTTCCATCTTTAATTATAAAAAAAATCAGTAACAATCAATAACTAACTAAAAATAGTAAAATATTAATTAATTAAAAATATAAAGCAAAAACTCTTTTAGAAGTCATATAACTAACAGAAATGCTAATAAAGCAATCAAAAAAGCAAAAACAGCCAAATTAAACTGATTAAACAAAAAAATAATTACCGCATAAAAGTGTGCGCTTTGTTATTATTTTTTGCGCTTTGTTATTATTTTTTAGTTTATTTAAAATTAGTAACTTTTTAAAGCTGTTTTTTTATATATAACTATTATTATTAGTTATGTTATTTTTTTAATTACGTCATGTTTTTCTTTAAGTTGTCACATGAAGACAAAATTGCTTATACCGTGTTTTAAAAACAAGCTCTATATATATAGTAGTATCATATAAAATTCTGAAACTTATTTGCTTCATTAAAAAATTAAACTTGCTCTAAAATCTATATCTTAGCTGTTTTAAATTTTGTAAAAGCTTTTAAAAAGTTCAGAAAGTTTTTAAAAAATTAAAAGAAAAGCTAAAAAAAGCATAGATAAACAACAAAGCAAAAAAAGTTAAATAAATATAAACCAAATTGTAAAAAATTTAAAACAATAGTATAAATGTTTTACAAAAAGAAGCATTACTCACACCACTGGTTGAAAGTTGAAAGACTCATTTCATGGTCTTTCTCAAACAACACATATAGTTCATTAAAAGGTCTATTATACAGAAAACAGAAAAATGACATTTGATATCTATTGTTATGAAACACGAAGGACAACATGTGGCACACAGTTTAGAAAATAAGAAGTTTTTAGACATTTTACAAAATTGTAACTAAAATGGTAGATAATTTATTATAATTATAAATCATCTTATTCAGAAAAAGATTCTACTATACAATCAAAAATTATTTGCAAAAAGATTTTTAATAATATAGTTTAGAGGGAAAGAATAAGCATCATCATAACTATTTCATTTTATCCTATAAATGGATGGTGTTTACATCACTTTAGCCTTTACACCATCTATATCCTGTTTTACTCTATTAGGATATGGATGGTGTTAAGGCTAAGTGGACTAACCTCAATTTTCAAACTTGTTCAGGAGATTTTTTTTTAATTAATTATAAATTATATTTAATGAAAAAAATTAAAAAATAAATAGTTTTTAACAATAATTTATGTTTTTAATGGGTTAGTCCACTTTGTTATAAAAAAGCATAGTTTTATTAATGCAGAAACACAATAATAATAAAAACTGAAAATTGAAGGGTTAGTCCATTTGGCCTTTACACCATCCATGTCCTGTCTTACTCTATTAAAAATTATTTGTTATTATAGATTAAATATCCTGACATTGCCAAGAATAGATTTTCTATAAAGTGAAGCAGCTTTTATGAAAATTAGTATTTAATACATCAATTCAAAAAAAAAATTGAAGAAATTAATATATATATATGTATATACAGGCTTGGTCGCGAAGCGGGTGCGATCGCACTCGATAATTGACCACGGAAATTATATTTACTTGCGAAAAGCCGGCCAGATTTTTCAGGCGTTTTGAGAACATTTCAGTTTATGTATGTTTACTTGTTTGTCCGCAAATTAATAAGTTCATTTTATTGTAAATTTTAAAAGATTTTGTTTTACGGACGTACATGGAAACTTATTTAAACTTGAATGTTGTCAAACATCTTAGTGCGGAAAAATAAATAAAGAATATTGGCGAACACAAAAAACCCGCCAAATTTACGAACAACTAATTCTATTGGTTCAATTAATAAATAACTGAAATTACTAAAGAATTCAAGCGACTGTTCTAGAGTATTCTGTTGAGTTATTTTTCAAAATCTTTTTTGTTTTGTTTTTGTTTTTGTTATGTTTTCGTTGAGAATTCTAGCATCAATTGTATTAAATCAATCTTGTTGGACTTTACCGGGCCGGGGGCTGCATTATTTTGATGGCCTTTTTTATGTGCAACAGCGTAAAAATGACTTAAAAATACCGATAGGTCCTCTTGACTATTTCTCGGCCCATAACATTGTGTGTCCCAGGACTATAACTCTTTTACCCCCCCCCCCCCCCCACCTCTTATTTCCAGCACTGGAAATAAGACATAAGTATATAAATAAAAATTATATATAATCTTTGATAAATTGAAGAACATTTGTTTCTTTATTAAACAATCATTATTAGTACGTTGTTACTATATACAAAAAATGTCGCTTTATTTTTGAAAAAAAAATTATAAAAGAGCGACGTTTCAAAAATATTTGCTCTACTCGTATTTATTTTGCTTAAAGTTTTGCGTTAAAAGCTATTTTTCTTTTTTTTAACTGTCTCTCATCAGTCCAGTTTATCTTATTGCGCTTTTTTGCTTGTTTTTGAAATGTTCTCAAAACGCCTAAAAAATCTGGCTGGCTTTTTGCAACTAAATATAATTTCTGTGGTCAAATATCGAGTGCGATCGCACCCGCTTCCCGACCAAGCCTGTATATATATATATATATATATATATATATATATATATATATATATATATATATATATATATATATATATATATATATATATATATATATAAATATATATATATATATTATATATATATATATATATATATATATATATATATATATATATATATATATATATATATATATATATATATATATATATATATATATATATATATATATATATATATATATATATATATATATATATATATATATATATTGAATTTATAATTTCATTTTTTAGATATCAATGAATGTTCAGTTAACAAGGCTTGTGATTGGCCTTATGGTGTTTGTAACAACACCTTAGGTAGTTTTAGTTGCTCATGCAGTGATGGTTGGTTTTTAAGTCCAACTAATGACAGCTGTACCGGTAACCTAACTTTTTATTAACTTATTATAATTTAAAAACAATTGCAAAGTTTAAGATTTATTTTCACTTTTATGTTTTCATTCTCCCTCTCTTCAAGTTTCTACAATAGTGTCAAAATTGATATTATTTAACTTAAAACACCATTTAAACATATGTCATTAATAACCTTCAGGCTTGATTCTAATGACAAGTGTCACTTATGGAGATATTTATAACATTCTGAAAAGTGAAACTTTTTAGTCTATGTGTAATAAGGTTAATTAGATATTTCATGACCAAGAATAATAACATTGGTACTAAAGGTGATAGCCCTTTTAGCCTTATAAGAAGCTGCACAGTCAAAAATTGGCCAATCAGTCAAAAATTAAAAATTAATTGGTTATTAATTAAAAATTAGATTGTGCTTTAACAGCTTTAAATAAATTTTGGCAAGATTTAAGTAAAAAAACAACTCCTTTAAGTTTTTTTTTTGCATTTTATACAAACATGACAAGGATGCAAGGATTTGCGTTTAAAATAAACATGACAGGGATGGAAACGCGAGAATTAGTTTTGATTGGTGGAACTAGAGATGAAAGCTTTTTTGAACAGTAACCATTATAGTATTTATAAAAAAGAGAAAGAGATGCAACCTTACGATGATAGGAGAGTGGCTCAAACTTGGGAGATTAGAATAGGTCTAACTACATTTAAAATGTGTTGTGTACAATAGTTATTTACAATGTGTTTTTTTCGCCTTGTCTAGAAGAGAAAGTGCATAATTAGAAAAATCATCTCTAATGCATCAGTAGTATTCCATACAGAAAGGGATAAGAGATTTGTTGAGGTAGACAATGGAATCAGGAGTAAAATAATGATGCGCAAGATAAATAAAGCAAACTTTGGTTACTTCGAAATGCTAACTTTGCATTTAATTGTATATATGGTTTCCATGAGAGGTTGGTAATGAAAGATAATCCAAGAATAGGTGAACTAAGTTTTTTTTAAGTCACTGCAAGCCCAAAGCTGTTACAATAGAGAGAACAGATTTAAGATCAGTATAGTTTAAAAGCCCAAAGCTGTTACAGAAGAGAGAGCAGATTTAAGATCAGTATTAGTCAAGATCAGTCTGTCTATTATAAGCAATTGAAAAGAAAAGACTTTTTGTCAAGAGAGGAATATAAAGTTGAGTCGCCAGCAAATAGAGCCACTTTAAATGTAAGATTGTCAGGAAGATCAAAATTGTATATTTTTGATCTTCCTGATATATCCCAAAAGGTACTAGAAATAGTGTTGGCCTTTAACGATGTCTTTAATAAAACAGTAAGAAAAAAATAAATTGATCAAAAACTTTCCTAGATATGTCATATGAAGCAAGGTTATGGAGAAGACCAACATAACAAGTTTTATTAAAAGCTTTAGATATATCAAGTTGGAGGCGTCAGAACGTTCACATGTGTTTTGAAAAATTGAAGCTAAAAATGCAATTTTTCAGCAGCCAGGAAAACAAGGTTCAGTCAAGCGCTTATTTAATAAATAGAGAGAATTGAAGAGAGCTTTGGAAAACACTTTTACAAGGCATTCACAGGAATGTTTTCTAAACCATAAGCGGTAGAAGCCGTAGTGATTTGGATCTCTAACAATGAGTTAACCTGTTTAACTGGAATGGGAGGGAGAGTATAGATATTGGATTCAAAAGTTGAGTTAAAAGAAAAGTTGTTTGCAAATAGCTCAGCCTTATTCTTGGGAGAGGTTATAAGATCAGACCCATGAGTTAGAAATAGAATGTTAGACTTACCTTTGTTAAATTTGTTGAAGATTTTTCTCTAGAACCTAACTTCTGAGATAGGAAACGAGGTTTTGTTTTTAATATTTTTTGTTAATTTGGTTTAAATGGAAGAGTTAAAAAAATTTAAACTTTTAATTGATTTTGAAACTGTAAAGACTTGTAATAAAGGTATATCCTCAGTGAAAAAAATGTATGATCTTGTAATTTATTAATAATAGATTAATAAATAATTAGTTTATTAAATAAATAAATGATTGTTATTAGTTTAAAACTAAACTAATTGATTCTAATAAAATCTATTTGATGAAATGTTCCATTAATGAAATGATGTCATTTCATCAGTATGGAGGCAGTTTAGTGGTAGTGTTCTGCAAGGCTCAGTTAAGTCCAGTACTTTTTATAGTTTTTATCAATAATTTACCGGAACACAACAGCAAAAACATTTGAAAAATGTATGCAGGTGACACCAAAGTCCTCAGTTTAATTACATTTTTCAAAAAGCGTACTTTATCTGCATGTTTGTTTTGATAACAATGCCAATTAGACTCATTTATAGCTAATGCAGTGTAAAAGTTGAAGCTTTTGCACAACAATTTTCAAATTACTCCTCAAATCTATTTCATTGTTGCACACAAACTTAATTTAGTCATAAGAAACTAGCTAAAATCAACAACATTGAAAAAAGGTGTTCAACTTACTGATGACCTAAGGTTTTAGAATTAATAATTCAAAATCACTGCTGAGGCAAACAAAATTAAAGGTATTTTAATTTTTCTATAATAGTTTTGTAAGTCCACATTTAGAATATTCTATCTTTGCATGGTGCCTTTACCTAAAACAGTTCTTAATGCAATTGAATTTATACAAGATTGTGTCAAAAAGTACCTCAAGAATTGAAGCTCTTTGAATAACTAGACAAGATGTGCTGAACTTAGCCTAACTTCACATAGTGACAAGTAAACAGCACAGTTGGATTTTACTTTTTTTGGGTTGCTGGTTGAAAAATCTCGTTCTTATTTTTGTCAGGGCTTTTGCTGCATCTATATGAGCTAGGTTTTACATCTGCTTTTAGTAGCTTATATTGTAATTAAATGTAAACAAGTATATACCGTGAACTAAGTTTGATTGCAGGGACATAAATTATTGTCTCTGCAATCAAACTTGAATAATTTAAATAGAATAATGATCTCTTGGAAAAAACAGAAACAGTTTGACTTGGTTAAAACTTTACAAGATCAAAACTTGTTGACCTTGTTCAAACAAAATTGACATTTTCTTTTCTTTCTATATTTTTCTAGATCTTGTACATAAAAAAACATAATAAGTACCGCTTTATTTTTTATTTATTTTTATTTTATTTATTATAGCCTGTTGTATGCTGTATGTAAATTTTTTTTTTAACTTGCTTTATATCTTAAAAATTGAGTATTGATATTACTTTTTTTTGCAGGTCCATCACCTTCTGATGTAAGTTCAAAGTCATTTACAATCAGTATACCAACATTTACAACAAGTGAACTAATAGCGTATGCATTTTATATTCTTACTTTCTTGATTTATTTATAATATATAATGATCCTAGTGTAGTGTATATAAATACTCACTAACACAGTGTGAGGCATATATACAGCCATAAGCACAGAGGAGTGCATATCTATAGGATTTTTGGAAAAAATGTGTAAAATATTAATTTAACTGAGAACAATCAATATTTCTTTGGTAATATTTTTAATTTTCATATACATATTTCATATGCATACTTTATAATGCTGAACTTTTAATTCGCTTCCCCAAAGCCATGAAGCCCACTACAGTCAAGGAGGTTACTTTAGATGTGGCTACAACCCTCTCTCAACTCTATTACTCCAAAACATGAACCTTGACAAACTAGACCGCTGTGCCTCAAAAAGACTGAGCATGGTACTACCAGGGACGTGGTGGAGTTCTTAAGCCAACTTAATATAAAATAAGGTGTCTTGAAGTATAGTAAAGATATTAAGGAGATATTAGGCCAACTTCATTTAAATTAAGGTTTAGATTCTTAAGTAAAGTTTATTTTGAAGTTTAGGCTGTCCCTTTTTCAAAAATCATATTGATTGTCAGAGCTTATAATAGAGAGAAGACTTACTTAGAAGTCTGACAGACAATAGATGGAGAGTCAGAATGTTCTCTAGATCTTTTAAAAGTTGAAACTACAGATGCCATTTTCCAGAAAACAAGGTTCTATCAAGCACTTATTAAATAGTTCAGAGAGAATTAATTAGAATTCTGGAGAACAGTTATTGACATTTCGCAGACAAAATTCTTGTCATAATCTCAAAGTTATTTCTCAATTAAGCAAAGAATAATTTAATAGAAAAATAATTCAAACAATATAAGTCAGAGTAATTTGGATGTCTAACCATTGGTTTACCTGTTTAACTTAAATCGCAGGACGAGTATAGCAAGAGTCAAATTAAATGAAAAGTTATTTGCAAATGTCTTAAAAATGTCAAAATTGTCTTGAAAGTAGTAATTAGATCAGACCCATGAATTTGAGATCATAAATATTAGAGGTAGTAATTAGATCTGACTCATAAACTAGAGATAGGGTGTTCAACTTACTTTATGTTAGTGACACTTTTGATGACTTTCCAAACATTTCTAGAATCTCATTTACACTTTTGTGGTACAAAAGTCTAAATTATACTTTTGTAGTACAAGATATGATACAGAGTTATTGTGTTCCAGTGTTGCACTCAAATGTTATCTATTACATGAAAGTAAAATTAAATCTTATTTTTGCTTAATTTCAGATGATTAGAACCATGTTAAGTTTATCAATGAAGTTAAACATAAAACCATTATTCATATAAAAATAATCTTTGCTCAATACTATAAAAACAAGAAATATTTTTACAATTTATGTCACCATGTTGAGTGTTTTGCTGACATGTTTTACATATTTTTAAATCAGGTGTTTTTATTCATTTTTGCATTAAAAATATTGAAATGTTAAATCCCTATTGTTTTTTCTAGATCAGTATCCCCAGTGTGGCTAATGTTGCCAAGTCTTCTTTGCCATAATTAAACAAATCAGCCATGTTTTTTGAAAAATTATGAGGACTGAAAACAGATGAAATTTTATTCAAATTTTCCTTTTTGAATATTCTAACCTTTTAATGAAGCATTCTAAATTAAAGTTATGAAATTTTATTTCTTTCATACACAAACAAATTGATGTAGTTATGCTTCAGTTGCATCAATTGATGTAGTTATGCATCAGTTGTATCAATTGATGCAGTTATGCATCAGTTGCATCAATTGATGCAGTTATGCATCAGTTGCATCAATTGATGCAGTTAGGCATCAGTTGTATCAATTGATGCAGTTATGCATCAGTTGTATCGATTGATACAGTTATGCATCAGTTATGTACAAATGTCTCAGGAATGATACTAGATTTTATATATTTGTAATTTTCTAGTATATAATTTTTTCTTACTGTTAACAGCTGCATTCAAATTTAACTCTGCTTATATATTACATGTAAGAAAAATTATTTAGGAACGTCACTCAAATATTTCTTTGGAACACAGCAGATCTTATATAAAAAAAAAATTAGAACAATGGAATTGTGGAAAAAATCATTTAACAACATTAGAATTAGTTAACAAATTTTTTCATACTTAACTAAAGTTAAAACTAATACTTTAGCTTATACGTTGTTTTATTAAAGCATGTGTATCACAGTGTGGTCACAGTTTCTGAGAAATCCTCTTAAGTCCTCTTTTTTTTTTAAATATCTAAAGTGGTTTTTTCAACTGGCTGGAAAGCAGTCTTTGTTTTTTCTGGCTTTTGTAATTTCAAAATTGTATTTGCCTCCATATAATTGTTATGATGCCATTTATAATACATACATTTGCTTTAAGTATGTATGTTTAATGTGTGTTAAATATATTTTTCATCAAAGTCTTTCTATTTGAAATACATAAAATATTAAAAAATATTATTTAGATTATTTTGGATTATTATTCGAAGTCAAGATAATCTCTCTCTGCCCAAAAAAGCCCCAAACCAATATACTGATAAAGAAATTAATGAAAATGTTGATGGTTGGTTTCGACTTGGTCCAATTAGTAACAATTCTAAATCGTTTACTGTTCGTTCTTCAAAATCAAATCGAAAAAGGAGAAGTACAGGTTTGTTCAATATATTTTTTTCCATTCTTTTAATTAGTAATTCTCTTAATAATTGTTTTAATTAGTATTTTTTTATATGTAATAATTTGGCATCATATTTTATGTAATAATATTTAGTTATTTGAACAATAGTATTTATAATAATATTTAGTAGTAATGTTTAATGATTCAAATATAAATTAGAAATATTTTTTCTACATTTAACAATATAAATAATAACATTTAGTAATAATCTTTCACCATATTAATTATAATTTTAGTGATAATTTTTTTACATTCTTAGGCCTTTCATTGTTAAGCATACTTTTTATTTTGTAATCAATTTTTTGTTATATAAGTTTTTTGTTTAGTGATATATTTGTTGTATATTATTTGTTCATTTGAGTGTTTATGGAAAAAAAAAATTTTTTTAATTATTATTATTAAGTACTGTTTTAGGTGCATTGTCTGTTTTATTTATTTTTAAATATTCCTCTATTAATCATTATTTTTGTCTAGACAACTGTCAAAATATGCTTTGTTCAAAAAATAATTCTCCTTTATTCTAATGTGCTTCATTTTTTCCCTCAGGCATTCACTGCTCGTGTGTGACCATTCGGCGAACTTTATATGACAAAGTTTTTAAATATTATATATTCATCTATATATATATTTATAAATAGTGGTATTTTATTTGTTAAATTTTTGCATTTCCTAATTGTTACGACAGTACATACATACATATATTCATACATACATACATACATACATACATACAATACATACATACATACATACATACATACATACATACATACATACATACATACATACATACATACATACATACATACATACATACATACATACATACATACATACATACATACATACATACATACATACATGTACATGTATATGTACATGTATATATATACAGTATGTGGTAAAGATTTGTACAAAATATGACAACCTGAAGATGAATAAAAGCTTTTCATGTATTGGCATTATATACAAGCATGGTCCTTAAAAAAAATACTTTTTTTATAACTAATAAAAAAAACATTAAGAGGTTTATTTTTGCAGTTAATGTGGAATAGGAAATTCCTATGATGCAAACTTAGTAGATGCTAATTTTGCAATCGATTTGATATAAGGTTGGCAAAATAGATCGGAAGTAAGAGTTACTCCTAGAAGATGAAGGGTAGATGACTCATCAAGTACATTACTGTTCATAAATATATAAGAAGATCTAAATTATTACGATAACTATTAGATTTACTGCAACATATTACTGGATTTTTCTGGATGCAGTTACATTTTATTTTTATGTTTTTGTTATGTAAATATGTCTTTGCACTTAGTCTGTATTATTTGCCTTTAACACCACTTTTATTAATCTTTATTTTTCTTTGGATCCAGTTTCTAATTTTGCTATATTTAAAAACTATATTTTCTTCATCCTAAAACATATTAATCTTTTATTTGGCATTCAATTCTTGTGTGTAACTATTTGGTATATTTATATGCCAAGTTTTAAAATAATGTTCTAATTTTTTAGTTACTTGTAAGTTTTATTTCTACATACTTAATATTTTTTTGTTTGTATAATTTTAAGCAAAATATTTTCTTGAGTATTATGTAACAATTTATACATTGCAAATAGGTTGTTCACAAATTTAAATATCACAAAGTTAAGTTTGAATTTTTACTTTTAATTTTTGTTTAATTTAACATTAGTATTGAAAATTCAAAAAATTAACATTTATATAACTTTATTTTTATTTTTTTATTACAATTATTTTAAATATTATCAAGATTTATCTTAAAAATAAAAGTTACTAAAGTAGTAAAAAGTAGTACTAAAGTCTCACCATTTTAAGTTTTTATACAACATTCCTACATTGTTTTTTATTTTGTGCAAATTTGTGTTTGTTTATGTATTTACAGCTGTTACAATGAATTTAATATTTGTCTGAGTTTTAAAGCTTTTTTTAAATAAAAAACAATTCAGTCTACTTTGTTAAATTTTTGTGGTTTTGAAAAAAGAAATAAAGTTAATAAGTTTCTTCAAATTTCCAAGTTAAATATTTATATATGTATCTTTATATTTATGTGTATATATGTTTTTTTTTAACTAGATGGTTTTGTTTTCACTGAGGGACAAGTTTATGTTACATTTGTACAAGCGTTAACAGCAAGTAATAAAGTCTTGAGTTCACCATACTATCCGCCTGTAATAACAGCAGACCCTGGTTGTATGTTTTTCATTTTGTATTTACATTTTTTTTTTTTTTGTTTTTGTTTTTTTCTAAGTTTATTTTTATTAGCTTTTTAATTTTACTGTACTCTTAATGGAGAAACAAGTTAAACATAGTGAAACCAGGTAAGTGGTAATATTTTAATGAGTTTTCACACAGAAGAGGAGTGCTCAATAATGTTAATAACAGTTTTATTAATAATAGTATCACAATAAAACATAGTATTTATATATTATTATGTGTATTTTTATTTAATTTTGAGGTACAAGTTTTTATATTTTATTTAGCTCCATGTACTGATCTATCTTGTTTTGCATACAAACATCAAATTTGCAGTATGGTCAACTTAACTTTTGCAAAATGCTATTGTAAGAATGGTTATATCAGTTTTGACAACCTTTTAACATGCCAAGGTTAACTATGAATATTTAATTTACTTTATAAGATAGTTTCTTTTAACTTTTTTGTTTTATTTGTTTCATGAAAACTTGATTTTAACTAGTAAATACATTTATATAGTGAAAATAACTAAAATTTTCTAATAACCTAGATATTGATGAATGTTTATCTGAAAACAGTTGTAATTTCAAGAACAGTCAATGCAACAATAACCCTGGTTTTTACACCTGCTCATGTGTTAATGGATATGATTTAAGTAACGACGAAAAAAGTTGTATAGGTTTGTTTACAAAAACTTTATGTCATCAGTTTGAATTTAAAAAGTTAAAATTAAAATTACAATTTAAATTTTTTTTTACATACAAAATTTTAATTTTTTTAGATGTAAATGAATGCCAAAAACGGTGCAAAGCTCCAAATCAAACCTGCATCAATACAATTGGATCATTTGAGTGCCGTTGCAACATTTCTGGGTCTTTTTATAATGCAACATCAGATATATGTCAAGGTATTTCAATTTCGTTTTTTCACAGGGAAGCTCAGGTAAAAAATTAATTTTCTTAAGTTAAAAAAAACTTTTTCTATTGATTATATTAAAGCCATTTTGTCAAATTTTTAATTGATTTTTATAAATTACTTTGATATCATTGTTTAATTTTTCTAAACTAAAGTGGTAAATACAAGTGTGTGTTTCTTTTTAGAAATAGTAGTACTAGAAAAGATTTTTATGTCCAGAGATTAAAGAAAATTTTTTACTCTAATTAGGCTATAACTAAAGCTTAATTCTAAAATTACTTATATATATATATATATATATTTGTTTCCATTTATTTAAATTAATTAAAAAATAGCTATGTTTTAAACAGTTTTTAATGAAAAAAGAGGATTTTAAAAGTAGGGTTATTTAATGACAAAAGAGGATTTTAAAAGAGGATTTTAAAAGTTAAAATTTTTTTATCAATTTTTAATAATTTTTTTTTTTTAAATCAATTTTTATTAATTTTACTTTGAAATTTATATTTTTGATAAACTTAGTGTAAAAAGTGCAAAACATAAAATATATATTTAATAAACTTAAACATTTAAAAATAAAAGTATGCTTTCATGGTAAGTTAATTTATATCAATAAGAAAAACTTTTTTGCTTATTAAATTTTTTTTAACAGTTCTTCTGGAGATTATATTTACTTTTGTTTTTCAGCAAACTGTAAACAACTGTTGATGTAAACAACTGTTGATGTAAACAACTGTTAATGTAAACAACTGTTAATGTAAACAACTGTTGATGTAAACAACTGTTGATGTAAACAACTGTTAATGTAAACAACTGTTAATGTAAACAACTGTTAATGTAAACAACTGTTAATGTAAACAACTGTTAATGTAAACAACTGTTAATGTAAACAACTGTTAATGTAAACAACTGTTAATGTAAACAACTGTTAATGTAAACAACTGTTAATGTAAACAACTGTTAATGTAAACAACTGTTGAATAAAACAACAAATAATAAATCATTAACGCAGTATGTCTTGAATAAGAAAAAGACCTCTTTAAAAAGTAAAAAAAAAAAATTAAAATGTTCTTCAAATAACATCTTAAAATCATTCTGAGATGGAAAAAAGAACGACAAAGATCATACAAATTGTAGTAATATTTATTAAGAATAATTACTTTAATTGCAAATACTTCAAAATGAAGCAAGTTACTATAAAATTAAATAGGAAAAGTTACATAAAAAAATTGCCAAGCTGAAGTCTGACCTAACCATAACATCGACCAAGCTTAGTATTGATTTAATGAATAAAACAAACGATTTAATGAATAAAACAAACGAAGACTTTCGCTTCCGTCTTAAAAAATCATCCAAAGAAAGCCACCAAGTTATAAACATGGTGGCTGCCGATGCCAAGGACAGAAACGGACGTGCATCAAATGTCATCACCTTGACAAATCCGAAACTAAAATTGACATAACCCTCCTTACCGAATTCAATAATGCTTGTGGAGCGTCTATGGTTATTAATTCAGTTCGAAGACTAAATTCAAGACCTAAGAGTAGCGGGCCTGCCCCAAATTTATTAAAAGTTACCTTCGACAGTGAAGATGAACAAAATGAGGTACTTGAATTGTGCTATTGCCACTCAGTCGATGAGTTTAAAGGTGTTTTTGTTTGCGAAGACCTAACCCCGGCACAACAAACGGAATTCAAAGAGAAATGCAAAACGTTAAAAGCACATAACGATGAACTTAATGAAACAGGCCTCCTCGATAATCCTTTTCGTTATGTCGTTCACCGCCACACTAAACAAATTTGCTGTATCAACGTTGAATACTCATCAAACGAGAAACATTACATATTTTCATCACCAAAAGGAAAAACCATGCATAAAAAGTTATCGAATGATTGACCACTACAATCTTCTCCCATCATGAATACCACTGTCAGAACGTTAAATTGTGCATATTTTAATGCAATATCTCTGAACAATAAGCTAGAAAACCTACACAACCTTCTCCAATATGGCAACCATGATATCATCCTCATCACAGAGACTTGGCTAAACACCTCTACTCCAAACTCGTTGTTGTTAAATAAAAACGGCTACAAAGTTTTTCAACATGACCGTGACGGTAAAGGTGGTGGCTCACTTATATTGGTGCACAATGATATTCATTCAGTCCAAATTCGTCCGGAAATTCCCTACGATCTTCAAAACACTGAATTTACCTGTGTCGACGTAAGTGCTTCTTCAAACCACGTCAAGATAAGATTTTTGTGTATTTCCACCCACCTTGTGCTTCTTCTAAAATTGTTAAAACCAAATCCATGTGCAAGTTGATTTCCAATTTTTTGTTAACGTGTGATTCTGCATGTATAACAACCGGTGATTTTAATTTACCACGTATAGACTGGTCGATTCCTATCAGTTTTGGTGATGCGTGCCATGATTTTTTCGTAGAAACTTGTTTTGTAAATGCTCTCACCCAACTTGTAACTGACAATACTCGACTTAATAATTTGTTAGACCTCATCTTAACAAATAATAAAAAATTGTTTACAATGTGAAAACAGCTGCTCCATTCACCAGCACTTGCGACCATTCCACCATACTATTTAATTGTATTTGACGAATTCCAAAAATCATGAACAATCTAGTATTCACAATTTCTATAAAGCTGACTATATTTCGAATAATAACGACTTACTTAACGTAAACTGGTATATGTTGGCCAAACAAAACCCAGGCGTTGAATCATTCTGGCAAGCTATTTGTAAAGTCCTGAGTGTATCTATTGCTTCTCCCGTTCCTTCATTATGCAATAAAAAAAAGCTCGTTTAACCCCTTGCTATTTGTAAATTAGCGTCCAAAAAACGTACTCTGTACAGACTTTATAAAAGAACTCATAACCTTTCTTTTCTTATCAACTACAAGAATTGTTCACGTTTATACGATGCTGAAATCACAAAAAACTGTATTGCTCGAGAAAAATACATAGTAGACAACTCCAATTTAACCCAATTTTATTCTTATGTCAATTCAAAATTTAACTGTTTAAATTCTGTTGCACCACTTGTAAGACCCGACGGTTCTCTTTGTACTGATGACTGTGAAAAATCGAGCCTTCTGAACAATTTTTTTGCTTCAGTGTTTGTCTCTGACAACGGTACTAAACCTGAGCTAGACCTACCATCCCACGATAATTCTTTGGATAATGTCCTATTTTCTTATGATTCTGTTCTATCAGCTCTTCAAAAACTTCCACCAAAGTCATCAAAATCACCAGATGGGTATCCTGTTTTATTCCTGAAATCGATTGCTAATATTATTGCCATCCCGTTCTCTCTCCTTTTCGAGTTGTCAATGTTAACTGGTGTAATTCTGAATATTTGGAAAACCGCATATGTATGTCCAATTTTCAAGAAAGGTAACCCCTCCTTATCTACGAACTACAGACCTATTTCAATGACTTGTATTAGTTGCAAAGTTATGGAGTCAATTATTGATAATAGTTTAAAAAGGTACCTTCAACTTAATAACTTTATCTCTATTTACCAATTTGGCTTCTTAAAGCGTAGATCTACATGTACACAGATGTTAGCTTCTCTTAATGAATGGACCTCAGCTTTTAACAAGAAAAAAGGAAGTTGATATTATCTGTATTGACTTCGAAATAGCATTCGACTCTCTATCGCATTCTAAGTTAGTGTACAAACTGAATTGTTACAGCATTAAGTACGAATTTCTAAATAGGATTACCAATTTTTTAACTGATCGATCCTAATGTGTTTGCATTGGTAATTCTTACTCAAACTACGTACCTGTACAGAGTGGAATACCCCAAGGAACTGTGTTGGCTCCGACTTTATTCTTATTATTTATTAATGTAGTTTCTTGTATTGAAGGTGATTGTTGAATAAAGCTGATTGCTGGCAATAGCAAATTGTACCAAACAAGAGATGAAAATAACAATGCTGACTTTAAAATATCATCAAAAAAGTTCTCTGATTGGACAGCTTACTGACAACAAAAAATAGCATTCAAAAAATGTTTCAAAAAATGTTTCCACTTATGTTTTGGAAGTAAGTCTTTGATTCTTCATTCGTATTCGTTTTGCCTGGACACCCCGATAACGACTGTTAACTGTATTGAAGATAATGATGATATGTTATCTTCTGACACAAAATTTTCCAAACACTGTTCTCGTATTGCCAAAAAAGCTTACGCCCGTCTATATTTACTTTTCAAAACCTTTATCAGTAATGATTCAAGTCTCCTCTTAAAAGCCTACAAGGTCTATGTGTGTCCAATCTTAGAATCTTGCACCCCAGTGTCAAGTTTTTACCTTCTTAAAGATATACGTAGCATTGAAAACGTCCAAAGATACTTCAGCAGAATTACCTATAAAAGATGCCATATTTCTTACACTGATTACGCATCGAGACTATCTGTTTTAAAAATCGATTCTCTTGAACACTGCAAAGTTAAATTCAATCTTTTTATGACCTACAAAATTATAAACAATTTTGTCGACCTTCCCTTTTCCGATTTCTTTACATTTTCCAATTCTCATTACCCCACTAGAAGTCATGCAAAAAAATTAGTTTCACGCAATAAATGTACTAACGATACACGTAGATTTTTTTTCAGTGAAAGAATTGTAAAAATATGGAATTCATTGCCCAAGTTTAAACTTCCAAAGGAAGTCTAAACTTGAAATACATCTAGTCTCAATGAGAATAATAAAATAGAAGTTGTTCTTTTGCAGAAATGAAATGATACTGACAAAATTAACGGACTTGATTTTTTTATGAGTTTTTTTTAATAGGTCTTTTAATAAATTTTTAATAAATCTGAGTTTTATTAAAAATTATTAAAAATGAGTTTTCTTTAAATTTCTTTTTTTTTATTAATTTTTCTTTAAGGTTCTTTTGATATGTTTTGATAGTTTCTTTTGATAAGTTTTCTTCTTTTTGATTCTTCAAGATAATGGTTGGTATTTTATATGAAAAAGCTCTAAAAACATTCTCATACTTGTTAATACGATACCAAAAGACCTATTTTTGCCCTAGAGTTGCTTATGAAGCTAGTTAGTTGCTTATGAAGCTAGTTAGTTGCTTATGAAGCTAGTTAGTTGCTTATGTAGCTAGAAAAGAGTAGCAATAGTAATGTATCACTTATAAATGCAAAAATATATAGTTGCAATAACTTAAAATGTTATTGTAATCAAGTTTTAAATTAAAAATCTAAAAATTACTTTTTGATAAATTAAATATTTAATTGACCACTAAAAACTACTGTGATGCCACTACTGAGATGTCAAATTCTGTTTTTTTTTTTATATGAAAGGCTTTTGCCCTTTTTAATCCCATTTTTTCTGGTAATTTTTTTTTATTAAAATAATTTCCAGGCTAATATTCACAAAACTATAATTACACCATTACACCCAAATAACTTTAGGGTGTAATTATTGTTTTGTGGTCTCACTTAATTATGATACTGTTTTCTTTATATGGCTTTTTTAGATAGTTATCCCAAATAAAAAATATATAATATCCCATATAAATATTGTAGTAAGTCAAGTAATATTTTATTCAACTGTTTTTTTTAAATTTATGTAGATATGGATGAATGTAGTACTGGTAATACACCATGTGATCCTGTTAGAGGAATTTGTATCAATGAAAATGTCTTGCAAACTGGCAAAAGGTACACTTGTTCATGCCCCAGTGGTTGGAAATTATTAAATGATGGAAGTAATAGTTGTGTTGGTATGGTTACCATTTGTTTTTTTAATGTTTGAAGTGAAATTTTTCCACTATTTTATATTTTATTTTATTTTTATTACTTTTTATAACATTGTATTTATAAAAATATTTACTTCACAGATGTAAATGAATGTTTAACATTGTGCAATGGAACAAATGCCTCTTGCATGAACACTATTGGTTCTTTTAAATGTTCTTGTGATGTTGGTTTTTCATTAAACTCATCTTACCAGTGTGAACGTAAGTTATAAAAAAATTGTAAATTTACATGGCAACAATTTGAAACCTAATATTTTTACAACTAACTTTTGATTTAGGCAATGTCTGCGATGCATGTCCTACAAATTCTAACTGCTCAGTGAATAGTTTTGGGTATGTTGGTTGCACGTGTAATCTTGGTTATTCAATTAACTATATTTCACAATGTGAAGGTGAGTTAATATGTTTAATTTTTTTTCATTTTATGATATTTATTCCTATTATTATTTGTGATATATCATTGCCACAATCCAAGTGTGACCAGATTCGTTCAAGATTACTGTAATGAAAAAAGTGTAATTTTTGCAATAAAAAAAGATAATTCTGTTGATGTTCCGGAATCAAGACAAATTAAGGATTTTCGGTCAATTATTAAAAAATTAGTTTATAAAGGTCAATGACAGAGAGTATTAAACTGCTTTAGAGAAGATTAGACTTTTAAAAAAGTTGACCAAAGCTTTTTACAGGGCACAGTGGTTCAGGACCATGCCATAAATACAAAAAAAAAAAAAAAAAATTATAATAAAAACAATTAAAAAAATAAATTATATATGTGAAGTGAAAACCAGATTTTAATTTTAAGATCTGTAATTTTTAAAAAATTTGTCTAGGGAGGGTTTGAAGTTCAAAAATTTTAAAAATGCATAATTTTTCAGGCAAAAATTAGTCTACCAACTTTTATACATGCCATTCCTGCCAATGTCATAGATAAATAATTTTTTTTTTAATATTCTCATAAAATATGAAAAATCAATATAAAATAATTTAAAATGTACAATTTTATAAAAAAGGCACAATTAACCTTATGTTTAACACTTTTTTATTATAAATTATTAAAAAAAAAAAAACTTTGATCAACCAGGAAAATTTTTGCCCACGTTTGCCCACCTTAAAATTTTTTATGTTAAAAAATATGTTGTTTATAGAAAATTTTCGGCAAAGTTTTGGCTGCTTTTGTTTTCTATTTGTATCTATAGGGTCAGTCCAAACATGTTGTACTTAAACTAAAATGTGGTTCCCCCTCTTACTCCCAATATTTTTTAATGAGTTTCAACCGTGATAATGAATAGCGGAATATTCTAGTATAAAAGTGGACCAAAAAAAAAAAAATAAAACAATCAAAAAAGCAAAATAAAATAAACAAAATGATCGAAACAAATAATATCCAATAGTTATTTAGTGGTGCAACCAATTTTAAATATGAGGAATCTAGTTTCAAGACATTTTCGATTAATTAAAGGAAAGTATGAGAATAAATTTAATAAAAAAAGCAAAAAACGAAATTTGTATATTGGTTTCTCAATGTTATCCAAACTACAATCAGTTGAGATTAACCAAAAAATTTATGAAAAACTTTAAAAAGAAATGGAATGAGACAGGTAGACAAAAAGGAAGGTTTATAATTCGTTACAAAAAATTATTAAATATGGAATTTATTGTAAACAAACCTCAACACTGTTGAGGTTTGTTTTTTATCTTATATTGATGTTAGAATAAAAATTTTTATATTTTATCCTAACAGTCAGTTTATAAACAGAGAACTGAAAATGAAGAGGACAGATTGCTAGTTCCAGTTGAAGAATCTTTGTTTCTTTCATGTACAGTACCTGTGAAACTTACAATACAGGAAATTAATGTTATTCTTGGGACTAACCTCAAAACGTCCTCAACCTAATAGTCATCCTGTTCGAATGCAATAAATTAAACAAAATCAGGATATTGTTAAAGCAGAATATGATTTTTTTGTCATTTGAACTCAGAACAACAACCATAGACTTATTTCAAGTCAAGCACAAGTTACATGAATGTACTATGATTGATGGGAAAGTTTCCACTTTTCTTTCTCCATTAAGTGATTCTTATCAAGTTTGCAATATATATGAATTAAATTCTAAAAAAATGAATAATTTTGTAGTTGCTTACAATAGACAACCAAATCAGATGGTTTTGGACCTCGGAATTCACACTCTCCATCTCTGGATTCGTTGTTTTGAATGTCTGTTGAATATTGGACAGTGAAGAAGACCAGGATGCTATGATTCCTAATTTTTATGCAAACTCTCCTGAAAAGAAAAAAATAGTTGCAAGTAGATAAAAAAAAATTCAGGAAAAAATTAATGATACACTCAAACTTATTGTTAATGTACCAAAAAGTGGTGGCTCTGGTACATTCAATGATGGAAACACAGCAAGAAAGGCATTTAGAAGCCACGAAACTTTTGCTGAAATACTTGGAATTGATAAGGATCTTGTTAAAAGAATTTTCATTATTCTTTGTGTATTTTCCTGTAAGCACCCACTTGATCCAGATAAATTAGAAATATATTGCAAAGATACATTGCATTGCAAAGACATATGTGGCACATTTTATATGGTATCCTATGTTTGATGGAGTGCACTAGATGATTGTCCATTCACACCAGGTTGTAGAGACAAGTCAGTTCCAAATGGCCTCTTACCTGAAGAAGCCCAGGAAAGTAGAAACAAAGATGTTAAAAATTCTCGAAAACATTTTACTAGAAAATTTTCTAGAAAAATTACAAATGAAGATGTAATACGAATATTGCTCTGCTCATCAGACCCCTTTATTACTTCTATGAGGCAAAGGTCTGAATCAAGGAAGAAACTTGTTCTTCCAGCAGAATGTTAAGTCTTCTTTTGTAATTTTCTTAATACAATTATATTCTTTATTTTATTCTTAATTGTAGTGTTGATAATATGGGTAATAAATAAGTTTACTTTATTTAAAGAAATCTGTAAAAAGCTGCATGTTTACAATAGCACATTTATTTTTTATGTAGGGATGTCACACTTGTTTCATTGTTGTTTTTTAAAAACTCAAACCCTTTATAATTATGCATTTTTAAATAGCTAAGTTTATTAAAAAATAATAATAATAATAAAGAAATATTAATATATAAGACAAATTTTTTTATATAATCTTGGTGTAAAACCAATATTGTGCGTTCTTTTTAAGTAGTTGTATGTTCTTGTTGTGCTCCCATATGCATAGAATATTCATGTATAGGTAATTATAAAATATGTGTCCTTGATGATTTCATTTATTAATCGACCAGATAGTCAAACTGTTGAAATCAGTATTATGGAAATAAGTTTTAATACATAGATCTAAAAATAAATGTCAATGCAAAAAGCATGTCACATGTTATGTCATATGTCCTCGGTGTGTTAGTTTAGAGTTCGTTTATTCTACACATTAATATTTGTAATATTCGTAAATGTACCATAAATTATGGAAATTATAAAATTAGTTCAAATATTGTCATGTAACATGTGTCATTTGTTGTGTCTACTTTTTGTCCTTGATGTGCTACTCTACATGTTTATGTAATCTATCAAGATGTAATAAATGTGTAATTTGTCCTCCAGAGAATATTTAGTTAAAAGGTATTCCAAAAATAGTCCAGAGAATATTTAGTATAAAAGGTTTGCTGAATGCTTGTGTTGTGAATTTTATTGTTAATTTTGTGGTGACACAAAAATTGATATTTTGGGGTATATTCATTTAGATACATGGTTTCAAATGCTTTTAATATGTAATTAAAAAAAGCATTATATAAATCATTATCATTTCTTTTAAATATGATCCTTTTTTACTTCATTCTGCACCTGTTAAAATGAAAATGTTTCTTTTTCTTTTCTCGATTCTGCATTATGAAAATATTTTGATGAACTTTTGTTGCTGTTGTTGTCATAATGAAAAAACTAAAATTTCATTTATAATTTAAATAGTTTTTCGAAGTTTATTTAGGAAATTTTTTTTGTTAGTCAAATTTTTTTTGGAATAAATTTAAACATGAAACTACACTTTTTTTTTAATGCATTTTTATGCAATATGCAATATTTTTATGCAATATGCAATATTTTTTATGCATTTTTTATGCAATATGTAATATTTTTATGCAATATGCAATATTTTTCATGCATTTTTTATGCAATACACCAAAATAATTATTGAAAGATAATTCCTCATACACTTTCATCTTCCTATCAAGTAACACTTTAGCATTATTATTTACTGAGGTTTATCTTGAAGGACATTTTTCTTTTCATTGATTTACCGCAAATACGTCATCCAACACCTGTGTACAATTTTACAACTTACATGCGCTTTACAAACTGCACATTGAGATTGCACAAAATATCCTTCATAAGACTTATTTTTATTCAATATCAAATTATGGTAAGACTTTTATCTTGAACATTTCTTATTTTATTGTGTGTTTGTTTGTCTTGAATTCGTACATTAGTACTTAGGAATAATGTCACTTAAAAGTTTTTATCTCCTAATGTTACTTTATGTGCAACATGTTTTTTTAATTTTCTTAAAAGTATATCAGCGTACTTTGTTTAAAATGGAACAAGTAAGAGTATTTGGCTGAGCAGTAGTGTGTCCTTTCAAATGTTGCAACATAAGAAGGCTTTGATGCAGATGTAGAAGTGGGTTTTACTTGCTTGTTTTGAGGATGATTCCCCAATGGGGGTTTCTAGGAATCAGCATGAAAACATTTGAAATGTCATATACCAGAATATTGAATCGCTATAAGTGTCAATACTTTATCCATTTCCAGAAGAGAATCTGGTATTATACTGCATAATTTTCAATTTTGTTTTAACGCTGATATATTTTTATTCTTTTTCTTAAAGTAATTATGCGTGCGCTTCCCTTTTATAATATATGTTTGTTTTTGTTTTTTGTTGTAATACTTCTGCTTTATAATTGTACTTTATGTCTAATGAATTGAGTAATTTTGTTATACTATATTAATTGGTTTATCACATTATGCTTACCACAATGATGGCAATTGCTAATAATTGTTTTGATTTTTGTCACATGTTTTTGTATATTTATCTAAAAATTCTTATAGGTTGAATTGGATGTTTCCAATTTTTTTACCTGAAATTGAAGGGGTTCGGGTTGCATAGAAATAAGCAGACTTATTGTGTTTGTTGCTTTGAGAATATAAACTGAATGTAAAACGAATATTTCCATTATAAGGATGCATGTTTTTATAAAACAAATTCTCTAAAACAATCAACTCTACTAAACGGTATGAATTATAGTTGAATCTTTACTTGATTAAACAAAACTGTAATAAAGAAAAAATAAAAACAATTACTAATATATTCTATCACTTCTTTTCTCTCAGCTAAATATGTTCCACTAGTGACTATACTTACTTGTTCTAGTTGCGAGCCTTATATCTAAAGAGAACATGATAACATCAATATTATTTGAAGTTTCTTGGTTCATAGTTGACCTTAAAAAGCATTTTAAGTTTTGAAAAACATCTTCAACCAGAACAATTTGTAATAATAATAAAATTCCTAACATTCTCAAGATTTGGAAAAATTTCAATTTTTCCAAATTTTTTTCAAATTTTCAATTTTCAATTTTTTTCTTTGATCAACTTGTATGTAAATAAGTGTGTTGCAGCTAATTTCAAATACATTCATTTTTTCAAATTTGTGCCTGTAACATTAATAAAAACATCTTTAATTTTTCTTTTTTCATTTTTTAATCATTTTTTAAGATTGTATAGTTATTAAAGCATGGGTTTTCAAAAATTACGAATTTTCATAGTATAAATTTAATCCTTGATGTTAAATTTTTTTTTTGTGTTTTTTTTTTTTCATTTGTTTTCAATAAAAAATACTTTGATATTTAACTTTTTACTTTGATAATTTTTATTTTAAATTTTTTGAACTTTTGTATTTTGAGAATTTTTGTTAACTATTTGCTTGATATGTGAGCAAGCGTGTATTGTGGTTCAAAATTCATTTTAAAAAGTTCGAGACATATTATTGTAAGTGTCAGGTATTATCTTTTTCCTGATATTTTTGGAATTCTGGATATTTCTTTAAAATTTTTTTTTTCCCAGATATTTAAATAGTTTTCAGGAAATTCTTTTGTCGGAATACAAAATAAGGTATGGTGAGTTTCCTTGAATTTTGAATAGTTATATGACTATTTACAAAAATGCTGCAACTAAATTAATAGATAGTGATAGTGATAATTTTGAAGTAAAGCTTAGTGTGCATCAGGGTTTTGTGGTCCTTCTTTTTGTTTTGTTTTTGTTGTTATTTTCAAGATTTGTTTAAAAGTTTCAGTGATGTTTACCTAATAAAAAAAAATCAACAATCTACTTAAGCTGCTTGTTGGTGTTTATTTGTGGAGATAAAAGAAGAATTAATATTAGGAGTTTAGTGATGAAAGTTAAAGAGACATGATAAACATGAATAAAGAAAAGATGCGAAGAATGAATAAATAAAAAAACTGGAAAGTGGCTATACGGATTGTCTTTGAAAAGTATTATAGTATTATAAGTGTTATAAATCTAGTGACTCTATTTTTTGTATAGATTATAAGACATTGAGACATGAGAATATGTATACAACATGATAATAATATTTTTGGTTTTGAGTGTAGAAAATTTTTTTTTTTTTAAAAACAGAGTAAAATCTAAAACAAAGATTGAAATAAGTAGTGGTACATAGTGATGTATAATATAGTTTTATGAGGTGCATAGTGGTGTATAGAAATTCAAGGTTATCAGATGGATTTGTTGTGTTTAAAAGATTAGAAAAAAAATGGTAATCTCAGACAGATTTTGAATAGTGACTTTGTTTAGTAGAGTGCATCATGGAAAATTAAAATGGTTTAACCATGTTGAGTGTGATGCAGATGATTGTGTATCAGCATGTAGAGATTAAGAAGTTTAATTGTATTGATTGATCTTGAATGGCTGAAGTGAAATTAAATTAAGAGTAGTTATTATATTGTTTGAAATGAAATAACATTTTGTTTGGTTTTAAAAAAAGTGGATGAAATTGTTTGGTTTGAATTTTTTAAACCGAAATTTCGGGTACTCTCATTCGATGTCGAAATTTTGGCAAACATTTTACCCAAACCGATACCAACATTTCAGCTAGTCAAAATTAATTCATTTGAAAAATTTATTTAAAAGTGAAATTTTACATTTGTGGCATTTTTATACGTGTTACAATTGATTGTGTATCACAAATTGAGATTTAATACATAAGTTGGCGAAGTTAAAAGCGAAAGTGAATAACTTGCAGATTTTCTCTGCAAAATAAGGTATTTTTTTCAAAAATAACTGTTTTTCTAAATTAGATAAAAATCTAAAATCTTACAAATTTTTTGGGTTTCGGTATCTTTTTTAACTGAAATTTTGCTTTTTACCTAATTTATAAAAAGTAGCGAAACGGAAATTTCGTTTTTAGTTTGAATTAAAATTTCTACCAAAATTGATACTGAAACAAAATTTTGGTTAATCACTTGTAATTAAGCAATTATCTAGTTATCTTTTGAATTACCATTAGCAACAGCCAATTAAAAGGAAAAGGTTTGTACTTTAGAGCTTTATACATCGTGTTGCTTTTATTTTGAAATAAAAGTTTAAACCTCTCTACATTTATGCATGAAAATAGTTTAAAAAATTTCTAGAAATCATTGATATCAATGATAAATGTTTTATATATATAACAAACATTCTTTTTTCAGCCAATCAATGTCAAAGTAAAGCGATGAGTTGTTTGGCACCCCACCAAGTTTGTCAAAATGATAATAGTGGGCTTGGCTTTTCATGTGTTTGTTCAAATGGATATACAAAAGTTGGCAATGACTGCATAGGTGTTTATACAACTAATTACTTTGTTTAAAAAAATTTTTTTTTAGTATTTATTAAAATAAAATGCCTATAATAATTTTTTTTATATTGTTTTGTTAAATCATTTTTATTGATTTGTTTACACATTTTATAAATTTTTTCTGATTAATTGTTTAACAAAATTTTATTAGCAACTAATACTAGCATATGCAAATATGCCTCTTCGCAAAATATAACCCTATGCCCTTCTAATCAACAATGTGTTGATGTAAATGGAAGTTTTGAGTGTGGATGTCTGGCAGGTTATCTAAAGAATGCTTCTGGCCAGTGTGAAGGTATTTTTTTAAGTTATTAAACAAGTGAAATATTTTGATAGGCAATTGAATTATAACTTTTAAGTTTTAATTCTAATTGATTACAAATTTTTATCGAAATGTGGACTCTTTTTATTGGTACAATATTAATAACAAAATTTAGCCAACTTTGAAATAAATATTGTACCAATATTGCACCAATGTTGCTTGCTCCAAGGAAATTAAATCTCAACTCTTCTCTTTATTTTTTGTAGTCTGAACACTGTTTAATAATAATATCGTGGCATGACAATGACAATGCTACATAAAAATAATTTGCATTGTTAAATACCGTAACTCATTGTAAAGAGTAGATAATAAAATACAGCAAAAACATATGCTTAAAAGTATAATCTTTTTTGTACTAAAAAGCGGAAAATAAACTTTTTAATTTAAATTAAATAGTTTAGTAAACTAAAGATTTACAGTTTTAAAACAAATCTTGTGCAGATTTAGTTTAATGTTTTTAAAATTCTTTTTGATATGTAGTTTTCAGAATTTGAAATTCTGAAAACTACACAGTCATCACAAACTGTGATGCTTGTGTAGTATACAGAATTTTTAGGCATGTTATCATCTGTAAAACAGATGATAACATGTGTTTTTGCTTTTATTGTTATTCAATAGTTTTTTTGCCATTTTTTTAAATTGACTAACAATAATTATTTAGTTTAATTTAAGAACCAATTTCTCTGACTTTTTTTAATTGTTGACAAGTCTTTCATCTATCCAGGATGTTAAACGATCAAAATGTTTTTTATCATAAGTTGAATGACCAGATTAAAGTCATATTATAAGTACATATCATAAGTATTTTGTGCTTAATTAAATAACATAGTTATTTAATTAGCTAGAGAATAAATTTAAGTTAAAATTTTATAGTTACATTTTTGAAATATAAATAGCGTAATTTCTTCCAATCCAAAATGCTTTGACTTTAGCATTGACTGGCGCAGACTGGTGCAGATTGGCGCAGCCATAGTAAACTCCTTAAGATCATTAAAATATTTTGACTATTTTATGTCTGTCAAAAAATATATTCCCATTGTTGTTTTACAAAAAAAACCTATTCCTATATGGAGCACTTTTTAAGTACAAATTTTTCTGTGTATGACATTGTGTTGTATAAGTAGCCATTGCCAAGCGTTTTTTGTTAGAAACAAGTTGCTCTAATAAAATCTGAAAAATACAAATGATATTAAATTTTGGGGATTTAGTAAAAAGTTAAACATTTAATTAACCAGCAAAAACAAAATACTGTATATGTTTTTTTTTTTAGTTGCAGCAGTTTTTGAAAAAAGAGTAATAAAAGTATAATTTGATTTTTTCATTCTTTCGAAACTCTCCAGTGATATAAATTAAAATTTTTTATAAATTGTAATACAATGCCAATATTTTTTTATAAGGAATAACCATAAATATAAATATAATAAATACATAAATATTTTAAGAGAAAACCAAAACTCCTGCATAAATTAAATTGTTTCAAAAAATTTCTACAGTGCACGCGCACTTGCGTCTAATAAAACCAGATTTAATTGAGGAATATCAGGGATGCAAAAATGAAATAAAAAAGGAAAAAAATCAGTGAATAAATGAAACATTAAGGTTGAAAAAGCAATTTTAAATAACAATACATAAGCTATTATTTTAACACTAAAATGGTCAACAAACATATAATGCTCTAGCAAGTTTATTTAATTGAAAATGAAAGAATGTAACCTTGCTACCAATTGTAACCAATTTGAGACATAATGTAACTTAAAAATGTTGGAGTGGAGAAAAAAATAGGGTGGAGAACAAACAAAAATTGAAATGTTTTGTGTTAATATCTTAATAAATAATTAGTTTTAGTAGGTTTAATTAACATAAAACTCATTTTCTGTTTATTTATAAATAAACACAACTTGTCCCAGTGCTAAGGGATTTCTATGATCAGTATCAGTAAATGTTAAAATTTTGTTGTTTAACAATTCTAGTGAACTTATTGTAACAGGTAAATGTGCAAGTTTTTATTGCAATTTATTTTATGGTTACTGAGTTTGGTGTGTTTTGGTTAAGTGAAATTGCCTTTTGTTTAGACAAAAATGAATGTCTCATTGAGAATATCTGTATGGAAAATGCTGAATGTGTTAACTCAAATGGTGGATATGATTGCAGATGTAAGCCGGATTATAGTGGAAATAATGAAACAAGCCCTTCTACTAAAGTTTGCTATGGTAAGGCTGTCATTTTTTTTTTTTTTTTTTGTATGGAACATTAGAAAAATTTGTATTTTACACTTTAGCTAACAGCGCTTGGAGCTCATGGGAACAAGTTGGACAATGCAGCCAGCTGTGTCAAACAGACCAGAACATAGGAAAGTTATCGTTTACAAGAGTTTGTTTAAGTTCTGGTAAATACTGTTCAGGCGATGAAAAAAAAGAAGAATTTTGTAATACTGAATATTGTGATAACAGTATGTCTTTTTTTAATAATATGTGTTTACAGTAAAAATGGTTTACCAGATGATTTTTTTTTTTAATTACTACTTGAGTACAAGTTTAAATATAGGGAAATCGGTAGTTATAAAAGGGTGTTATACCAAGGTGTTTGCCAGCCCCCCAATAGGTTTAAAATTCTTAAATTCAATGACCTTTATTTTTTTTATTATCATTTATTTTTATTTTTTTTGAAGTAATAAGAATTTATATATAGTCAATTCTATTATATTTCAATATAATAGAATTGACTATTTCAAAAAAAATTCCCAATATCTTGTAAAAATAATAAAATAAACATTCCCAATATTTCAAAAATGCTGTGAAAAAGTTATTTCTGGCTAAAAAAATTTTAATTTTTTTTTTTTACTTTTTTACCTGCATAGGTAAAAAAGTAAAAAAAAAGTAAAAAATGTTTGTATAGAGGGTTGAAGTTTTTATAAGATATAAAAGCTCTTATTTATGGTTTTGTTCTTGTATAGAAATAAAAGTTTCCAAATCATTGGAATGCTTAAAATGGGAAAATGCAGAAGGTTCTATCAATTTACCTTTTAAAGAAGATAATCAAACATGGTTTTTGGAATTGCGAAAGTGGATTAGTTTCTATATCAAAGGTAAAACTATACATTATTAATATTAAAATTAGTTTTGTATAACTTTATAAATAAAGTTTATAAATATATTGTTGCAGCATCAAAGTGCTTCAGTATACCAAATATAAAGGCTTCAATTCAGTCAGAGCTTATAGAATTGGAGTTAGAAACTGCCAAATTAAAAACCGTTCGTTTAACTTTAAGACAAGTCATTCACTGCAACTCTTATTTACAAAAAATAAATGATTTGTATCAAAAGTACCGCTCCATTCAGTCCAGGTTGGTTACCTATACTACAATAAAAACTGCTTTTAAGAAGTTGCAAGCCAGATTAGCTTTAAAACAAAATGAATGCATTGATTGTAAGTCAATTTTTTTATTTTAAATTGCCTATTAGGGTGAGTCCAAAACCTCATTATTTTATACTAAAATATTCTTAAATAATAAATAAATCCTTTTAAGTTAAGGTTTGGATATGTATGTAGAACATTTGTTTTTTCATTCTTCTTGTTAATCTTTTTATAGGAAAAAGTGCCTGATATAATTAAAATGAATCAAATATATTAGTACTGTGCCAACTATATGTGTATTTGTGTATATGTATATATATATATATATATATATATATATATATATATATATATATATATATATATATATATATATATATATATATATATATATATATATATATATATATATATATATATATATATATATACATATATATATATATATATATATATATATATATATATATATATATATATATATATATATATATATATATATATATATATATATATATATATATATATATATATATATATATATATATATATATATATATATATATATATACATATACACAAATACACATATAGTTGGCACAGTGATTCCGTGAGAGTTGCGATTGGCATTTGATACTTTTTGAGCTACTAAAAATGAACCAAAAGTGGAAATGACCTAAAACTTTTTAGAAATGTGAAATATTATCATAAAATTATATGCAAAAGTTACAGCATTAAAGTCTTCAACTGTTTTTATTTTTATCATATTGATTAATTGGCATCAGCATAGCCATATAGCTTTTGACTTGATATACCAACTTTGCATATAGTAATTTTTCAAGAAATGATAAAATTAATTAAAGGGGCTATTAACTTTCAGCGTATGTTGCATAAAAAAAGCTAAAAAAATTTTATTAAAACTAAATGTTATTTTTTTAAAAAAAATCTCATTCACTCCTAGCAAAGCTCCAAGCAATTACTGTTAAGCTGAGAGTTACTAGAAAATAATAAAAAAAGTTAAAGAACGAGGAAAAGAGTTGTAGGTTTTATTAATCAGGAAAACATTAAGATAGGAGAAAGTTTGAAAGGTTAGTTTGAAAAGGTTAAAGTAAGGAGAAGGTTAGTTTGAAAGGAGAAGGTTAGTTTGAAAAGGTTAAAGTAAGGAGAAAAAAACTAGACAAATAAAAGTTAATAAAAGTTAAGAGCATGCAGTGACAGATACAGTAAAAGAATAAGAATATGCTGAATAACAAGTCTAGTTAGAATGAGTTTTTGTTGATGGAACTAGAGATGATAGCTCCTTTGAGCAGCGACTATGATAGTATTTGTAGAAACAAGAAAGAGATGCTACTTTACGACAATAGGAAATTGCTCAAACTTAACAGATTAAGTGGATTTACATTGTACATTTATAATGCTTTTTTGGACTTTGTCCAGAAGTGAAAAAACATTGATAGAAGAACCGTTAATATAGGAATATCCTATATTAATGAATATTCATTAATATAGGATATTCCTATATTAATGAATGGCATTCATTAATATTGACAGTACTGCAATATTTGTTTGCTGTAAATAACTGAGTTTTGTTGCAGTTAAAATTTACAACCCACTGTGAGCTCCGATCTGTTACAGAAGTGAGATCAGATTCAAGATTGGCTGCCTGTTCTAAGCAATCGAAAAGAGAAGACTTTTTGTCATACAGGAAGATAAAATTGAGTCATCAACAAAAAGTACTACTTTAGATGTAAGGTTGTTGGGAAGAGCATTAATGTAGATAAGAAACAAAACAGGACCAAAAATAAGTAAGTGATCTGGCCGGGTTATAGCCGGGGCCGGGTTTGTGATCGAGGCTGCATAAATATTTATACACCCTGAAGTATTTTTTTTAGTTCTAAATTCATGTTATATTTTGTAAATATATGCATGTATAAACATCATTATGATCAACATGATCATCATAATCATCATTAACATAATGATCATTATGATCTTTATCATTATAATTGTCATCATCATCATCATCATCATCATCATCATCATCATCATCATCATCATCATCATCATCATCATCATCATTTAGCTTTTGCCTTCCTCTTTTATGCTAATATTTTTTTCTCTAATATAAACAATCAATAGCATTTTCTTTCCTTAATAAAAGCTCACTCATACAATATGTAAGGCACTCTCTTCAAGTTTTCTTACTTCTACCACTACCAAATGTCCTTTTATTATTGCAAGAAGTTGATATAAAAAGGTCTTGTGTTTAAGCTCTGTTATTTTCAGTTAACTAAATCTTGTATCTTATTTCAGATGTTTGGTTCTGGAGACCTTTAGAATGTCTTTGACAGTGTTATTAAGTAAAATAGAGTTTAGAATAGGATTATTTGGAAAGAATTTTCCCTCTAACTTGACTACTGAATCTAAAGGCCATAATTCTTCTTTCCTGTCAATACCAGTTAAACAGGTTAACCCATTGTTAAACATCTAAATCATTCTGGCTTTCAATATTAAAGTGAATTCTCAATTAAACGCTTTAAAACAGTTTGTGCTTCAGACAAAATTTTCAGCATAGTCTTAAAAAAGTGTTCTCCAGAACTCTCTTCAATTTTTGCTAAATTATTAAAATGTGCTAAATTAGTGGTTCCAATTTTTAAAAATTCTAGAAAACAATTTGACCTCTCCAACTATCCTACCATTAGTCTTCACTCTGTAATTAATTTCTTTATATAACATTTTTGAGATAATTAAGTAATTTCTTTCTAACTGCAGTATTAAAGGTATTCTTGAAGGCCTACACTCTTCTTCATTTCGAGTAACTTCAAGGGTACCACAAGGTTCTATCTTTGTTTCTGTATTGTTTCTTATTTCCAATTATGATCTTTATGAAAATTTTACAACTAAAATAGCTCTATTTGCTGGCGACTCAACTTTATACTCTTGTCTTGATAAAAATATTTTCACTTTTTGATTGTTTAAAACAAGCAGACGAACACTAAAGCACATTGTACATGTGATTTTTTATTGAAATGTAATTAGACCTGCTTTATTTGCCAAGTTTGAGCTATACTCCCAATAATGCAAGGTTGCATTTCTTTCTTTTTCTGCAAATACTCTTATGGTCAATGCTCAAACAAGCTATCATCTCTATTATGATAAACCAAAACTTATTCTTGCTTGGCTTCTTATTCAACAGTTGGCATCCTTTTACTGTATTTATTCTTTCATGCTATAAAAACTTTTATCGATCCAGTTTTTTTCCTTGCACATCAAAAAAACCGTATAACTCTTAACCATCTTCATGTTTTTCTTTTTTTGTACAACCTGCACTTTTTCAAGTCTTCAGTTAACCCTTTCCTAGCTTTTCAACTCTATCCTCTATTTTAAAGTAACTCATAACTTAATAGTGGTTGCTTGCTACCTTGTTGAAAGTAAATTAGATTTTCAAAATATATAAATATATGCCAGTATTTAATAAATAGTAAATGTAAGTATAAAATTATAATCATTAAGTTTTCTAAATTTTTTTCTAGCCCTGGCTATCAACCCCTGCTAAATCTTATAATTTTGGCTGGGTTTGCAAAATGTTTTAATCAGGGTTAGGGCCAGGCCCCGGTCACTTACTACCAAGGATAGAACCTTGAGGTACCCCAGAAGTTACTGGAAAAAGTGTTGGCCTTGGAAGATGATTTTAATAAAGAGGTTAGCAAGAAACAATTTGATAATCTCGAAAACTTTCCCAGATACGTCATATAAAACAACCTTATGGAGAAGACCAGCATTCCAAACTTTGTCAAAAACCTCAGTTATGTCAAGAGCAATTGCCCTAGCCTCTCCATCTAATTTATTGTCTGGCAATAAGTTATTTGACTCAAGATGGGATGTGAGAAATTTGTTTATTAAAGACTCAAAGACCTTGCTGATAAGTTAAAGGAGACTAATCGGAAAACAATTAGAGAGATCAGAATGTTCACCAAAGTTTTTGAAAATTGGAGCAACAGATGCCATTTTCCAGCAGGCAGGAAAACAAAACTCATTTAAAAAGTTTAGAGAGAATAGAAGAGAGTTTTGGAGAACAATTTTATACCATGACATGTATGTTGTCTGGACCACAAGCCTTAGAAGAGTTTATTAGAGATTTAAGCAACAGAAGCTGGAGTGATTTGACTTAAGCAACAGAAGCTGGAGTGATTTGAATGTCTATCAATGGGTTAACCTTTTTAATTGGAATGGGAGGAAGAGAGTGGCCAAAGAAGAGAATGTCCAAGATTGGAGAGTCGAATTAGAAAAAATGAGAGATGGAATGTCATTCCTATGAATGAGAGATAGAATGTCATTCCCATGAATGAGAGATGGATTGTAATTCCCTTGAATGAGAGATAGAATGTCATTCCCATGAATGAGAGATGGATTGTAATTCCCTTGAATGAGAGATAGAATGTCATTCCCATGAATGAGAGATAGAATGTCATTCCCATGAATGAGAGATAGAATGTCATTCCCATGAATGAGATCTTTGTTACTGTTAAAGATTTTCCAAAAGTCTCTAGAGCCTAAATTTTAAGATAAAAACAAGATTTAGTAAATTGAGAATAATGGAGCTTTGCATTACACAGCACTTTTTTACATTGATTTCTTGCAATAATAAAAAGGTATTTATTCTCAAGAGTTCTTTTGAAAAAGATGGCAAAAATTTCGATTAGATATACAAAATTACGATTAGATAAAGCAGCTGCACAAAAAAGTAAACACCATACCTGAATTCAGGAGGTTATGTAGAAAGCATTTATCATTTATCATTTATCAGCCGTGAAAGAAACAACAATATCCCAAAATTCTAGTCAGCTTTAGGGTTGTGGTAATTAGTGCTATGAATTAGTGAGTTCAGAAAAAAAAAATAGGAGATAAAAGATTTATAGAGAATATTTATAGAGAGAATGCATGGTCAGAACCACCTAAGAGAGGAAAGGTGCAACTGAATACAAGCTAGGGTTGAAAACAAGTTAAAAATCAAAGAGTAAAGGTAAGTAATTAGGGTTGTTTGGAAAAGGAGTCAAAAGGTTAACTATCTTTGTAAGAGATTGAGAAATGCAGAAGTTATGGGTTTTAATGTCAGATGAATCAGTTGTGTTAGAGCCAAGCCATTCAGTGAGATGAGCATTAAAGTAACCAGTAACAACAATATTGGCAGAAGGGTAAAGAGATAGGGCATGGTCAAATTGATCAGAAATTTTATATAAAACATTGCAGTCTTAAGAAGAAGGAGAGCAATAAAGCACAAAAAAAATCTGATGAGTGAAGAGTTAAATAAATGGTCAAAGGATTCAAACCTGATTTTTCCACAAATAGGCGATTTGATGTGTAAGTATACCCCTAAGCCAAGCATGTGACTATTAGGATTTTTGTATATCAATGAAAGCTAATTTTGTAATTATAGTCAAATCTTGCCTTTTCTGTTACTTTTGGAGTCTACATAATATATATCATAATACATATGCTTAACATATTATTTTGTGCGTGTTTAATTATTTAGTACATGACATCATTATAGATTTTTTTTCTTAATATATTTATTTTTTCACCTACAATCAACAAATCATATTTTTTTGTATAATTTTTAAATAACATGTCAACTTTTTGTACAAATATGTAAAGTAAAAACAAGTTTTATTTTCTCTTGAATCAAAATTGCATAACAATGCAATTTTGATTCAAGAGAAAATAAAAATTGCATGATGAAACAAGAAGCATCAAAATGTAAAAAAAAGTATATATTTGCATTGTTGGAGCAGTTATATAATCTAGTTTTTGTATAAAACTGCAGTTATTAAATCAGGAGATAATTAATGAGCAATATGTGAGAACCCAATGCATTTGCATTACTACTACAACTAATAACAACGCATATTGTCATTTTAAAGTTTGTTTAAAAATTTACTATTAAATAAAAACATGAAGAAACGTGAATATATATTTTTGTGCTGTATGCAGTATATATATTCTACACCTCATGTAAAATAGAGACAGTTAACTATTAGTTCATACTTAAGTTCAAGTTAATTGATATGATATGGCAATAATTCAAGACAGATCTACGTTTTTCAAAATGCCTTAAGTTCCTTTTTACGTATATCAAGAAAAACACTATTTGATATATATTTTAAATTTTGCAGTTTTACAAGAGATTTGTAATTAAAATGTTTATTTATATATAAGCTCTCTTATCTTATTTATATTATGGATTGGAAAAAAAAAGATTAATTTAAAAATATAAGTATTTGTGTTGAATTTTTTGTCGGAAAAAGCGTAGACAGGCTTTTTTATAGATAAAAGTGGCATTCAAAACATCTTATGAAACAATAGCAAGTTAATATACTTTAAATTTTCCTAATGAATTTTTCAAAAAATTTGGCTACGTATCCAAACACTAATAAATATACATTGTTAAAAAATATATCGATGCATGTACATTTTTTCAGAGCTAATTTGTCAGAACTACAACAAGTTAAGTAATGAGAATTTAGAAAGTAAAAATAACAAGGAGTTACACAGTGCTAAATAAAGGACCACCGCAAGAAATTTCATGAAAAACGAAAAAGAAAAGATTCTCTGATTTAAAGAAAATCAATGCATAAAATTACAGCGGAAGATTACAATTGCAAACATGAATGTGCCAAAAATATCTCTAACGATAGAAGACATGAAATTAATGATGATTTCTAGAGTAAATTGTTGAAAAACCGCTACAAATAGACACTAAAAATGTTCAAAACACAAATTTTACCAAAAAATGAATAATGGCAAATCCTAAAAGTTCAACTTTTGTTATTTTTTGGTTGGTGACAACTATTGTTGTCAACTATTTAGCATGTTAAAAATTTTAATGATTTTAACTATTTATATGCCAACAACTTTATCTTAACACTTCTGGATTAAAAAATACAAATAATATAATGATTAGTTGAGCAAAAAATTTTTGATTTTAATTTTGAATTTTAGATGTTGAGTCGTGTATTTTTTTCTCTTATTTATTTTTCTTCTACTCCTTTATTAATCTTTTTGACTCCATCAAATCAGCAAGCCCAAGTTGAAAAGAACTAAGAGTTTCAATTTTTTCTTGCTGGGCTAAAAAAATTGTGGCAATATTTTATTTACCTCAAGAAAAATATAAAAAAAATAATT
This sequence comes from Hydra vulgaris, assembly GCF_022113875.1. Lineage (NCBI taxonomy): Eukaryota > Metazoa > Cnidaria > Hydrozoa > Anthoathecata > Hydridae > Hydra > Hydra vulgaris. Next base: position 6,365,514 of record NC_061170.1, read on the forward strand.
TCTTTTTAAACTAAACAAAGAGAAATTAAGTATTATAATAATTAAGCTTATAAAGTAAAATAGTTATTAAGGAAAATTTAATTTTTAGCATTAATAAAAAATTATATTTAATTTAATAAAATTTTTGTATTTTCCGATTTCGTTTGAATACAATTTTATGAATGATGTTATTTTTCTATTTAATTTTCTATTTAAAAGAGTATGCCTTATATTATAAAAACATTAGAAAAGATCGAAGTTTTAAACTTATTCAACCTTATTTTCTTATATTCAACGTAAGTTTTAAATGCTTTAATTAGAAAAGAAAAAAAATATCCGCTGTAATAATTATGATATAATGGTTTCTCAACTTTAGTTTATGAACTTTTCTTTTTTTTGATCAACATGATCTCAAAATTGTTTAATCTTTCTTGACTTTATGTTGATTTTAGATAAATTTTTATAAATTTTATTCTAGAATATACTTTCTTATCTGAGAGAATTTTTGTTCTTTCTTAACTAAACTTCTTATTTGATGACAACATTTTTTGACATGATGACAATTTTCGTGACAAAAATATTAAATGATTTTATTTCTATTTTATAGAATATTGACACTATCGAGTATTTATATTTAATATTAAACACAATATTACTCTCTAATATTCTTCACCCCCTTTTTTTAAGGTTTTATTTAAGGGTCCAACTAACTAAACTCCCGCGCCTACATGATCTGCCACTGTGCAGAATATATACCCATTTTAAGCTCAGTGTCCTTCTTTAGTTAAACAATGACTTAAAGACCTGAAATTGCTGTTTGTTCAAACAAACAATTCAATAAATAAAAAAAAACAGCTAAACATAGAAAATATAAGATAGATAAATTAGTTGCACACATAATAAGTTACTCACCAGTCCCTTCACATTACAAATGCAAGAACTGCTCTTATTGATTATATCTTCCTTCCAATTTGAATGTAAAGAAAACGGACTTCAACAAGTACAATGTTGTTTGCTCTGAATCGACGTACAGAAACGCTATAAAAAAAAATTAAATATATCATTTGCAAATCAAACCCATGAAAAGGGTCGGACATGCCAGAAACATATATAAACTTGATGCTGATTGAACTGTTTGTGCACAAAAAATAATAGTGGTAACTGACATGGAAAAAGTAATCATGCTATCAAGAATAGAAAATCTCAAAGAAGCAATGTTTTGTCAGCGATTAAAAATGTACAATCAAACATTTGTGCCTATTGAAAAAATGAAGAAAAGTGTAGTTTCAAATGTTTGGCATGACGAAATTCCTGGGCGGTGCAAAGAAGAGCTAATTTCTACATATTATTTGTTTTTGAAAGAATATCAGCACAAATCTGAAATCACTATTGGGAGAGACAATTGCTCCGCTCAAAACAAAAATTGGAGTTTAGTGATGTTTCTGATATATATGATTAATGCAATAAATTTGCAACCAACAAAATCAAATTAAAGTATTTAGGAAATAAAAAAATTAAAATTTTGCAGGTAAGTTTGATTTTAGTTCTATAAAATTTATAAAAATTGTGGCTGTAACTAAGTGAGCAATATATGTTGAACTTATTGTCTTCTCGCCCATATATGGAAAATATCATCGTAATTGAGTTCAAACGTGGTTCTTATAGCATGTTTTATTGTTGTGACTATAATGGCCCCATCATTGATGCATCAGTTTTATCCAAAAAGCCGAAAGAAAAAAGTTAACTTTACCATATACTATGAGAGATTTAAAAACCGTAACCAATCCAATCTAAAAATTGAAACTTGCTTCAACACTTTGTCCTTTAATGCCCCCTAATAGAGGAGAGTTTTGTTGGACAGAGAATAAGAGTTTTTACATTTAACAATTTTTTAAATTTCAAAATTATATATTATAAACATCTTGCAGGCATAGAGATTTCCTTGCTGTTTATTTTTTCCTTTTTGTATAACAGGGCTATGCAAAGTTATAAGTACACATTTGCAAAGTTATAAAAATATTTATAAAATTAATTTTAACCCTTATATTTTAAATTTTAATGGAAAGAAAAGTACGGAAAACAATTACAGAAGAAACTAAAAGTACGATTATTTCAAAGAAAAATTGTGAATAATATACAATCAGGGAAATATCCAACGCTTGTAATTTAACTTGAAATGCTGTTAGTTGTTTTTTAAAAAAAGAAATTCAAACGCAAATTTTAGAACAACATGATAAAAACATTTCGATTTTGTTTGTTTCCCATAAATTAAAGAAATTAAATTTGACACTAAAAGATTAGCAATCATTCCTCAAAAAAGAAACACCATGGAAAGAATAAATCAGACATCAATTTTTGTGGCAGAAGTTAATAGAATTGCTGGTTCAAATTTTTTTTTTTTTCAAATTTGTTGGATTCAATAAACATACAGTGCGCTCATATGCCTATTCTCCAAAAGATACAAAAGCATACTTGACAGTTCCTGCGGAGAAAGGACAGAATGTTAGCCTTGTGTGCTTAATTTCAAATTTAGGAGTTGACTGTTTCCAATACAAAAACGGTGCATACAATACACAATTATTTATTGATTTCATCAACAAGAAAATAGTACCAATTTTTGCAGTAAATCCAAATAAAATTCTTACAATAGGTAATGCAAAATTTCATAAAGCAGCTGCAGTACTTCAATTACTAAGAGAGAAAAGTATTACTCACAAGTTTCTAGTACCATACTCCCCTGAATTGAACCCGATTAAAGAGTTCTTTTCAATGTTAAAATCTAGTTGCAAATCCACAAGAAATGCTAATCCCGATATGGCTATAAAGAAACTCTAGAATATCACCTGATAATAATTATAGTCAACAGTGCAATGCTTTTTTATACAAATATGAAAAGATGGTTGGAAAAGGCAATAAGGAGAGAAGAGTATCTAATCAAAATTTTTGAAATGATTTTTTTTTTTTTAATAATCTATATTTTTGCATGCCTTTTTAAAAATTTATGATTAAATAATGTGTACTATTTTTTAAAACTTATGGAAAGTATCTAATCTAGAAAAGTTATTGGTATATAATAATATGCTAAATTAAGTATAAATGTAAAGAATTTTCACTAATTAATCATTTTTTTTTTTTTTTTTTTTTTTAAAAAAAAAAACATTTTGATTGCTATGATAATTTAATTTAATAATTAAAGTATACGTATCATATCAATTTATTTTAATATTTTACGCAATAATTTTTATTGTTTAAAACTAAAAAAAATAATTTCCAAAAAAATATATATGCACTTGTAACTTTGCAAGTGTGCACTTATAACTTTGCAAATGTGCACTTATTACTTTGCAAACATGCACTTATGACTATGTAAAACCCTGTATTACTTATTTCATCTTCTAAATACATTTATTTTACATGAAAAATTTTTAAATTTTAAACAGATGCAATTAATATAACTGTTTTTTAATATTATTCAGTGGGGTAGGAAAGTTAAAAAATTCGGGGGAGGAGAGCAGAGACAAAAATTAAAGTGGGCTAGGGCAGAAAAAATTAGAATTTAATAAAAAAAATAAAAGAATTTTTAAGAAATTTGGCGGGGGTAGGGGGGAGGGGGAAAGTAGCCCCCTCCAACCCTCTATCTATTTCTCTTCTCCTCCTCCTCCTGTTCTTACGCTAGTTACACTATATTTTAAAATTCTTAATAGTTATTGTTTTATAATAATTATAATTATTGTTATGATAATTATAGTTATTGTTATAATAATTATAATTATTGTTACAATATAATATAACAATAACTATAATTGTATAATAAAACTATAATTAACTATTAGGAATTTCAAAACATAGTGTAGTTGAATCAGTTTTCCCGAATCAATGTGTAAAAGGTGTTTTGAAAAAAACTTAAAAAATTAAAAGCAGATATTATTTTTAAGGCGTTTTTTGAAACTAGTAAACTTTATGAATTTCTTCATAATTTTTAAAAAATAATCATTCAATATTGTTTGTTATCATCTATATCAGCTTATTTCATAAAAAAGTCAATTTTAAATTTTATGATCTTAAGGCATTTTGAAAAACGACTGTAGAATACCTTTTAAAAAATTTTATTTGTCATAATCTAAAAAAAAAAGACTTTAATTTTGAATTTCTTAGTATTTAGTAGTATTTTATTAGTTATATATATTGACAATCAACTATATTCATATTTATATACTTTCATATGGTGAAAAAAAAAATTCACATCACATTTAGACCACTTTATCAGTCCACGCAGTGGGCCTAAAGTTCATTTTTAGGCCATTTTTGACTTTTTTTTTTTTTTAAAAATGCTTCCCTTTTCACGGATCAATTTTAAAAAATTGAATTTTTTTAGGCAATTTTATGCATAAAAATTAAATAAAAATCCAATGTTAAGCCTTATATCTTTTAATAATGCGCAATTAAATAGCTGCATTTTTCAAAAAAGTTGATTTTTTAGCATTTTTTTGCTCTTCGATAAGGTCTTTTTTAGCGCCTTTGGTGTTTAGAGTTGGAATGTAATGTTTAAAGCAGCTACAAAATTGTCTAAAAAAATGAGTTAGTTTTGTTCCTCTTTTATGCGACTATATTAGGTTGTCTCAATATATGACGTTTAGCAGCATTTGTTATCTTTTAATAATGCTAGAGCATAAAAAATAAAGTTTCAGCACAAATACTCAAAAAAAAACATTTTCAAAATCAGTTTTCTTCTTGCTTTTTCTTCCACTCTTGAACTCTTTAGCTACAAGGAAAGTGTCCTGTCTCTTCTTCTCCTTGTCGGATTTGTTGATCAGCTCCTAGTTAAAAATAAAATATGCTTGTTGAAATTACCTTTATAATTTCTACATTAGGTTTAAACTTAATAGTTTTTTAAAAATTGTACCTGAAGGAGTTTCACAGTTCTCTCACTCCAATCATTAACTACTTCCAGATTTTCAACAAATTGTTTAAACTTCAGATAATAGTCATTCAGGTTCCATGTCTCAACTGGGGTTTTTAACCACTGTAACTCTGCCTTCCCATGGTTCAAGAGATGAAATATGAACCAAATCTGTTCATTTATCAGTAAAACCAAGCTAGGAGGATTATCCTAACAAAAATCCATACTTTTGAACAATTCAAAATTCACTTACAACAATTCTCAGGCCTTGACATGGAATACAGCTTCTTGACAATCTTGTCACAGTTAGGGACCTCTTCATCAGCTAAACCATTACAACAGCAGTAGAATCAATGTACCTGGTGTTTTTCTTCAGTGAGTCAATAACATGTTTTGCCAGCTCAGGTTTGACATCAGAGTACCTTATTATCTGCCACAGTGCTTTCATACCCTAATAAATAATCTTTAGATAACAAAATACTAAAAAGAATAATTTTTATTTAAATTTTTTTTTACTACAATTTGAATATTAAGAAAATAATTAAAACAAAAAAAACCCTGAGAGAAAGCAATTGCTGGAATTTTCACTCTGAGAAACTATTCAGTGTAAAACACTGCAGTGAAGAAGGCCATATATTTGATTTCGTTCTACTTTTGAGTTCGGGAATGTTATTCATTAGAAGGAACAACCTCATAAAGTATATTTCTTATTTTTATAATAAGCAATTAATCAAAATTGAATGTTTACATTGCGTTTTCACTTTTTGCAACATTTAAAAAACCCATAGAATATTAAGATTCATTCTTTACATTTTCAGTTTGATATCTGATATTAATCATTTGTTTATTGTGTAAAGCGCCAGGAGCTATGCACATTAAACAAGTTAATATTATGCTAAACTGTGATTTACCGGATAATGGACTTTTATTTATTTGATAGCTGTTTAAACTACTTTAAACAACATTAAAATTAATTTCATAATTTAAAGTATTGATCTTTTTAAAAGTATTCATCTTTTCCATCTTTATAACGTTTTTGGAGAACTTTTTCTGCTCCTTTCCTTGAGGTTAGAGGTGGAATATCAAGTAGCTCTGTCTGTCCATTTATCGTAATCAATACAGCAAGTCTGTGACATTGTAATTCTTACCCAACTGTGAATTCTTTAACAATCTTACTATCAAAGTGCAGAATTATAGGGGATACTGATGACTGCGTGAGAGTAGAAATTTGTTTTCTAATCTTCTCTCATTCTTTGGTTAAAACCTCTTCTACAGCTCTAAATGGTGTTGCGCTTGACACAACAAAATTTGACACAGAACCTCCAGAGTTTGTAATGATAATGGACACAATTGCAGTATGCTGTCTAGCAGGCAGTCCCTCTCCTATAGCAGTAAGTGTTTTTTTATGTAGAATATCTTTTAGAAAGAGAATTGATTAGCCAGATTCTTCTTTGTTGATATCTGCTTCGAAGTCTGAATCAGAATTACTATCATGACTATTTGCAGAGCTGTGTAAAAATTCGACTAAATATTTGATGGACCATTCCTGTAACGACTCTTCTTTAACATGCTGTAATAATTTACTGTGCTCTGAATCTTCACCTTATACATGGCAAATATAAAATTTAAGTGAATTCCCATTTTAATAAAATATGTACCTTAAACATATAATTTTAAATTAATACTTTATACACAATGTAAAGAACATAATAAAATGACATAAATGTTTCTACTGTGTAAATATAAATAGTAAATTGAATTAAAAGTTTAAAAGGCAGTACTTTTTTTTAAACACAAAAAAAAAGAATTTGAAAGGTTTGCCTTTAAACTGTCCATTGTAGTTAGAGGGAAACCAGCTAAATTTCATGGTCCAACCAATTTAGTCATTACACAGCAGTGGGTGTTCTCTGCATGGCATAAAAGCTCAAAAGAATTCATCTTGAATTTGCACCTGATTAAATCTATTTGCTTGGCGTTTGGATTTAGCTTTCTAAGATGTAGGTAGTACTGCAGAACATTTTTGCCATTTGGAAGCACTGATAGGGGGGTCCAAATGTAATGAAATTTTTATTTTTTCGTAATATCCATGGTGGGGCACCATAAGTAATGTTAGTTGAAATTGTAAAAAGTCATTTTTTGGAAACACTCAATTATATATATATATATATATATATATATATATATATATATATATATATATATATATATATATATATATATATATATATATATATATATATATATATATATATATATATATATATATATATATATATATAATTGAGTGTTTCCAAAAAATGACTTTTTACAATTTCAATTATATATATATATATATATATATATATATATATATATATATATATATATATATATATATATATATATATATATATATATATATATATATAAACAATTTTCAAAGGATCTTAGAATTCTCAAATTTTCTTTTTTTTTATAGTCTTAAGTGTTGTTACGGTTGAAATTTAGTCAATTTTACACAATAAGTTATTTTTTTAATTTTGTTTAGCAATGCTTGGTCCTTTTTCAAGCTACATCCCTAACAGCTTGATTGTCTAGTTGGCTTCGACAGTCGAGTGTACGTCGGATTTTTTTATAACATTTGCTTAATTTTGTACTTTTCACATTTCAACTTTATTTGTTAGAATTATATTTTCACAATTTTTTACATTCAATTTTTAAAAAAGTTTTGTTTAAATAACTTTTTTTAATAAATTTAATGATATATTAGTAAGTTTGTAGTTTTTTTTAATAAATTTGATGTTGTTACTTTAAATTGGTTTACCACGCTGTGCTTGTCTACAAATGTGATAAATTTCTTTAAGAGAAGTTCTTAAACGGGGTTTAAAAAAAAAAAAAGAGTTTTAATGAAACTGGATTTCAATTTTATTTCGCCTAATGCGTTGTAAGGCTAAAACTATTTCTATCCTTGATTTTTGCCTTTTTCTTAAGCTAATTTTAGTTTTTTGTTTATTAAACGAAAATAGAACGAAACGAAAAAGTATCATTTATGTTTTCAAAATAACAATTTTTAGATTTTACATGCGCTTCTAATTTTTTTTTTTAGATTATGCATAGTCTCTTGAATCTAAAAGTGTTCTTGTAGCGTTTTAAACCAAGTTTCCATTGCATTGTGGTAATTGTAGTTATCAATATATTTTTTCCGCTCCTGCCTGTTTTTATAAACCCATTTTTTTTTTTTTTTTTTTTTTTCTCAATGTCTTTTTTGTAATTTTATTTCTTTTTTCTTAAAAGAATGACAAATATTATTAAAAAAAAAGCCAAATTTAACTTGTAGAGTTTTCTGGTATTAAGGTGATTTCTGCAAGAAACTGATTTTTAAATAGTTTTGATGAATTTTTGTTAGAGTTATTAAAATAAATTTTTATTTTATCAAAAACAAAAATTACTACTGATGCGTACAAAAAACAGAGGCAATTAAATTGTTTTATACAAACTAGATAAACAAAATTAGCTTAAGAAATTAACCAACTGATGATGTTTTAACAACAAAAAAACTCTCATTGGTTGTTATTGGTAACAACTTGAGATGCTACTAATGACATTCCAGAGTAATGAGTCATAAAAAAGAGTATAGTTACAAATTTACTTTGCATGTAAAATTTTAGAAAACATAATCATTTTGTTGCTGCGATGGATTTACTTTAGAAGTCAAAATTTTTATTTAAAAGAGAAACAAATTGTTTCGACTAGGGTTGTTCGCCGAAAAACAAAACTAGCGAAATTTTCGCATCTTTATCTACCGTAATAGAATTGTTATTGCTGAAGTTGCACATGCAAAAATGCACATTCCGTAACGCACAATACAAAAATATAAATAAATAAAATTCCGTAATAAAGCATTGCGAAAGAAAACTTGCAAAACAAATCATTTCGTAAGAATACTTACGAAATAGTTCCTTACGGAAAGAGCATTCCGGAATGTGCAGTTACAAAAAAGACGCAAAAGATTTTATGTTAAGATATATTTAAGGGGTAGGTACAATCGGCAGAGCAGAGCAGATTATTGAAATGTTAATAACGACAGAGCAGACTATTCAATCAGCAGTTTCCTAAAACGTGATCTGCCAAATAGTTCGGCAGATCATTTAATAGGATTTTTATGTGATTGCTAAATATTTTTGTGAAAAACGATGCACTTCGAATAGAAAGAATTATGAGTTGACTTTTTAAACATAAACGTTTTTTATTGTCGCAATATTTTCCAAAAAAAAAAGTGATCTGACGTATTCTAATGCGTGATCTGCCAAATATTTCGGCAGATCTTAATGCAACCGGCAGTAAAGATTGGCAGAGCAGATCATTGTAATAATAATAACGGCAGAGCAGATTATCACAGACAGACAATCAGCCGTTTTCTATTATGTGATCTGCAAAATTATATTTTGATAATGCGTGATCTACCAAATAATATTTGAATAATGTGTGATCTGCCAAATAATATTTGGCAGATTAGAAAATTAGAAACACATTAGAAAACGGCTTATTGGATAATCTGCTCTGCCGCTATCAACATTACAATGATCTGCTCTGCCGATTGTACTTACCCATACTTAAGATATTAACTGTTAACAGCTTAAATAATAAAATTGTAGTTTTTGATTTGTATAACATGTTATACAAATCAAAAAATATAATTTTATTATTTAATTATAAAAAAATGTTGTTAAATGATTCTTTAAGTATTTATACAAATATATCTAATATATATATATATATATATATATATATATATATATATATATATATATATATATATATATATATATATATATATATATATATATATATATATATATATATACACACAGTAAAACCCTGTTAAGTTGGACTCTTAATAGGAATAGATAAATAGTACGACTTAGGAAATGTCCGAGTTAAGTGAAGCTCTTGGTATTTATAGAACGTTCAAGAGAAATTGAAAAACAATCCGACTTATCCAGGGAACGAGATAACGGAATTCTACTGTAAATATATTCCTCCCTATCATTCTTATTTTTACTATACGTATTGAGTTCATAAAACATTATTAAATATATTTATTATGGCACGTTTCGTAAGTTTGTTTCCGTTAAGAACTTTTTCGTATGTTGTAATGCAAAATACCTTTCTTTTGAGAGAAATTTTGTTTTTTATCGTTATTTCTAAAAACAAAACCATAAAAATTTAAAATGTTCTTATGCTGAAAATAAAAATTCATTATAAACATTTTGGGATTTAAAGATATTAATTTTTACAATTAAAATCAGTCTGGCAAACAAACTTTCATTATAGACTTCAAAATGTCGTTTGGCGAAAGTGCCTGTTTTGCAAGTGTGACTTCCGAAATTGCTACTTTCCTATGTTGCAAAATAGTTTTATTTCGTTTGTCAACTTGCGAAAGACTAAATTTCGGAAGTAGCATTTGCAAAATGAACATCGACGAATTTAAATGTTTTGTAATATTCGGTACGAAAAAAATGAATTCCTCGTTCTCAATCTCCTTACGAAAGAATGTTGTTTTTCCGGAATTGTACGAAATCCTCCGAACAACAACCCTAGTTTGGATATGATTTGAAAAAACTACGTTAAAATTGTGATATCTTTTTTCGTTTTTGATTTTTTAGCCTGCAATATTTTTTGTATCCACCTAAACCGAAGCTAGTTTTTTAATGGCGTTTAGCCAAAATCAATGATGTATAATTTATCATCACATCAATCCACAATTTTTTGTAATTTTTAAGAATGGAAGAATCAAACTTTTTATACTGGCATAATACTTTTAATATTATGTCAGTATATATTATGCAAGTTAAAATTTAGGATATAATTTTTGATGACTCAAATACTTAAACTTGCTATGTAACTGAGATTTAAGATAAATACTGTGTTATTTATGACATTTTAAATTTATGTCTGGTATTTGTATTTAATAAACAGTCAATAGCAATTGTTTCTAAGAATCAGACAATTTTGAAAAAAAATAAATACTGAATGTCACCAATTCCACTCTTTTTTACATATTTGCTTTATATAATAGATGCAATATTATTGCAAATATTATTGCACAATATTGTTGCACCAAAGTATTTTGTATTTATCAAATAAATACAAAATATTTTGGTCTAAATATTTATCGTTCAGCCATAGTGGTACATTGAAAATTGGACGAACTTTAGTCAATAGCTTATTTTGCATTATGTCATATTTTAAGAAAATTTAACTAGAAAATTATTTATTTCAAAATGTTTTGTCAACTTATTTATAACAGCCAGCTACTATTTTTACAGAAAAATAAAAACTTGTTCACTTTCTAGAAATCATAGTCTAAAAGTACAATAATTGTAAAAAAGTACAAACTTTAAGAAGCCGTAATTATTGAATTATTGAATTTAGCAGCCGTGGCGCAGTAATTAGAGCAGCCGTGGCGCAGTGGTTAGAGTTCTGGCTCAGAACTCAGAGGTCCGAAGTTCGATGCCAGCTCTAGCCCAACAAGCGACATTGGTACGGAAGGAGGCGTGAACTTCGTGTTAAATGCTCATCCGCGGTGCTCTATGATAAGACCGTAAAGACTTCTGGGAGCACCTAAATACATACAAAAAAAAAAAAAAGCCAGTATAGCCACGCGGACTTTTTTACACCATGCGGTTGCTGTGGGTCTATTCTTCCATTAAAAAAATAAAAATGTGCGTGGTTGCATTCGCATCTCTAAAAATCAGCCGTGAAAAACATGTTGTAGAAAAAAAATGTTCCAAATGCTTTAAAAACTGAAAAATATAAATCTTTTATAAATAAAGCAAATTAGTGTTAGTTCAAAAAAAATTTTGTGTCGTTGTATCGCTTAAAAAGTACACAAACTTTGTTTTTCCCAAACTTACTGATGCATTTTGGTATTTCTAAAATTAATTTTTTTTTTACAATAATGAAGCACAATAATTTAAAATGTTTTATCAAAAATATTTTGGAAAAATTTTTTTTTTAGGTGAGATATAAGGCTTCAGGTGAGATATAAAGCTTCAGGCTTAACTGTCCCAATGCCCCACTGTCCCGATATTCCCCCTGCTCTAACCTATTTTATTGGTAAAATAAATTGAATCAAAAATTAGCGACAGAGAGTATGGGTTTTCCCCTCAAAAAATACTCTGTCGCTATTGGTTACAAGGTAAAGTTCAAGTCGAGCTTGACTCAAGTTTGCTCCATGCATTCCACCCTATATGCAACTTAAATTGTTGTAAACAAGTTCTCGTAAAAAAAGTTACTTTTTTAAAAAAGTAATTCTTATTATTTATTATGCACGGCTAGCACGGATCCTTATAATGCCTACCTAGCTGTCCTAAGAACGCCACTTAAACGGAAAGTTAGCGTACACATCAAGGTATCCTGTGATGCAAATTTTGAAATCATTTGATTTTGTCCGCGGAACATAACCTAATTTGAATGCTCAAATTAAGTCAAACTTTGACTTCATAGTGCGCCAATAAAAACACTTGTAGAATTTGAACTACTCAATATAATTTGATAAAAATTGGTGCAAATGTAGTAATTGGATTATTTGGACAAAATTTCAGCCTGATTGGATGACTGGTGTATGATTTATTGCAGTTTTAGTTGAGGTTTTTTCAGTTTTTTGCTACTTATACCTCAAGGCGTTAAGGCGAAACTACTGCCAGAATGCAAAAAAATTAAATCAAGTAAATATTTCTTTTTTTTTTAGTTAATAATATGTATTACTATGTTAAGTGGATTGTTATCAAAAATAAATTAATTTAGGTCAAATTTTGTAAAAGGCAGAGTTTGATTTAGTTAAGTCAAATTTAGTGAATTGCCACGATGCCAAATCAAGCAAAGAATCATGATGAAAATCAAAATTCTTTTTTAAACATTTTTTGTTTGATTGTAAGTCAATACAAGTGAGGACCTGAAGCAAGAGGTACGATGTGTTGTTGCCTAATATACCGAATTGGTTTGTATGCTTGGTCTATCTAAAAAACTGTTTAAGACAGCTTACTACTTTTCAAGCAGATCGAATATGCAAACTGTACAAGACCAAGATCAATATCAGTGATACTCGGGTACCAAAAGGATTCTGCTTATCGTGTAGAATAACTTTGCGCAGGAAACAAGAGGAGAAAGAAGTTGCACTCCCTCCTTTGTTTGATTTTATGTCAATACAAGTGAGGACCTGAAACAAGAGGTACGATGTGTTGTTGCCTAATATACCGAATTGGTCGTTCAAAGCTGCAAGAAAAACATCCTCTTATAGAGCAAACCACTATTGAGAAAAAACCAAAGGTGCGTTGCAGCAAATGCCTCAGCCCTTTAAGAAAAGGTTTGCCCCACCAATGCTCCCAAATAATTTTATATTAAAACATTCAATCTTTAGCTGCAAAAGATGCCAAATCATTCGAACAAATTGCATCTCGAGTTATTTTTACTAAAGAATTATCTCCGGAAGGAAATATTCTACTGGCTAAGGGCCTCCACTTACAGTTACCGCTGGTAAATATTTATACTTAAATAATTTAACATATATATTGAAATAAAGTTTTGACTATTAAGAAATAACACTAGATAGATTACAAGAAATATATTTTTATTAATAGTTTCTAATTTCTTTAAAAACGAATAGTTTGAAAGTTTTACACAAACTTACTAAACAAAGTTTATTGTAACTATAAAATATGTATGTTTTGGTTTTAGGTCAAAGTAGTGCGCAGAAACCATCAAGTGCTCCGAAATTGACCACTGTAGCCCTTGCAAATGTGCAATTAAATACGGGCCTGTCAAACAACGGATTAAAGAAACTTGTTAGAACTATAAACAAAACATCAAGCAGCACGGTGGTAAAGCGAAATTCCTACATGAGTCAACAATTGACCAATTTCGTCACCTGCAGCGACTTAAAAATCACAGGCAAAAAAACAGATTCTTGTACAGTTCATGTTGTTGCTTACTACAATGATTTATCAAGTCTTGTGAATCATATTATTCAGTCCCGCAAAATTTCTGGTGGCTATTTTGTTAAGCTCGGAATTGATGTAGGCAAAGGTTTTCTCAAGTTTTGCCTAAGCATTGTTGATACTGCGTTAAGGGATAAAACCAGCTCACCGCACCAACAATAACCTCTCACTCAAAGGCAAAGGACTGGTAAAGACACTGGAGTCAAGAGACAAATTATTGTTGGGGTTTCAGAAGATTTGCCAGAAACACACTCCAATATTGAACAAATCTGGTCACTGATTAATGTAAATGGAGTTAAACTAATTTTGGCTTGTGATATGAAAGTTGCAAATATAATTTGTAGTCTTCAAATTCATTAAAGTACACACCTTTGTACCTGGTGTGACGCCAAATTCAACTGTTTTTTTTAAATCTGGGAACTTGTGAACACTGGGCTCAATTAATTCAAGCCTTGAGTCTTTTCAGCAATCTGGCGGGGTTGTTGCTAATGCAAAGCTGTTTGGCAATGTCATTCGAAAGCCAATCATATGCGGGCCTGTCAATGTTCTGATTTTGGAAATCATTCTACCAATGGAATTGTATCTCCTCTTAGGAGTTGTCAACCATCTTTTCAAGATCCTTAAAATTGCTTGGATAGAAGCTGTTAAGTGGCCAGCCACCCGCCACGTTCAACTGAGCCCGTATCACGGGGACTAGTTTGATGGAAATGAATGCAGAAAGCTTCTTAAAAATGTGGATATGCTGCAGCAACTTGCTGAGACAAACATGGTTCACAGTATTGTGTGCATAATTGAAGCATTCAATAACTTCAATCAAGTTGTCAAGGCTTGCTTTGGATACATTCTTCAGCCGGATTTTGCTGAAAAAATTGAAAATTTCAAAAAGTGTTACCTAATGATAACTGGTGCAAGCGTAGCACCCAACATTCACACTGTCTTTTACCACATCAAAGATTTCATCAGTCACAAAGGATCACCCTTGGGGCCCTATAGTGAACAAACCGTTGAAACTTCTCATTAAGATTTTTGTCAACATTGGTCGAGGTTTAAGCAAAACAATAATAATCCAGAGTACAAAGAAAGATTGTTGCGCTGCATAACTGATCTAAATAGTAAGCATTTTTAAAGAACATAATTTGAGTTATTAGAAACTAGGCTGCTAAAATTCAAATTTTACGGCGTATAATGAATATTTTCACCAACTTTAAAAGTAGTATCATAGAGTATTTGTATTAAAAGAGTACATTGAGTTCATTGTGCTATTTATTAATAATCTTTTGGCGGAGAAAATAAAAAAAAAAACATTTCTTAAAATGTAATTAGATATTTGATGGTAATACAATGTAAAAAATAGTGTATAAATAGTTTTAACTTCATTTTAAAAGTAAATGTGTTTAAGGAGGTCAATACAAAATGATTTAGATCTACTTTTTTTTTTGTTTTTTTTAACTGGTAGTCCTTTGACCAGGTTTTGCACTTTTTTTTAGCTTTTTTTTTGACAGCAGTTTATACCTTAGGAAATGTCGGTATATTCAAGCGAAGCATACATGGTCGTCAACGCCGAGGAACGGTTAAAAAACGTCCAAAACGCTCCTAAGACGTTCAAAAGACGTTTAAAACGTGTTTAAGACGTTTTAAAAACGTCTTTTTTACGTTCGTGCCTACTGTGTATATAAATCACGTTTTAAGTAGAAAATCACTATTTTGGTGTATAAAATGAAAACTGTACCTGTACCGATAAAATAATTATAACAAAAATTGTTGGTATTACGTAGTAGAACACTCATGTAACCGTTATTTTAAAAATAGTGACCGAATTTCAAAGTAAGCGGTAACGCCTTGAGGTATAAGTAGCAAAAAACTGACAAAACTTTAACTAAAACTGCAATAAATCCTACACCAGTCATCCAATCAGGCTGAAATTTTGTCCAAATAATCCAATTACTACATTTGCACCAATTTTTATCAAATTATATTGAGTGGTTCAAATTCTACAAGTGTTTTTATTGGCGCACTATGAAGTCAAAGTTTGACTTAATTTGAGCATTCAAATCAGGTTATATTCCGCGGACAAAAGTAAATGATTTCAAAATTTGCATCACAGGATAACTTGATGTGCACGCTAACTTTCCGTATAAGCGGCGTTCTTGGGATAGCTAGTCAGGCATTATAAGGACCCGTGCACACCGTGTATAAATGATTTATCTGTAATTATAGACAAACTAATGTAACTGATAAAGGTTGCATAATAATATACATACCATATAATCTTAATTATCAATTAAAATTTCTTTAAAATTTAAGGTACTTATAATTGTATTTAGTTGTGAATATGACACGTGGTTTGTTAACGATATATCCAAATTTACGGTATATATTACGGTATTTAAGGTATATCAAACATTTTATTCGGAGTAAAAAAACGTAATAAAAAAAGAGTATTATTTCGATACTTTTAAACATTTTAAAAATGGCTGTTTGTTTCAACCTGGTGATTCATAGGCGAGACCTTGCCTAGACAGTATAATAATTTTACATACGAACGTAATATTAAAATTGTATGAGTTTTAGAGGAGAGGATAGTGGTGGAATGCAAGAAGCGAACTTGAGTCAAGTTTGACTTAAACTTTACATTGCAACCAATAGCGACAGAGTATGAGTTTTCCCCTCAAAAAATACTCTGCCGCTATTGGTTACAAAGTAAAGTTCAAGTCAAACTTGACTCAAGTTCGCTTCTTGCATACCACCCTAGATATCAATGTTTTTTGTATCCGAGTTAGGCGGAATGATTTTTATCCGTATACACAGCCCATAAAGCGCGTTTTTCATAGCAAATTCTGAGCAAAAAGTTTTACTATGAACAAAAAAAATTCCGACATCAAAATAAATTAATTTTATTGATTTTTAACCGACATCAAAATAAATTAATTTTATTGGTTTTTAAAAATACTAAAAGGCGTTGAGTTTTTAAAATATTTTTACAATATATAATGAATCAGTGTTCGGCACTGTGAGGTAAGTGTGGTTTAAGTGTTAATTTAGGTTGTTTTGATTATTATGTTTTAACTTCTTAACGAAAACTAAATGCGTTGAAATTAATAGTCAATCGTTTTAGTAGAAATATTCGCTTTTCATAATTTCGTTTATAATTAATATCGGTTTGATGAATTATATTGGTTTTTATGCTATTGTTTTGCAGTGGAAGCTATTAAAATTCCACCACTTATTTGAAACACATTAGGCCGTTGTAGTTCTGAGAGAAGAAAAGATATATTTTAGCTAAGTGCTAGAGAGTGCTAGATGAATTACCATATTCGGACAGATGTCCAGTGTTGAGTAGTGAAATTCAGAGGGGAATATCTTTCAGTGTTCGGCTCTGTGAGTTAAGTGTCGTTTAAGTGTTTGTTTTAGGGTGTTTCGATTATTATGTTTTAACTTTCGAGGAAAACTAAGGGTGAAATGCAAGATGCAAACTTGAGTCAAGCTCGACTTGAACTTTACATTGCAACCAATAGCGACAGAGTATTGGTTGCAATGTAAAATTCGTTTTTCATAATTTCGTTTTTAATTAATATCGGTTTAGTGGAAATATTAGTTTTCCCTAATTTTCAATTTATGATCATTACCGCTATAGTTGAAAGATTTGTTATCCAAATTTTTAGTTAACAGTTAATGTCGTTTTAGTGTAGAGAATTGTTTTATTCAATATTTTATAATTAAAACAGCCAATATTTTATAATAGTATACATAGTAGTGGTAGATTTTTTTGAGGAGATACGTAATCCAATTTTCCAAGTATTTAATTCATTAGCTACAACAGATATTATACCTGATAAACTAATAATATCTAAAATTTTACCAATCTATAAATCAGGAGAAACCAATTCTTTAAAAAATTACAGACCAATCTCAATCCTTTCGGTATTCTTAAAACTTCTAGAACGAATAATCTATAATAAATTAAATGAATACTTAAAAACGAACAAAATTATCAATAATGGTCAATATGGTTTTCAAAAGCTACACTCAACTGAGCATGCAATCTTCAACCTATCGAATAGGATAAGTAGATCATTTAAAAAAAAATTTACATCAGGGATTTTTATTGATTTGTCAAAGGCATTTGACATCGTCAACCACGAGATTTTACTGAAAAAAATGAAAAACTATGGCGTAAAAAACCAAGCTTTAAATTGGTTTAAAACTACCTAAATACAGACAACAGTGTGTTATTATAGATAAAAAAAACAACTCAAGTTTACTGAGAGCAAAATGTGGTGTACCCCAAGGTTCCATTCTTGCTCCACGTTTGTTTCTTATTTATATAAACGATCTTCCAAATGCCTCTAATATCTTTAAAACTATAATGTTTGCCGACGACACAAACTTATTTTACTCAGCAAAGACAATTGAAGACCTTTTTGAAAAAACAAATGCTGAACTAAATAAAATTATTATATGGTTTAAATCCAATAAGCTGTCACTCAATATAGGAAAAACTAAGTATATACTGTTTCACTCTAATCAACAAATTAAAAAAATACCCCTGAACCTACCAACACTTATAGAAAATATAACCATCAAAAGAGTTCTGAATAAAAAGTTTTTAGGAGTTCTAATTGACGAACATATCTTCTGGAAACCCCACATAAACTACATTAATACAAAAATATTAAAGAACATTGGTTTACTATACAAAGCAAGACCATTTTTGTCACAAAAAAGTCTAAAACTTGTCTACTTTTCATTCATACATAGCTACCTGATGTATGCCAATATAGCATGGGGCAGTACCCACAGACCTAAATTAGAACCACTTTACCTACGTCAAAAACACGCTTCAAGACTAGTATACTACAAAAATAAATTTACTCATGCTCAACCCTTATTGGAACAAATGAATGCACTAAATATATTTCAAATAAATATTTTTTAAAATATACTTTTCATGTTTAAATATAAACTAAATCTGGTTCCAGAACATTGTACAACACACTTTTTTAAAAACAATTCAAATAAATACAATACAAGAGCAACAGGCAACTTTAAAATACAGTTTGAAACAACAAGACTCTCAAAATTCTCAATAACATATCGTGGTTCCTATTTATTTAACAAATTAGTTTCCAGAAACGTATCATTATTAAAGCTAAACAACGAACACTCTCTGAAAATAAATTTAAAATCTACAATATTCAAATTAAACATTTATAAAGAATTTTTTTAAAATATTAATAAAAAAAAATTAAAAAAAATGTAGCTTAACTTTTAATACAAATCGATAAAAAAAAAATATTAATAACAAGGTATATATGTACAACATACATATATACCAGGTATGCAACTGATTTTTATGTGTATTACACATCCAGAAATATATTTATTTTAGCAGGAATAATATAGAGATATATTTATCGGATTATTTTTACGTACACGTTACTACGTTGTTGTAATTAGTGTTTATTTTAATCGTGTCTTGGAGTTGTATGCAACTATGTTTTTGTTTACTTCGTATATTTCGTACTTTATGTTTATGATATTTATGTTTGTATATCTTTACCGCCAATCTGTGATTGGTTACTTGTAAATACTTTGTAGTTGCAAAATAAACATGTGAAAAAAAAAAACAAACAAAAAAACAAAAATAGATCAAAAACTGACAATTCAATTATTTCTCATAAACTTTTTTTGTTGATTTTTTTGCTTAAAACATGTAAACAAAACTTTAAATTTTTAATATTTGTTTTGAAATAAAAATTACAAGTTTATTCGATAGTTCTAGCAAAACAACCGCTCTGACAAAATTATATATATAAATATTTTTTAAATACTTTAAATAGTCAATAAATCATATAAAGCAAAACTTTGATGTCACGAAAGTAACATTTGCTTCTAGTTAATATTTAATTGGTTTAAAGCAAACACATCCGCTTTAAAGCCGCCTCCAATATGACGGCTGCAGCCAGTTAGGAGGCAGAAGCCATTGTAGGCGACCTCCAATTGGCTTTTCCTCCAAAATTTCTTCTGGAATGGTTTTCTTTCTGGAGGCCGCCACTATTGGCTTCCGCCTCTCTATTGGCGTCGGCCTCCAAATTATTTTGCCCCCAAAAAAGAACTCTGGCTACAGCCTCCAATAGAAAAGCGGAAGCCACAGGAGTCGAAAGAAAAAACATTTTGCCGCTAAAAAATTGATCGGGAGGCCGCCGCCAACAGCTTCCGTGTCTCTATTTATAGTATTTTGCTTCTCTGTTTTTTTATTTTTTGTCTAATATTTTAATCCCCTTTATTCATACTTTTACATTATTTAGACTTTCTTTTTTAATAACTTATAGTTGCAATATATTCTTTTTCTCATGGTCGGTTTAAGCTTTCTGTTAATAGGGTTAGTTTTTGATGGTGCAATTTAAGAATACTTTTTAAGATCTTTTTCTTTTAACTCGTAATGAATGGATTCGCCTCCTTGTTCGTAGTATCCAAACCCTGCACCCCATTTTTTCAAAAACGGAATAGCATAATCTTCCAACATGGGTAACTTTGATAACACTGAATCATATAACCAGTTAGCACAATAAAGCTGTATTCAATCAACAATATATTTTTCTAAAGATAAATATATAGCTATAGTGAAAAGCATATCTCTTTTATCTAATATAAATTTTATTTCTCAAACATACTACAAACACTTTAACATGCATACTAATATAATACCCTATAAACTACTTACTAATATAATACCCTATAAACTACTTATCAACCAATAATTTTTTAAGAATATCCAATCTAAAAACAAGATATTTAAAGTAATGTCTTTTAAGAATATCGTTTTAATTCTAAAATCCGTTACTTTCTATCCAAAATTATCAAATTCCATGCTCTTGTTCATCTATTAAATTGTCTATTTGTCTGGAATCACGCACAAGTTACCCTTCTCAATATGTTATTTTTTTATCGGTATAAAAAGTTCTTGTTATTTTCTTCCATCTTTTATTAACCTTAAATTATATATCCTAAATCATTGTTTATTTAAATTTGGCAACAAATTATAAACCAATGCATAAAATTATGGAATAATTTACCTCTTCACTTTAAACCACTAAACTCTATAACTAAAATCAGTCTTTTTTTTTTTCTACGCCTTTTTTTGGGAGAGATACTGTTTGTAAAATGTTTGGCTCATTGTGGGTTATTATTATTATTACTTTTGGTGTTATTTTATGTAATATAAATATTATTATAATACTGTTTTACCATCATTCATATCATTCTTAATAATGTTATGGTGTAATATTTAGTTTTAATATTTATCAAAACTATAATTACTATTATTATTGTTATTATTGCTATTTTTATTATTATTATCATTATTGTTATTATTATTATTATAATTATTATTATTGAGTTGTGTTGTATTCTGTTAAATTTAATACAGCTTTTGTCGGTTTAAGAGTGATCGATATGTATAAAATAGATCAAAATATGTTAAATATTTAAATGAAAAAATAGGACTTTTTTTATGGGATTTCAAGTTTAGTGCCATTCGGCAATCATTCAGCCACAATGATATATATTACGTATTATATATCATTGTATTTATTTATCAGTATTTATATATCATTGTTCAGCCATATATTTAAAATCATTAAAATAAAAACCGTTATAAAAAATATAAATTGCGTGGCAACGAGGGTCAAACGTCAGTTTTCACGCCAAACGGGAATTCATTTAACCGGTGTCGAAATTCGATAGCAAAAACTTTTTTCTGTGCCTACATGCTGAAACCAATTCACTTTTTTTTATTTAACAAAGGTTCTTTATTGTATATTGAAATAAAATATTTCTCATTTATGCAAAGATTACACCTTTTTAAGGATGGGTTATAGACATTTTTTAATAATACTCCACTTGATTATTGGTTTAATGCCTGCTTCCTTAAGTTTGCAGGTCTTTTTAGAAAATTTCATTTTTTAATATGACCAAGTTAAATGATTTTATGTGGGTTGCGAATCTGATCTTGAAGGAGTTTTCGCTAATACCAATATAAGATTTCTTAGCGTGGTTGACGTTCGCTGATGTTATAGTAGCTTTGTAAACAGTATTTTTAGGTAGACATTGATTTTCTAAAGGACACGTTGCTCTGTTTATACAGTTGCATTTTCTAACGTTTTCGGTATTTTGGTTGCACAAAGTGTGTTGGTTGTGGGACTTAATAATAGTACTAATATTTGGCATGCAGCTGTAACTTATTTTGACGGTATTTATGTTAAAGATCTTGTGTACCTTGTACTGTGCTGGAAAATATATGTCGATTAAGTTCAAGAAATGGTTTCCTAATTTGGTGACAACATTCTTACTAAAAGGGGGATTAAACCATATGATGTTTCGTTTGCGTTTATTAGTATGACGATTAGTTTTTTGTAAATTTAAATGAGGATGATATTGGATACTGCTGCTATGTCCAGACATTATAAGGGCTTCTTTGTAAATAGAAGAAGAGTTTTCGAAAATTATTTTGCTGGAGGAGTTTAATGATAATCTTTGTTCAATAGAGGTCGGCAGCTGTTTTAAAATACTTGGTGGGTGGTTAGAGCTGGCATGGATATAGTGTAACAAACTTTCAGGTTTATGATAAGGTTTGAAGCTGCAGTCATTAAGATTTAATGTTATATCAAGATAATTCACTATTTTTATGTTGCATTGAATAGAAATATTAAGGCTGTTGCTTTTGAATATCTGAGTTATATATTTTTTAACTTTTTCCATTTGTGAACTGCTGGCGTTTTTAATTACGGCCAAGCCATCATCTCTATACAGCCCGAAGTCAAGCTTGTTATAGAACTGAAAAATTTAGAAAAGAAGGAAATTTCCAACCAACTCACATACTTCGGCACCGTCAAACGCTCCCATCTAACGTCAAATCGCCTGATTTTTTTTATCTAAACTTTGTTATCGTTAAATAACAACAATTTACGTGCGTGATAAATCAAAAATATCTGCTCGTTAGCAATGGTAACATAGTTCTCAGCAAAGAAAATAAAGTCGATAAGAAGTTTCTTGTTTATAGAAAGATAAAAGTAATCAATATCAAAAATGAGGAATTTATAAAAATGTTTGTCTTTGATATTCTTGAACCATATAATTACCTCCTTTGTGTTACTCCACTGGTTAATGCATAAAATATTTTATAGCTGGTTATATATTTTCGGATAAAATGTGTTTACTTATTCTTCCAATTTTGTTCTTTGCTGGGTTTATGAGACGAACCGTAGAATTATTTAAAAAATTAGGTTTATGATCTTTCAATGTGATGAAACAGTTTGATGATCCATTAACATGGATTTTGTTGAAAACATCGTGATTTTTCAAAATAATTTTTCCTTCTTTATTAATTTGATCTTTTATTATTGGATTGCTTTTT
>NC_061170.1:6393785-6403785 GCF_022113875.1 Hydra vulgaris
TATATATATATATATATCTTTAGGGTGCAGTGGAGTGATGTTATTCTAAACATTTTGCCGCAAGTTCCAAAACTCATCTTGATTACGTGGCACTTTACCCCTGATTGTCCTAAACAAAATTTCCCATGCATGTTCAATGAGATTTATATCTAAGCTCTGAAGTAGTCGTCATTCCATTTGCTCAACACCCTTATTGTGTGAGAAATTGCACGCTCTCTTAGTTTTATGGCAAGGTGGATTATTTTTTTGGAAGATAAAGGTACCTCTTCAGTCATAAAGCTCTCTGTCTTTAGGTAGCATGTGATTTCTTAACACTTGAATGTATTGGTCTAGATTCATGTTGGCTCTGCAACGGTACAAATGACCAACCCCAGGCCAGGACCTGGAATGAACTTTCGTCACTCCGCAGCACTTTTTTTCGAATCGTCTCAAATCCAGCTTCGATAAGCAGTTTCAAGTCTAGCCTTCGGTGACAATTTAAGGCTGTAAGAAGTGGTTTTTTTACAGCTATATAAGCTCAAAGCTCCACTATTTGCAGCCAATTGCGGAAAGTTCTATCTGTAACATTGATATCATGATCATCAGACATCAAAGCTTGTATTTCCACAGCAGATCGGCGGCGGTTCTCCAAACTGAGGCGGACAAAGGTCCAATCCTCTCAAGGTGTTGTCTTCTTCGACTGTCCACTTGTACACCTATCTTTTAATTCCACTGTTCCCTATCGTTATTCTTGTCACTGTGTTCTTCGAAATCTTCATCTCTAATGCAACTTAGCAGTAACTTTTGTGACTCTTAATAACTTTAGCTAAATACCAATATAATAATTATTGTGCAACATATGGAAAATAAAATTATGGTTAGTACAAACATTACACAATATCAACCTATTTATCTCAAGACTAAGAATGCCAAACTGTACAACAATGACTAATGTTCGCAGTCTAATCATTTAAATTGTTAAAATTAAAACACTTTACTGAATGAACTCTAAAACTAATATGGATATTATTCTAGCCTGAAATGCAAGTATTGAACAATCTGACATTAGTGATTCAAAATATGAATATTGATTTATTATTCATAATTGTTTGGAATAGTTAATTAAAATAACTTCAACACACACACACACACACACACACACACACACACACACTAACTCTGTGTGTATGTGTGTTTGTCATTGGAAGAAAACCAAATCAGCATAAAAGAAAAACAGCATTCCGAACCACGATAGCTATAACCAGTAAATAGCGCCATTATGGCTATAAATAGCTAAATAATTATATGGCGACTGTTTGGCGTCTGTTTTTTATTTTTGTATTTTAGCGATACCTAGCGGTAAAAGTTTAAAAGTTTTTGGGCTCTAATGGCAGGTTTTTGGAAAGAGCCTCCAACCCATTAACTAAGGCACTGCTAAAACCTGTTTTTTGCGTGAATGGGATACCTGAAATACTCAAGACAAACGTGTAAGTGATTGCATGTGTGTGCATAGAAAGACACTACACCATACATTCTTTTATGTTGGCAAACTAGGATCTTAAGCAAGAGTTTTAACTTCTTTTTTGGCTAGCTGACCTATTATAGACAACAATGATACAGTATGGTTGTTTTTTTTTAAGTTGTTATTTATTCAAAAACATTTAGTTACTAACAAGTTTTTATTCATTGTGATAAACTTAAAAGCGTTTAACTCCATGAACTTAAAGGCGTTTAACTCCATAAACTTAAAAGCGTTCAACTCCATAAACTCAAATGCATTCAACTCCATGAACTTAAAAGCATTCAACTCCATGAACTTAAAAGCTTTTAACTCCATGAGCTAGGGTTGAAAAAAATAGTATAAATATCTCAAAATTTATTAGATTTAGAAAGTCTAAAAAGAATATTTTGATTTAATACATTGTTTAATTTACTGTTCCAATATTGAATTCAATCATTCAATCAATATTGAATTCAATCATTCAATCAATATTGAATTCAATCATTCAATCAATATTGAATTCAATCATTCAATCAATATTGAATTCAATCATTCAATCAATATTGAATTCAATCATTCAATCAATATTGAACTTAATCATTCAATCAATATTGAATTCAATCATTCAATTAATATTGAATTCAATCATTCAATTAATATTGAATTCAATCATTCAATCAATATTGAATTCAATCATTCAATTAATATTGAATTCTATCATTCAATCAATATTGAATTCAATCATTCGATCAATATTGAATTCAATCATTCAATTAATATTGAATTCTATCATTCAATCAATATTGAATTCAATCATTCAATCAAAGCATTCAATCAGCAAAAGTTAAATAAGTATTTTCTATTCAAAAATATCCATGTAGACTTATATATTAAAAAAATATTTATAATCGCTTAATTTTTTATCTATAAATATAATAACAGTTGATTATGAAATATTTTGATAATGAATTTATGCAAAAAAAAAGTGAACGAAAGCATCATTTGGTAAGGGTTGAAAAAACTTTTCCGCACTTTATTTCCTCATTTTACCAGTTGAAAGATTAGCATTTTACCTGATCGAAAAAATTATTAGCAAGTTTTCTGAGTATAGAATAGCATACCGAGTGCTAATACTGAAAAACACTTTTCAAATAGCAAAAATTCAAAATAAAAAAATCCTTCAAGTTTGATATAAGAAATAAAAAAATTTAAATCATTAAATTATTTATTTTTAAATGAGCATTGAATTTCGTATATTAGTTTTATATTTGTCTTGGTTAGAATTGTCAATACATCTAAATGACAATTGCTAAACTTACATAAGAAATACTATTTACTTATCTTAATTTAATCTGTACAGAATTTTATCTTTTATATATTGTATTGAAGTTTTACATCATATATTTACAATCTTATTTTTAACTTCTGGTTATTTTTTTATTTATTTATTTTATTTATTACATATTATTATTTCTTTTATATTATAAACCATGATATCTATCTATCTATCTATCTATCTATATATATATATACATATATATATATATATATATATATAATATATATATATATAGTATATATATATATATATATATATATATATATATATATATATATATATATATATATATATATATATATATATATATATGTGTGTGTATATTTATATATATATATATATATATATATATATATATATATATATATATATATATATATATATATATATATATATATATATATATATATATATATATATAAATATATATATATATATATATAAATATATATATATATATATATAAATATGTATATATATATATATATATATATATATATATATATATATATATATATATATATGTATATAAATATATATATATATATATATATATATATATATATATATATATATATATATATATATATATATTATATTATATTATTATAGTTAAATAATATTATATATTATTTATTATATATTTTATATTATTTCATTTAAAACCTTATTTTTAACCAACAAAAAGTTGTGGTGACTTAAGTCATAAATATCTTCTTTGAGCTCCCGCCTGTTTTTATAAATCCTCTTTTTTATGTAAAAGTTTCTTTGTATTTTTATTATCTTGTTATACGTACAGCAATATATATATGTCACCGCTGTAAATAACAATAATATCAAAAAGAAACTAGCCAAGAATTAAAAACCAAATGTTGCATTAATATACTACCGAAAACTCTTTGACGACATTAAATTAGGAGAAAACTGAATTATGTGCTTTGTGTGTTATTTTTAGGCTTACGAGACTTGCACAAGTATGGATTTAAATGGCGGCAAAATTTATATGTGACTTCTGTGCTATTGGCTGAAGTGCAATTTATTTAATATTATGTATCTTTTATACACAAGTACTAACATATTTATATTATAACTTGTGTATATATATATATACTAACTTGTGTAATTGTGTTATGTTAAAGTGTATTTATAATAAATAAAAGTGCAGTACTATAATTTCACATTTTGTTTCAGCTAACTTCATCATTTCCTCAAACTAAGCCCAAAAACCGGGCTCGTTAAAAAATTTATTTCGAAGCACTTTAATCAAAGACATATTTATAAAAAAAATCATAACTAACCTAAGTCTCCGCATATATGTTTTTTGAAAACTGTTCGCAATAATATTAGTTTAGTTAAGTTTATTATTCACATCGTTTACCATGTTATTATGTTATAGTAATAAAAAAAAATTAAGCATTATCAGCAAATATAATTGCTATTCTTTTTAAGGATTAAAAAGATTATTAACACACAAAAAATTTATTTTGTAATTTATTAAGTGGTTGGATTTAACACTCCTTTTATCGTTATTGCTTATGTGTTAATAAAAAAAAATGTAAACAAAAGTAAAATGCATAAATGCTTCTAAAATTACTAAACTTAGATTACAAAATTCTTAGTTTTTGGTTTTTACAATATTTTTGTGAGAGTAAAGATCTTTATTGTGTAAAAGTGAAAACTTTAAGAGATATCCACAGAAAGGGGTTTAAAGTAACTTTTCTATCATTAAAGGAGATATAACAGGTATGTTATGTAAATTTACAGTTAAAGATAACGGATATACCAATTGGATTTTTTTTTCCTATGATACTCCAATTATTAATTTTTTTATCCCCTGATGCTCTAACTATTAATTTTTTTTTTATTAAGTTTTTAAGAAGGTCGATTACACTAAGTAAAGCTATCTAGCTTTACAATTAAAAGGTTGGTTCTTCAACTATGGACAAAATTTTTATCAATAGAAAAGCTTATTTTTATCATTAGAAATCAAATAAATAATATAATGCTAAAATAAGTTCTAATGGTGTTGTTAAAGTAGCTGAAAAATTTGTTTTAAAAACAACTGAAAAAAAATGAACTCAAGAAAAATAAACAGACTAAAAAAGGGGAAAAAAACAATGCAAATAAGATCTTGTAACATTTTTCTTACTTAATGACAATTCAAGTTGACTGAAAATAGACAAAATACCCGCCTTAAATGATAACTAGAAACTACCTTTTATTTCTATTAATAATACTGTAGAATTCTCTTCAAGGTTTAAAATTTCATATACTGCAACATTATTAAGTATTTTCTGCTTTTATTTCAAGACCTATTAAATCTTTTTTATGCATTTGTTCTAGCGTTTTTATGTTTGATGTGTTCTAACGTTTTTATGCTTGATGTGTTCTAATTTTGATGTAGTAGTGTTGCAGCATTAAGATGATGCAAACAAAAAATATTTCATCAAAGGGTGGTAAAACAAACACCACCACTTTAACCCCAGACAGCAAGGATATAGATGTCCCACACTGGTCCTGTATAGGCAGCCGCGCTGGACCGGCTTTGGCTGCCAACGCTTGAAAATCTCCGTTTTCTTCTTAAGATTTTTCATGGACCAGCCGTGGCTAGCCAGGGGGTTAGTCAGCGATGGCAAAACAGCAGCTGACCAGTGCGGGACGAGAACTGGCAGAACAACGAGTAACTATTTTTACATACATGTTTTACGTATGCATTTTACCGTACCATCGTGATTTTGTCTTTGTTAACTAACTGGGTCGTACATGTAATTGTTATGGATTTTCATTGGGCAATCCTATTTGAAGTCCCTATATTTTCTATTTAGACCCCGTCTTCTTAATTATTTAAAGTTGTTTTTAGCATACCCGACTGTAACTTTTTGGTTTATATTGGTGTATTTTTCATTAGTTTAAGGACAATAAAATGTATTAAACACATAATTATTGAAAATTTTGATTATTATGATTAAATTTAAAAAACAGATTTTAAAATATATTTACGCATTAATAGTACATCATTATTTAGACATCACCTTGAATATTGAACGTAATTAAGGAGTTTACAAATACCGAAATGTGTTATTATGATTGAACAACTTTAACATAGAGCAATTCGTGTATAGTTTAAAAGATTTATCATGTAAAAACTCACTAATAAACCTTTCCCTCCACATTAAAAATTAGAAGATCAAGAGGTGATGTGATATAGCTATACAGAACTATTAATGACTTGGAAGTAATAAATTGGCATAATGCAAAACATCACAAAAAACAACAATAAATGATATATAAACAATAATCCTAAAAACCAAATGGTCAACATTATTTTTCATAAATAGAATGGCTGACAAATAAAACCATTTATAACTAGAAGTTGTGAAAGCGATAAAATATAACTTAGTTATATTTTTAACACTCTATGATAAATATATACAAAACTGTGAAAAGCTGTTAAAGTCTGGCATCTTCTTTTGTTATACTATACACTAAAAATGTGTATCTCAACTTTTTTGGTTTATTTACTGTATATATAAGTAAATAAATTAGTACATTTATTTGAAAAAAAAAATCAAATAATGGTTAAACTCCTAAAAAAAAAGAAAAAAAAATCAACAACAAATTATTCAACTTATTATGTTAAAAACACTTATATTTTCAAATCTAGATATATAGACTTGGTAACCATTTAGTGCTTCATGTTAGTAATACTTAGGTATCCGTTTTTTGACTTCAAAAACTTTGTATAACACAATAACATCCTTATACTATTTTTTTTTTTTTTTTTTTAATTTGCATTTACTCCCAACAAGGCTGCAAGCAACCACTATTAAGTTGGGAGTTACTAGGTAAAAAAAGAACAGAGTTATAGAGCAAGGAAACGGTTGACAGAAGACTTGAAAAGTTGAAGGTTGTATGAGTCAGGAAAACATGAAGATGGGAGAGAGTTCCAAAGGATTGAAGTGCGGGGAAAAAAACTAGATGAATAAAAGTTTTTAGAGCATGCAGGGACAGATACAGTAAACGAATGAGATTTAGCTGAATGATGAGTAAAACGAGAATGAATTTTAGTTGATGGAACTAGAGATGATAACTCCTTTGAGCAGTGACCATGATAGTATTTGTAGAAAAGAGAAAGAGATGCAACTTTACGACGATGGGAAAGAGGTTCAAGCTTAGCAGATAGTCCAGGTCCAACAACATTTACAATGCGTTTTTGGACCTTGTCAAGAAGAGAAAGTGAATCGTTAGAAGAACCAGCCCAAATATGACAACAGTATTCCATACAGGGACGAATAAGAGATTTGTAGAGGTAGAGAATGGAATCAGAAGTAAGGAAATGGCGAGCACGATAAAGAGAAGCAACCTTAGCAGAAGCTAATTTAGCAATCGATTTTATATATGGTTTCCATGAAAGGGCAGTAGTAAGCAATAATCCAAGAAGATGTAAAGAGGAGGACTCAGTAAGAGGATTGCCATTCATTAATATAGGAATGTTGACCATATTACGGTAGTTGTTTGCAGTAAGCAATTGGGTTTTTTTAGAGTTGAAATTCACAAGCCACTGTGAACCCCAATCTATTACTGAAGTGAGATCAGATTCAAGATCAGCTGCTTGTTCTAGGCGATCGAAAAGAGAAGACTTTTTGTCAAGACAGGAGTATAAAGTTGAGTCATCAGCAAAAAGAGCTACTTTAGATGAAAGGTTGTCAGGAAGATTGTTTATGTAGATAAAAAACAAAACAGGGTCCAGGATGGAACATTGGGCACCCCAGAAGTTACTGGAAATAAAGAAGAGTGTTGGCCTTCAAGGATGACTTTAATAAACCGGTTAGAAAGAAATGATTTGATAATCTCAAAAACTTTCCCAGAAACACCATTTGAAGCAAGCTTATAGAGAAGACCAGCATGCCAAACTTTGTCGAAAGCTTTAGATATGTCGAGAGCAATAGCCCTAGCCTTACCGCCTCTATCTAATGCACGATAAAATCTTTCAGTTACAGCAGTTAGCAAGTCGGCCGTAGAGCGAGAGGATCGAAAACCGTATTGATTGTCTGACAGTAGTTTATTTGACTCAAGATGAGATGTGAGGAATTTGTTGATCAAAGACTCAAAGACCTTGCTAATAACAGAAAGAAGACTGATGGGACGATAATTGGAGGGGTCAGAATTTTCTCCAGAGTTTTTGAATATTGGAACCACAGATGCCATTTTCCAACAAGCAGGAAAACAAGACTCAGTCAAACACTTGTTAAATAGTTTAGAGAGAATTGAAGAAAGTTCTAGAGAACAATTCTGCAAGACTGTGACAGAAATGTTGTCTGGACCACAAGCTGTAGACGAGTTTAGTTGAGATATGACCTTAGCAACAGAAGCCGGAGTGATTTGAATGTCTAACAATGGGTCAACCTGTTTGACTGGAATGGAAGGAAGAGAATGTCCATAAGATTCAAGAGTGGAATTAGAAGAAAAGTTCTTTGCAAATAGTTCTGCTTTATCCTTGGGAGAGGTAATAAGATCAGTCCCATAAATGAGAGATGGAATGTTAGATCTACCCTTGTTAACAATGCTGTTGAAGATTTTCCAAAAGTCTTTAGAGCCTAACTTCTGCGATAAGATGCGAGATTTAGTGAACTGAGAATAATGGAGTTTAGCATCAGAAAGCACCTTTTTACATCGATTTCTTGCAATAATAAATTGCCGTTTGTTCTCAAGAGAGTTGTTCTTTTGAAAAAGATGAAAAAAATGATTACGATTGGATATAGCAGCCGCACAAGAAGGAGAAAACCATGGAGTAGAATGAGGCTTGACTTGAAACCGACGCGAAGGAATAAAAGCTTCCCTTCCAGCGTGAATCCAGGAGGTTACGTAGGAGGTGCATTTGTCAGCTGAGAGAGAAAAAACATCAGCCCAAGGACCATCACGAAGAAAATCACGAAAGGAATCCCAGTCAGTTTTAGGGTAGTAGTAGGTGGTGCGATGATAACGTGAGCCCAAAAAAGAAGTACGAGAAGAAAGATTTATAGAGATCATTGCATGGTCAGAACCACCTAAGGGAGAAAAGGGAGAAACTGAACATAAGCTAGGGTCAGAGACAAGACATAAGTCAAGGAGTGAGGGTAAATGATTAGGGTTGTCAGGAAAACGAGTCACAAAGTTAACTATCTGAGTAAGAGATTGAGAAACGCAGAAGTTAAAGGCTTTAGTGCCAGCAAGATCAGTGGTGTTAGAGCCAAGCCATTCAGTGTGATGGGCATTAAAATCACCAACAACAACAATATTGGCAGAGGGGTAAAGAGAGAGGGCATGGTCAATTTGATCAGAGATAACATCTAAGAGAGTGCAATCATGGGAAGAAGGAGAACAATAAAGAACAAAGAGAAAGGTGATAGAGTGAAGAGGTGCTAGGCAAAAGCACATAAAAGAATGGTCAAAGGATTCGAACCTGATTTCACGACAAATAGGGGAATTCATGCGTATGTATACCCCTAAACCTCCTTATGTGGCCTTGACAATGCACACCAAAAGCATTAACAGTGACACCATCCATGCGCAACATGGCACTGTTAATACTCTGATATTTTGCAGCTGTTGATGGAATCACCCTCTCTGAGAGCTACCACAGAGTTCAGGAAACCTTACTACCAGCCGGCCTCAGAACCATTAAACTGAGTTTTAGAGCTGTACCCTCATATGGAGACAATAGGAAGAGTTGCATAGCCATTATCAAGGAGGCATAAGCAAAATTCTATGAGTAGAGTCAAGGAGATCCAGCATTCATCATCCTAGGCAGGAAACAATGTAACACAGGTTACATCTACGCCAGCCTAATAGATGAAAAAGGGGTTCGAGGCTTGTTAGCAGAATTTTTCTGCTTACCCTTAAAGTCTTTGCCTAGGAGGCCTTCTACAAGATAGTAGCTGGATGTAGTTAACATCTGCCCAAGATGAGTATTTTTATCGAGACACCATCTCTAGCCTTTACTCAACCAAGAGCCCCGAAGCAGGGGAATTTTTAGTCGGAGTTTATTTCTCCTAGCCTTTGCATAAGAAGAGCACACTCTGCAAGGCAGCAGGGTTTGTGGCAGGTTGTACTGGGTTACGTGATACCAGTAGCAAGATTGATCTCGATTATCCTGACCTGACCTGGAGTAGTTAAAAGAAGTTACTTCCCGCAACAGTACT
>NC_061170.1:6408785-6451285 GCF_022113875.1 Hydra vulgaris
AAAAAAACTTAATGAAT
Source organism: Hydra vulgaris (assembly GCF_022113875.1). Lineage (NCBI taxonomy): Eukaryota > Metazoa > Cnidaria > Hydrozoa > Anthoathecata > Hydridae > Hydra > Hydra vulgaris. Next base: position 6,408,803 of record NC_061170.1, read on the forward strand.
ACAAACTTATTAAATACAAAGTTAGTTATATAATAAATAAAAAAATTACTTTAAGCTATAACCATTATACTTATGCTTAGAAGAACAATGTTTGTAAAGCATTCTATTTTTTAATAAATATAGATATAAACAAAGTTTGATGACTGTCTTAAGCTTTAATGTTTCTATGCATAAATTCTAGAGTATATCATATGGTTACAACCGTAGTTTTATTTCATATGGTTACAACCGTGGTTTTATTTCATATGGTTACAACCGTGGTTTTATTTTATTATAAAAAAGTTAGATTAAATTCTTTTTAAACTTAGTTCAAAAAAATTTATTTTAATTATAAATAATTAGTTTTCAATCATTTAATGCATTTACATGATACACCTCAAATTCTTATGAGACATCTTAAATTCGTACTTGTCTTTTAAACTTTTAAATTCATACTTGTTATAAAAATATTTGTAATTTAATGCATTACAATTTGCAGCCGTGGCACAGTGGTTAAAGCACTTGCTTTATAAGCGGGAGATCCAGGTTTGAAACGACCTTTGGACATATTTCGCGTCACAGTAATAAACTTTCTGGTTAAATGCACTTCCGCGGTGCTTTGTGACAAGACCTTTAGGACTTCTTGGGGCACCTAAATAATAAGTGAATATATATATATATATATATATATATATATATATATATATATATATATATATATATATATATATATATAAAATTGTATAAGTAAAAACATAAGTGTATAATGAAACTTTACGTTTGTTTTATTTTGCAATGTATTTTATATGTTGATTGGGTATTTAATACTTGATCAATATTTTGTTTTCGTTTGATTAAAATTTATATGTATTAATCTATATGTTGTATGTGTGCGTTGTCTTATTTTTGTGACCAGAACACTCTTTTTTACTAAAAAGAAAATTTCACAAGAGATTTTTTACGTAGGAGAACACACCAACAAGTTAAATTAAATAAGTTTCAGTGCTGTGCTCTTTTACCTTTTTTTTAAAAAATGGTATGAAATTAATGTAAAGGTTCTTTGCAAGTGCAAGAGTAATGTAAAATTTCCTTGCAAGTGTAAGAATAATTTGATAATTCTATGCAATTGCAAGATTAATGTAAAAGTTCAATGCAAGTACAACAATAATTTAATAGTTCCATGCAAGTACAAGATTAATGTAAAGGCTTCATTCAAGCGCAAAATTGATGTAAAAGCTCCATGCAAATGCAAGATTAATGAAAAGGTTCCATTCAAGTGAAAGATCAATTCAAAAGTTCTATGCAAATGTTGGATTAATCCAAAATTTACATGCAAGTGCAAGATCAATGCAAAGGTTCCATGCATGCGCAAGATTAATCCAAAAGTTCTATGATAGTACAAGATTAATAGAAAGGTTCCATGCAAATGCAAGAATAATGTAAAGGTTCCGTGCAAGTACAAGAAGTAAAAGCTCCATGCAAATGCAAGAATAATGTAAAAGTTCTATGCAAATGCATGATTTATGTAAAAGTTCCAAGCAAGCGCAAGAATAATTCAGAGGTTCCACTATTTTTTTTAAATTTTACAACTATCTAGTAATTGTAAAGCATTTGTATTTACAAGAAAATATCTCATACCTACATTATATGCCCAATGTTTGAAAATTTATTTAGTAGTTACAAAAGAGGTTAATAAATTTTAGGACAAAAAAGAGGATTAAAAAGTAAATGCAGTAAGGTTCATTAATTGAAACTTCCTTAATGATAAATATTTTGAATGAGTTAAAATCAGAACTACTGAGATATGAAGTAACAGATGAGATTTAAAAAAATAATATTGTAAACAAACCGAAATGAAAATATTCAAAACAGGAAGCTTAACAAGTAAAGATGGATCATTAATGAATCATAATAATGTAAAAGAACGTTTATTGTAATATGTATCTGTATAAATAAGATTTTTGCTTGATGACTTTAAAAAATAAATATGTGGAGGAATCAAATGTGACGCTTATAGTCTCAGTTTTGCAACTTTTTTTTTTATATAAAAAAGTAAATCTAAAACTATAAGAGTTTAAAAAGTAACTAATTAAAAAAAGCAGTCAAATTTTAATACCTTATAAGCAGTTTCATATTAAAATTGAAATTACTTTAATATACTTAGGCCAGATATCCGACTTTTACGAAGAAGAACACAGAAAAAAATTTTTTTTTACGTATATTTGGCTTTATTCTCCTCCGTAAAAGCCAGACGTCGGACAACCCTAAGTATACTTTTTTTTTTTTTGTTAATTTAGGTACCCCAAGAAGCCCTAACGGTCTTGTCACAGAGCACCGCGGATGTGCATTTAACCAGGAAGTTCACGCCTCCCTCCTTACCGTGACGCGAAAATATATCCAGAGCTCGTTTTAGAACCTGGATCTCCTGCTTCTAAAGCAAGCGCTGTACCACTGCGCCACGGCCGCACACTTTCTATAGTTGTTCTAAAAAAATAATATGTGATAGAACTAAAACAATGTTTAAATCATTTTTTTTTTTGTCATAGACTAATGAAATTTAAATAAATTGATTTTATTTTTAACTCCAATAAATTTTTTTTAAATTTTTATTCTTTTTTTTTACATGAATTTTGATGCAGCAATTGCAGCAAAATCTTTCAAATCCGAAACAAAGCATTAGAAATAATTGATTCTCATTGAAGTCTTCTTGCTAACATGCATTGGTTATCTATAAAATCAAATTTTGTTTTAATGGTCAGTAGATTTCAAAAACCAAAAGATAATTTTGTAAAAGATGGCTATTAAATGATCAAATAGTTTGTTTATAACTCCAAAAAACTTTTCCAATTATACAGTTATCAGAATATGAAGACTTTTTTCACCATGGAGATCAGGAAGGTTTACACAACATTTAAAACTGTTACCAAGAGTTACGCCATTCAAAATAAAAAACTGTTACGCCATTCAAAATAAAATAACAGAATTCCAGAGACAAAAAAAAGTTTAATAAAGGTAAAGATTGGAATCAGGAGTAAAAAAATGACAATCATGGTAACGGAAGACAGATTTAGTAAATGGTATCTTTGCAATGAATTGTAAATATATATTCCAAGAGAGATTTAAATTGAATGACAATCCAAAAGGATTTAAAGTAGAAAACTCAAAAGAAGTGTTGTCACTTATCAGTTACATTAACATCTGTGAGGACCAGCAGTATTGCAATAATTGTTAGCAGTAAACTGACTCCTCGTAATTTTACTGTTTTAAAGGTAGAATTATCAAGAAGATCATTAAGATAGACAAAAAAGATCACAGGATTAATAATTAAAACTTGGGGTATCCTACAAATTACTATAAATAAAGGAGAGTATTGTTCTTCAAGGACAACTTTGATACTGCGGTTAGAAAGAAATGACTCTATAATTTAAAAAGTTTTCCATATAGACCATATGAATTGAGCTAATTGAAAAGAGCTGCATGGCAAACTTAATTAAAAGGTTTCAATACGTTAAAGTGGCTAACAATTAAAACGAAAGGATTAAAATCCGTATTAATTATAATAATAATTGCACAAATTGTAATAAAAATTGTAATATTAACTGTAATAATAATTGTAATAAATTGTATTAAGTATAAAGTTGTGATATAGTTATAACAGTTATATGTAATTTTTAGGTTATTAGAAGTTTCTTAATTTAAAATTTAAAAACTTTACTAGTAGTAAGAAGACTATAATTTAATTGGACGATAGATAAGAAAATCTACAGAGTTTTTGAAAATTGAAACCACAGACTTTATTTTTCGGCATATAGGATAAGATTGCCTAGAAAAACACTTGATTAATAGTTTAATGAGCAACAAAGAGAGTTCTGGAAAAAATCTATTGAAGACAATGGCAGGAATATTACCTAAACTATAAGTGAGAAATAACTTTGGCAAGAGGAGTTCAAATGTTTAAAAGTGGATTAATCTATTTCTTTGGAATGGCGGAAAGAATTTGAGAAAAAGTTAATTGCAAAAAATAGAAAGAGCATGATTAACTTGGTCAGAAACACAGTTGAGAAGAAGGATAGCAGAAAAGGTTTCATAGCTACTACCATAGTGGGACAAGAAAACATCTTTGATTGGAGTTAAAAATACTTAACGTTTATTATCTATGGTAATTAACATTGCGTTGCAGGTCTACATCTACTTAGGTCTAATAACTGAAAAAAGCGGTTGAAAGCTGGTCAATTTTTTATACCCCTAAAGTCTTTGTCTATATTCACATTTGCTTAGGATAAGTATTTTTCTTAAGATCCATAACTCAATTTTTCTAAACCAAGACCTTAAACTTAAGGGGCTGTTATACGTCAGAGTCAACTTTTCTTAGCTTTTGCATAGAAAAGGAAATCATACTTTGCAGCAGGACATGAGGTATGTTGTACTTAATTAAGGGCTACCAGCAGCAGAGTGATCAAAACAATTCTAATTCTGACCTGGCTGTAACCCACAACTAGGTTTAAAGAAATTACTGCAACAGGTTGTTGGAACATGTAACTGAAACATATTAATAAAACAAATATTTGTTTAACATGTTCAAACAATTGCGTAGCTCGCAAGCAGCTTCACGTTGTGTAAAGGTAATACAATGTCAAGAATAGCAGCTTTATTTTGGACGCCAATATGAAATTAATAACAAAATTAACGTAAACGGTCGCTACAAATTTTGTTAACTATAATGTAGTTAACTAATAATAATAAATTTTATGTAATTTAAGATCACGTATAACTTCATGCTGTGTAATATTAGTATGAATCATATTTTCTTTGTATTTTCTATGTTCAGATTTTAATTTTTTAACAAAATACAAAGAAACCATGATCATGATCATTCAAAATATAAAGAAACCATGGGCTCTTACAAAGAAATATTTTCAACACATGTAAACCCTTGGGTCTTTTGCATAGACAATCTAATGTTTACAGATATTAAAAATATCAAGTCTATTTTTAATATTCAAATTAATTTTTTACATAAGTAATAAAAGCTATTAAATACTCATAAAAGCTAGTATTATTATTTAAAAAATGTTAAAAGAAATTGAATTTTAATTTAGGATATTTATTGCAATCTATGAGAATCATTAAATTGAGTAAAATTTTAAATTATGTTTATAAACATTTTTACGATTTAAAGTCTGCGTCATAATAAATCCTTCTAGTCTTTGCTTAGGTCACGTTCTGGGGAGAAGAGGGCAACGTGTTAGTGGTTTAACTAAAAAGTTTAACTAAACAGCTACGTTATTTTGACAAAGGAAGGGGTGGGTGAAGGAATTAAAAACGGTCAAAAGTTGCGTGACGCTATTTATTAAACCAGAAAAGCCGTATTAAATTTGACTTAAATTTTTAGAACTCCTATAAGAAAACTATACTGCTGTTAAGGAAAATAATAAGCATATGTGATTTGTGAATCAAATATTTAGTGATTACATAACTTATTTTGTACTAATATCTTTGCTCATGTTTTTAAAAAAGAAAAATATTGAATATAGTGAGAAAAAGAAAATATTTATTTTATTTTAACTCATCTACTTAGCTGACTACATACTTTAGCCTTTTTTATAAAGAATCTCACGTTTAACAAAAAAGAATAAGCACTTTCCACTAACTTTATATTATATAAGCTTTTGTTAAACAATAAATTACTGCTACTTTGTACTGCTACTTTGTAGGCTACTTGAAAATTAATAATTACTACTTAAAAATATAATGAGACTTTTAAACACTATGGGATGTGACACGAGAAATTCTCAATAAATGTCAACAGTTAAAAGGTTTTTTTTATTTTTTAGGTTGATGCTAAAAAGGCCATTCATAAAGGTGTTTTAAACAATATACGTATTGATGAAACAAAAGTTCTAGGAGATCTGGAACACTACAGATCTATAGAAATTTTGTTAAGAGAGTTTTTTATAATTATTTCTATTAATTATACTTTTCTTTTAATTATACTTTGCCAACATTTTGAAGGAATTTATTCAACTAAATTATTCAACTAAATTATCTAAAGTAGCAAGTGATATATAAGTGTAAATTATATTTTGTATTTCAATAAAAAATTCAAGAAAAAATTCAACTCTTGTACATAAAATGCGTTCTTATACAATAAGAGTGCTGAATAATAAATAAATAAAAACGTATATATGAATGTTTGAAAAGAAAAACAAAGAAAGATGGCGAATGGGTTAAGACGGTTTTTCATATGACAACTTAACAAAAAAATTTAAAAATGGATAAAAACGAAATTGAATTTATATCTTGTTATTAATTGTTACTTCATTACTAACAATTTTGCAATAACTCATAATTTTTGACATTTTTTCCCCCCATTTTCCACTATATATATATATATATATATATATATATATATATATATATATATATATATATATATATATATATATATATATATATATATATATATATATATATATATATATATATATATATATATATATATATATATATTAGGGCGGGTCATTTTTCAAAACTTTCCAGTAAATTCTTATGCCATCTGATTTTTAAATGTTTTGGCCCTTATATAAAAGTAATCCAAATTAAAAAAAAAAAATTATTTTTAGGTTTTCAAATTTTGACCTAAAAAATCGAGGTTTTGGGTAAAAAAACGCTATATATGCGGTTTGCCACAACTTTTGATCGGTTGCTCCGATTGACTCAAAAACATGTTTTATGGAATCCTCGATCCCAAATACCTCTAATTAGACACCTATATAATCATTTTAGCTTAAAAACTTATAATTATAAAAGTTTACAAAAATCGTTATTTTTGATATATTTTGCTGTAATATCTTCCATAACAATGTTATGTGAATGTAATACAGCAAAACAGTTTCAAAGGATTTCTCAACCACAACGCAAGGCACAACAAATTATAAACATGAAAATCATTAATTATTGTTTATAGCAGTATTTACCAATTTATCATTCATAATGCAAGAGTAAACTTAATTTTACTAAATATACAATAAATATAAACTTATTGCTTAAAAAAGCTTAAGCAAATTCTGTTTAGATTCTAAAACAGGAAGAAGTTCTCATTGAGCTAATGTTGCCTTTATAAATTCGTCTCGCCTTTTCTGTCCATAAACTAAACTAGAAGCTCTTGTAACTTCTTTCACAATTCTTTCTATCGATTGCCCATGTACAGGAAATTCTGGAACTTCCATTAGGACTTCTATAAACTTAATAAGTTCTTCCTTACCAATCTCACATGTGAGCAAAGGTTCGTAAATATCATTACTCTAATCAATTAATTCGATAATAGTTTCAGCATTAGTATATATATTTGGGATATTTCTTGGTCTAGCAGCAGTAATTCCTAGGGAGTTCGAACTCCTTATTAAAAGTATTTTAATCACTGCAAACTTCCTCTCCTCTTTATCTTTGCTGCATAGTTGTGCTTGTAGAATAGATTTGAGCATTCCAGACAGAGGAGCAAACATAGGGCAAAACTGCTTGTTGAATATTTAAGTTCATTTTTCGGACAAGTTTCAGCTGTTTGATAATATGGTATGGTCCGTTGGTCCATTTATGTTTTACCTAAACATTAATAATATATTTTTCAAAAATAAATAGACTATCAGATTATAGATTATCAAACTACATATAATCATTTCTTACTTTAATTTCAAACCATAATACAGAATATACACCAACACAACCCATACTCTGTCGCTATTGGTTATAATGTAAAGTTCAAGTCGAGCTTGACTCAAGTTTGCTTCTTGCATTCCACCCTAAATGCCTCAAAGGTAGTTCATTTGTGTGCAAAACGCAAACTATCCAAATAAGTTTCGTTTGAAGTTTTTTTTTCTAAAAAAAAAAAATGATACCTCCTTTCCAACCTAAAAAATAATTGTTTTTAAATATATGTATGACATTTATTATTAAATATTCACCTGTATTTATTATCAATTATTTACCTGTATTAAGATTGGTAGAATTTACAAAGCCTGCAGCAACTAGAGTTGATTCTACCCCATGTTTAATAACCCATTTATACATATACATATATTCTGCTATGTGCTCTGCTGGGGTATTACACTCAGATCGGTTTTCTTTATCATTTGTAAAATGGTACAGATATAAACCACCTGGTTCTGCACATACCGAATAATGGTCTTCTTGAACAAGTCTGTGGTGAAATTTTCCATTTTCTCCCATCAAAAAACATTTTGTCTCATCCTTTCTTCCATCAAATAAAATACATTGAACTCCATCTTTTACAACAAAATCATTTTCAGATTTTAACTGTTCCATCACTTTCAATTTAGATCTTTCAATTTTTTTTATGATCTGTCACTATTTCACTGTCAAACACTTTCTTTTTAAGAAAGCCTGCTTCTTTATCTGCTTTCAGTGTTGAAATATTAGCAATAGCTCAATTTGATACCCCATATCTTATTGATGCTAACGCAACTTCTTCCATATTCAATGTCTTTTTTGAAACTTGCCTACTAATGTACTCGAAACTGTTCTTAGAAACAACATCTTCAGTATTCTTAATATTATCAATTGTTTCTTTGATTTTATTTTCTTGAGAATGAAAAGATAGATTCTGTTTGTGGCTTTTTTTTTCCAGAGGCCTTTATTTTATTATTTTTTTCTGGTCTATTGGTTTCTTTAAAATCCGAAGCACCCATTTGCATACTACTTTTTGTTCCAAAGTTCTATTGAAGGAATTTTGTTTTCTCTATTGCATTGACAAGAAATATGCACTTTAAAATTACAAGAATTACAACTTGCCTCCTCACAAGAAACAATGTCACACTTGCACTTTGCTATATCAAACAGCTTGTCCAGAGTAGAATTAAACTTAGAAATAATTTCAGGTTTACACCTGTTGTTAATAATATCTGTAGCTTTTTTCCATACTTTTATTATTTTATTAACATCCACTTTGTCCGTCACAATAAGAATTTTAGGATTCGCTTTCAACCATTGGGTTTTTCACTTTAGAGAAAACCTTTTGGCATGTATCTTTAAGTTTTGCATTTGCTTTGCAGTTTTTATCTCTTCTTAGAAGCAGACCATACTTTATAACATCTCTTAATGTGGGTAGCTCAGAATCTAAAAACTCACTTGCAAAACCAATCATAACACTTAGTTTGCAACTTTGACTGATATTACGTGTTCGTTTAGCCAGCGATAAAGAACTCAAAGTAATCAATAGTTTATAAATAATATTTATTGTAGATTTAATGTGTCAACTCAAATGCAGAATTTAAAATGCAGCAAATTCAGATGCTAAAGCAACGGTTTAAAATGCGGCAATTCAAATGCAGCAACTTATGAATGATATTTCATAGGTTTTTTCGTATAATCATAGTTATAGTATTTTACTAGTCTGGAAACGCGGGCCGTTTTCTTAAAACACTTAAGTTTCTCTCTATACTAGTGCTCAGCCTACTTTAGAGTGCATCAAATTGTAAACATTGTATTTCGCTATAGATAAGTTACATATATTCTATGAAACATATTGAAATGGCATGAACAAATTGTGATTTTTTTGGTTATTCAGTTTTAAGTTAATACTTGGATCGCGTATATATTTCGTATTCCGAATAAAAATGATGAATATAGCATAAAATAAAGACATCAACTGTTGATAAATGTAGTTTTGTGACAGAGTTTGTAGTGGTATTAATATGCTTATTCAACCATATAGCTTATATCATATCAGCATTTAAATTATATACTATATGAAAATATGTTAGAGATGTAAACATTTCATCGATTGTATAACTTGATGGATGAATATGGGTATAAATGCTTTGTATTATATTCAGAGTATATTTATTTAAAATGTTAGCTAATAGAGCTTAATAAACTCTATATTATATATATAGTTTACTTAGCTGGATTAGTTGATAATTTATATATCACTCTTTACACTATGATGGTATTTTTTTTGGAAACAAGAAAAATTCAGGTACAATTTTATCATTTTGAATGGTTTCAAAGCTAAATTAGATAATGTTGGTATCTTTTAAGATATGTGTTATACCCTTAACACAGTATATTTATCTACCTTAGGGAGAAAATTATATCTTAATTATTATCTTAATTATATTAAAAATAATAATTTGTTGTTTAATTTTCTACCTTACAAGGAAAAATTTTTTTACCTTTAAAGATAAAATTTTTTATCTTGGAAGGTAGAAGATTTAACCTTACTATGTGCATATCACATATTCTACCCTAAGGTAGACCTACCTTTTTTACAATTGCTATACTAACAATAAATGTTGTGCAAAAATGTTTTTCTATTTTTATTAACAAATAAAAAAAAAAAAAGTTTTGTAGAATCGATTCTACAAAATATTTTCTGAAAAAACAATTTCTTTCATGTTTTGAAAGCATTTATGTTTTGAATGCTACTTCATGTTCTTTCATGTTTTAATCAGCAGTAAAAAATTTCAGCATTTCAAACAAATGAAGCAGTTACATTTTAAAAGGAACTAAGCTGTCATGACTTCTTCTTGAAATAATTGAAATATAATACTTGATTTTAAACTTTTAATGTCAGCTTGTAGCAAGATACCATTTATCTGAAGCAAGCTTTACTGGAATCTTGATTAAATAATTATAAAATCTTATAGGTTAAAGAATAATCTTTGCTTTCTTTTATTCTTTACTAAATGTTTATTAATAATCTTGCCCTTGTGCTTGGCGCTGAGGTGACGAGTCACCGTGTGATATACTTCGTTTTTTTGCAAAACAAACACATAAATATTCTTTCTTCACTTTTGTTAGGATAAATTAAAATAGGTAGTCTAATGTTTGAGTATTAATGTTTTTTCAACTAAAATTGAGATCTGCCTTCAACAAATAACAACTCAATAGCAGCTAAAACAGCATCGAATTCATTCAAATTCTCAAAGTCTGCGCTACAAAAAGTCGTTTTAAAACCATTTGATGCGCTCTCAGTCCGGTCACCCCTTAAAGCTCAAGTTATTTTACGAAATCTATAGAAAATGGCCCGCGTTTCCAGACTAATTAAATACTATGACTATGATATAATCTACTAAATAAATTTAAGTTTAAACAAAACATCTTATTGTAACTACGCAAGATATTCCAGCAAAATATATCAAAAATAACGATTTTTGTAAACTTTTATAATTATAAGTTTTTAAGCTAAAATGATTATATAGGTGTCTGATTAGGGGTATTTGGGATCGAGGATTCCATTAAAGATGTTTTTGAGTCAATTGGAGCAACCGGTCAAAAGTTGCGGCAAATCGCGTATATACCGTTTTTTATCCAAAACCTCGGTTTTTTAGGTCAAAATTTGAAAACCTAAAAATAATTTTTTTTTTTTTGGATTTCTTTTATATAAGGGCCAAAACATTTAAAAATCATATGGTCTAAGCATTTACTGAAAAAAATTGAAAAATGACCCGTTCTAATATATATAAACATATTATCTATGTATAAAAATCTAAATGTATATATTGAAAATGAGATTAAAGTTTTAAACTTTTATAAAAATTCATTTGTATCTTTTATTCAAAATTAAGATTCAAATATAAAATGAAAAAAATGCCATGGAAAAGTGTAATTATTGTTTTATGCATGATAATCATTTTATCAGGTACGTAAATTCATTTATACTTAAATTGAATATAAAGATTTTTTATTTTCTTTAGGCTTCATTATGTTTTTTATTATTTTGTTGCTAGATACTTTTTTTATTTTTAACTTTAATAATTATTTTGTATATTTTATTTATCGCATTGATATCTCAACAGACATCGAAGTTCAAGCACTTACCGCAACATCTAATTCAACAACAACATCCCAGTTCAAAGGTTTATTCTTTTTTAAATTTTTAAAAGTTTGAGTCTTTTTTGTCCTTCCTTTAAAAAGATTGGTAGGTGACCAATATTTTTTCATTTATAAATGATTTTTTTGTAGATTTCATTGATCGATTCCAGTTTAGGATTACATGATTACATGATTCCAGTTTAGGATTACATGACTGAGTTATAATTTGTTTTTGTTTAATTCAATAAATTATCCATTTGATTGAATTAAACTAAAACATTCGTTCAATTGGATCCAACAAAAAATTAATGTTTAAAAACGTTTTTTGAACGGTGGTTTAAATAAAATTAGCAATAAGTAAATAAATAAATAATTTATAGGACATAAAAGTTGATCTAGCTATTTTTTTTAAATAATTATTCTTTCCTTACTGTTAAGGAAGCACTGTTAAGGAGGATAAAATTAAGATTACTGTTAACTTAAAGAGATTACTAATTTTTAAATAGGAATTTACGGCGACAACTCCATGTTTTTGATAACTCCATGTTTTTGACAACTCTATGTCTTTGCAAATATAGAGTATTTGTATTAAAAGAGTACATTAAGCTATTTATTAATAATCTTTTAGGGGAGAAAATTAAAAAAACATTTCTTAAAGTGTAATTAGATATTTGATGGTAATACAATGTAAAAAATATGAATTAAATGCGGAGGGCGGTTGGCCATTTAAAAGTTTCTATTCAAGCAGTTTTAAGGATCTTAAAAAGATGGTTGACAACTCCTAGGAGGAGATGCAATTCCATCGGTAGAATAATTTCCAAAATCAGAACATTGACAGGCCCGCAGATGATTGGCTTTCGAATGACATTGCCAAACAGCTTTGCATTAGCAACAACCCCGTCAGATTCCTGAAAAGACTCAAAGCTTGAATTAGTTTAGTCTAGTGTTCGCAAGTTTCCAGATTTGGAAAAATTGGATTTGACGTCGCACCAGGTACAAGGGTGCGGATTGCGTCACACCAGGTACATAGGTGCGTCACACAAGGTACAAGGGTGCGTCACACCAGGTACAAGGGTGCGTCACATCAGATACAGGTTGCGCCACACCAGGTACAAGGGTGTGTAGTTAAATGAGTTTGAAGACCACAAGTTATATTTGCAAGTTTCATTTCACAAGCCAAAATTAGTTTAATTCTATTTGCATTAATCAGTGACCAGATTTGTTCAATAGTGGAGTGCGTTTCTGGCAAATCTTCTGAAACCCCAACAATAATTCTTGAATCCAAGGACTTTACCAGTCCTTTGAGTGAGAGGTTGTTGTTGGTACGGTGAACTGGTTTCATCCCTTAACGCAGTATCAACAATGCTTAGGCATAACTTGAGAAAACCTTTGCCTACATCAATTCCGAGCTTAACAAAATAGCCACCAGAAATTTTGCGGGACTAAATAACATGATTCACAAGACTTGATAAATCATTGCAGTAAGGAACAACATGAACTGAACAAGAAGTTATTTTTTTTCAAGAATCTGTGATTTTTAAGTCGCTGCAGGTGACGAAATTGGTCAATTGTTGACTCATGTAGAAATTTCGCTCTACCATCTTGCTGCTTGATGTTTATAGTTCTAACAAGTTCCTTTAGTCCGTTGTTTGACAGGCCCGTATTTAATTGCACATTTACTGCAGTAGTCAATTTTGGAGCACTTGAGTGTGTCTGAGCACTACTTCGACCTAAAACTAAAACATACATACTTTATAGCTACAATAAACTTTGTTTAGTAAGTTTGTGTAAAACTTTCAAACTATTCGTTTTTAAAGAAATTAGAAACTTGTCAAAAATATACTTCTTGAAATCTAACTAGTGTTATTTCTTAATAGTCAATGCTTTGAACGGCAAATTCGGTATATTAGGCAACAACACATCGTGCCTCTTGTTTCAGGTCTCATTTGTATTGACTTAAAATTAAACAAAGGAAAGAGTGCAACTTCTTTCTCCTCTTGTTTCCTGCGCTAAGTAATTCTACACGATTCACAGAATCGTTTTGGTACCTGAGTATCGCTGATATTGACCTTGGTTTTTATAGTTGGAATATTCGATTTGCTTGAAAAGTAGTAAGCTGTCTTAAACATTGTTTCAGACAGAGCAAGCACACAAACTTTCGGTTTTCATCATGATTCTTTGCTTAATTTGGTATTGTGGCAATTCACTAAATTTGACTTCACTAAATCAAACTCTGCCTTTTACAAAATTTGACCTAAAATTATATTTGATAACAATCCACTTAACATAGTAACACATATTATTAATTAAAAACTATAAAAATAAAGGAAGTATTTACTTGAATAAATTGAGTTAATATTAGATTAAAAGGAAATAACTCTTGAATAGTTCTTTCCTTACCAGGAAACAATTGTTTAAACTATTTACTTGTAAAGAAATTACATTATTGATAGTTGTCACACTTATTAAACGAATGATACTTGTCACACGGGTTGTTTTATTTCAAAACAACCCTTCAGCCTAATTAGTTATTCAGTTAGAGTAATTTTTGTCCGACTGGCCCTCTAAACTTTATATTGGTCAGATATCTTAACTTAAGTCAGTTATATTTGTCAATATAAAAAACATTTGTTTTTTTCACAGTTGTTCTGTTTTCAGATAAATAAATATTTTTATTTTCTATGTAGGTATCCCTAGAAATCTTTCTTAACCATTTTTTTACAATTTTTTTGCATTCTAGCAGTTGTTTATACCTTAGGAAATATCTTCACGCTATGCATACATGGCCGTCAAAGGAACCATGGCCTGCCAACTTTTTTGCGAGAATCTTTTGTTTTAAAAATGTAGACAATTATTTTAGAAATTATGGATTTTATTTTAGAAATTGAGTGGGTTGACCCCCTCCGCTTTAAAGACCGTGTCAACGCCATTGGCATAAGCCAATTCAAATCACACTTTAAGTAGAAAATCAATATTTTGGTCTTTAAAATGAAAACTGTACATGTACCGTTAGAATAATTATTACAAAAATTATTGGTATTACATAATAGAACACTCATGTAACGCTTTGAGGTATAAGTAGCAAAAAACTGACAAAACTTCAACTAAAACTGCAATAAATCCTACATTAGCCAACCAATCAGGTTGAAATTTTGTCCAGGATTTGGTGTGACTATTGGCTACATTTGCACCAATTTTTTTCAAATTATATTGAGTGGTTCAAATTCTACAAGTGTTTTTATTGACGCACTATGAAGTCAAAACTTGACTTAATGTGAACATTCAAATTAAATTTTTTTCCGCGGACAAAATTAAATGATCTTAAAATATGCATTATAGGGGAACCTTGATGTGTATGCTAACTTTTCGTAAAAGTGGCGTTCTTGGGACAGCTAAATAGGCATTATAAAGATCCGTGCTAACCGTGACCAATTGGAATTAAATGACAAAATCCTTTGCAACTTTATCGTGCAAACTTGATATAGTTATCGGTGAAATTAATCGCCAAAGTAAGTCAACGCGAAGCGCAAATTATCTAAATAACTAAACCGTATATATATATATATATATATATATATATATATATATATATATATATATATATATATATATATATATATATATATATATATATATATATATATATATATATATATATATATATATATATATATATATATATATATATATATATATATATATATATATATATATATATATATATATATATATATATATATATATATATATATATATATATATATATTAAACTCTTGTTCTGAAAAAATACTAATTTAAATTTAAATATTTTTTAAAAGTAATAAGTAATACTAATCAAATATATTATTTAAAAAATTATTTAAAAATATTTTGACTTATATGCATTCAGAGTTAAACCTTTAAATACGAGAGGCACAGAAAAGGAAATTGTTTACAAACCTACTAAATTTCGGCGTTAAGATTTGTATTGCTCATGCTCGCAATTGATTGTGTATTTATCTTTAAAAAGAAAATTTATGCTAATATCATTAAAATAAATTCTTGTCATGAAAAAATAGTATATTTTGGTTATATTGCCATCTAATCAAACTAATACAATTTAACCGAAGGCGATAAAATGTTGCTGCATTGAAAGATTAAAAAACTTTTCGAAATGAGATTATATAAAGAAAAGTTAAAAAACTCTCACCTTGCAATACTAAAGTAAACCTTCAAATGTTGGGTGCAAGTTGTCAAAAAATAGTTAAACTGTTTTTAGAAATTTTATGGTTCAATTGTTAATTGTTTTATATTTTTTATTTGACAAACTTAATTTAAAAAACCAATTTGAAAATTTAAATTAATCATAATAGATAGAGAAGGGGGCACAAGCTGAAGTTTTCTAGATAGAAAGTTTTGTGTATTTCAGAGAAGCTTCAATCACTTTGCGAATATCAAAAAAATAACACGCGTTGTTCTTGACAATGTTGCAAGATAAAGATTTTTTCAAAAATCCCTTATCGCTTGCTTTAAAAAAATGTAAGCTGTAATTTAGTTTTAAACTCCAGAAGAATATAATTAAAATTTATATGTAAACACGTCTTTAACATCCAATACGCTTTAGTAAATTTTGATATAGGGGAGAGTTGCCGAAATTGGAACAGCGTCTTAATTGGAACACTTGCATTTATTTTTGTACAAAAATGAATAATGGGTATATTTTGCATTTTTTTAGTAAAACGCATTATTTTCTACGTTTTAGCACATTTTGAAAGTTATTCCTCAAAAAATGCATTTGTACCATTGATTTAAATTTTTTTTGCGTCATTTTTTTTCAGTGATCTAATTTTGCGTTCACACTATATTAGCTGCACTTGGTAAATTATGATGCTATAGGTTATACAATTTTTTGTGTTTAATTTGATAGGATTTAAAATGAAAAATAACAATATAAACTTATTTTATAAGTTGCTGCAAGCATGTTATTGCAGTGATATAACAAAATAGTCGAAAGTTTTCTTGATTGAACATTAAAGTTTTCCTTACCTAATCAGTAATAAAATCAATGAGTTGTAAAAGTAGTTTCAGTGTTATTAAAAAATACTTAGTAACAACCATAAACCGTAAAAATATGACTTAATTCAATGATTTTAAGCCATAACAGTTCTAGCTTTTATTCAATTTTTTGTTTGTAGACTTTAACTTTGTCAGGCTAATACTAATCCTATAATAAGTTTTAAATTAACTGTTTATATTTTTACTGTAAAGATAAAAATCTTATTTAATTAATTTTTGTTGATTTGACTGGGTTTTTTTTTAAAAAAAAGTAACCTGTTCTGATTAAGGAATTGTAGTGTTCCAATTTAGGGAAATATTTGCCTTGATTGGAACAAAATGGTACCTTTGCAAAAACAAATTTATTTACAATAATAGTGCAATCAATTAAGTCAAGTTGTGGTTAAAAGTATAGTAGGGATGTCTGTTTGAATTATTCAAATCATAAATGTTTTCATAGTTAAGCCATCTTTGATTAATAAATATTTATTCCTTAATCCTTAAATTTTATTAATGCAATATAAACTAAAACTACTGAAAATAAATAATAATATGGAACTATATTTAAAAATATTCAATCGATACCAATCAATTATATTTGCTATAACCCATATTAATAGTAGAGCCTCAGTAACCGTTAAAGTATAATATACTAAAAAGCATTGCCAATACCAAAAATATACTATCAATAATAAACAATGCTAATAAAAAAATTGTTTGAGCGCTTTTAATGCTTACAGAAATTTTTTAACAAACAGATTTTGCAAAACAATTTGCAGAAAATCCCATTTTTTTTACAATTGTTATGATACCATATTAATACGTTATATAACTTAAGGTGGTACAACACCAAATAAATAAAAAAATGAAATAAACCTCCAAAATAAAAATGCTTTTAAATACAGTTTACTCAAATGATTTAAATAAAAAAAAGCAAAAATTTTTTTTTTTTAATTAGCATTAGGACCATAATGGCGGAAAAACTATTAAAAAATGCGTTTTTGGACTAAATTTCAAAACATAATATCTAAGGCTAGCCATCATTATATGACCTGAAATTTTGTACACTTACTCTAAACACTATTTTATTCCATTTAACAGATAGATTTTTTAAATATCAAAGTAAATGATGAGTTATGTAGTTTTTCCTCATATTTTATTTATTTCTTGACGTTTTAGAGAGATCTGACTAAAAAAAAAAAAAATTACTGATCATAAAAAAAAATCCATCTGTTAAATGAATTTTATAGGTATTTCGAGCAAGTACTGAAAATTTCAGATCAAATGAACAATGCTAACTCAAGAAACTGTGTTTTGAAGTTTAAGCAAAAATAAAAAAACGTGAACTGAGATAAACAGCATTGAAAAATTCTTGATATAATATTTACAATATTAATTTAAAATCCTCCTGAAACATAACTGTCATTACATTCTTTTGCTTTCTCCTCATCTAGGTGACCTTTTTTAATGGCTCTAAGAGTTTTTCTTCTTTTTTTTCCTTTCTCTGATGACTTGCACCTCATTTGACTAATCCTTTTTTTATTTTTAGAAGTCGCTGAAATATTTGATACCTTACCATGTAAACCAAAATGTCTAAAAACACTAATAACACCCTTTGCACCATCATTGTATGCTAAAATAGCTGAATACGTTCCCATTTCCAGTGTTGATTAAGAAACAAAAACTCTTTTTGGTACACGAGCCCAAATAAGTCCATTAAGTGCCTCGTTAGCATTTTGGGTGTTTCCATGTAACCATTTTGATAACAATTCATCTGATTGTAAATTTATAATTATTGGTAGAATTAAATCCTTTATCCACAGAGGTATGGTAGATTTGGGTTTATAATTCTTTTGATTTAGAGCCCAGTATTTGC
Organism: Hydra vulgaris; assembly: GCF_022113875.1. Classification (NCBI taxonomy): domain Eukaryota; kingdom Metazoa; phylum Cnidaria; class Hydrozoa; order Anthoathecata; family Hydridae; genus Hydra; species Hydra vulgaris. The sequence goes on from NC_061170.1 coordinate 6,427,524, forward strand.
ACCAACTATATTTTCCACGAGGACAAAACTGGTGGCGTGTGTAGGAATCAGGAAAATTGGTGAAATGGAAAAGTATGGCATAAACTGCTTTTTTCATTAAATACAAGTTTCCCACATTAGATCTGATTGCAAGACCATAGAAATTTTGCATTGAATTAATGCAGTTTTCAGTGAGTTTACCTCTGCCTGATATTGGTTTTTTAGTACCTTTTTGGGCTTTGACAAGGTTTCGTAGACGTGTTTCTAACCGTTTTTGAACATGTCCAATACATTCCAGTTTTACAGGCATAATACCATACTCTTTGTAAGGATCTGCTTCTATTACATCATTAAAAGAAGATGTATCCCCATCTCCTAGATATTCTTTATATATCAACTTATTTTTTTGTAAAGATCTCTTAAACATAGCCACAGCTCCTACAGATTCCATACTACCCGATGAACCCTTGTGATTCGATTCACACTGGTGATCAACCAACCAACACTGATACTCTGGAGTTCCTTTTTTAGATCTCCACATTTTACATCCATTGCAATGTTTGGTAAATATCTCTGCATCAATACATTTATCACTACAAACAGCAGTTACAACACCATTCAACGAACTATGACCTCGCTTTTGCCATGAACCATCAATAGAAATTCTAACTTCTTTCATTTCAAGAGAGTTGTTTATTGATTTGGTTTCAAAAGCAGCTTTATGCATACTTTCCTCAGCAGCAATTTTGTATACTAACATGGCAGTTTTATTTAACTTATTAAAGCCATTAGGCGACAAACAATAAAGATTCATACAGAAGGAAAAAGTTTTCATCGACTCATGGCCAGCACTTATTTCTCGCAATCCGATGACAGCTCGCAGGTTGATCTCATATGGTGATTCTAGAGATGAAAGTTCTTTTTTATAAATAGGAAATACAGTATCAATAGGAAACTCATTTGTGTTTAAAGAATTCTTTGACTTAGGGAAGTTCTAAAATTTTTAGAAAAGTTACACTTAGTACACTTCATCTCAAGTAAATGACAAAAGCCCATGCGAGAATTAACGTTATCTTTGATTAACAAATTTCCAATAAAGCAATTGGGGCAAACAGTGTGTGCAATTAATTTCTTTAACAATAAAAAGTTAATGAGTATAAAATAGTCGTCAGAGTCACATTTATCCGAGCTGAACGATACATCTAACTTTCTTGAGCTAACACAAGAAATCTCGTGATCTGCAGGTTTTGATTTAAGAATATCAGATGGTTTAAACCCATTCCATTTTCTGCTCTTCTTTCTAGTACTATTTTGTTTATTTGGCATTTCTTTTAAATATATTTATATAATATATATATAATATAAATCCAAAGGGTAAACAAACAATAACACTCCAAATCTTTCAAATCTGTTAGCTGTTACAAAACGTGTTTAGTGGTTAAGAACAATGACTTTTAATTGAATTTCAATTCGGAAAACATAAAAGTGACATCAAGCTTACAAAGCTTGAAGACTCCAGTAAAATTGAGCTTATTTTTAGGGAGAAATTGCCCTAACAACCATGTTAAATATTTAGTATCTCCGTTGCTAAGGAAAAAAAGATACACAGTGTTCTAATAAAATGCTCATATTTAAAGAAAGATAAATTATTTAGCTCTGAAACTTTGGCTAAACGTTCTTTGATTAATTTGACACATATTTTATGCAAAATTGAAAAACTCAAAAAATTTTTTAGTTTTCTAGTTTTTTTGGTGTTGTACCACCTTAAAGGATTAAAAATAAGGGTAAAATTAGAAATGTCACAAATATTCGGTGACTTTAGAGTATTTAGCCAACTCGACTACTTTTTTACTATTAGGTATTCGGCTTAATCATATATTATATATACAAGATGTCTAACCTTGATCCGAAAAGTGGTCCGATTATGCCATTTTTACAATTGGCAGATTAATTTGTAACATATATTATTTAACTTTTTTTCTTCTTGAAAATTAAGTAATTTAAATATAAATGCTATTTATGTAAAAGTGTTAAAAGGAAATAAGAATATTTGTAAAATAATAATTTATGTCTTCTAAATTCCTTTCCGATTTGAAGTGGATTAATGTTTTGAATAGAATAGTGAAGCGACAGACGTCTTTAAAGCATTTTTATGAATTATAATACTTTTTAATAAACCTAGGCTCATAAAGAAACGTTTAAACCACACATCGGCTTCAGCTTTTGTCTTTTTTACATATGGCGGACTATATTTATAAACAAAAAAAAGCGGTTTTATTTTTCGTTCAATCAAATCCCGCAGGTTAAACATCTAGACTATATATTATTTATTCGGCTAAATATTGCAAACTATTCGGCAAAATACCGAATAGCAGAATGTAACAAAAAAAAAACGCTTAAAAAAGTATTACTTAATTATTATTATTAACTATTAAGAATTATTTATTATTTTTATTTATTTTTTTTAACAGATTGCAAATTTCTCATAAATTATACACTTTTCCAAAAAAAGCCATTAACTATTTTCACTTCAAAACAGCAAATAATTAAGTCTTTTTAGCAAGTTCTGTTAAAATAATGTTTTGCGTTTGCTACCAGCACTTGTGAAGGTTCGTTATCCAATTTAAGCAAATAGTTTCGTGTAAAACTAATTTCATTTGCAACACGGAACCCACATAGAGTATTTTTTTTTACTGGGTAGACACCAGTAATGGTTCATTGGTATCAAGCAATCTTTCATTAAGAAGAAATAATGTTTCACTGATTTAATCTTTCACTGAGCTAAATATTTTGTTTAGCTCGTTGTGTCTTAACTAATCCTTTAAAATTAGTTTTGGAACATGCTTCAATAAAATGGTCAACTGTATAGTTGAAGTTTCATTATACGATTGTAGCAAAGATATCATTTTAATAAGTTTCTTTGTGTGTGCTGTGACACAGCCAAGTCGCAAATGAAACAAAATTATGTTATGTTGGTGTTAATTTATGCTGTTAGTGATTTTTTCTGTGTAAATTTCTATGTGTAATAATTCCAATACTTACATTTCTTTGATAACCCCAAAAAAATATCAATAATAAATAATGCACTATTTTTAGATATAAACGAATGCAGTTACACGTGTAATTGGACAAACAGCAACTGCACAAATTTAAACGGAAGTTACATTTGTTCGTGTGTGAAAGGCTTTCAGTTAGATGCTATGAACGCATCATGCATAGGTAAATAATTTTTTTTAAAGCGCATTATTAAGTTTATCATTAGATATATTCAACTTAATTTAGGTATACTCAAATAAATATTCAAGCTCATGTAAAAAAAGTAGCATTAGATGTTATAAGCACTTTAGACATTAGCTACCATAAACAATCATTCAAGTATCAAGTATTTTAGTGCTAATGATACATTAGCAATGCCGTAGAGCTCAAGGTAATTATTAACTTGATTTTAAATTATCACTAAAGTCATTTACAAGTCATAACAATTTAATTTTGCCATTTTAAAGCAAATGTAACAACTTTAAACTGTAAATGTAATAGCTCTCTTAAAATATTACTAAATAAAAACTACCTAATAAAAAAATTGTTATAAAAATTACGATCAATGATGATCAGGGGCGATTCTAGAAAAAAAATGAGTGTGTGTGTGTGTTTGAGGAAAAAAAAGTCTTGAAAACGAATTTCCCTATATATGTATATATATATATATATATATATATATATATATATATATATATATATATATATATATATATATATATATATATATATATATATATATATATATATATATATATATATATATATATATATATATATATATATATAAGAGGAAAAATATTAGAGGATTTATATATATATGTATATATATATACAATATCTGAAAAAATATTTAATGTACAAAGTAATAAAATAAAGCATAATAGTTTTACAGCTTATATTTTAAAAAGACAAAATAAGTTTTAAAAAAGGAAAAAAAAACCTTTAGTTATGTAGCTGAGGGAAACTCGCAGAAAACTCTATGAAGTCTTGTCACCGAGAACCCTTTTTTTCTAAATAGTTTCATGACTCATAGCTATTGTATTCATTACTTATTAAATTTTTCAACATATTTTATATATTTTTTCAATTAGTCGTGTTATTAGTAAGAAGCATAACAAAATAAACAAAGTATATATTAATATTATAGCCATACCATTGTTTTATCATTATAATTTTGCCACAGAGGACAAAATTGTAATGATAAAACAATGGCACACCTCAGTATTGCGACAAAAAATGCGGTAAAATGTGAATGCACCATATAAACAAATGCAATATGACTTAAATAATTTAACCTTTACTCTAGTAAAGCACAAATGAAAACGTCTAATTTAAATATTTGTACGTGTGTAAAGACCCTTCATCTCTTTGGTTATATCAAGATCATCAGTTAGGTCATTTTTAATTAAATGGCCAAGGTATTTAAAAGATTCAACAAAGGCAATTTTTTAGCCTGATATGAACAATTTTGGGAAGGAGTTTGATATAACTTTTGATTTTTGAGTTGGGTTAAACACCCAACTCAAAAATCAAAAATTAAACACCCAACTCAAAAAAAAAAGAGAGTTCCATGATAAATTCTTGTCAAGAAGCACACAAAAATATTTAAATGATTGAGTTTGTTCAATAATTGTGTTGTCTATACTAAAAGTTGATAAAATTGATGGGGTAGCTCTTTTTTTTGGTTAGAGTTAAATAAGATGTGTTTAGTTTTGTTTTAATTTAATGGCAATTTGATAGCTCTGAATCATGTGTTTAGTTTAATAAGTTCTAAGTTTGTGGTTATAAAAAGGTCACTGCTTGAGGTAGAAGAATAAAACAGATTGGTGTCATCTGCAAAAAATATGCAGTTTAACTTTGATGAGACTTAAGGGAGAATAATGATATAAATTAGAAATAGAAGAAGAGCTAGAATAGATCCTTAAGGGGTCCCACATTTAATTTTTAGTTGTTTCAAGTTGCTAAAATGATATGTCGAAACACATAGTTGAATGTTTTTTTTTTTTTTTAATTTTTTTTTATGAACTGTTCATTTAGGTGTCCTAAGAAGTCCAAACAGTCTTGTCACAGAGCACCACGGAAGTGCATTTAACCAGGAAGTTTATGCCTCCTTCCTTACCGTGACGCAAAATATGTCTAAAGTTTGTTTCGAACCTGGATCTCCTGCTTAAAAAGCAAGTGCTCTAACCACTGCACCACGGCCACACAAATGTTTCCTATAACAATTAGTAAATCTATGTATGTTGCATAAACAAATAGCAAAATCTCGTTACGGTAAGGAAGGAGGCGTGAAGTTCCTGGTTAAATGCACTTCCGCGGTGTTCTGTGATAAGACTGTTAGGTCTTCTTCGGGCACCTAAATTAAAAAAAAAAAAAAAAGTCTTTGTAAGATCAATAAAGACTCCTTTTTAAACAAATTTCTCATCATTAAAGCAGTGTGATTAATGAGATCTAGGATAGCATGTTCCATTAAATGTTGCGTTTGAAATCCGAATTGATTTTCACTTAAGAATCTGTGTTCTATTATATATTTATGCAGTTTGTCGTAAAATATTATTTCAAGGAGTTTAGAAAATATAGGGAGAATTGAGATTGGTCTATAATTGCTTATTGCAGATGTATCTCCACCTTTAAATATAGGAAAAATTTTTGCTATTTATAACATAAATAATTGCTATTTATATATATATAACGGGATTGTCTGAGACAATCCCGTTTTTGATTGAAGAGCTAAATATTAAAAATTTTTTGTTGGAGAAAAAACGTAAAAACATTGTCAGAGATGTCGTCAAAACCTGGGGCTTTATTCTATTTGATGGATTTGATTCCTGTTTCTAGTTCATCAAAGTTTAAATCAATATCTGACAATGAATTCTCAAAGTCACTAAAATAATTTTGAAATGATTTTTCTGAGCCTTTTCTTTTTGTGGCCAGGTTTCGACCGGTGTTTAAAAAAAAAAATGATTAAATATTTCTGATACATCTTTTTTGTCTTTGTACTCAAATTGTTTTCCGTTATTCTGAAGGGTAAAATGTCAGAAACTAATTTATTTTTACCAATGATTTCTTTCATAACTTCAAAAAACAAAAAAGATTATTCTGCATCACCGATGCAGAATAATCTTTTTTGTTCATTATTGCTTTTGACTAAAATTTGTTGTAAACTATTTGAAAATCGCCGTCAGGTAGTCGATAACAAGTATAAACTTCAACGTTTTTTGCATTTTTAATTATTATCTCAATTGTTAGGAACTCACTTTTAATATCGTGGTCATTACGAATATAAACTAAAATTCCTCATCCCCTTTTGAGCGTTTTTCTCTCAAAGTAAATAATTTTATAAATAAAAATTGGAAAATTTGAATTCTTTTGACTCATCATCACACCATGATTCTGTGAGACAAATCATTTTAAATAAAAAGTTGCATTCTAAAAGAAAGTTTTTTAGTTTGTCTATATTGAAATTTAAAAGCCATAATAGTCGTTAAGTAAAATTTTTGTTATCAGTTTCAAAAAAGTTTAATTGTTTCAACTCGAAATCGATTGTTTTGTAATTTATTGTTCATGATTTAGAGCAGGCCCGTGCCGTGGGGAGGGGGTTGTTGGGTATGATCGACCTCCCCCCCCCCCACTCTTTTTATGCAAAGTGCCTTTTTTAATTTGACGCCAAAAATGATTTCTAGACTCTTTTCGATGTCAAAATAATTATTCAAAATTTTTATAATAATTATTTGATTTTATGAATTATTCTCATGAAACAATTTTTACTTTATTGTTTCACAAACGTAAGGTGTCATTACAAGTCATCGCATTCTGAAATCTTTTGTAAACAATAAATGAAAAATAGACTCTCCAAAGTTTATACTGCAATTACAATTATCTACAAATAGATAAACTATAAACTAATTCACTTTTAAAAGCAAAAGATAGAGTTAATATGGCAAACCAAATCAAGAAACGAGCAGTTAATAGAAAAGAGCTTCAAAATGCTGCAAAGAAATGTAAATCGTTAGCTAAACATTTTAAGAAAAAAAATTTTTTTCGAATAAATAGAGGAAGTCATTAAAGATAATAATAATGTTAACAAAAACTTGTCATGCGAAGTAGACCAAACCAATTTAAAAGAATGTGATTTTAAAGAAGAAAAAAGATATGATATTGACGAACTCGTGCGCGGAAATCAAGAATTATCACCAAATGAAATATAAAAAATGTTTAAAAATAACTTAAAACAGTTTTAGTGTTTTCTCAAAACACTAAAACATGGTTGAAAACGCACTTGTAAAGAAAAACACTGTTAAAAAATTCGTCGTAGATTCATCGAAGAATGTCCGTCAGTAAAATGACAGCACTTTCTCCGTAAAAGTTAACGTTTTCCGTAGTTAATATTTTGCGTAAAAATCAGCAGAAAAAGACCGTATAAAAAGATACTGAACTTTTTCCGTAAAATTAACGGTTTCCGTATTTCATTTTTTCCGTAAAAACACAGAGAAGAAATATATAGTCTAGAAGCAAACAATAGCGCTTTGTTTATGTTTTTGTTCCAGAAATTACTAGGTTCTTATTCTTCCGAAGGTGCAAAGTAAATCAAATAAACAAAAATATTTCAAAACGAAAGTATCGATTTCTAATTTTCTTGTGAATTTTCATTAAATTAAAACAACTATAATTTATTTTAGTAAATCGGATACAATTTGCTTTGTTATTATTTGTTCTTGCAAGCTTTGCATTGATTAAAAAAAAAGATTTATTCAAAATTGTTCCAAACTACATTGTCTCGTGTCAATAAGATATTGTCTAATATAACTAAAAATGTTCAAGTCTATAAAAAAAATTTTCTTCAGCCTGACAAATACTTTAAAATAACTATAAAATTAAAGACAAAAAAAAAAAAAAAAAAAAAAAAAAAAAAAAAATACAGATTTTATCTGCCATCACTTAAGTGTTGATAATTTACCAATTTATTGGACTTGATTAAAACTAACTGTTTTTCTTAAGTCTTACTGTTCTTTTTAAAACCAAACTAATGCCTCACCTTGTCTAGTAGGATTAAATTTAGCAGTTTTGAGAAAAATAGAAAAAACTGAATTGAACATAACATAAAGAAAAAATTGAACATAAAGAAACAACTTTGAAAGGAAATATTAGAGCGGTACATTATTTATATACATTTTTAAAATTAGTAACTTTTAAATCAAGCTTCAAAGTTCAAGATAGTTGTATAAAATTATATTTTTATATTTTATTACACTTTCTTAGTATTTAATTTTTTTCTTTTTTTTACTTACGTCATTAAAGTGTATAAAATAAAAAGTTTATAAACTATACACGCGCTTACTGTTAGTGAAAGTTTTATTGATGATTCACCCAAGTTTCATACCTACATATTCATTTATTTGTTGATTTTTTTACTTACCACACACTATTGTTTAACTTATTTCGCTGGGGCAGGTTACGTAGCAAATTTAAGGCGATATCTTCTCAAAAAGTCAAATACTATACTTTTTTTAACAAATATTTAGCAGGTTAAATTATCTTTCAAATAATGAGAAAAATATATGTAAACGTGACGCACCGTTTATAAGATTTGTTAGATTTAGTAAAACTTGCTCAACTGTCCCCGCTCTACCATTCGCTTTTGGCTTATTTGCAGGCTTGTGGAGCCGACTGTTATTTTGACGGTTCGGTACCGGCTACGGCTCCTAAGAAATACCCGGCTCCGGCTCGGCTCCGGCTGCTTAACTTTATGAACAAAAATTGCAAGTTGTAAAATTTTTTTTAATCACATTTGCCAACCCAAAACTGTACCAATTACAAAAATTAATTTTTAACCAACTCTCATGGTTACAAGGTTATTGTATTACTACTACTACAGGATATTACAGTAGAAAAGAAAATTTTTTTGGGTAAATAAACACATTTTTCTATACATTATTTAAACAAAACTAAAGTTTTTGTTTGAAATTTTAGTTTTAATTTTACCCAGGGTGCACAGTACTTAAAAAAGACGTCTTTTGAACGTCCCAAAGACATCCAAAACGTCTTTCTTATGCCCACACTGAGTCCCGTGCCCACTGGGTATGCAGTTGGCACGGGACCTAAAAAAGACGTATTTTAAACTTTCAAAAGATGTCCAAAACGTTTAAAAGACGTTGTAAACACTCCAAAGCCGTTTAAAAGACCTCATTTGTATGTCTCATGCCCACTGGGTAAAGCATGCGAACGTTAAATTAAAAACGATAAAAAATTCGAAAAAAATGAAAAATAGTTTAACTAATGCAAAAAATATTTATTTTAATATAAGGAACTTGAAGATTATAAAAGTGCTCTTTACTTTAATATTTTTATTATTTCAAATAAATAAGCAAACATTTACGCTTATTAACGACATCAACTTCTTAATGGGACGGAACTGTGTGCAAATTGATGGATTCAAGCTTTTTGGTATGAATTTGATGTCACTGTTCTTAGAATAATGACAAGAAGCAAGATTAAGCCAGAACCAACACGGGATATCGTGACTTCAATAAAATTCCAAAAGTCTAGCTTGCAAGTATTCTTTAATGTAAACATCCAAGTTTAAAATTGACTATGTGACAAAAGCTCGAGATTTCAAACCGCAGCTGCATATTGCATGCCAAATTTTAATCTTTAGAAAACTCTGAAACTTTACATCTTTTTAATATTTGATAGCATAGTATCAGTATAAAAATATAATATAAAGCAATATGTGCATCACTGAAATGTTTCCATTTATAATTTACTTTTTTTTAATAAAGAAAATTAAGAAATTTTATTAAAGGATAGTATTTTGTTGAGCACAAAATCGTTAAAATATTCATTTTTATTAAGTTTTGGCATAACCGTAACTGTTAGAAAAAAAAATTTTCAAAAAATAGAAGTTCAATAAATAATTCATTCAACAAATTAGTTTAACAATAAATGAATAAAGTTTGTCTACAGTAAAACAATAAACATACATTCTATTCCGTTAAAAAAACCCACGAGAGCCGAGAGCCGCTCAATTTTTGCGGCTCCGGCTCCGGCTAGGCTCCACAAGCCTGCTTATTTGTATTTATTTGTGAAGTTTTCTACTTAGAAGCTAAAAGTTTCTTTGATATTTAGTTTTTTACTAATGTTGAAGTTTTATATTTGTTGACGTTGTCGCTATCGAGTTCATCACGCCTATCCGTGATAATTTTCAGATTTGAACTTAAAATATTTGTAAACTTTGCTTCTTGCTTTTTCAGAAGTTAGCCAGTTTTTTTAAGAAAATATTTTTTTTTGTTCTTCGAGTTTTGTCTTTATAAGTCGTTCAATATTTTTAATTGTAACTTCCATTTTTTTTCAAAAAACTAAGGCATGCAAAATTTTAAATATGGTTTGATAAATTTGAATATGAATTCCGATTTAAAGATAATTAAAACATAAAATTACTAAGATTTTTTTTATTAATTCTTTGCTTCAAAAACACGTCTGTTCACGAAAAAAGCACGCGGCAAAAAAAAAGCTTTTTAATGTCACAGTTTAAAACGCTTTTAATATCATTGCTTTCAAAATAGTGAAAAAGAATAAATCAAAAAATATATAGAATATATATCAAAAAATATATCAAAACAAACCAACACTAAAAAACTCATATTTTCAAATCGAAAGACAATTAGTTTTCGAATTGAACCGAACATTAGGGGCGTTAAAAATTAGGTCATGGAAAAATTTCACTAAATAATAAGCCATTTTTTGCGGACTATAATTAAGAAATAAAAAACTGTCTTTTGTTGTTTTTTTTAATTTTTTTTTACCTCGTACTGGCTTTGTCAATTTTAATATTAATAAGCGAATTAATTTTCTTTGTACAGTTGTTATAGTATTTTTAAAAACTTTTTTTATTCAAATGGCAAATATGTAAGATATTCAATGTTAATCATTTAAATTATTAATAAAATTAAAAAATGAGAACAAAAAAGAGCGAATTAAAGTCTGTTGACAGTGGTAGTGTTTGTTTCAGCTCTCAAAAAAAGCAGATCATAACAACAAACAAATTGCATTTTTATTATATTAACTAACATAACTTGCTTTACTTTTATAGAACTACTTTAGGCAAGGACTGACCACTTATTAAAGTTATTAAGATGGATAAGTTTATATTCAAGGAAGACAAAGCAAATGAAATTGTGTTCATCAGAGATCAGATAACAGATTGCAAGATGTGCATCAAAGATCTGCACCAAGCCAGAGCTGACTATTCAAAGCATAAAGAAAATAGAAATCTGGAAAAGAGAGATCTGGAAAGAGTGACTTATAAAATACCTTCTATTGTAGATGCTAAGGATTCAGTACTTAAAACTTTGAATTCATCTGAAAACATCAGTTCTAGTGGCATTAAATATCAGCTTAGTCCTGCAAAAAAAAAAAAAAACACATCAAATTTTCAATCTCAACATATTTACATTAGCAAACACACCATACATAACACAATGAGAGCGGCTCTGGGAGTCAACATATCTGCCAATAATATCACTGCTTCTCTAACAAAGTTAATAATTGAAAGGTAAGGTAATCCAGATTAGCTGCCTCTTTCATATTTGATTGTATTAAGAATAAAAAGTAAGATACTTGATCAAGATTTTGAAGAGATAAAAAAATTACTGCAGTATTACATCAACCACAAGGATGGCAAGCTTGAATTACATTTTGATGGCAAAATATTAAAGAATTATATACCTGAGAACTGTGACAAAGCGAACGATAGGATTTGTGTACTTGTTTTTTTGGAAAAAATAGTCTTCTAGGTGTCCCAAGCATTGACTCTGGCACTGGCCTAAACCAGTATAATGCAATCAATGATCTTTTGAAGGAGAGGGAAATAGCAACAATGTGCACTCAATATGCTTTGATACTATTAGCAGTAATACTGGCAAACTGCATTTATCTAGACTTAGCAAACGTTCAATAAAAACATAATAAAATTTTAGACAGGTAAAAAAAGAGATGACTACCATGAGCTATTAGAGTTATGTCTTATGTACCTGAACCCAAATTGTATTTCCAAAATTAAGAAACCTGGTGCCATGCACCATGCTAGATTCATGACCAAAGGTATTTATTACCTAAAAAATCTCCTTCTTAAAGATTCTGTACAAAACCATATAAATCTAGATTCAGCTCTCATCACCAGGATGGGCAAGTTTATTTCTATCTTCTACGCATCCAAGTTATTGACTAATGAGAAACCACGCATTGCTCCGTTACAGGTATTCTAACAAAATAAAAATATTATACAAACATAAGTCTACATTAAATACTGAATTTCATGCATTAGAACTATAAATTATAAAAATATATCATTTTTTTTTATCAGGATTTGAATTCTATTTGGAAGATGTCCAGGTATGTTGAGGGTGAACCTGCTGCAAGTGCAGTGTTCAAACAATGGAGAAACCATAGCTGGTACCTGGATCCAACTGTTATTCCCATTGTGCTAGCAAATTTAGATAATTCAATCACTGAACAAGGAGATGATCATCAAAAAGCTCTAAAACATACTAAATGACTATGACAGACAATTGTCATTTGGAATGAGTATGTACGGCCAGAACTAGTTGACCTCATCACTGCTGATTAATGGGTAATTTGAGATTTTAGGCCATGACATAATAAAGCCAAACGAATGATTTATCCAGCTGTTTCCTGGAATACTCGTTTCAATTATTTGGAGTTTATCCAGTCGTACGTCAAAAACTTGGCTGTCGTTAATGAATGTAGCTAGAGGGCTGTACAGTTGTACAGCTGGTACAGGAAACAGTGTGTAAAGTTAAGTCTGAACATAAGCTCAAATTCAAAAACAACTGAATTTTCAAAACTACTTATCGCAAATAAGCGAAAAGAAGAAAACATCAGCTGTAAATGTATTAAGCTTCTGTGAAATGGACTCTGAATCAAATAGCAGCCCTGATTTGTTTCTTGGTTTTAATGCTGTAGAACAACTGTTTGATGACCACGAGGCTGCTAATGACAGCTAGTTAATTATTTTATATTTATTTTTGTAATTTTTGTTTAATACATTTTTACCATTGTTTGATTATTATTTAAAGAGATTGACTGGGGTGGGCTCCCCCCCCCTCATTTTTTTTTTAAGGTGTTTAATCAAAATACATTGCTAGTTATTTTGCTTCTACAAATTATTTAAGCATACATAAAAAAAATCCGAGTTCTATTTTCATAAAAAGACCCACCGCCAAAAAAAATAATCAAAAAAAAAATAAACAAACAAAAAACAGTATTATATCCTTTATTACAGTCCACAAAAAATTGCCTATTTATTAATAAAAATTTTTCTATGACCTAATTTTTGAACACCCCTACCCTACATGGAACTGTTGAAACTTTTTGAATGATTTTATGAAGATAAATTTTCAATTAATTTAACTCACACCAATTAGATCTTTTTTATTGCTTTGACGAACACAATAAAATCCAGAATAATCTTGATGCTATGTATATTGTGTTAACAATGTAAAAATCGGATGCTATGTATATTGTATTAACGATATAAACAAATTATTCATTCATTAAAATTTCTAGGTTTACTCCTAGACACACACGTAACTTGAACTGGTCATATAAATTATCTTAAAAGTAAAATCATGAGAAATATTGGCCAAACAAATCACAAAAAAATTTTGTGTTCCTTTTTCTATTTTCTGAATAATGCAAAGAAACCTTAACTTAGCTGAAATCAGAGCAAAATCAAAAAATTATTTATTAGGCAAAATCATTATATTTTTACACACTTCTAAGACCAATTAATAATTACCAAGTAGAATTATTCTCTTGATTTTTATGTTCTAAGTTAATAAAAAACTTTACATATTCAAACCATTACTTAAATCAGCATAGAAATGTCCTTTAAACTTAATTTAGATATAAATGAATGTCAACTAAAAAGTACAGTTTGCCCAAGTTTTTCAGCTTGCGAAAACAATGTTGGTAGCTATACTTGCAAATGTCTTCCAGGCTACTCTCATATTGGCCCATTGAATACACAAACCGTTTGTAAAAGTAAGTGAATTTTGTAAAGCTTTTTTAGTATTTTGTTCGAGCTTTGATGCTATTTCATTCTATTAGTAATTATTTGTGTTGTGCAAAGATTTTGATTTTTTTGTTTTGTTTTTTGTTTAACTCGACTTTTTTAATCTAGATTTATTAACCAAGCATACCCGAGAAGTACTCACTGTGGTCGATTATTTAGTAGTAAAAAATGCTCAAAGAGGCTGTCGTTCTCTTCATAAAAAGTGTATCCCTAAAAACTAACTCGTTTTAATTTATATGTTAAAATGATAAACATTATTATTAAACTTGTTAAAAATATGTGATTTATTGTAGAATAATTTTTTTTTAAGATAATATTTTTTTAAATAAAATGACACAGGAATCAATTAATATAAAAATTTTTTTTTACCGTTATTTGAAATAAATAATTCTTATTATATTGTAGATGATTATTATTGTTAATAGTATATAATAACAGTTATACATATAAAATAAAAGTTGATTCTTATATACATTCAAAGATAATTGGATATATAAAAATGCTGCGTCGAAGTCCATAGATCATAAAAATTCCCTACATTACCAGAATAAGCATACATACCATGTTTTATTGATAGTAAATGAGTTAAACAATTTGGTGCAGTGAATTTTTTTTTTATCTTTGTAAAAAAAAGTAATAGTGAGGAAAAGTTGTTCTGACATAATATAAGTAATGTGTAAAAATTTCATTGGAGTTGTGATAGATCTTGAGGATTCTCAGTAAGCTTTGAGCTATGGGGGTTGGCACGTAAAATTTGCATGTTTCCAATTTGTGCGATGTTTAAGCAGATGTACTGTTGGATGTGCATGAAACATACAAATAATAATGTAGGATTTGGTAGAATTGATCCTGGAGATTCTAAAATTACAAATCAAAAGCCATTTCAATGAAAACTGCCAGAGACATAATTCATCAAAGTAGGCATAAAATCAATAAAAATAAACCGATTTACTTAATTAATCAATTTTACTAAAATTTAGCGATACAATGTTATTTTTCAAATGCTTTGTTGTTTAATCTTATTTGTTTCTCAAAGATACGAAACTAAATCTTCTGTTTAATATTATAATATTTAATTTTTAGTCCTAGCCAAAATAGTATTCTGGATATTCTGAATATTATTTAGAACAGTATTCTGGGTGATCCGAATAATTATCAGAGTAGTGTTCTGAATACTATTCTATTTTTACTGATTCATTTATCATTCATAAATAGTTTTTAGAGAATAGAGTTATACCTTGTATCAATATTACTAATGTTGTATTTGGTTTTGGATTTGAATTACATGTGAGTAAAGTAAAAATTTGACCTAAATTATAGTGTAATGTTTGTGCATTGTGTAGACTGTAGAGTAGAAAAGAGTAATCAGAATACTGCCAGTTATAAACAGCACAAAATGGCGACAGTGCGGAATTCTAGAAAAATGGTGACATGTAGTGTATTTGGTATGCCTAAGGATATGTCTGACATTGTTCTTCCGATATATAAACATGTTATGCTATATTACACTCTGATCAAACATCAGATGAAACAACAGCAGCTACAAAAGAGCCGAATGTCTTACCATAGTTAATAGACTTTAAATGGTTTGGAAACTCCGTAAAATTCATTGTTTAACTTATTGACACAAAAATAGAGCGTAAATCAAGAGTGACCGTGCACACAAACTTATTAACGTTGTTTAACGCTTGTAACATAATGTGATTTCAGAATGAAGTTCATTAAACAAACTCTTGAAAATGAAGTAATATTGTTAGTATAGATTCTACATTGTTTTTTAAAGAGAGCATTGTTAAAGATAATAAAATGTTTAATTAATTACGGATCGTAAGCAAGAAACGAACACGTTTTCTGCTTTATTAGAGTATAAATTAGAAATTCATTTAGTTAGTTTACTCATTAAGATTAATGAGCAAATTAAATAACTGAATACTGTTTTATAAACTCGTTGATAGTCTGGAGATTTACTTCGAGTCACATGATATTTAAACAGGTGATTTACAAATATTTACGAAAGGAAAATTACTATTTAAGTTCATTATATTCTACAAATACAAGATGCTTTGTTTTATTTACTATATATTTATAAATACATAGTAAATAAAACATTACTGGTTTAGAGTCTAGCAACAGTAGACTCAAGCTTTTATCAGCTTTTCACAGTTTTGTATATATTTAATATAGAGTATTTTATATATGTTACAAAGCAAATCAACTATGGAAAAGTCTTTGCTTGTGAAACGCAATTTAAACCAGATGATAAAAAAAGTTGTAAACAATCACTACAGATAATATATAGAATGTAATAATTATTAAAACATATCATAATGACGTTGCGTTATATCACAAACTCTTATGTTACTGTGTATTACTATAGTGTAGTAGCGCATGTAATATTACTATATAATCTCCCAATGTTAGAAAATAGATAATCAAGAGGTGATCTTGTACAAGTATATTGCTTTATAAGAAGTTTAGATATTGTATATATATTTATATATATATATATATATATATATATATATATATATATATATATATATATATATTATATATATATATATATATATATATATATATATATATATATATATATATATATATATATATATATATATATATATATATATATATATATATATGTATATATATATATATATATATATATATATATATATATATATATATATATATATATATATATATATTTTGAGATGTGATAATATATAACAAGGTTATAAAGTTTCTGCTAAGTGAGGGTATGCCATATTATATTACAGACTTACAAGATTTTGCCAAGATTCAATGGGGGAATATTTTAGTGCTCAAAAGAAAATTGGGCGCTATTCAGATAACCCTGATGCTTAACAGTTTTGCTATAATGTTAATGCAATATGTATTTAACAAAGTGTTTTGCTTAATACTGGAAATACTAGAAATTCATATGACAATAAACAAGCTTGGATAAACATCTCTGAAGATTTAATAATAAAATAAAAAAAACGAAAACATGATTTTATAACTAATCTTTATATTCAAAACTTTTAAAAATCAACATTATATAAAAAATGTATAACTTGGATCTTTGAAACAAAAAATATGCATATATATATATATATATATATATATATATATATATATATATATATATATATATATATATATATATATATATATATATATATATATATATATATATATATATTTATATATATATATATATATATATATATATATTTATATATATTTATTTATATATATATATATATATATATATATATATATATATATGTATATATATATATAAATATACATATATATATATATATACATATATATATATATATATATATATATATATATATATATACATATATATATATATATATATATATATATATATATATATATATATATATATATATATATATATATATATATATATATATATGTATATATATATATATATATATGTATATATGTATACATATATGTATATATATATATATATATATATATATATATATATATATATATATATATATATATATATATATATATATATATATATATATAAATATATATATATATATATATATATATATATATATATAGATATAGATATAGATATATATCTATATCTATATGTACATTATATTAAAAAAAGTGTTCAACAATAAAAAAAAATAAATAAATGAGCAAATAACACATTAATCTTTTTTTTGACTTAAATATTTAAAGTTGATTTTTACTCAAGTAAAAAAAAAAACTATATTTAGAATAGAAAAAACAAAAACATTATTTTTTGAGCTTTTCTTTTAGTCTATATGGTTGTTTCATGTTTTTATGTAATCCTTTTTTTGGTTGTTCTCCTGTTTTTGTTTTTTTGCTTAATGCTTATTAACAATGTCTTTAGCGAAGAAATGACTTCAAACTTTGAAAATATAAACCTAGTATCAAAGTAGAACTTTTACAATCTTTTTTAATTTTTAAATTTTGACTATCTTTTTCAATTTTTAAATCACATTTTTCAATAATAGCCCTGTAATATTTATCTAAATCTTTATCACAGATTCTTTTTTTGATCAAAAAATCTGCCTATACTTTAAGTAAGTTTCGACTGTTCTGTAGATGAAAAAAATATTTTTTCTGCTATAATTAAAATTTGTTTAAACTCAATTGTAATGCCAGTAAGTTCACCACGATTAAGACAAGTGACAAGCTTTTGGTCAGTTATATTTTTTGTTTCATTTTAACAGCTTTTTAAAATAGACAATGTTTTTTGCAATTGAGTATTATTAGTTCAAGAATTTTGAATTTTGTTTTAAATTTTATGAATAACATAACCTCCAAGTTTTGCAATCCATACTTTTCCCTATCACATATTGCAGGTGTATTTAATGTCTGATCATTGTTAACAATAGATATGTTTTTATAATAACATGATATACTATCTGCAAGTTTGCTTAATAATAATGTAGCAGAATCTTCATATTCATCACCACAATTTAAAATTGTCTTGCTGTGAATTACTACATTCCCAAAATAACTAACGTAAGACTCGTTTAAACTTTTAGAACAAATTTTAAGAAGAGTTATAAATTGCCCAATAATTTAATTGCCATAAAAAGAGCCTCCCATAATCTTGCAAAACACATTTTTTATTAGTGAAAACAAAATCTCGATGTAAAAGTTTAATTTAAAATTGTTATCATTCTCAGCAGCTATATCGTTGATAAGTGTTTTTTAGATTTATGCAGTTTTTAAAACTTTTAAAAGTACTCATCTTCTAAAATAGATTCAGCATAATTTTCAAGTTCGTGATCTTTTACAAAAGTTTTCAAAAGCATCACAAATATTATTACAGTTTCCTCCTTCTACAGCCATTGTATATTATGTTGTAAATATTATGTTAAGTATATGTTGTGCACGGTCAATGTCACGTGATTGCATTTTCAACTTAATATAGTTTTTGTTACGCTAAGTTCCGAGTTTCCAAACCAGTTTTAGTCTATTAACTACGGTCTTACATATATCGGAGAAGGTCGCACAATACATTGAACGAACTAGCTTAAAGGCCTTAATACCGGTTGTCTTGCATACTCAGAATTCACAGACGATTCGCTCGTATCACGACAAATTAATGAAGTTTATGAAAAACATAAATCGTCAATTGTGTTATTTGATCAAATCTTATTACGGCCAATAGGGTGCTACGGCTGTATGTCGCTAGGGAAGAGCCTTTGATCAATATTAAATATTTAGTCACATATATCGTAAAAATTTATGCTCCACTTTGGTTCAACATTAAAATGCAACTGTAAGATGTCATGTAAAGATAGAGACATCTTTTTCGCACAATTTAGTTGTCGCATTACCTAACTCAAGAGTTGTTAGAAATAATAATCTCTGTACTAAAGCGTAATGGGTACTTTGAACACCCCAAAAATGTATTATTGTCAATGGTTAGCAATATAAGAAAAAACATTCTCGAGTTAGGCTTACGTCGAATTCTCAAAGCACAACTGGAAAAATTGTCTACTTACCGCCAGTTCAGGCTTCCGAGGCTGAATTTAGATGCTGTTGAATATTTCGATCTCATTGACTGGGAAGATACAGCAGTAACAGAACCATCCCTGACAATGAACTTAACATAGGCTGATATTTGACTATTTGTAGCAACTCATAGAGACTCCACTGTTGAGTTTGATAAATATCCGTGTCACACTCAATCAGTTAAACGGTCCGTAAAGATTGTTTTATACAATCCCGTTTAGAGGCTCGCAGCATAATGCCAGTTTTTAACACTAAGTCAAACTATCGCGTCTCTTGATATACCTTGCTACTAATAGATAAATTGACCCAGTTTAATTTAAACAAGTCAACACGAGACTAGTTTTAAATTAACTAAACATTGTAGATTATTTGTTGAATTCATCAGCATGTATTTCTGCTAAAATATTGTTCCAAACATTTATTTAACTGGTATAAGATACAAGCCAAACAAATAAGATTAAGCAATTAAAATTAAACAAACATGATACTGTACTAAATGCGAATATAGAAAAACATGTCGATTTTATAGACTTTATTCCTACTTTGATGAGTTATGTCTTGGACAGTTTTCATTGCAATGACTTTCTATACTTATTTGTATACTCTTATACAAATACATATAGAAAGCCATAAAATATAAAAACTATTCAAGATCAATTTTACCATATCCTTGATTATTTTTTGGATATCTCATGTACTTTCAACAGTACATCCATTTTATCTCTTGTAAAATCTAAATAATTGATATATGTGTATTTAAAAAATAAATGCTTATTTTAAAATAATATTTAAAATAATATGCTTTTTGTATTTCAGTTGTTTTATTCGTAAATTGCTCAATTAAAGTCTTTATCTTCTCATATTATTTTCTTTCGAATATTTTTTTTTTTTGAAAGTAGTACGTATCTTAGAACAATTTCATGATTAAATAAGATAATAAAGTTAAGCTTTCAAATTTTCTGTAGTTGTTTATTATACTTTAGATTAGTGCGTGGAACAAGAGGTTTAACAGAAATACTTTTTAATGGAAAAATTTCCATTAATTTTAGTTAAATTTTTGCCATTATGAAAGAACATAAAATACAATTTTAAACTTATTAGCGTGAGTTTTTCACTTTCAAGCACCAGATGTTTTACATAACTCATTTTTTGTGTATTATTATGACTCAGCAGTTTTATATTTTTTTAAATGTTTTATTTTCCATTTCCATTTATTGTTCATTACTTAATAAAAAAAAATCAAGAATATTAAAGATTTTAGTTTTTATACCAAGGATTTATCTCCGAAAATATAAACTTTTTCAAATCAACATCCAGCCTACTGCCAACCTATTCCAGCCAACCCAGGGTTCAGTGGTGGGGGGTAATGCTAGCTGGTTTACTGATAAAAAGGTTTGGGAGCGGGTACACCCTTCCAAGGTGGGGATTGGGGAAGAGTGGTTTACCCTGAGAACTTTTTGGTAATGTATGTACAAGGAAATCACTTTTGTGGCACTTTTTTTTAAAAGACATTATGTATTTTTAATAATATCAAACAGCATGGCATTATATGTGTTCCCTTACAGAAAATTTCCATGAAATTTTATGAAAAAACCCATGGAGTTTCAATGAGTATTTGGAACTATGAGTTATTCTATGGTGTAATTCTATCTTAAAAAATCCATGGTATTTTTTAAAAATCATCTTATATACTATAATAATATATTTTTTATTAATCAAGTTAAAAAATGTTTGAACTTAAAAAAAAATAGAAAGTGCTCAGGCTATTAATAATAAAGATTAGAAATGATACACAGGTAGGCTGCCTGCAGTTTAATAGCGACAGAGATCTTATCCAGCATTTTATAAATATTATGCATCTATGTAGATTAATTCAGGAATGACTAATCGACTTTGCATTAAATTCTTTTACAAAATTAATAACTGATTGATATTTTCTACAATATTCATAAATGTTTCAAAACGACTTCAAACGTTTTTTCGAAAAGTTTAAACAATTTAAGATTCCAAAACTTAATAAAAATCCTGATTCATCCACTTTGGATATTGAAATGATTAAAGAAAATAAAAGGGAATAGGAAAAAAAGGCTAAATACATTTATCAAATTTGATATGTTTAAATAAATTAATTTTATAAAGCAAACAGTTTAAAGTTGCAAAAAAATACTATACTGTAGTAATTACCGTAAATCGGTGTGTATAGGAATATAGATAAAACCCGATTTTTTTTTTTAATTGTCTACAAGGTGACAGGAACAGCTGATAAACCAATAATAATAATAATTAAAATAATGAAACAAAATATAATATATTTACACAAAATTTTGTCTTAATTTTTGTTTTTAACATATATTAAATTATTTTTTTATTATACTTGTCCTTGACTTGTTTTTAAGTCAATATTAATTTTTTTTCCCCACGAAACTCAGGCCACTAACATAGATATTCCTATTGTATATCAGGAGCATTTGAAAATTGAAACTGCTTTCTTGCAAGTGATAAAGCTATACCAGACTTTTGGGTCGGGTCGATCAAGAATATAATGCGTTCTCCTTGCATTAATTAACATTAAAGAAATTGCCATATTAAATATGTACATGCATATAGACATGTTAAATTAGCAAATATTTCCCTGTTTATGTATACTTTATTCAACAGCTAATAGGAAATCTTTTATTTTACCAGTTTTTTATATCGCTGTAGCTGAGTAACCAGTAATAAACAGAATAAAATGGTTCAAAATCAAAAATTAAAAAGTTAGGTAAAATTAAATAAAAAATTAGGTAATTTTTGTGATTGTTTTAGGGGGCGCCGTTAAACCATTCTAGGGGGGCGTGGGGGCAGCTCGCCCCCCCCCACGCCTAATAGTAAATCCGCCACTGATTGTACCACAATAATTAAATCGTTTAAAAGAATTAAGAAAATTATAATTTCTGCAAAAGTACATTTTTATTGCATTAATAGTTTAATAACAGATATTTACTGAGGAGTAAAATTAAATATATAAACTACAGATAAATAAAGTTTTGCTAATATTAAAATTGTAAATTTGAACTTCCAATATATTCTTGTTTTAAGAAATATATTTCTTAAACTATGGACTAATTTGCTGTGTTGACGGTACTTTAGAAAAGATGTCGTTTATTAAAGTTTTTGTAAGTATTTTAGCAAATATTAAAGTTTCAGTATGTATTTAAACTCTCTATCTCAAATTAAAAGCTTTTTCCGTTGAATTCTAGACCTATTTTTTGTTCAATAATAGTATAAGTCTGGTAATTAAAGCATAAAACTTTCTTTTCAGTAAGAAACTATGGGTTGTATAATAATAAACAATGCGTTTAAAAGTTAATTTCTTTGTTTCCAAGAGTTAGCAGTAACACTATAACTACCAAATAAATATAATTTCATTTTGTATTAATTTACATTTTTATTATTTTTTTCATTAATTTACATAACATTTTACATTTTACATAAAGTTCAAAATAATTAAGACATTGTTTTAAGGCAGTTGATAGTGTGACCGTAGCCTACATTTGGCGTAGCGAAAATATATCGTCTGATGGTGGCAAGTGCATAAATCGGCCGTGACAAATGTTGGCGACCAAATATCTAGTTATATCAAGTATTGAATGTTGTAGGATAAAAGATTCTTACTGTTTAGACAAGCAAGTCTTTTCAAGCAAATCATACAAGTGCTGCAACCCTAATTACTTTAAAGCAGGGGAGGGTTTAAATCTTGTTATACGTTTTTGTTTTACAAGAAATTAAGCAGCTTTTAGTTCCTTACTTATAAAAAAGCTATCCACAACGGAAAACAGAATTTTAAAAGAATATTTTTCATTAACAAACTTTATATAAGTATATTTCATGAACATGGAATTGAATAGAGTTCATGAATGAATTCCATTTAATTCTAAATGAATTACATTAACAAACTGAAGAATCTTTTAGAACTACACTGTAAAAAAACTCCGTTGTATTTACTAGACTTTTTCCGTTGTTCAGTAACGGAAAAAAGCCGTTTCCAATAAATTACGGTCTTTTACCGTACTTTTAGGCCTTTTTAAATATTTTATATGTTTTTGTCCGTATTTAT
>NC_061170.1:6454919-6497548 GCF_022113875.1 Hydra vulgaris
CCGTTATTAACGGAATTTTTTCCGTTAAAATTTTTTCCGTTATACGTTATTAATACTTTTTGTTTTAATTAAAATTCGCAATATCAAAACAGTTAATTTTTAGTTATAATATTTTTTTCACGTTGTTTTAAAAACAATAGATAGTTTATGACTCATGGTCTTCTTTTATGATTTAAAGCAATTTTTTTATTACTATATATATGCAAATATTTATTTTTAAATAGATCATTTAAAACTTTTAAACATAGTGATTATTGGATTATTAGTTAAACCAAGTTTCAACTTTTTGAAAAGAGTTTTAAAAAGGGATACTTCATCAAAGCTTTAACGTTTAAAAATTATAAAAAAATGAAATTATGGTTTATTTTGTTTTGGATTTTTTATTGTTTATTTTGTGGTGAGTGGATTTTTTTTCCTGTAAAATGTTAAAAAGTTTAGGTACAAAATTTTTGTAGTAGCAACAAGTATAAACATAGTTTAACTGACCAAATAATTTAATAATTACTTTTTTTATAACCTAAATACAACTCTAAATATACTTAAAATTAAAAAAAAGTTTTAGGTTTAAATCTATTTTTGTAAAGTTTAATCAAACAATTATAACTTTTTCTGTTCAAAGTTATTAAGGTGACCACCTCTACTAAGTGGTAGACCACTATTAAAAATAAAAAAAAATCATTTTTTCATTTATTATATTTATTATGTTTTTCAATTATTAATATAGCTATCGCAAATTACGAATTTCAAGTTAGTTTTATGAAAAAAAAAATAAGTAACACCATTAAAAATCATATTTAATAAAGCAATATAAGTAAATTTTTTTTTTTTTCGTAGCAACGCTTTGTTTAATCCGTTACTAGGTGAAGGAAAGCTGAAAAGGAAATTATACCTTTATTAGAGTATATATTTTTAATATAAAATACTAGATGTGGTGATTGCAACTCTAAACTGTTTTTTGTTTATTGTTTAAAACTTTTGCTGCATTTGGCTGCATGGGTTTTATTGCAATTTTTTACTATAAAAAATTGCAAAAAAAAGCATTCACTCTTTTTTAAGTTTTGTAATAAATATTGTAGTTATTAATGTAATATCGGTCTCTGCTGCATTTTTCAGCAATAACACTTCATGACGATTTTATATATTTATTTAAATGTTCAAATATTTTTAAGCCAGTCAATTTTACTAACATTTCTAATATCTAATATAAGCTAATAAAAACTCAGTTTATGAAAAGCAAAGTCATAGAAAATCATTATTTTCAATCTTTTTTGTCGTGAAAAATGCAGAAGAAGAGACTGATATTACATTAATAATTACAATATTTATGAAAAGACTTAAAAAAGAGTGATGTAGATTTGCCTAAGTACTACTATGAATAATATTAATAAACTAACATGGTAATATTAAAGAAATTAATATTTTGAAAAATGGTTAACCTAGCAACATGACTTAATTATTGGTATTTATCAAAATTTTTAAATTTTTTGCATTTATATATATATTTTATACGAGTTATAAACATTGAGAATATTAAACCAAAAAAAAGGTTGCGTGTTAGTAGCTAAAAATCATAATGCATAAATATATGCAGTTGAATTTTTTTTTATGAGGTATCACCATAACCAGAACTTAATAAAGATTGAGTTAGATTAGCTTGATAGGGATGTCTTTTGAGCGAACAGCGAATTCAAAATTGCAAAAAGCTGCATTTTTTGGTAATTTTTTATAGTAATTTTTGAAAGTTTTTATTTACTTTAAGTACACTTACATTGTAAGTGAAATCTTTTTGACGTAGAAGTTAAGATATCTTAAACATAATGACAAAAAAAAATTTATTTTATAGATAATTAAAAAAAAAATTGATACTATAACTTCTGCACTTTTGTAACGAAAACTTATTGCAAAAATGACGTCTTTTAAATCCGTATAGCGGTTCTGTTAATAAACACATCATTACAAATATATTAATGTTTATATTAAGATACAACAGCTAATTTTCGCTACTTATCTTGGAAGACGTAATCCACAACAATTCAAAATTTTTCAAAATATTATAAAATAATGTTTTGAATATTTTTTTTTTTAAAGAAATATACTGCTTATATTATCTAAAAATATAAAGGTTTGTTATTTACTAAAAATATAAAGGTTTGTTATTTCTTAAAGATACTGGGAAATTACGCCAACGTAATTTTTAAGATAATAATATAATATTTTGTGGTTTTGAATTTGATATAAAAAATGGATGATATTTGTAAATAATAGATTCGCAGTCATATCCCAGTAAGCACAAGACGCATTTTTGACGCTTATAGACGTCTAAAACTAGTCTAGGTAAAGACGCACTTTTATAGACGTTTTAAAGACATCTTTTAGACGTCTTTTATAAAGACGTTTTTAAAATGACGTTTAAAAGGCGTCTATTTAAGCGTTAAAAAAACGTCTAGAAGATATCTTTTTTTAAAACATCTTCTCGACGTCTTTAATAAATGCGTTTTTAAAATGACGTTTAAAATGCGTCTTTTTAAAGTTTAAAAAGACGTTTAAAAGACGCATAATAAATAGTCTAAAGGACGCATTAAAAGACGTCTAGATCATAAGGCTAAAAGACGTCTTTTCTGAGACCTGTTTATAAATATGTCATTATGACTTCTTTTTGACGGCTTTGTCATTACGCGTTAAGTAGATGTCGTTTATTCAAAGTAAAAACATAGTTTTTATTATTTTTAATAATTTGTTCAAGTTTTAAGTGTAAATTACTTTAAATTAAATTACTTTTTTACACAATTGCTAAAATTGTTGTCACAGGAATCACTAAAACAATTGCTATAATATTAATATATCTTTTTTTTATAAATAATTATTTTGCTTTTTTAATAGATAGTTGACTGATCATGATAATAAGTGAAAATGGCAAGAATAATAAATAAGCAGCCGTGGCGCAGTGGTTAGAGTTCTGGCTCAGAACTCAGAGGTCCGAGGTTCGATGCCAGCTCTAGCCCAACAAGCGACATTGGTACGGAAGGAGGCGTAAACTTCATGTTAAATGCTCACCCGCGGTGCTCTATGATAAGACCGTAAGGACTTCTGGAAGCACCTAAATACATACAAAAAAAAAAAAAAAAAAAAAAAAAAAAAAGTTAAGTATCAGTATTTTTAGTTTTTATACACCCACAAGCCATATAATAAGTCAAGTATTCGGTCAAAAATTAGCAAGTGAAACGTACGTTAGATTTTATTGTAATAAAAAGTAAGTTATAAATGATTTAAATACTGTTTTAATATATATTTACTATTGTTATTTATTATATTCATATTTGATGCATCAACCGTTGGTGGTGATTACAGCAATATTATTTTGATTGCTGGTTCCTATGTATATTTTGTATATACGAAAGTATAGCAATATATATCGTTATAAATATAATGAATATATACCACATACTACGCGAAAATGTTACGTCATGTACTTAAATTTATCTTGAAAAAAACGTCTTAAATACGTCTAAAACGCATTTTTATAAAGACGTCTTCATTTAGACCTCCATTAGCCTTATGATCTAGACGTCTACAAGTGCGCCTTTTAGACCTCCTTAAAGACATCTTTAAAACGTCTTTTAAACGTCTTTGTGCTTACTGGGATGTAAATAAACAAAATAAACAAACAAGTGAATTTATTAGTGTCACTGGGAAACGCTTAATAATTCCCCACACTAAAAGGTGGCGATCTCTACCAGGACCAAAGGAACCTACAAATAATCGAAATGGATCAAGAGCGAAATTATCAGAGGGAGATCAACATGTTGAATATAAACATTAAATGCATAGAACGCAACACCGCAAGCAGCTACAAATCGAGCATAATCTTCGCTTTAGACAAAATAACAAATTTGTTGGCAAGATTTGAAATGGCAAAAGATTAGCTGACCAGAAAAATGCTGGATGACGGCGAAAGCAATGATACAGTTGAAGAATGGTTATCGAAACCAATAACGGAAGTTGAAGCAGCGATTGCAATAAAAACGAAATGGTAAACAAGTTGGAGTTAATAAATAAAAACGAATGCTACGGTGGATACGGAGTAGGATTATACAACAAAGGGTACGGGGGATACGAAGGTGGATTTTACAACAAAGGGTACGGATATGGAAACAACTACTACAGTGACAAATCAAAATACAAGGATATTATTCCAAAAACAGTAGTTGCCTTAGAAGAAGATACTTATGTCAATGATCTGCAAGCGGGTGAAGAAACGGAAGAAAAACTTATCAGGTTTAAATATGAATCAACACGAATCTTAAACGAAGCTGGTTTTCAATTGCACAAATGGCATAGCAACGTGAGAAAATTGGAAAATAATGTTGAAGACAAATCAACAAAAATACTTGGACATCCTAGGAACAAGGAAACAGATCAATTGTCAATTAAATCCTTTACTTGCATCAATAACGGAAATAAAGAAAATTCAGCAAAAAGAAAAATTCTATCTGCAATCAACAGTGTATTTGACGTATTAGGATTTAGTGCACCTGTGTTAATCACTGGAAAAATGCTGTTTAGTCGACTATGCTTATTAAAATTTGGATGGGATCATCAAATACCGAAGGAACTTTTGGAAGAATGGCAAACTTGGATTAAGGCAATAAACAACAAAAGAATTATATTGATTCCTTGGTGTGTTGTGTCCGGAAGAATTATCGAGCTGCACATACCTTAAGCAAGTTGATGAACCATGTCAGGAAAACATTAGTCAATTATAACATTAGTAAAGTTTTTAATTGGGTTGACAGCACTGCTGTACTTAATTGGCTAAAGGAAAGAGGCAGTCACAATTTGTAAGAATCCGAGTTCAGCAAATCTTATTAAATGGAGAAGTAAAATGGCTTTATGTCCCAACAAAAGAAAACCCTAGCGATCTTGGAACAAGAGGAGTGAGTCCGGAATAGTTGTCAAGCTTGTGGTTCATTGGTCAAATTTGGTTGAGTCATAAAGAAAATTGGCCAAACCAATCGGAAATATTTGATAACTCATATGGCACGTTATGTGAAAGTATTGCTCTAAAGGAGAACGTCTGGATGGTAACAGAAGAAATAAAGGAAAATCGCACTTTTGAAGAATTGTGGAAAAAGTATAATTATTAGAAGATTTTAAGGGTATCGTTGTTAATAAAAAGATTCATTTACAATTGTCGCAATAAAGAAAAAATCGTCGGACCAATAAAAACGGAAGAGATGATAGAAGCCGAAACGGTCAATGTTAAACATCTACAAGGATCTGTTGTGCTAAAAGCCGATGTAGGGTGTCCCAAAAACACACTTTTTTAAAAATTTCAATGTGCTCTCAACTGATCCCCATTCTATAGATCCTAAATATATATATATATATATATAATATATATATATATATATATATATATATATATATAAAATAATAATATATATATTGAATAATAATATATATTCAATAATATATTGATTTTTTAATGTAAAAATACAAAGCAAAGAAATAATTTTAAATATAAATAATATGCTGGTTAAAACTTTCAATAAATATAATTATAAGAAACAAATGAAACAAAATATTTGATTTAAATGAAACTATATATATATATATATATATAATATATATATATATATATATAGTTTCATTTAAATATATATATATATATATATATATATATATATATATATATATATATATATATATATATATATATATATATATATATATATATATATATATATATATATATATATATATAGTTTCATTTAAATCAAATATTTTGTTTCATTTGTTTCTTATAATTATATTTATTGAAAGTTTTAACCAGCATATTATTTATATTTAAAATTATTTCTTTGCTTTGTATTTTTACATTAAAAAATCAATATATTATTGAATATATATTATTATTCAATATATATATTATTATTTTGTTGCATACCAATGCATAAAAATAAATAAAATTGGTACAGATATATCATTACACGGATAAGAGATTATATTTATTACAACAGTAATAAATAAATAGTATTTGTCTTTATTAGAACGTATCCTATAAAAATATATTCCATATATCATTAATAAAAGAAGTTTTAATAAAAAATTTAAATAAAATCTTTTTTCTTGTTTGTTTTTCTAGTTTGTTATTTTGCTATAAAGTAACGTCACATATGCAAAAAATTGTAGCTTTAACTGTTTACAAAAAAGCTTTAACTATCTTTTTTAATTGTCTAAAAATCAGTAGACGTAATTTTAACTATCAGAAATTATCAAAAGAGGGGCAAATTTAAAATTGAAGTTTTAAACTTTCCACTTTGATGAGACAAGATGTTTTGTTAGGGTTCCCATTCTCCGTAGTAGAACGCAGTGAAAACTTCAATTTTAATTAGTTTAGCATCGCGTTCTCCTACGAAAAAAAAGAGAATGGGAACCCTACTTGCAGCAAACCTTTAACCATTATCGCATTGTTGTAATGTTGCTTCTCTTTCTCTTTTCTACTAATACCATATTGGGCACTGGCACCTCTAGTGCCATCTACTAAAATTCATTTTGCTTTTTTCAACCTTGTCAACTTTTTAAAATATAATAACATACCTACAAAAAATAAAAGCTTATCAGTTTGAGCAAAAAAGTCTTGTAGTTATTTGAAAAGTTTACTTATATTACATACAATCCTGAATAAAACGTGATATAAGTGGATTTTTTAGATATTATATATATATATATATATATATATATATATATATATATATATATATATATATATATATATATATATATATATATATATATATATATATATATATATATATATAAATATAAATATATATATATATATTTATATATATATAAATATAAATAAATATATATATATATATATATATATATATATATATATATTATATATATATATATATATATATATATATATATATATATATATATATATATATATATATATATATATATATATATATATATATATAAAATGACGAGTAACGCAAATGAATTTTAGTAGATGGCACCAGAGGTGCCAGTGCCCATTATGGTATTAGTAGAAAAGAGAAATAGAAGCAACATTACAACAATGCGATAATGGTTAAAGGTTTGCTACAAGAGCAAGTTAAAATATTTTTACAATGCTTTTTTGCACCCTGCCTTTTTTTTTTGTTACTGTTGCCATACCCCAGTTATAACAACAGTACTCCATACAAGGATGGATTTGAGATTTATAGAGATAAAGAATAGTTTCTGAAGTTAGAAAGTAGCGAGCATGATAAAGAGATGCAATCTTAGCAGATACTAATTTTACAAAGGATTTGATATATGGTTTTTAAGAAAGTAAGAGTTAGTCCTAGAAAATGAAAGGTATATTACTCATCGATTACATTACTGTTCATAAATATATTAATCTGAATTATCGCGGTAACATCGGTTGAAAAAAATTGGGTTTTATCTGAATTAAATTTCACTAATCACTGTGAGCCTCATGCTGTAGCATAAGTGAGATCTTTTATAAGCTCTAATTCCCTCTCTAAGCAATTTATTAATTTACTATAATTTATTCTTAGCTTCTTATCAAGATAAGAATAAATTCTAGTATCATTAGCAAACAATGCCACCTTAGATGTAAGAATATCTGGAAGAAATTTTATCACATGCTTTAAAAATGTCAAGAGCGGTAGCGTTAATCTCTTCGCCTCTATCTAATGCACGGTAAAATCTATCAGCTATTATTGTTAGTAAATCATCTGTAGAACGAGAATATTGAACTCCATATTGGTTATTAGAAAGAAAGTTATTAGATTCAAAATGAGAGATTAAGTATTTATTAATTATAGATTCAAAAACTTTGCTTATGATAGAAAAAAGACTAATATGATGGTAGTTAGATAAGTCAGGTTACTCTTCATAAATTTTCAAAATAGGGATAGCAGATGCCACTTTCTAGCATGTAGGAAGTCAAGACTCTGATAAGCACTTGTTAAATAAATCTGAAAATATAGACGACAGCTCCTGAAAACACTTCTTCAAGACTGTAACAGGTATGTTGTCTGGACTACAAGCTGCAGAGGAGTCTAAGCAGAAAATCACGTTACAGAAGCTGGAGAGATACGAATGTCAAGCAATGGATCAACCTGTTTGTCGATTATATCAGGTAAAACACAACTAGTGGAATTAAGAGATAATATTGATGAAAAGTTCTTAAACAAACAATTCAGCTTTGTTTTTAGGTGAGGTGATATAGTGTGAACCATACAAGAAAGATAAAGTAACAGATTTGACTTTTTTATTGAAACTGTTTAAGATTCTCCAGAAGTCACAAAACTTTTAAATTTTTGTAATGAAATATGAGATTTCATGACCTAATAATACCGGGCTTTGGTGTTAGACAAAACCTTTCAAAATAGTTTCTAGCATTAGTAAACAGACGTCTGTTTTTGTGAGAATTGTTTTGCTGATAGATGTGGAAGTAATGGTTTCGATTAGAAATTGCAGTAGCACAATGAGAGGAAAACCATAGAGTAGAGTAAGGCTTAACTTGGAATTGTTGAGAGGAGATAAAAGATTCAATGCCGCATGAATCCAAAGATTTCTTATGAATGTAAATGCCGAGGGCAAGCATGTGACTATTAGAGTCTTTATGAATTAAAGGAAAATACCCATCAACACTAAGATCACAAGATGAAACAGCTGAACTAAAACTAGTCTCACAAAGAGCTAGTAGGCCTGGTGAACTTTGCAAAGGATAAGACTCAACAGAAGAAAAGTTACTTTGAAGGCCACAAATATTAGTGAATAATTGAACTTGGTGATGACAATAATTTTTAGTGTTTCATAGTTTTTGGTACTTGAGTCATTTTTAAATTTGTTAAAGAATTTTATTCATAGCAAAGAAAATATCTGACTTCCAACCGGCCTCAGAACCATAAAACTGAGTTTTAGAGCACTACCCTCATTAAGAGAAAAAGTTCCCTTGTCAATAAAACAAAGGGACATGCAAAACCCATGCATTGAGTCAAAAAACACATTCTACCTACTAAACTGGAAACAATGTAAAATATTAAAAAAAAAGTTGGATCAGGTTTGTAACCAAAAATTTATAATCAAAAATACCGTAAGTGTAACTTTACTGTTTAAATAAACTAAATGTTTAAT
Organism: Hydra vulgaris; assembly: GCF_022113875.1. Taxonomy (NCBI): domain Eukaryota; kingdom Metazoa; phylum Cnidaria; class Hydrozoa; order Anthoathecata; family Hydridae; genus Hydra; species Hydra vulgaris. The sequence continues at coordinate 6,464,085 of NC_061170.1, forward strand.
AGAATAAAAACTGAGTAAATTTGATTTATAAAAGAAAACTTTATTTAAATATCTATATTAATTTGAAAACTTATAACCAAGAAAAAAAGTATATTACTTTTTTCTTTGGTTTTAAGTTATCAACATATACTTCAAGATTAAGTTCTGCAACAGCGAAAGCTCTTACAACAAGTTAAACTTTTATTTTCTGATGTTTTTAAAATAATAATAGATTATTAATCTATGAATTGTTTGGAACAAAAATAAGAGAATGTTTATTTAACATAATCTAGCTTAACAAACCTACATAACCTTATCACTTCAAATAATACATACTTTTTATCATATCATCATCATAGCCATTATGAACAATGAGTAATATCTCTAGTATATATATATATATATATATATATATATATATATATATATATATATATATATATATATATATATATATGATATATATATATATATATATATATATATATATATATATATATATATATATATATATATATAAATATATATATATATATATATATATATATATAAATATATATATATATATATATACATTTATGTATATATATATATAATATATATATATATATATATATATATATATATATATATATATATATATATATATATATACTAAAGATATTACTCATTTATATATATATATATATATATATATATATATATATATATATATATATATATATATATATATATATATATATATATATACACCTATCATAGCCTACGTAAATTACACGGCCTGATTTGTTGCATTTTCCGTAAAAAAAAATTTTACGGCTTTTTTTACGGATCTAGTATAAAACTTAATTTTCGCTATGGTTATGTGTCTTGTTTGCACTATAATTGGTTTATTCTTATTTTATTAAAATGGTTTAATAATAGTTAGATTTTATTTGAGTACTTACACTATTTTGTGCTGGATTTTTTGTTAACTGATCGCCTGTTTCAGTTTGTTCTAATAACACAGAATACTGAAAAAGGCTTTAAGATAGCTATATCAACACATACCAACATGCCACTAAAAATATTGCTAAAAAAAATTGCTAAGATTGCCTAAAACTCTTCATTAAAAAAAAATCAAAGGTTTGTAGTTTTGTATTTTTTATAATTGAAATTAAAAGAAGAAATACTTTTTTACTAGGAATATTTATTTTGTCTTTGCCTTTTTTGTAATTTTTTTACTTGATCTTTACTCAATGAATATGTAACTTCTTTTTGCAAATTGTTATAAAAACATTATTAACAATACGAGATCTATATTTGATTCCCCACTTTTGGTGCTTTTCACTAGTAAAATTGTCATTGCTACAACAAATCTATAAAATTTGTTTTTCAAATTTTTAATTGAAAAAGAATGACTGCAATTTTTTATTTGAATAAAAAAAAAAACATAAAATACTAAACAGAAGACAAATAAAGTTAGACAGGTTGAGTTGGATATATAGGTTCTTTTCTGTATAAAGTAACATTTATTGATCATAAATTTAACATCAAAATATTTTTGTTAATTTTTACCTTTGTTCCTTGCTTTAATATATAAATCTGTGCTATTTTTAAAAAGCTAACACTAGTAATTATGTAGACAACTAAGCTAAATCTTGCATAATATATTTTAATGATTATCAAAATTCTGATAAAATATTTTTTGGGAAAATCCGCAAAAATCTTTTAACTAATGCATGTTTCTAATAATACTTACTTATTACTAATACATGTTTTTAATTATAGTTACTAAAACCTAGCTCTAAAAGATTACTTTGTAAATTAGAACTAAGAACATCTGCAAAGCCTTCCTCAAAAAAATCATTCATTTATCAAATTTTATTTTGATTAAATTTCAGTACTATTTGCAATTTCTCTTTAAAGTGTGGGTTAGTTATCACCTTTGCTGATTTTGATTGGATAAATTAAGTTTCTGCTTTAAATTAAGTATGATAAATAACTTACAAAATAATGATTAAAAGTGTGTTGCATTTTTCTTTCAAGAAAATAGCTCTAAATTACAGCTGCAGTTGTTTCGTCAAATATGATCAATGTTGATAACTTGTTTGTTTTCCAAAATATGTGACTTGATAATTAATTTTGCTTGCCTGTTTAATAATTAATCTTTTAATAAACTTTAAGAAATAAATTCCCTGCAATGTAACTAGCAATAATTTTACATAGTCTCTGGAAAAATCAAATGAAAAAGAATATTTTTTTTTTTTTGCGTTTAATAAGTTTTTTTTTACATTTTTTATAAAACGAAGTATATCAAATAATAAGTATGTTTTATACAATCCTTTTTTAAACTGAATGATAAATTAATAGTTTTCCATCACCAATATATGCTTTATGAAACTATAAAAATGCATTAACATTGGTAATACACTCATCAATTTCTTTTTTCAAACATAAACTTGTTATGTAAACCTTTGGTGAGGATTTTAAAATAAAAACAAAAACAACTTTATAAAGATTATTTTCTCAACTTCATCAAATTGTTTACAGCTTTGATATTGAGCTGCTTTTTGGAAGTACATCTTAACCACAAGAAGCAGATAATCACTTAACAACAAATTTTTGTCAATAATATTTCTAATATAATATAGTTTTTTAATTTGTAATTTTCACCACTGCGAAACCATTTTAATAAAGAAATATGAAAATATGAAATATGATAAGCATTTATTAGGCAATGAAAAAATAAGAATTTTATTAACAGATATTGACTCCAAAACAGTTGGTATGCCTAAAATTTCTTGGCCTGTTTTGTTGAGTTTTAATTGCTGCATGTATGAAACATGCAGCATAGTAGAGTATTTACATTTCAAAACATTGTTTTGCAGTGTAAATATTTCAAAGAAAAATCGATTTTTTATATTTAAAAACTGCAATTAAAATAAATATAAAATTACAAACCTTTAAAATTATTTCCAATGGAGAGTTGTGGGTAGTTTTAGCAACATGTAAGGTTATTTTTAGTAGCATGTTGGTATGTGTAGGTACGTGAGTAAAAATTTCAAATTGTTTAAATATTCTACTGTTATACATCATTAGAATGAGGACCAATACAGTATTTTAAAGGTGAAAAAATTATCAAAAACGAACAATTGGTTCAAAAGTTATGACAGTTTAAGTACCGATTTTTCGATATATGGAATTGTTGAAGAAACTGTGGTCAAAATTATGTTTTTCTTCACTTAAATTGTCATAACTTTATTAATTTTTATCGAAATACATATATCTTGGTGTCAAAAGATAGGTGTAAAAGTGGGCTACAAATTTTTGTTAAACTCTAACCACCGGGTATAACGGATGGACAGAGGGAGCACCAAACCACCATCTTACCCGTATGAAACTAAACATTTTTTTCACAAAAAGTCTTTTTTCAAGACATAAGTATTTTAAATATACAAAAACATTTTTATAAAATTATATTTAACCACCAGAGTATATGAGAGGCGTATGTTAACGTTGGAGATGGGTCTGGTGGTGGTGGTTTGATACACCCTAGTATCAAATAAGACTTGTATTCACGAACATTTTTATCTTTACTAAAATGAAGTCAATTAGTATACAATATAAATATGTTCTACAAAGAATTTACGTGGTGGTACTACTACAAATTTAAGTCGTGTTTACATCGATGTATGGGAGGGGCGAATAATCCCCCCCCCTCCCAATCTAAAAAAAAAAAATAAAAAAAAATTTAAATGACGCATCTACTGTTTCCTAAAGTCCCAAAACAAAGTTTTTTTTTGTATAAAAAAGGTTCTATAAATTAATACTGGACAACCACCAAACATTGAAGGTAAGTGTAAAAGTCATGTTAAATGTGTTGACCATGTTTTAACACACCCTAATATAGCAAAAACAATTTAATTATGAAATATTTGATTGGTTATTTAAAAAACAACAACAAGAAGTAAAAAATATATCTTACCCGTTAAAAGTTACATGAGTGTTGCATCCATTTTCAAAAGAGAGGGGCTATCCCCCCCCCTCCTTTCCCCAAACTAATCATTTTTTTTATAAAAAGCAATTTTGAATAATAAGAGAATTTTTGGTTAAAATACTCTCATACAGAGTGACTTCTATTATTAGTCAAGAGTGCTAAAAAGGTAATCAAAACAAGGTATTTACCAACCTTTATAAATCTTCAAATTTTTCATATAGTGCTTGATACTAGTTTGGTTAACGAAAAGTTAGGCTGTTTCAAACTAAAAAACAAAAAAAATGTTATTAACACTAATAATGCTTGATTATTTTAATAATGCTTTATTTCATAAAGTTTTTTCTTGGCTTTTAGTGAATGACTACAATGATAAATTATACTAATGAAATTGTTTTATAATCATTTTTAACAATGGACACCACGTGAAGGTAAGCCAGAGCCGTCTATCAAAAATACATAGCATGTTACAACACTTGCAGTACTTTTGTTTAGCAAGTCACAACACTTGCAGTACTATTTTTAGCAAATCACAGCGCTTGCAGTACTTTTTTTTAGCAAGTCACAGCACTTGCAGTACTTTTTTTTTTCAACTAGTCACAGCACTTGCAGTTTCTAAATCTCTAAATTTCAAATTTATATTTTTGCAGTGTTTTAACAAAATAATATCTAGTCAACTCTCTGGAAACAATATCTGCAACAAGCTGAAACTTTTTCATGCAATGTTCTACAGCTTTGATATCCATTTTATTAACCAACCTTTAATAATTTTTAAATCTTTCAAATAGCGATTTGGCTGTTCCAAATTAAAAAACAAATAAAATGTTATTAAAAAGAAATAATAATAGTTTGTTTATTTTTTATCTCATATAGTTTTGTCTTGGCTTTTAGTAAATGATTACAATAATAATTTTTTTTTAGCTAGTCACAACACTGGTAGTATTTTTCAGCAATTCATTTGTAGTACTTTTTTAGCTTAAATTTCAAACTTGTACTTTCACAGTGTTTTATTAATATAATATAAAATTAATAAAATTGTAACTCTTCTGAAATAACATCTGCAACAAGTTGGATCTTTTTCATGCAATGGTCAACAGCTTCCATATACGTTTCATCATCTTTCCAGTAAGAAATAGTGCAAACTAAGTAATTTTTTCAACTAAATACTTTTTCTACTCTGCCATTATACAAAACAGGCTTAAATGTTTAGGATCATATCATTCATGAGTTTTTGCCTACTATTCTTTTATACATGACATCTTCTAAATTATAAAGTTGGTCATTAGACAAATATTTGTATGAATCTATAATTTCATCATAACTCAGTTTGGATAGCTAACGCTCTAACTTTTTTTGCTCAAACTTTTTTCTTTTTCATAGATTTTTTGGCGCTTGGATGCCTGTCTTTGGCTAATATTGGCTCTAATTTTAGCTTGATGCAATCGATTGCTTACTCTATTTATACGCGCTACATGATCATTGCATTTAACGACTAGCATTTAACGACTTTATCTCTCAAATTATTAATATAGAAACCTTACCAGCTGCCACAGATGACAAGGATATTAAAGATTGAATAATACAATGACACAAAAGATTAAATGATACATGTAAATACTACATAATAAATATACATATATAGTACATATTAAATATACAATAACATAGTACATATCAATAATACACAAAATCAGACTATATTTCTCAATACATACACATAAAAATACACATTATTCTCTTACCAATTAATGAGGTGTTGCTAAAGAATTAAAAAGAAATAAGTAATAACAATAGTAATATAATGTTTAAAATAAACTTAATTTCAAGTTACAATTTTCGTTACAACATCTTTAGCTAGTGTGTATCAATAAAGTAAACACCTTTAGCTTGTGTATCAATTAAGTAATAATCTTTAGCATCATTAAACTTATTGAAATTGTTAAAATTTACTAAAATTACAAATCTGCTGTCTAAATTCACCTAAAAGCCAACTTTAAATTACTTACTTCATTATAAGATTAAATTATGACACTAACATTACAAAAAAAAAAAAAAGTTTAAATGACTAAATAACTTAAATATTTCAAACTTTACTTACTAATAGTTTGTTCTAAATTGACTATAGAAAATAAAATAACAATGATTCAATAAAAAACATGAAACAATCAGGAACATATAAATAAAAAATTGTAAAAAAACTTTGTGGATGCACAAAAATCTGCACAAAAAACATAGCATAATAAAGATATATAATTGAATATTGAGAGTAAAAGACTAAATACTAAAATAATAAATCGCAAAAAAAAACTGACTTAACCTCTCAAAAGTATCATCTAAAAAACGAATGAAAAACTTTTTTTAACAAAATAATAAAAACATTTGTCTAGACGAAATCTATTGATCTTAAGTTAAAAGAAACTAATGAATTTTGAATGTTTAAAATAACTAACTGATATATATCAGTAAATATATATATATATATATATATATATATATATATATATATATATATATATATATATATATATATATATATATATATATTTATACATATTTACTGATATATAACAAGTAGTAGCATATTGTTGCAATTGTTATTGGAGAGACCGACAATGTTAGATAAAATATGTAATAATATTACTAATATGTCAATTACATTTTTAAAAAATTCAACTTTAAAGTAAGGAAACATTAAAATTCATTTAATAACTTTACATTGAAGGCAAATAATTTTTTTAAAATTATAATAAATAGGAAACAATATTAAAAATTTTTATCAATATCTTTACTTTCCATTTTATTTAATCTAAAAAAAAAACTGAAAATTTTATTTAATCAAAATCAAATATAAACAATGTTTATTTAACCCCTCTGCCTCCCGCGACAACTTCAGCAAAATGAAAATTAGGTACCAAAAATGCGACAAAAATTAGACACCCTGCTACAATTTTTTTTTCAATGAAATTTTCCAGGTGCATAGATAAATTAAAAACTTAAAAAAAAAGAATAGTATAGAAAAAAAAAGAGCATATCTTCGACATTAATTTTATGCTCAAAGTACAACAAAGTTTTAGACATAAAAAAACTCAATAAAAAAGCCATCTAGTAAAATAATAAACCTCACAGTGATAAAATTTAACTATTCTAGTTTCTAAAAATAATCTATATTGATATCAAATTCTAAAAAGTTTTTCAACTAAACACGTCTTCCCTACGCTAGCTAAAAAAAAAAAATCTAAAAAGCCTGGCACAGTTTTTTTGCACAATATTCGATTGCGTAAAACGGATATTTCCACGTACCTAGTATGTGTACTAGGTACGTGGTACATTATAGCTTTCTGAAGGCCTATTTCAGTATTCTGTGTAATTGGAATAAACTGAAGCAAGCAATCAGTTAACAAAAAATCCAGCAAAATAATGTAAGTACTCAAATAAAATATAACTATTATTAAACCATTTTAATAAAATAAGAAGAAACCAATTATAATGCAAATAAAACTCATAACCATAGCGAAAATTTAGTATTTATACTTGAGCCGTAAAAAAACTGGCCTCTTAATTTTTTACGGAAAATGCAACATATCAGGCCGTGTAATTTAAGTAGGCCATGCATCTATGTATGTACATATATACACACATATATATACCTGTATATTATGGCTATTCCACTTTATAAATGTTTTGAAAACAAAAATTAGCATGGTGCTGAAGATTTTGTATGTATAACTGAACAAAACATCATAAAAAATATTAAAAACATATGACTGGCTTAAAATTTTAAAACATTTTAAAAATGAAAAAATTGGGAAATATTATTCAAAAACTTTACTTAAACTCACCATGTTGCAAAAAATAGCTTAAGTATAAAAAAATATATATATATATATAAAAGCCTACATGTTTTTTGTTCATCACCATAAAGCATAATTTTGAACTGAAGACCGCCATGCTTTAGTACAAGAGGCGTAGAAATGTGAATTTTTAATTTTTTTTTTTAATTTTTAAATTAGTTTTTACAATTTGCTATATTAAAAAAAAAAGTTGCGCACCAAGACACCCAATGTCTTGGGGTTTCATATATTACCAAAAGTATTTGATAAAAACATTTAATATAAACACTTGTAAACAAAATATGAATTTCCAGCCAAGTTTTTAAAGACAGTTTCTTTTACCTATTTACCTGATCTCTTTTTAGAAAATCAGAAAATATTTTATCCAAATCAGAAAATATTTAACTCAAAATTATTAGAAATGGAAATATAGTTATTAAAGCATATGGAACTAAAGAATTTCTATCATTTTAAACATTAGTTTTAACTTAAAAACTCTTTGAAAATTGGTGCACACAATAATCTAGTAGTTAAGTTAAAAAAAGCTATCAATAAGATTTCATTTAGACATATTTCAACATCACTAAAGTAAAGTAGCTCGTGTTAGACAATTAATTTAGTTGACAAAAAAAATTGATCCAAAAAAAAAAAAAATGTAGTTTGTTCAATTAATACAGAATATTATATAAACATGTAATAAAAAAACTTAGACATGCAAAAAATACAAGACGGTAAACACTTGCGTCACATAGCATGTATAAATAAACTAGAGACAAGTCTAACATGCTTTTTATTTTTTAAAGGAGGTAAAGTTCAAACTTATTTGGAAAATTAACTACCTTCAAGGCACTTATTGTTAGATATTAATAGAAAAACAGTTTCAAACAACAAGTGTTCTAACAATATTGATAAAATTGTCCGTATTACCAATGACCTCAGAATTTCCACTAACGTAATTCGAGATATAGATATTGAAACTAATTTATTAAATGTTGATAAAGAAAAAAAAACTTCAAAAGCTCTAGTAATTAAAAATATCAACACCAAACTAAAAAAATCTAAAAAAAAAATAATGGCGATATAAAAAAAATCAAGTTCGTCCCAAATATTATGCAGGTTAAACCTGGCAAGTATACTTTTAAGAATCTGATGTTCACAGCATGAACTAAATGAAAATGATGTTGTAAATTTAAAACACCTTATACAGTTCTGTGTTTGTAAATATTTTTATATTAAGTTTGGTAATCTTTTTTTTTTTGTGTGGAGACTTTTAAATCATAATTGAACAAAAGGAATATTTTATCAAATAGCTGTAACGTTATTTCTTTCGGTACTTCCGAAAAATAAAATAAAAAAGTTTATTGCTCTGCTTCGAATGCTCACAGTGAATGAATGTGAATCCATTCTTCAATGAAGCAAAGGTAAAGGAAAAAAAACTGATTGATTGGAAAATATTTAAAAACCTGTGTTCACATCCAAGATTAGTAAATAGAACTTAGTAAGTTCTTAGAAGTCCAGATGGAAGTTTCAGAATTTATTGAAGACGGATAATCCATAAAAGGAATTATGAAGGGGGTTTTAGTTTCAATTAATGAACAATTATATTAGAGGGCGTAAAACTAAATAAAAGCCATACAGATTTTTTTTTTGTAAAATCATCCATTTTAATAACAACTGCACTTAAACAAGTTTTAACATCACCTAGTACATATTACGATTTTGCAAATGGTTAAGGAACCACATAGAGTATTCCGCTTTTCTATTTTTAAATCCATTAAAGAGAATCATAAGTATTCCATTTAAAAATCATTCACGTATTTATAATAAAAAAAGCATTTTGTGCTACCACAGTTACAGTTGTTTGCTCTCTCTATCAAACTGAAAAAAATTAGCTAAAATCCTTGCTGATAGGTATAATTTTCTGTCTTAAGGATAAAAAAGACATATTTAACCTGGTTTGGTAGATCTATATTTCCTACTTAAGTTAAACATTTTTTTTTAATGAAATAACAAATAAACGAAATTTCTATAGACAATAATAATTTTACAGTTTCAATAAGATGCTTAACACAAGCATTTAAAACATTCGACCGTTTTAAGTTCCTCAATCTACCTCAAAAACTTTTACCTTTTTAAATTATTAAACTTGTGTTTTATAAACTTGTGTATTAAAATTAAAAAAACCTTAAAGTCGTACCTCAAATATAAATAATCACAAAGAGAAAAAGTTTTGACAACGTTTCTATTTGCTCTATAAAAATAACTTCATCATTAACCAAATACATATAAAAAACAAAAGACACATTTAACAAATAGATTAGACAACAGTAAATCCAACTAATAAATAAAAATTTGTTTATTTCAATCATCAACTATGTTTTAACAGTTCTAAAATATATAAAACGTTTATAAATGTTAAAAAAAACAATTAATTAAAACTATATTTCAACATCAATAAATATATAAAAAAAAAGGACTATTAACACATGTAAAAAAATTTTTATACTTTTTTAGATATAGCAGCCACAACTAACACAACAACAACTTCAACAGAATCAACAACAAGTTCTACCGATACTTCATCTACTTCTACTGACACCCCATCAACCCCGACAACTGACACATCAACAACTTCAACAGAATCAACAACAAGTTCTACCGATACTTCATCTACTTCTACTGACACCCCATCAACCCCGACAACTGACACATCAACACCTTCAACAGAATCAACAACAAGTTCTACCGATACTTCATCTACTTCTACTGACACCCCATCAACCCCGACAACTGACACATCAACAACTTCAACAGAATCAACAACAAGTTCTACCGATACTTCATCTACTTCTACTGGCACCCCATCAACCCCGACAACTGACACATCAACAACTTCAACAGAATCAACAACAAGTTCTACCGATACTTCATCTACTTCTACTGACACCCCATCAACCCCGACAACTGACACATCAACAACTTCAACAGAATCAACAACAAGTTCTACCGATACTTCATCTACTTCTACTGACACCCCATCAACCCCGACAACTGACACATCAACAACTTCAACAGAATCAACAACAAGTTCTACCGATACTTCATCTACTTCTACTGACACCCCATCAACCCCGACAACTTACACATCAACAACTTCAACAGAATCAACAACAAGTTCTACCGATACTTCATCTACTTCTACTGACACCCCATCAACCCCGACAACTGACACATCAACAACTTCAACAGAATCAACAACAAGTTCTACCGATACTTCATCTACTTCTACTGACACCCCATCAACCCCGACAACTGACACATCAACAACTTCAACAGAATCAACAGCAAGTTCTACCGATACTTCATCTACTTCTACTGACACCCCATCAACCCCGACAACTGACACATCAACAACTTCAACAGAATCAACAACAAGTTCTACCGATACTTCATCTACTTCTACTGACACCCCATCAACCCCGACAACTGACACATCAACAACTTCAACAGAATCAACAACAAGTTCTACCGATACTTCATCTACTTCTACTGACACCCCATCAACCCCGACAACTGACACATCAACAACTTCAACAGAATCAACAACAAGTTCTACCGATACTTCATCTACTTCTACTGACACCCCATCAACCCCGACAACTGACACATCAACAACTTCAACAGAATCAACAACAAGTTCTACCGATACTTCATCTACTTCTACTGACACCCCATCAACCCCGACAACTGACACATCAACAACTTCAACAGAATCAACAGCAAGTTCTACCGATACTTCATCTACTTCTACTGACACCCCATCAACCCCGACAACTGACACATCAACAACTTCAACAGAATCAACAGCAAGTTCTACCGATACTTCATCTACTTCTACTGACACCCCATCAACCCCGACAACTGACACATCAACAACTTCAACAGAATCAACAGCAAGTTCTACCGATACTTCATCTACTTCTACTGACACCCCATCAACCCCGACAACTGACACATCAACAACTTCAACAGAATCAACAGCAAGTTCTACCGATACTTCATCTACTTCTACTGACACCCCATCAACCCCGACAACTGACACATCAACAACTTCAACAGAATCAACAGCAAGTTCTACCGATACTTCATCTACTTCTACTGACACCCCATCAACCCCGACAACTGACACATCAACAACTTCAACAGAATCAACAACAAGTTCTACCGATACTTCATCTACTTCTACTGACACCCCATCAACCCCGACAACTGACACATCAACAACTTCAACAGAATCAACAACAAGATCTACCGATACTTCATCTACTTCTACTGACACCCCATCAACCCCGACAACTGACACATCAACAACTTCAACAGAATCAACAACAAGTTCTACCGATACTTCATCTACTTCTACTGACACCCCATCAACCCCGACAACTGACACATCCACAACTTCAACAGAATCAACAACAAGTTCTACCGATACTTCATCTACTTCTACTGACACCCCATCAACCCCGACAACTGACACATCAACAACTTCAACAGAATCAACAACAAGTTCTACCGATACTTCATCTACTTCTACTGACACCCCATCAACCCCGACAACTGACACATCAACAACTTCAACAGAATCAACAACAAGTTCTACTGATACTTCATCTACTTCTACTGACACCCCATCAACCCCGACAACTGACACATCAACAACTTCAACAGAATCAACAACAAGTTCTACCGATACTTCATCTACTTCTACTGACACCCCATCAACCCCGACAACTGACACATCAACAACTTCAACAGAATCAACAACAAGTTCTACCGATACTTCATCTACTTCTACTGACACCCCATCAACCCCGACAACTGACACATCAACAACTTCAACAGAATCAACAACAAGTTCTACCGATACTTCATCTACTTCTACTGACACCCCATCAACCCCGACAACTGACACATCAACAACTTCAACAGAATCAACAACAAGTTCTACCGATTCTTCATCTACTTCTACTGACACCCCATCAACCCCGACAACTGACACATCAACAACTTCAACAGAATCAACAACAAGTTCTACCGATACTTCATCTACTTCTACTGACACCCCATCAACCCCGACAACTGACACATCAACAACTTCAACAGAATCAACAACAAGTTCTACCGATACTTCATCTACTTCTACTGACACCCCATCAACCCCGACAACTGACACATCAACAATTTCAACAGAATCAACAACAAGTTCTACCGATACTTCATCTACTTCTACTGACACCCCATCAACCCCGACAACTGACACATCAACAACTTCAACAGAATCAACAACAAGTTCTACCGATACTTCATCTACTTCTACTGACACCCCATCAACCCCGACAACTGACACATCAACAACTTCAACAGAATCAACAACAAGTTCTACCGATACTTCATCTACTTCTACTGACACCCCATCAACCCCGACAACTGACACATCAACAACTTCAACAGAATCAACAACAAGTTCTACCGATACTTCATCTACTTCTACTGACACCCCATCAACCCCGACAACTGACACATCAACAACTTCAACAGAATCAACAACAAGTTCTACCGATACTTCATCTACTTCTACTGACACCCCATCAACCCCGACAACTGACACATCAACAACTTCAACAGAATCAACAACAAGTTCTACCGATACTTCATCTACTTCTACTGACACCCCATCAACCCCGACAACTGACACATCAACAACTTCAACAGAATCAACAACAAGTTCTACCGATACTTCATCTACTTCTACTGACACCCCATCAACCCCGATAACTGACACATCAACAACTTCAACAGAATCAACAACAAGTTCTACCGATACTTCATCTACTTCTACTGACACCCCATCAACCCCGACAACTGACACATCAACAACTTCAACAGAATCAACAACAAGTTCTACCGATACTTCATCTACTTCTACTGACACCCCATCAACCCCGACAACTGACACATCAACAACTTCAACAGAATCAACAACAAGTTCTACCGATACTTCATCTACTTCTACTGACACCCCATCAACCCCGACAACTGACACATCAACAACTTCAACAGAATCAACAACAAGTTCTACCGATACTTCATCTACTTCTACTGACACCCCATCAACCCCGACAACTGACACATCAACAACTTCAACAGAATCAACAACAAGTTCTACCGATACTTCATCTACTTCTACTGACACCCCATCAACCCCGACAACTGACACATCAACAACTTCAACAGAATCAACAACAAGTTCTACCGATACTTCATCTACTTCTACTGGCACCCCATCAACCCCGACAACTGACACATCAACAACTTCAACAGAATCAACAACAAGTTCTACCGATACTTCATCTACTTTTACTGACACCCCATCAACCCCGACAACTGACACATCAACAACTTCAACAGAATCAACAACAAGTTCTACCGATACTTCATCTACTTTTACTGACACCCCATCAACCCCGACAACTGACACATCAACAACTTCAACAGAATCAACAACAAGTTCTACCGATACTTCATCTACTTCTTCTGACACCCCATCAACCCCGACAACTGACACATCAACAACTTCAACAGAATCAACAACAATTTCTACCGATACTTCATCTACTTCTACTGACACCCCATCAACCCCGACAACTGACACATCAACAACTTCAACAGAATCAACAACAATTTCTACCGATACTTCATCTACTTCTACTGACACCCCATCAACCCCGACAACTGACACATCAACAACTTCAACAGAATCAACAACAAGTTCTACTGATACTTCATCTACTTCTACTGACACCCCATCAACCCCGACAACTGACACATCAACAACTTCAACAGAATCAACAACAAGTTCTACCGATACTTCATCTACTTCTACTGACACCCCATCAACCCCGACAACTGACACATCAACAACTTCAACAGAATCAACAGCAAGTTCTACCGATACTTCATCTACTTCTACTGACACCCCATCAACCCCGACAACTGACACATCAACAACTTCAACAGAATCAACAACAAGTTCTACCGATACTTCATCTACTTCTACTGACACCCCATCAACCCCGACAACTGACACATCAACAACTTCAACAGAATCAACAACAAGTTCTACCGATACTTCATCTACTTCTTCTGACACCCCATCAACCCCGACAACTGACACATCAACAACTTCAACAGAATCAACAACAAGTTCTACCGATACTTCATCTACTTCTACTGACACCCCATCAACCCCGACAACTGACACATCAACAACTTCAACAGAATCAACAGCAAGTTCTACCGATACTTCATCTACTTCTACTGACACCCCATCAACCCCGACAACTGACACATCAACAACTTCAACAGAATCAACAACAAGTTCTACCGATACTTCATCTACTTCTACTGACACCCCATCAACCCCGACAACTGACACATCAACAACTTCAACAGAATCAACAACAAGTTCTACCGATACTTCATCTACTTCTACTGACACCCCATCAACCCCGACAACTGACACATCAACAACTTCAACAGAATCAACAACAAGTTCTACCGATACTTCATCTACTTCTACTGGCACCCCATCAACCCCGACAATTGACACATCAACAACTTCAACAGAATCAACAACAAGTTCTACCGATACTTCATCTACTTTTACTGACACCCCATCAACCCCGACAACTGACACATCAACAACTTCAACAGAATCAACAACAAGTTCTACCGATACTTCATCTACTTCTACTGACACCCCATCAACCCCGACAACTGACACATCAACAACTTCAACAGAATCAACAACAAGTTCTACCGATACTTCATCTACTTCTACTGACACCCCATCAACCCCGACAACTGACACATCAACAACTTCAACAGAATCAACAACAAGTTCTACCGATACTTCATCTACTTCTACTGACACCCCATCAACCCCGACAACTGACACATCAACAACTTCAACAGAATCAACAACAAGTTCTACCGATACTTCATCTACTTCTACTGACACCCCATCAACCCCGACAACTGACACATCAACAACTTCAACAGAATCAACAACAAGTTCTACTGATACTTCATCTACTTCTACTGACACCCCATCAACCCCGACAACTGACACATCAACAACTTCAACAGAATCAACAACAAGTTCTACCGATACTTCATCTACTTCTACTGACACCCCATCAACTCCGACAACTGACACATCAACAACTTCAACAGAATCAACAACAAGTTCTACCGATTCTTCATCTACTTCTACTGACACCCCATCAACCCCGACAACTGACACATCAACAACTTCAACAGAATCAACAACAAGTTCTACCGATACTTCATCTACTTCTACTGACACCCCATCAACCCCGACAACTGACACATCAACAACTTCAACAGAATCAACAACAAGTTCTACCGATACTTCATCTACTTCTACTGACACCCCATCAACCCCGACAACTGACACATCAACAATTTCAACAGAATCAACAACAAGTTCTACCGATACTTCATCTACTTCTACTGACACCCCATCAACCCCGACAACTGACACATCAACAACTTCAACAGAATCAACAACAAGTTCTACCGATACTTCATCTACTTCTACTGACACCCCATCAACCCCGACAACTGACACATCAACAACTTCAACAGAATCAACAACAAGTTCTACCGATACTTCATCTACTTCTACTGACACCCCATCAACCCCGACAACTGACACATCAACAACTTCAACAGAATCAACAACAAGTTCTACCGATACTTCATCTACTTCTACTGACACCCCATCAACCCCGACAACTGACACATCAACAACTTCAACAGAATCAACAACAAGTTCTACCGATACTTCATCTACTTCTACTGACACCCCATCAACCCCGACAACTGACACATCAACAACTTCAACAGAATCAACAACAAGTTCTACCGATACTTCATCTACTTCTACTGACACCCCATCAACCCCGACAACTGACACATCAACAACTTCAACAGAATCAACAACAAGTTCTACCGATACTTCATCTACTTCTACTGACACCCCATCAACCCCGACAACTGACACATCAACAACTTCAACAGAATCAACAACAAGTTCTACCGATACTTCATCTACTTCTACTGACACCCCATCAACCCCGACAACTGACACATCAACAACTTCAACAGAATCAACAACAAGTTCTACCGATACTTCATCTACTTCTACTGACACCCCATCAACCCCGACAACTGACACATCAACAACTTCAACAGAATCAACAGCAAGTTCTACCGATACTTCATCTACTTCTACTGACACCCCATCAACCCCGACAACTGACACATCAACAACTTCAACAGAATCAACAACAAGTTCTACCGATACTTCATCTACTTCTACTGACACCCCATCAACCCCGACAACTGACACATCAACAACTTCAACAGAATCAACAACAAGTTCTACCGATACTTCATCTACTTCTTCTGACACCCCATCAACCCCGACAACTGACACATCAACAACTTCAACAGAATCAACAACAAGTTCTACCGATACTTCATCTACTTCTACTGACACCCCATCAACCCCGACAACTGACACATCAACAACTTCAACAGAATCAACAGCAAGTTCTACCGATACTTCATCTACTTCTACTGACACCCCATCAACCCCGACAACTGACACATCAACAACTTCAACAGAATCAACAACAAGTTCTACCGATACTTCATCTACTTCTACTGACACCCCATCAACCCCGACAACTGACACATCAACAACTTCAACAGAATCAACAACAAGTTCTACCGATACTTCATCTACTTCTACTGACACCCCATCAACCCCGACAACTGACACATCAACAACTTCAACAGAATCAACAACAAGTTCTACCGATACTTCATCTACTTCTACTGGCACCCCATCAACCCCGACAATTGACACATCAACAACTTCAACAGAATCAACAACAAGTTCTACCGATACTTCATCTACTTTTACTGACACCCCATCAACCCCGACAACTGACACATCAACAACTTCAACAGAATCAACAACAAGTTCTACCGATACTTCATCTACTTCTACTGACACCCCATCAACCCCGACAACTGACACATCAACAACTTCAACAGAATCAACAACAAGTTCTACCGATACTTCATCTACTTCTACTGACACCCCATCAACCCCGACAACTGACACATCAACAACTTCAACAGAATCAACAACAAGTTCTACCGATACTTCATCTACTTCTACTGACACCCCATCAACCCCGACAACTGACACATCAACAACTTCAACAGAATCAACAACATGTTCTACCGATACTTCATCTACTTCTACTGACACCCCATCAACCCCGACAACTGACACATCAACAACTTCAACAGAATCAACAACAAGTTCTACTGATACTTCATCTACTTCTACTGACACCCCATCAACCCCGACAACTGACACATCAACAACTTCAACAGAATCAACAACAAGTTCTACCGATACTTCATCTACTTCTACTGACACCCCATCAACTCCGACAACTGACACATCAACAACTTCAACAGAATCAACAACAAGTTCTACCGATTCTTCATCTACTTCTACTGACACCCCATCAACCCCGACAACTGACACATCAACAACTTCAACAGAATCAACAACAAGTTCTACCGATACTTCATCTACTTCTACTGACACCCCATCAACCCCGACAACTGACACATCAACAACTTCAACAGAATCAACAACAAGTTCTACCGATACTTCATCTACTTCTACTGACACCCCATCAACCCCGACAACTGACACATCAACAATTTCAACAGAATCAACAACAAGTTCTACCGATACTTCATCTACTTCTACTGACACCCCATCAACCCCGACAACTGACACATCAACAACTTCAACAGAATCAACAACAAGTTCTACCGATACTTCATCTACTTCTACTGACACCCCATCAACCCCGACAACTGACACATCAACAACTTCAACAGAATCAACAACAAGTTCTACCGATACTTCATCTACTTCTACTGACACCCCATCAACCCCGACAACTGACACATCAACAACTTCAACAGAATCAACAACAAGTTCTACCGATACTTCATCTACTTCTACTGACACCCCATCAACCCCGACAACTGACACATCAACAACTTCAACAGAATCAACAACAAGTTCTACCGATACTTCATCTACTTCTACTGACACCCCATCAACCCCGACAACTGACACATCAACAACTTCAACAGAATCAACAACAAGTTCTACCGATACTTCATCTACTTCTACTGACACCCCATCAACCCCGACAACTGACACATCAACAACTTCAACAGAATCAACAACAAGTTCTACCGATACTTCATCTACTTCTACTGACACCCCATCAACCCCGACAACTGACACATCAACAACTTCAACAGAATCAACAACAAGTTCTACCGATACTTCATCTACTTCTACTGACACCCCATCAACCCCGACAACTGACACATCAACAACTTCAACAGAATCAACAACAAGTTCTACCGATACTTCATCTACTTCTACTGACACCCCATCAACCCCGACAACTGACACATCAACTGCTACTTTTGAGTTTTCTTCATCTACAATCGGATTTTTTAGTTCTTCCGTTGTTACTTCAGTTATTTCTCATACCTCCACCTCAGTATCTACTGCTTTTCCAGGTTAGTATTTTTTTTTTAATGTTATAATCGCATAATTTTTTTTTTTTCATTAATTAATTTTTTTGATATCTTTAGATATCTTGTAGTTTTTATTGCTTTTTTTATTACTACCTCCTTTCTATATATTTTAAATTATTTTATAGGTTAATGTTTGTAATACTGTTGTCTTATTTCTGCTAGTTCTTCTTATGATGCTATTTCTCATTATAGAAAAGGTTTAAAAACTCATTGTGAAAATAATTGCCCTGCTTTTTCTTCTAATCTGAGTCTCTTTTCTATTTTTGTAAGGTTTTATCTCTTTCTCTTTTTTACAAATATGATCATAGTTGCTGCTCTATGGTGCTATTATCTCTAGTTTTGTCATTTTTACTTTATTCTTGCTTGACTCGTCACTCAGACAAGTTTAATTTTGTTTTTGTATCTGTTCCTGCAATCATTTAAAAATTTTAATATGCCTGTACATCAACTCTTTGGTACTTTCTCTCATCTTTATGTTTTCCTGAATCATATTTATTTCAACTTTTTAAGTTTACTGTCAACTGTTTTGCTCTACAGCGTTATTCTTTTTTTCTAGTAACCCCCAACGTAATAATGGTTTTTTGCTGAGTACATCATAATACAATGCTTTTAGGGTAGTTCGTAAAAGTTGACTCTGTACCTAAGTATTTTCTGTTTAAGATTTCACTACCCTAGGAGAATGTTTTCTGCTTTGGTAAGGGTTGTGAAATTTCAAAAATTTTGTTAAATCTTAGATTTTTTTTTTTTTGTTTGAAAAAGTTTTTAAATGTCACATCGGTAATTTGCGATAGTGTGCAAAAGTTGCACCTTTTAAGTATGGTTACTTACGGTGCAAAACTCCACAACACAGACAATATGTTCTTTTAAAAATAATAAATTGTAAAATCTTCAAAGTTTCAAAACTAAGGAAAAGGTTGCCCAATGTTTGGATTACCGACAGATTTTGCAAGGATGCTTTGTACGAAAGAGGATGTTATTAAATGCTGCATTCACAAAAGTTCACTTCTTGGATCTAAAACATCTGGTAACTAGGAACACTCATTTTCTTCCATCGCAGAGCAAGCATGTGTATAGCTGCAAGTGCTGTATTTTCATGCATCCATTTCTGTAGTTTTAAAAAATCGTGTCCTTGATATGGTTCATGTGTATCACAAGAACTATATTAATATCAAGTCTGTTTATAAGAGAATAGAGAAAAGCTTGGCGTCTAAAACAAGCGTAGGAAAGTTTAAAGAAGAATCACTTTTTTTTGGATATAGCAGCTTGTATGTGCTCTGCATTTTAAGACTGCAGTTGTTGGGAGGATATCAAGGTTCCTTTTAAGGTACAGATATTTCTTGCTGATCAGAGAACAAAGGGCTTAATGTGTATTGAATTGCTCTATTTGCCAAAAGCCAAAAAGCTTCAAGTACGTGCTGAAAGTAAGACAAAAATGAATTTCTTCATATTTCTAAATCTACAGGAAAACAATTTCTAGTTTCAGAATTACTAACCAACAGAGATGTTATAAGATATGTAATTTTATTAAGAGAGGGCTGCGAAGACATAAAAAAAAAAATTATCCTGTAAAAGAGATGGCCAAAGATATACTTCCAGCTTTATTACACCAGTGGTCGAGTGCAAATTTGGAATTTACATCGCCTAAATTAATTACTGACAAAACAATTTGTGATAAAATACTGTCTTTGTGGAACAACGCTTCAGCAATAGCTAGTCGAAGAAAAAAAGGAGCTAAACAAATAATAAAATTTAAAGAAAAACTTGATAAACATTTTGATATACTAGTATGCAAATGTCCAATTGTAAAATGTGATGATTTTATTTGTTCTGATGATTGTGATAAATAAGTTCATTGGAAATGGAAATGTATCAAAGAGAACAAAATACCATCTATTGACGTTAAGTTTATATATTTTCAAAGAATTAAAACTTGAACTGTTAGCAAGTTTTAAATTGGATTACCTAATAGTATTGAAACCAGGAAACAGTATAAAAGATTACTAAGAAAAGATAGAGAAAAATATTTTGAGAATAAAGACCGCATTGTTATTTTAACTAAAAAACAGAAAATTGAGTCAGATCAGATAAACTTTTAAAAAGAAAGTGATTTTAGTAATGAAATAGAATTAAATGATAACATTGATGATATTACTTATGTAGAATTACCTCTAGTACTAGAGAAATCATCAGGAAAAAAAAAGTGTTACGATACCTTAGATATTTCACACATAGCTATGAATAGCATAAGATATAGTTCTTTTTAAATAAATTTGTTTTTTAGTAATGTATTTATCCTTATAAATGTGTATATATGTATATATATATATATATATATGTATATATATATATATATATATATATATATATATATATATATATATATATATATATATATGTATATATATATATGTATATATATGTATGTATATATATATATATATATATATATATATATATATATATATATATATATATATATATATATATATATATATATATATATATATATATATATATATATATATATATATATATATATATATATATATATATATATATATATATATATATATATATATATATGAACTTAGTCAATGATGATTTTTTATTTAAAAGTAATTCTATTTCTATGTAAATTTTGCTCACATAGATATGGGGTATCTGCACGTGCTACAGCTGCAATTGCTACAGCAACACTAATTGATGCATGATTAATAACATCTGATGATAAAAAGTTAATTTTTGACCATAGTAAAGTTTCGAGAGTGCAAGAGAAAATCTCTTATCTTAGTAAGGATTTTGACAAAATAGCAAAAAATGGAGAAGTGAAATACATATTTTTTGATGGGAGAATTGATCAAACCAAGCAAATGATTGAACTTGATGACTCAAATTCAAAATTTCCAGTAACAGTGAAAGAAGAACATTACTCTTTTTGTATGGAACCTGGAGGAAAATACTTGTTTCACTTTACTCCTAAGAAAGCAACAAAAAGTGTTAAACATGCAGAGATTATAGAAAATAAAATTGTTGAATGGCTGACTGAGAGAGGTATTGACAAGTCTTTACTGGCTGTTGGTGGAGACTCTACAAATATAAACACCGGTTAGGAGGGTGGAGTCATCAAACATATAGAAATAAAATTAGGAAAAAAACTTGTTTCTAACAACTTCTGAAATTAATGTGTTTTTATCAAATCCTATGCTGGTGCCAATTTGGCCATTTCATGGACAATCTGTTGAACGTTGTATAAAGCAAGTTACAGAAGCTTCTAAAAGAGTGTACACTCATGAAATGAGAGAAGGATTTGTCCGAACTCAAGAGGCGAGTAGAAAGTTAATGCTTAAAAATAATAGTAAACAAAACCTTGAAAGTTTGACACAAATGTTTTTGTATTAGATTTATAATATTTATTGAAATAATTCGGTTTTTTTTTTTTTTAATATCTTGCTGTATTTCTAGCATCAATACAAATAAACTTATTACGCGATGTTAAGGCAAACTGTATTTAAAATACATTGAAAAATATTTTAACATTTATAAATTACTCTCTATCTAATTTCAATTTTAAATTGATATGCATATTAAAAATTAATCTCAAAGTCTAATTTTGAAATAAGAAATATTTCATATATATTTTAATACAAATTCTTAAAGAAAGTATTATAATATCTAAAATTAGTTTTAATCAACATTTATATTTCAACTGATATTTATCAAACTAAGTAGAGAAAAAGCTTATTAATTTCCAAGTAAAAACCGGGTCTTTTTGAGAAACCAGGTCAAAATTTTATTGAAATATAAAAAGTTAAATTACCTAAGCAAAAAATTTTTCAATTCATTTTTTAAAAATATATTTGGATTCTCCATCAATTTTTGCAACTTTTAGTAACTCCCCAATTTTTTTCTCGAAAAAAATCAAAAATCAATAGAGAGAAATCATAAGAGAGCACATATCAAAACCCTTGGCATTCAAAGAGCCATAAAGCATGAGAATTAGGTAAGACAGCTAGAGACGGTTGGAAAATGGAGACAGTTAGAATTGAAAATCGCAAGTTTAATATTTCAAAAAAAAACTTTGAAGCAAACGACTTTATCAAACTAATTAACTGGTTGTTCAGCAAAGTAGCTACACCAATTTTAAATGATGTGACAATAGAATTTTTAAAAACTATGCTGGAAAAACCAATACCAATTAATTGTGCTTTTACTAAGATCCCATATCACACATAAGCTGTAGAAAGAACAGTAAAATTAGTTACAGAGGCCCCGAAGAAAGTATATGTTCTAAATAACGGGATGGATTTATTTGCTCCACTCTGAAATCAAAAAAAGCCATGCCTGATTTTAGATGCAAGAGACAGTACAAAACCTAAAGACCTAACACTTATTTCTTATCTTATATATTATAGTAATCTTATATATTATAGTATTCGAGTACACGACAGTTTTGGTTTATGTTTAATAAATGTTAGTTAATTTATGAAAAACAGTGTGTTTGTCAACTTTTTATGTAAATGTTTTGAAACTCTTTGCCAGAACAGAACATATTGTTAGTGGGGCGTTAAATTCTACACAGTAGTTAACCTTACATAAGTGCAACTTTTGCATACTACAGCAAAGTGCTGTGACATTTAAAAATTTTTTCAAACATAAAAAATAGTTGAAGATTTAACAGAATATTTGAAATTTTACATCCCTTGCAGAAGAAATTATTCTATGGTGGTAAAATTTTGAACTGAAGTTACCTATGTGTCGATTCTTCCGTGCTATTCTAAAAGAAATGTAGAAAATTTGCTTTTTTCGATATTCCTAGTCAGTAAGGTAGTTTTTTGTATACCCCTAGTCACAATTTATGCGGCGCTTATGCTTACATAAATTTTTACATAATGTTATAAAAGTAAATTTTTTACATTTGAATATTAAATATTGCCCTTTGCATTTGCATATTACATCTCTATTAATAAATTCTGTTTAGTTATAATTGATTTAAATATAATTTTTATACATTTTTTTTATTATTAATAAAATATTATTTTTTAAATATTTCTTTTAAATATTTCTATGCAAAGCTGCTATGCAATATAATTATACTTGTTCAGAGTTTACCCGTCTATAAAGTGTTGAATTAATACAATCGGTATAAAAAGGTTATATAATAATTTTTTTTTCAATATAACATAATCTTCAGTAGCCTAATGGTTTAGGGCGTTGTTCTCTGTACCGACATTTTTTTGGGTTCCAACGTCAAACATGATAAATTTTTTTTGTTTTTTAAACTTTTCATTTTTATAAATATAAAAACAAAATAGTTTAAGTATTTTTAAATGTTTTTTTTATGTTAACAGATATAAATTTAATAGACTTTTTTTTTTATAATTTAGCGATCTTGGGTTACTAAATAAATATTTTTTCCATTGTTGGTTTTTTACTAATCAATACTGATTATATATAATATTATCAATAATTTACTTACATTTTTTTTCACCAAAATCTTACAATAATCTTTTTAATTGTGTCACATAAATCTGACATCATTAAAAAATGAAATTACCTTAAAATAAATGGTTTGCTATTTTTAAATGTCATTGTTTTTGAAGCATTCGTTCTTTAAGCACTTCAATAACTACAAAAAAAAAACTATGCCTAATTAAACTTTCGGTTATGTATTTCATTAACATTTTTTTCCTCCTTTTGTTTACTCGATGCTTTTGATTTTTATAAATACTTTCATACCGGGCCGTTCCAAGCTGGCTCAGGGCCCTGCGGCGAAACTAAGTTGTAAAGCTCCAAAATCTAACTGTCATCTGTACATTCGCATTGTTAAGACTTTGCAGGGGCGGATGTAGCATTTTTTGATGTTTGAGATAACTAACTTCAAGACATGAAGGAAACTCCTAATATTTATATGATTATACTTATATCAGACGAAAATGCTTTGCAAAAAATTGTGATGATAGGAGCCTGGGTACAAAAAAACTCTAATATTTTAGCTACACCTGGCCCAAACGTGAGAGCAGCAAGTTTATAAAATATTTCTTTTACTATTCTCAACCAAATTTGCATTCATCAATTAATTTTAAAATTCATACAATTTTCTCTTAGCGTTCAACCATTGTTTTTTTTATTAATTGGTCATAGCTTTAAAGCGCAAAGTAATTCTATTTAGTCGACAGTCGAGTTATTTAATAGTTGTAACAACACTAGAATTAAGGTAGTTTCCACACCTACCGTGAGTCAACACTTATCGTAGGTTTTACCGCAGCCGCTCGATGTGGCAGTTTTTGGGCCAATAAAAGCAAAGTGGAAATCTTTTTGCCGCAATGGTGCATTGACCATGAAGGACAAGAAAAAAAAATGAAAATGTACCAGAAGCATTAAATTCTTTTATAATCAATCCTTCTTTAGGTAAATAATATTAAAAGTAGTTTAAAAATACCGGAATTTGTCCATTTGATGCTTGTAGTATTAACTACAAAAAAATTGCTCAAAAATTATCTGGCGCAACTGTTGCGCCGGCTGCTTATTTAGAAGAGAACCATTTAAGTGTGATTTTATCAGCTTCCTCTTCCATAATCTTTATTGAAAAGTGCATTGATTTTATAGCAGTTTAAAATAGCTGACGAATGTTTAGGTTGGAAAGGTGATCTTGAATACCTCCAATTGTATCATATTTGGAAAAGAGGTAAAAGTATGCTATTATCTGAAGCATATAAGACCATTCAGATAATGTCGCAGCAAATTCAAAACATCTGAAGCATTTAAGACCATACCTTTACCTGATGAAATACAACAGGGTATAAAAAAAAATCTATCAACAACTTGTAATTTAGAAAATGTGAAAAAAATTTAGAAAAGGTATAACCAATATGAAAATGCCTGATTACAATAACGCAGCTGTAATAAAACCAAAACTAGCTTCTTTCAGTTTAAAAATAGCAGCAGAAATCATTATTCAAGTTGAAAGTGTTTTAATATAGCCAAAGCAACCAGTCCAAATGTCCAATTGCAAAGTAGAACTTTTACCATCGGTTGTAACATCTGAAATGTGGCAGTAAATTTAGAAGGCAAAAGTGCAAGAAAAGTCACAAATAAATGATGAAAAATTAAGAAAGAAACAATTAGCTGTAGATAAAAAGTCATATAATATTTAGAGAAAGAAAGATTAATAAAGCAATAATTAGCAATGGAGAAAAAGTTATTAAATGAAAAAACTTAAAAAGAAAGAGAAAACATGAAAATTTTGAAAAAAAAAGTTGCAAAAGAAAAAGAAAGCCTTGAAACTGAGTCAGAAAACGAGTTCCATTTAAATATGGATATTAATTATAAAATAAACTCTGATAGTTATGATGAAACTCTATCCTTTCAAGTTTAAGAACTTAAAGAATATGTACTAAAGTAATGGCTTTAAAATCTTTAATTTTAATTCATAATAATATTTTTATTACTATATAATTAATGTTTATTTAACAGTCTTTTTTTTTTTATTTATACATATAAAAACGTTTAATAAAATGTTACTAATGAATTAATTTTTCGTTTGACACCGCGAACGCATTTTACTCCGGGGACTAAAGCAAAATTTAAAATATACGATAAGTGTCGAAAATATATACGACAAGTGTGAAAAACTTACGATAAGTATGGAAAACTGCGCTTTAAAAGTTTGATCAAAATAAGTACATTAATTATTTAAATTTCAGAGTGAGAATTATTTTAAACTAACCCTTATAGTATTACATTGACAGTTGCAAAAATTCTAATGCATTTATTCTTTTTGATTAATCTAACATATAATAACTTTTGTTAAACTCGCGGAAAGTGTGCAAACAACCCTATACCTGTTTTTACGCGTTGCCGATCAACAAAATGGGTATCCTCATAAATATTCAATTACTTTTTAAATGCAATTCTTTTTCTTTTTAATTTAAATAATCTGAGAAATAGAGACACCGTGTCTCTTACTGATATTCTAGCTTCACTTTTTCAAAAAAGAATCAAACAGCTAAGATCTTTAAAATGCAGTAACTCTTCAAAATAAAGTTCAGTTTTTTTTTTGTTTTTTTTTTAATGCTAGTAATTCTAAATTTTTACAAAATTTAGTAAGATTTTGTACTTTCCTAAGCAGGACCTTATTCCTGACACAATAAAGACTTTAATAAAATAAGTTTGACTTTGGCAATATTTAAAAGATTAAAGAGATCTAGATTGCAAATAGAACATTGTTTCCATACTCCAAAACTGTTTAATAAGTGCATATATTTAAATTAAGCAAACCTCCATACTTAAAAAATCTTTATTTGTCCAAATAAACATTGTATAAATTTGTATTTACACTAAAACAGTTTGGCAAACCCTGATTGGACCGGCAAAACTTAATTGGTTAGAATTAATTTTGGAATGTTATAATATTAAATTTTAAAAATAAAGCCGATCATTGACCATGTTAACCGTTTAACTATTAACCATAGTAGTATAAAAATAAACTGTAGTAGTAGTATATTTATGTTTGATTTTTATTTAAATTATCTTTAAGTATTATGCTTAAGTTTAGCTTTATTGTTGTTTTTTACCTTATGCACTTTTTTAAATACAATTTTTCTAGAAAGGTATTCTTGTCTCTGTTTACTATCATTTTGTGAGAACCACTATAAAGAAACCTTTTGTTCACTTGTATATGAATCGTGTGGAAATAAAAACACTTCAACACTTTCATCTACAGCTTTATCAGCATAACCTTCTGGAATTGTGGCAATTTTATTTAACATAATATTAAGTTGAATTTTTAAATTTGTTTTGTTAATATCTTGAAGAACTTTTGTTTCCGAATTGTTATTTGAATTTATTTAAACGCAAGTTTTTTGTAAAATTTTTTGTCAGACAAAATGTTGTAATCAGTATAAATTTTTTTGGAATTTTTTTTTTTTTTTTTTTATGATAAAATTTTGTAATCAGTATATTTGATATAATAGCTAATGTCTATCATAAGTAAACTTCTCAGCTGACATATCTACTTTATGGCAAGAAAACCGTCAGTTGATGTATGTAATTCAAAACCAAACCCAACTGTGTTCTCGTTTATTTTGCGACACGGATCTGCAACTGCTTTATGATAAATTTACTTCAACGCAACTTTGGTTTCTGTGTATGCATAAATATAGATCACCAAAAAATAAAAGTTAATTCGTGTGTTATGAAGATCTTAAAGACAAATTTATAAATCGTAGGAAAACGCGTATGTTTTAAACCCATATGTTTTATTTAATCAGCTACATGTCCAAATATTTGCAATAATAAAAAGTATTCTGAATCATGCAAATATTTTTATAAAGTTCTTCTGAATACGATAAATACTAAAATAGAAAAAAGTTGTTGTGATGTACTTTGTATCTTTGTATCTTGAATGCATAAAGGTTGAAAAGAAGTATCACGGATAGAACAATTTACATATCTACTTTACAGCAAGAAAACCGTCAGTTGATGCATCTAGTTCAAAACAAGTAACCCAATCTGCGTTCTTGTTTATTTCAAACTGTGTTCTTGTTTATTCCGAACTGTGTTCTTGTTTAATTTGCGACACGGATCTGCAACAGTTTGATGACAAATTTTCTTCAAAGCAACTTTGGTTTCTCTGTATGCACAAATATTGATCACCAAAAAAAATAATTAATTCATGAGTTATCAAGATTTTAAAGACAAATTTATGTCGTGGGAAAATGCGTATGGTTCAAGTCCATGTTTTATTAAACTAGCTACATGTCCAAACATTTGCTATATTAAAAAGAATTCTGAATCACACAAAGTTAATATTTTTATAAAGTTCTACTAAATCCGATTAATACTATATATGAAAAGGTTGTTGTGACGTAGCTTGTACAAAAGTCTATCTTAAATATATGTGTAAAGGTTAAAAAGAGGTATCACGGATAGAACAATTTACTTGAAAACTGCACGTGTTTAACGCAATATTTTTTTGTTTTTTTATTTTTTTTTATTTTTATATATTGGAATGTTTTAATACAATAAAAGGGTAAATGTTAAGTTTTTGTTGTGTTTTTTTTTTAGTAATGTTAGAGTAAAACGCGTAACAAGCTGAGTTAAAACCTTAAAAATCTGAGCACAACATGTCGAATAAAAAATATGTAATACTTAAACACTTGGAACAAATATTTTGTGAAGATTTTTTAATAAGTTCTTTTATTTATGCAAAGGACATTTATTTCGGATTGTGCTCAGCGAATATTTCAAAATGACTTTTATATTATTTTTACTTGTTTCTGAATTGCTTCAGTCAATGATAAAGGTTAGTTGACGGCAATTTTTTTTTTTAATTTGTAAAATTATTTGCCTTCAATAACAAAAAAACTTACAATTACAGAATAGCTTTATTAGAAATAAAATCTGCAGAACTTCCAGAAGATCATATGATCTTATCATGATCTAATCAATACCTTTACAATATCAAATATAATAGTAACAATAAAATCAAATTGACCAATAAAAATAAATCAACATAAACTATATATAACTGTGCATTTAAAATGTAAATATACTGGATAAAATATATTAAACAAAAGAATTAAAAACAAGAAAAAATATTTTCTGTTGAAGGGATAAGTTCTTTTAATTTTCGTTTGAAAGAAATTAAAGTTATATACCATGTTATTTATCTTTATAAAAATCATTTTTAATAAATTATAAATAACCATATATATGTAAAAATTTTATATTTACACCCAGCAGGCACAATGACGTTAAAATAACGTTGAAACAACGTCGCAAACCGACCATATGCCACGTTGAAACAACGTTGAAACAACAAATTTGGTTGAATTGGAAATAAAATCCGACGTCGAAAACTACGACGTTGAAACAACGTCGAATACGTTGTTTCAACGTTGATCTAACGTCTTATCGACTACATATCAACCATATTTCAACTTTGAATAGGTGATATATTCGATTGATACGTAGTTGATAGGACGTTAGAACAACGTTGAAACAACGTAAATTCAACGTTGATTTTTGTTTTTTATTTTGGTTAAATCCAATTAACTAAAAAATTATCTCAACTTTAATTGCAATAAAATAACACAATAAAAAAGCAATAATTTGCGCAGAGGATATTATATTTCACGTAAATTAATCAGATACAACTAAATTGCTTCAACGGACTTTATGCAAATAAAATAAAATGTTTGAAAAAAAAGTTTTATTTATCAGTAATATATTTATCAATTTATCAATAATAACTATTATCAATTGTTCCAGAACAACTAGGAAAAAGTATGAATGTTATACATCGGGTGAATCGCCTTTTACGCGCCGACCACCACCATTTGATCTGTCGAGTGCGTATTTTAATAAAGTCATTATTCCTTTTCTTATTTCGGCAACTGTAGCAGTCGCTTTAATTGACAAAACTCTCTCTATAAAAAAGGTATTGCCTGAGTAATTTGCATCAAATACATCAAAAAGTTAAAAATAAAATAGCATTAAAAAAACGAACTGTGATTTTTAAAAAATATATAATTTTACACTTAACTTACAAGTAAATACCTAATGTTTGTTCCTTTAAACTTCTCTTAACCTTTACCGCCAGCCATATTAAATTTTGATTATAAACCATTGGTTAACAACCTGCTTTATACATTGTTATTATAGTTACATTAAAAATTGATAAACATGTTTTTTACAAAATACAAATTATTCTCAATGAAAAATTGCACAAACCGCAAAGGTTTCTTACCAAACCGTAATGCAAGTAAGAAAAAGAATTGGACCAAACTCCAACAGAACAGAAGGTGGTCTCCTTGGACCAAACTCATCCCCTGATACAGGGGATGAGTTTGGTCCAAGGAGACCACCTTCTAAATGCAAGAAAACACCAAGAGCGGACAGTATAATCAGAAATATCTGCCTGAAAAACAGAAAAAAAGCTACTAAGCTTATCCATGAAGCTGTAATTGTTGTGTCAGACCGGACCATTTGTAGAAGACTAAAAGAAGAGGGATTGATGTCCAGCCAAAAAAGTCAAAAATTGCAGAAAAAATTTAAAAATATTAAAAATAATGTCAAAAATCTTATATTTATGCAAGATGGTGCAACTTGCCACACAATAAAAACTGTTATGGCTTAGTTGATGTATTGCTATAGCCAGACAACTCGCATGATCTTAACCTATTAGAAAACATTTGGGAAATAGTAAAGCAAGAGATTGGGAAAAAAAAATCTTACTAATAAGCAAGATCTTATGGAGATTATCAAGATCGCGCATAATAACTTAGAGTTGACAGAAACTATAAAAAATAAATTGCAAGCATGCCACAATGCAATAAAGCAGTTATTGCAAATATATACATACATATACATATATATATATATATATATATATATATATATATATATATATATATATATATATATATATATATATATATATATATAATATATATATATATATATATATAATATATATATATATATATTATATATATATATATATATATATATATATATATATTTATATAAGCATATGTATTTATATATACATACATATATATGTATGTTTTATTTATGTACATATATATGTATGTATATATCGAGTAAAAAAAAAGGTTAAGTATGCGTTACAAATCAACCTTTGTACTTTAAGGTTGTTCTTTAGCTCAAGGAAATACAAAAGTAAGAGAAAACAGTTACAAAAAAAAAAAGATTTATTTTATGTCTCCCCAAACTTTTAAACATATATGCTACACATATTTTTAACATAAGTTTAAAACAAACTATAATAAAAAGATTCAAAAGATTTTTTTATTTAAAACTACTTTTAACAAACCTTAGCATCACATTTTTTTGTATTTGTCTTAATGGTTTTACCTCCAATTTTAGAAAGTTTGTTAACCTAAAGGTTTAAGAAAATAATTACACCACATTTTTTTTATAGTACATTTATAAAAAGGTACAAGTAGATTAACTTAGGCTAAGTTATTAATAAATACTTTTTCAAAAAACAATAAAAAAACTGCAAAAAGGGCATGGTTTGAAACAACCCATCACTTCTGACCTCATCCAAGAATCATTTAAACTGTTATCATAATCATTAAATTACTGCTGCAAGTTCATCCATAGAATTTCAGAACTATTTGTCATGATATTACTTTAATTACTGGAAAGAGTTTTTACTAACATCTTTTTCTAACAATAAAGATATATCAGAAAGACAAAAGAACCAAACATTAATTAGTTTCTAAAAGCGTTGAAACACAAGAACAAAACATTTATAAAATAAAACATTACTCATAAATTAAATAAAATGTATTAATTTAGCAACCAATAAAATGTGTAAAACACTGAAGCATAGAAAAAAATGTTCAGAATCTTTTCTTCCTAAATCAACTTGCAGACAGACAATTAATACCTTGAGCTACAGTATGTGGAGTATGCATAAAAAAAAGTTTTATGTTTCTTTTTACTGCGTTACAGGAGTAGGTACTTGCTGACTATTCAGTTGGTTATTATGTTTTCTCTTGCATAAGCATTAGTGGCTCCTATAAAAATTAATATCAAAATAAAACTTATAATACTTGAATTAAGTTTCTTTTAAAATAGTTACCGTTTTCTGAATCTGATTCTATCTGAGTATCACTAGTAGTGGCAAATTCAAATTTATCACATAACTCATGATCTAAGAATATTCATTCAATTTAAAAAAGTTTTAAATACATTATATAATAAAGAATATATAATAAAGAATATATCTAAACACTGAAAACAACATATACAGAATGAAAGCATGTTAAAAAAACAAGGAAAAAAAGTAATGACTTAGGGTTTAAATAAAAAAAAAATTACATTATCTCCATGACATTTAATTTTTG
>NC_061170.1:6501048-6528548 GCF_022113875.1 Hydra vulgaris
CCCATTTATGGCTTAAGAGCTGCCCTATCAAGTTTCCATTTTTCAAAATTACTCCTAAAATTCGTTTTTGTTTTTCATCAATATTAACAAAAAGAAGATTTGTGGTTTTGGCATTTTCAGCAATTGCTCTTTTAATATCCTTCTCTAGTCGCTTTCTTTCCAGACGCTTTTTTTTTAAATTAGCTTTGGCGCATCTTTTTCCTATTTCTTCATACAAAAGATTATTAAAATTTTTAGAGGCTTGACACGTTAAAGCTCCTCTGCGAATTACAAATTGAATAAGATCTTCTTGTTCTGGCAATGTTTTCTCATCAAACCATGTTAATATTTTGTTTACCCTGGCTTTTATTTTAGAATCCAGAAAACCAAAAGTAGCATTAGGAGCACGACGCAAAAAAATCAAGCATGCCCAAGATCCTTTCAGCCTCCATTGTATGAGGTGGAGCAGATAGTATGGTTTTTATCATTTCTTTAGATGGATTTGAGAGATTGCCAGTCAAATACCTGGCTATCTGTCTTTTGAGAACTGTCTCTGTGTAGCTTATTAAAGCTGATAAAATCTTTACCAAAATATTTTTATTTTTTATTACACAAAGGGATTGGTGTATCTTATCTTTTTTGATATTTAATACTTGACTAAAAATATCCACATCTGTATAAAGAATTGATTCTGGATTACTTTTGAAGTACGCTAATTTCCTTATTGCTTTCTGGAAAATGTCACCCTATTAAAAAAATAATTTTTGTAAATTTTTTAAACTACTTTATTTGTTTATTAGAAAACCTTAAAAACTTACAAACTCAAGATTACTCTTTCCTGTTGCATTTTTATAAACCAGACTCATCCATGGCCCAGCTATTATTTTTCCTATCAGGCCCAACCCTTGCAGTTGCACAAGCGTTATATCATTACTCATATCTTGAAGTAAGAGTTAGCAAATTTTATTTTTGGTGTTGCTAGAATAACGAGAAAATGTTAATACATAGAATTCTATTAAAACAAATATTCATCTAAAAAAAACTTACTTTTCAAGAAAGGTTTTTATAAGTCTTTCGTATGTAACAACAATCCCTGCCATATGGAACAAAACATGAAATCTACTACCAACATATCTAAGGAATAGCCCTGGAGCAACATTGTTTTTTTTAAGATAGCTTTTGAATGCTGCAGGATCGCCTTTAAAACTATACCTGATTTTTAAAGAGCAAAAAATTAAAATTTCAAATTTTCAAAACGTGGAAATAATAAAGAAATAATTGCTCACAAGAAAATAAAACTAAAAAAAAAATTAAATAATGAAAGATATACATATAAAAGATTACCTTAGCTTAGAAATATTTTTGAGGACTGTTACTGCAACCCCATCAGTTCCTTTAGCTGATTTTATATTCAACTCATTATCTATTGTTTTAAGAGCTAATAATGCTTTTAAGGCAATAGTTTCCAATGGATGAACATTGCAGTACAGTTGCATTAATTAAATGTCCATCTCCTCCTGAAGCATGTTTTTCACACAACTATTAACAGGTGCTCTGTCTGACAGACAACTTTTGATTTTTTGAGTGAAAACATCTAAAACTTCTACTGCTGGCATATTTTTAAACTCTGCAAATGTATTGGCAAGTTCTTTTATAACACTGACAATATGAGTGGCACAGTCAAATCCTGTGCCCCAAGCAAGTTTAGCGGTTGATAAGGAATAACATCTCTGCGGAGGATAGGTACTGATAAGGAACTCATTTACATGTTTGTCTAAAACGGTGGTTGCATTAAACACTACTGTTGCACATTCACAATAAAAAAGTGCCTCACCAGCCTGAACCAATGCTAAAACACCTGGCTCATATGCCATTCGATTTACTGTGGATGAGTGAGGTGTTTCTTGCAGTTCTATGTTGTGCAACAGTTCAGAAATTTTTTCTAACAAAAATGAGACGCTTTCCACAGGCACATTGTTAATAATAGCAGCATAAACACATTTTCTTATGGGTAGGTCATATGTTTTTAATTTTTTGGTTTCTATAAGTAACCTATTATGTTCTTTTTTTTCTAAAACAATACTAGTTAAATAATGATTTTGTTCTACAAGTTGTTTATTTTCTTGCTCTTTGATTTTTATCTGTTACTGTAATTCTTTGATCGCAATTTTGTGTGTCTTTTCTATCTTTTTAACATTTTGTTGCAACTTCGTTCTACTAATTTTAAGAATTATCAATTCATTTATAAAATCTAGAGAATGAAACTTATTCTGATGAACTGTTTTTTTTTTTTCTTCTGAATATTTCAATTTCCACAAATTTAGTGAAAAATACTGTCTTTTAAATTTTTTGTTTGTAAGCTTGTTACAGGTCATTGATTTTTTCAAAAAACGAACTCTCTGCTGCAATTTTCTGTTTTTTTCTTGTAAACTACCTATTTCATCTTTTTTTATTTTGCATGAACCACACTTTACTCTCTGCATTGTGTCTGAAGCAATATTCAAATCACTTGCAACGTTTAAGTGAATAATTGTATTAGAACTATTTCTTTTTCTTTCATATTTAAATGGTTGCTGCAAAAAATTAACAATAGCAGCCCATGACTGGGTAGGGTTTTTTTTAAAGATATTTATCTTTTTATGCAAGTATCTTATATTGTTGGAGAATATTTTAAAATCAGATGCATTTTGAGGTATAATGTTCAGTTTTTTTAATTTCAGACAAGTTTTTGATCATTTGAAATTATTTTCAGAAAAAATTTTGTAAATGTCACCATTTAACAAAGGCTTCGATTGGCATGTATGTGAATTAATTAAAATGCAAATATCTTTTGCAGTCTTGTGGTCCATCTAAAGTAAAGAAAAATACAAAGCAACAATGAAAATAACTTTAAAAAATGGCGCTATAATCAATACATTATTTTGCGGTAGCAACTGTATGCATCTTTTTTAAACATGAAGGAGATTTTAAAGTATCGGTTATTATATATCAAATGAAAGATCTATGAAGAATTTATTTGAGCATGTCAAAATCATTTATGAGCATTTGTATTGGTATATTAAATTCTTTATATGAAAATTACCTATTTTGGCAGGATTCCTTAACAGTGAAAAAATCGCAATTTTTTGAAAATTGTATAACTATAAACAAGTTTAACCTTCACTTTAAACGAAAAAATATAACAAAAATTGACACTTTATTTTTTAGCTAGCTTTTAAACACTCTTTCCTTTATGCATATAGCGTAGTTTGGAAAAACACGGAAATTCAGAAACTTTATAAAAGCGATGTCTAAATAAAAAAACGGACGGTTACGAGGGTACCTATTTATATAATATATCAAGTAATCTCTTCTTGTAATCCACACATGAAATAATACGATCATAAAGAAATATCCATTTAATAACTGCATCACAAGTTAAGCCATGTATTATTGTTAAATTGTCAAATTCAAAACCTTATAAAAAGGCAACAGATGGCCTAATTTATTAGCATGTGTGACTTTACTTGTTTTTATTGGGCTAATAAGTAACTTTTTAAGTCTTTACTTGATATTTGTTATGCTAATAAAAAAAAATTTAAGTCACGCATGCGTATTTTAGTTCTCATATTGCAATTACAAACGGTCGAACTCGTAATATAGACGTTGAATTAACGTGGAATCAACGTCGATGTTATTTGATAGATTTAAACAAATTTTTCAACGTTGATACAACGTTGATTTTAGGTTATACGACGTCGCGACTAAAAATCAACTGTAAATCAACGTCGAAATAACGTCGTGTGCCCACTGGGCATGTATATTGTATGTATATGTATCCTATTTTACATGTATATTAAATTTTATTTGATTAAAACAGAAACAATGTGCTGTGGGAAGCATTGTGGTGAAGAAATTCCGCTAAAAACGGAATTCTATATTTGTGGAATTTCTTTTAAGCGGCCGAGGGCGTGGCGCAGTGGTTAGAGCGCTTGTTTTAGAAGCAGAAGTTTCGAAACGAACTCTGGAGATATTTTCGCGTCACGGTAAGAAAAGGAGGCGTGAAAAGGTGCTCTGTGACAAGACCGTTAGCTCTTCTTGGGGCACCTAAATAACAAAATTAGTTGGTATACATTTACGATTTTCATTTCTCTTAGAAACGGTTTTGAACTTGAAAAACGATTTACAAAATTAATTCAGATAAAGAGATTTACGATTAGTTATGTGCGCCCTTCCCCATAGAATAATTGTATAACTTAAATAGCAGTGGATAAACGAATAATATAGTTGTATGTATATATGTATATAAATCAATAGAAAATAGAAATGAAGTAATCAAAGGTAAAAAAATAAAAGAAATTAACCTATGCACTGTGTTAGCTTTTTGAAAAATAAACAAGGATACACATCAATTAAAACTTTTTGTCGTTTAATGAATACGCCTCCTGGTATGACTAAACGTGGTTACCATAATGTTAATAAAAAACTATACTTTGCTCACATTGAAACCTCACAGATATTACATCTGAGCAGTCGTGGCGCAGTGGTAGCGCAGTTGCTTTGGAAACAAAGATTGTGCCCGAACTCCACCTCCGGGTATGTTTTTCAACTCCGATTAAGAATCCGATTAAGTTTTCTTTTAAATGCTCTTCCTCGGTGCTCTGTGAAAACACCGTAAGGACAATTTCAGACACCTAAAAAATAGTTTACTTACGTATATTCCCTAAAAAATAGTACTAAAAGTTATTAATTAAATCAAACTAAAGTTAACAAATGGTACGGCTCCGACAATAATGTTCAATGTCAAACTTGCCATTAACAGGAAAACCAAGAATAATGCAGAACCAGATGAGTATTGATCTCATAAAGAGCAGTGTTAAGGAACATTCAGCAATATCAACGCAAACACGTTCTAAACAGCTAGGCATGTCTAGAACATCACTTTGGTGGATTTTATCTAGGCATTTACACATGCATCCTTACAAGTTCCAACTGGCCCAACAATTTAGAGGAAGCGTAGTGGAAAACGTTATAACAAAAATAATTATTGACTCAAGTTCTTGTGTAAATCTAATTGACAAAAACAATTTAGAAAGGATTACAAATCCCAATTCTAATCCAATACTAAATAATTAATCAACTTTTATATTTCCTCGTGCTTTAATCCCGATAAAATTAACTGATTATAAAGTGTTATGCGGAAATATAAATTAAATTACGCGGAAATATGATTTATTTTATGCGGAAATATGAATTATTTTATGCAAAAATTAAACTTTATTGTAATGCATCTCTGTATATACTTTTTTTACTTTTTTTTTTTTTTTTTTTGCGGATAGAATCAGTAAAAAAATACTTTTAAATTAGAAAAAAATATAATTTTTATTGCTTATCAATTTATTTACCTTAATAGGGGAGAGTAAGAATCAATTTATATACTTTAATATGGAAATCAAGATAGTTGACTAATCAAGAAAATTTCTTTTTGCCTGATGAGTGAGGGCCCTATACTTAGTTTCAGATGTGCAGTAGTGTAGTGAAGCTGCGCTCATTGTTACCAATAAATTAATCCTAACTTTTTCTGATAATTCTTTGTAATTTTTTGCTTGAGAACATTCCTGTTGTAGCTATTATGGACATAAAACCACTTTTTTTGTTGATGATGATGTTGTTGCATAGTACTATAATCAAGGGGTTTTTATTATGTTTTATAACTTGGGTCAGCACAACCTTAATAGATTAATTGATATCATTTGTTTGTGAGCTTTCGACCGTCTAAAGTGTCATTGATAACGCACGGACGTCAGGTGGCCAATGTTTTTTACTTTTTGTTTTTTACTTTTGTCACATTTAATTTTTAACAGATAAATTTTTAGATACGTAATTTCACTTATTAGAGTGAAAACCAAAGAATGTTTAAAAAGGAAATATTCCACTATTATTACCAGTTCGCCAATGAGAAATATTTTACAGCAAAAGGAAAGTAAGAAGGAATAAGCAGTGATATTTTTGTTCGGAAAATAATTTTAGTTTTAGTTTTTATTCAGTCTAGAGGCAAAGTTTTTAGTTCTAGTTCTTATTCAGTTCAATAAATAAATTTAGTTCTAGTTTTTATTCAGTTCATCTTAAAATAATTTTAGTTTTAGTTTTTATTTAGTTCAATTTTCGTTTGTCGTATAAATTTTTTATCTCATCTAATTATAATTTAGGATAATTTATAAATAATATAGGCATATATAATTAAAAGAAGTAAGTTTTAGTTCTATAAACAAACAAAAAAATGAGAACTTAATTAAATGTAATACACCCAGTCCCATGGCTAGAAGTTTAGAGCCCCGCCCACCACCCTTAATAAAAAACACAACAACAACCTGTCCTTATTGCTCTAAAACTTAAAAAAATTTCAATTATTAGGTATAAAAAAAACTCCTCAAATTTGGTAACAATAAAAACTAATGAATAGTTATTGTATAGACTTTAATAATTACTCATATACTTTACAAATAAAGGGCCTAGTGATTATATGATTATCATCTAGACTAGATGAGAATTTAGTTTTAATAAAACTCGCATTTCCAATGACGCTGACATTCGATTTATCCGTCCATTTGTGAGCAAGCCACAGATTGAAAAAAGTCTTTCAACATATGCTTGAGTTGCAGGAGCTGCAATGAGGTCTTCAGCTAATGGTGCAATATGTGGGTAAACATCACACTCTCTGATTCGTGTATGCTCATTACCTAAAAGAGCTATTGCACATGTGGGGTCAAGTAGACATGCGGCACATGGCAGTGGATTAAAATTAGGATCGTTTGGCTGCAAAAGAACGGCAAAACGACGGCATAGATCTTCTAGCATTTTAACTGCTACATCTTTGGCATCTCCAAATTGCTCAAGGTGACATTCTAAATTAAGTATTGAAGGTATAACACTGGATAGTAAAAGTGCATCCGTCTGAAGAATATCAGTTTCATTAGCATAAGGTTCTAAAAGATTGACAAAATCCTGAAGCATTATCCATTCGCTATTGGCAAGTGAATCAATGTTAAGATCTCCAAGCACTTCGTTGATAGATGTCTTTATTTCCAGAAATCTCCGAACCATAAAGTAAGTGCTGTGCTATCTTGTAGAACAGTCGCTGATCACAGTCTTACCACATTTGTTGATAATTTTTTCCAATGCAACAGAAGATTTGCGAACTTTTCCCACTAATCCACGTACTTTCAAAAGTAAGCCATGATATTTACCATCATATGCAAGTTTTACAACTAGCTGTATAACATGTGCAATGCATCCCAATCTTCTAAATGCTACGTTTTCTATTACATCAACTATCAAGTCAACATGTTCCCACTCTTCACTATTTGTCATATTCTCATCGTCTTCCAGATCTGTTATCTGCTCTTCATTAACCTCACTTTCGAATTCAATAAGTATATCACGTTCAGCTTGAGCTTTCATTCTCGACAACTTTATGCCTTTGACCATGTTTGCTCCATTGTCCGAAATAACAAGCAATATTTTTTCTCTGGAAATATTCCAATATTTTAGGCATTTTTCAAAACAATTAGCAATTTGTTCACCTGTATGTGGATGTTTCACAAGATACAAATTAAGCAGAGCATGTATTGGTTTTTCGGATTTGAAGTGAAAAAAACAAACCGAAATTCCTAAAAAGGACGCAGTAAGACCTTTTTTAGTCCAGCCATCAAGGCATATTGTGAAGCGCCTGCCTTCAGATATGAAGTCACGAAGTTTTCTCGTTAAAACAGTAAATTCTTCATTAAGTAGGCTAGTAATTTTGGCAGAAGCAGAAATGAAAATTGATAATCCAAGGTATTAACTAACTTTCTAAAACTCGCATTATCCACCAATGTCACTGGATTACATGTTGCAATTATCATTTGAATAAGAGAGTTTAGTCGAATTTTATGCTCGTGTGAATAAATAGGCCATGCGGTATTCCTACGATTAATGCATTGAATCAAGGTCTGGTTCTGATTTGAGGACGATTCTAAAAGAGTGGGTCCATTTTCATCCACTGCTTTTCTCTTTATCCCTGTTTGCTTTTTCTCACTTAATTTCTTTAATTCCGATTCTTCCAGCTCAACGTGTACAGACTTATGGTTTCTTGCTAAATGTAGCTAGAAAAAAATAAACATATTTATATAATTTTTTGTTTGTATATTTATATGTTTATTTATCTATCTGTTTATCAATTAATGTATAAATAAGTTCGTATACGTTATTGAATAATTACTCTAAAATGATAAAAATGAGTCGTTTGTTTCAAAATGAAAACATATCCTCTAACAGATAAACTAACTTTAAGATTTGTTGGGTTCTTTCCACACAACTTTGTATTGGATACTTTTTCACCATCAAGTAAAACTAAACATACTGATTTGTCGGATGACGCATCGTATTTAAACCATTTCCATACTGAACTATTCCTCTTCCTACCAGCAAAAAGTTTACTCAAACTCATCGCGTAGTTGTGTTGGTCTAACAGTTTGATTTTTTTTAGTTCGAAAAAATATATTCGAATAAATATATTCGAACTATATCATAACTAAACTTATTCGAACTTAATTGAATAAAATTCAATTAAGTTCGAATAATATATCATTATAATGTATTGTAATATAATAATTATATATATCAAATAATTCAACTCGTTTCAAATCTAGAACGAAAATATTTCATTTTAAAATATATTTCGATTCAGTTTTTATTCCGTTCGAAAACTTAAAATTATCGTTTTTATTCTGTTCTCGTTCTTAAAATAAATTTCGTTTTAGTTTTCGTTTTCGTAAACGAAAGGCTTTTTTTTTCGTTCTCGTTTTCGTTCTCGTGTACGAAAATATCACTGGGAATAAGTAAAAAACAATACTGGTAAAAGTAATAAAAGAAATGAGAACTATAATCTATTAGAGGCTGATCACGGACCATCATGTAAAGAAAAAAAAGAGCTTACGGTGATACATACATTTTTGCTTAATTTGCGAAGAAAAGCATAAAAATCCATCCACAGAAGACTGGATTATACGTCATAAATGTCAATCCTGCTTGCACAAAAGTCCACAATTGGTGAAAGCACGTCCCGAGGTTTTGTTTGTAATTTTTGTTTGCAATTATTTTTAAAAAGTTTAATAAACAAAAAATCAAATATTAAATTTAAAAGAGTGTTGTTGTATTAGGTTGCGATGAATGGTTTCATGATCTGCCGATGGAAGATTGGGTTATATATATATATATATATATATATATATATATATATATATATATATATATATATATATATATATATATATATATATATATATATATATATATATATATATATATATATATATATATATATATATATATATATATATATATATATATATATATATTTATATATATATATATATATATATATATATATATATATATATATATATATATATATATATATATATGTATATATATATATAACTTGGTATTATTACATTTTCCGGTTGGTCACAAACTTCGTAAGATATTTAATCGAAATATCATTAAAATAAGCTACTCACGTATGCCAAATATCATGTCCATTATTAATTCGCACAACCATAGGATATTATATAGCCAAGATAAAGATGAGGGAAAAACATGCAATTGTGTCAACAAATCCATCTGTACCATGAACAATCAGTGCTTGACAAAAAACATCGTTTATCAAGCCACTGTGTCGTCAAATAAACCTGACTACAAAGAAAAAGTATATTTTGGATTTTGTGAAACTCCATTCAAATCTCGGTAAGCGAACCACGTAAAATTTTTTAACATTAACAAATATAAAAATGATACCGAGTTGTCTAAAGAAATTTGGGACTTAAAAGACAAAAAGTTTACACCCTTAATTAAGTTAAAAATTATAAAACGTTCCAATACTTAAAACGCCTCGTCAAAAAATTGCCATCTTTGCTTATTCGAAAAATTCCTCATTTTAACATAAAAAGGCGATAACTTATTAAATAAACGAAATGAGATGATTTCAAAATGCAGACACAGAAATAATTTTTTTAAATCTTTTTTTGACACCAGAGATTAGCTGATAATTTGTTTTTTCTTTAATTGCAATCAAGAGTGTCTTAGCGATGTTAAGATCCTACTACACAGAAATTTTGTAATTTTTAGCGGGTTTTTTGTTTTTGATTTTATATTCAATCGCTGAAAATAGCCCTATAAGCATGAAACTTAAAGTACCATAGAAAAAGTTGTTTTTTCTTTGTTTAAAAGATAATTTTTTGCTACCAAAAGTTAGCAATAACAATAAAACTACCAATTAAACATAATAATTTCTCCTTATTATTTTACATTCATTAAAAACCAAAATTTTTTTATAATGAGAAGGATTGAATTAACGCATCGCGCTTTGCGATATCTGTTAAATTATCTAGTCTTCAAAGTTTCAGTTTATGGAAAACCACGAAATTTACGGAATAGGCGAATAAACTTTAATTTGTTAGTGAAAATGTTATGAAAAACTCAACAATAAATTTATGACTACAAAAGTAATAATACTACAGTATTGTTACTTTTATAACACTCTTTTATGTTACATTTATAGTTTATTGTTTGATCAAACAACACATAATCAAGATATTGTAAATAAAAATGATTTAGTTAAGTAATTCCAAACTTTAATTAAAGTAGTAATGCATCTAGAAAAAATACAATGGATATTTAAACAATGTTAAAAACCTCAGCAACTTTTACGAATACATATTTTTATAAACAGTTTAGCATTTCTAAACATCTTACAAACGGTCCAGAAAAAACGCGCGTTCACTTTAAAATCAACCAATGAAAACACTGGTAATTTACACATAACCAAGATATTGTAAATAAAAATGATTTAGTTAAGTAATTCCAAACTTTAATTAAAGTAGTAATGCATCTAGAAAAAATACAATGGATATTTAAACAATGTTAAAAACCTCAGCAACTTTTACGAATACATATTTTTATAAACAGTTTAGCATTTCTAAACATCTTACAAACGGTCCAGAAAAAACGCGCGTTCACTTTAAAATCAACCAATGAAAACACTGGTAATTTACTTCTTAGGAGAAATCTATATTTTGCGGGGCTTTGGTTAACATACAAAATTTGTCCTGATTTTAAACTAATTTTAGATTGCATGGGCGATATTGGGCTGATTCTGTTATCTGTTGCTGATTTCTACTATTATTACGTTATCTATAAGTTTATTTTTTATATTTAGTAACTCTAAATATGCATAAATTTAAAAAAAAAGTTCTATGGTTT
This sequence comes from Hydra vulgaris, assembly GCF_022113875.1. Classification (NCBI taxonomy): domain Eukaryota; kingdom Metazoa; phylum Cnidaria; class Hydrozoa; order Anthoathecata; family Hydridae; genus Hydra; species Hydra vulgaris. The sequence continues at coordinate 6,512,308 of NC_061170.1, forward strand.
GAATTTAAATCTATTTCTGTGAAGTTTAATTAAAAAATATTTACTTTTTTTTGTTCTAAGCTTTATAATATAACACAACACCACTTTTTTTTTCGTCCTTGGGTTGAAACTTTCCAAACTCTTTTTTGTCCTTGGGTTAAAACTTTCTTAACTCTTTTTGGTCCTCGGGTTGAAACTTTCCTAACTCTTTTTCGTCCTTAGGTTGAAACTTTATACTATCTATTATTGCCAAAAACAAATAGAGTCTATTGTTGTTTCAAAAACTGCCCACAGAACAATTCAAATTGCTTCTGTGATCGAGACAACGCAGTTCTAAAATTTGGAGAAAATACTCAATTTATATTAAATACAAAGCATTCTTTTAGAATATTCCTTAACTGCTTGAATTACTAGAAAGTTTCAGAGTTTTCCAGAATATTCCTGAATTTTCAAGATGATTCAAACTAACATTTCAATTCATGTTATTAGTGAATATAGGAAAAACGAATTATATTTGATAAGCAATTTTTTAATTTAAATGGCATCAATATGTAGTTTGCATCCAGCAAATATGCATTTTGTTATGTGGCGTGTGTGGACATTTTATTAAGACAACATTGAAAAAGTATTCAACAGAAGCAAGCCGTAAAATGTATGAGGCCGACAAAGCATGTTGGGAAGCAGAGCATGACCCAAGAACCGTATTTTCATACGCAAATATTGTAAAGTAACTCTTGAAGATAAGTTGAATAAATTTTTCTAGCTGAGATGTATTTTTATTTTGTAGACTCATTAATTCAGACATAAAGTTTATATATAGACTATATGATAATATTTTAAATATTAATACTATACCATGTCTGAGAAGCGTGATTATTTATTTTTATTACTTTTATAACTTCAAGTGCAAAAATGGCTCCCGACAGTCTTGGATTGGATTTAAGAAAGAAAATTATTGGCAATTACGTAAGTGGAATGTCACAAAAAAGTATTTATGATAAATATTGCGTGAAAAAATGGACCATATCAAGACAATGTTCCAAATATCGTTCTACGGGGAAGTTGGCAGCAGATAACAAAGGTGGAAGACCGTGTTCCACCACTTTTAGAGAGAATTCTATGATTGTCAGATCCGTCAAGAAGGATCCCTGGATATCATCAGTCGAGATATCCAGGGATCGAGCAATTAGAGCTGCCTGTATTGGACCGAACAATCAGACGACGTGCTGTTGAAGCCGGATTGTTTTCTCGACGCCCTGCAAAGAAACTGCTGATTTCACTAAAGAACCTGAAGACTCCTGTTTGCTACATCTCAAATTGACTGGAATGTGCAGAAATGGCGAACTGTTCTGTTTAGTGATGAATCGAAGTTCAACATCATTGGGAGCGATGGCATTTGCCGTGAACGTCGACGGGCCGGAAAACGCCTCGATTTACGTTACTGCCATAAGACCGTGAAGCATGGTGGAGGCAATGTAATGGTCTGGGGGTGTTTTTCTGCTAACGTTCTAGGTCCAATACATCGAATCGATGGAATAATGGACCGTTTCATGAATAAAAATATCTTGAAAGACGTTATGTTACCTCATGCTGAATGGAATATGCCAATAAAATGGGTTTGTCAGCAAGACAACAATCTGAAACACACTTCAAAAGTAGTCAAGCAGTGGTTTCAAGACAACCACCTATCGGTGATGGATTTGCCGCCTCAATCTCCGGATCCCAACCCTATCGAGAACCTGTGGGAGATTGTCAACCGCAGAATTAATCGTGAAGGTGTTCTTAATAAGGATCAATTGTTTGAACAAATCCAAAAGACCTGGGCACCAATTCCACAAAGTTTCATTGATCACCTGATCGAATCTATGACTCGAAGATGCAAGGCTGTGATCGACAACAAAGGATTCGCCACGAAATATTGATAGCGAAATACAGCTTGGTCAACATTTTGTGGAGTTGCACATGTTTTGTCCAGAAGGAAATCAACTTTTTTTAATACTTTTGATTACTTTATTAATTTTAATGTACAAATAATGAATTTTATGATGAATAAAACTTGAAGAACGTTGTCTCTAAACAGTTACATAGTTATTTCTCTAAATTGAAAAAATGCAGCACTTTTATATAAAGAAGAAACTAAATTAGCATTATTTGGTTGCACTTGTTTTGTCCGATACTGTTCATACATACATACATACATACATACATACATACATACATACATACATACATACATACATACATACATACATACATACATACATACATACATACATACATATATAGATAAATACTGTCATAAATAATCAGGGCCGACGACACGGGTTTCAAAGTGAAAGAATACAATTTTCAATTTCAGAAAAAGTCCATATTATCTAGAACTCTCTTTAAAAAAAAAAATACCTTTAAAAAAAGTGTGTGCGTGTGGGGGATAGAGGGGTAAGAGGGAGGTGTAAGCACATGCTGCCTGGCCCCCCTTCCTTTTTTTCGTCGGCTCTCAGAATTATAATTTTCTTTGGATAGTTATTTTGTTTTATCACTTGCGTATATAACTATTACTTTACATGTGCATCGCCTAGGGAATTACGATTAGTTAATGTTAAACTCTATTGTAAAATTTACATATGATAGATAAAACTTTAGATATTTATTCATTTTTAAATTCAACCCAAACTTGAAAATTACTTTTTTTTTATATAATTTTACAAAAATAGGTTAGGTGTCATTCATATGGTTAAAAAACTAGTCATTAAAGTGACGCCTAAATAAAATAAACCAACAAACACAAAATTCAACAGCAATATTAATTAATAAAAGCAAGTGTAAATTAAACTAATTTAAAAAAAAACGAAAAAGCTATAATAAATTGAATAAAAAAAAAAAGAAAAAAAAATATGATGACAAAAAAAATATGAAAACACTCAATTAATAACAACGGCGAATAAAATAAAATATAATTAGCAACAACAGCACAAATAATAACAAACATTACGCAAACGAAAAGGCAAGCACAAAAACTACAAAAAAACAACAAAAAACTACTTAACGAAAAGGCAAATACATAAACTTCTACAAAATAAAATAAATTATATTTGTAATTTATGGCGGAAAAAACAAAAAAGCGAAAGCAAACATTTTTCGAACTTTTTTTTTTAGACTTGTTACTTCACTTTTAATTGATTGTTTTTGTTTTATTTAAATAAATATATTCGTTTTTTATTCATTTTCTTATTTTATTTTTCTTTAATCTTTTAGTTTGTTTATACCTTTTAATATTTTGTTATTTTACTTTATTTTTAACTTATCTTTTTTATTCTTTAAAATTTTTTCTTTCGTTTTTTCTTTTTTACCTTTTCAACGTTAAATAAACGCTTCCGCCTTTTGCGATGTCATTGTAAAGTTTTATGTCGAGGCTACTAAGAGGTGTTATAATTTCACATACATACGTACATACATACATACATACATACATACATACATACATACATACATACATACATACATACATACATACATACATACATACATACATACACACATACATACATACATACATACATAAATACATACATACATACATACATACATACATACATACATACATACATACATACATACATACATACATACATACATACATACATACATACATACATACATACATACATACAAAATCCTAATGCAAACTAAATATAAACTATATTTTTAATTAGTTTAAAGTATAACAATATTCAATAATCCTATAGGTTGTTCTAAGTACACATAGCAATGAAAACAACAATATATTTACCAGTAAAATATATTTCCATATGTTATATAAAAGAGTAAACTTCAAAGTTCACTGAAAGGGTAAATGACCTTTCAGTCTTTATTAATAAAGGTTGAAAAGTTCGCTTTTTTAAAGCCTGGCTAAAAAATAAAAAAATTTATATTGAGTTATAACCTTCAAAATTAATATTAAAAACCGTATAAACACATTAACAAGCAATCATTGTCTTTTAATTTGTTAAATGCTCACCCGCGGTGCTCTATGATAAGACCGTAAGGACTTCTATGATAAGACCGTAAGGATTTCTGGGAGCACTTAAATACATACAAAACAAAAAACAAAAAAACAAAAAGACAAAAAAAAACAAAAAAAAATGCAATTGTCACAAAGTGAAAAAAACTTTCTACTATAAAATTACAAGTACTAATTAGTAAAAATATTGTATTCAAAAAAGATATTTTAGATTTAGCTGACATGTTTTCCGTGTGATAAAAAACAGATGGCGTGTAATAAAATCAGAGTTTTTATATTTGCATCACTTTTGAAAAATTACTAGTACTTTCTAAATATTTCGCTTAATCCTGATAAATACTTATTAAATACTTATTAAGAATGCTCGGTAATCATCATATTTATTGGAGGCAGGGGTGCTGCCAGCATTTTTTGGCCTTTGAGATAGGTAACTTTCAGACTTCAGACATGAAGCAAACTCCAAACATTTATATGTCAATTAAAAGATGCTTTGAAAAAAATTGCGATGAGTGGAGCTTGGGAACAGAATTGCCCCAAAATTTTGACCCCACTGCCAAAAACGCGAGACCAACAATTTGATGAAATGTGTTATGTACTATTTTCATCTAGACTTATATTCATTTATAAATTTTAAATTTTATAGTAAAATATTTTAGCGTTCAAAATTATGACCATATAAAGTATATAAACCCTAAAATTTTTGGGGGCTGGAAATTTTGTATTGTCATAATTTTGAACACTGAGAGATAATACTATGAAACTTAAAATTTATCGATGAATATAAGTCTAGTTGAAAATATTACAAAAAATATTTCATCAACTCGTTGCTCCGACGTTTTGGGCAGGGGGAAGAAAATTTTGAGGCTTTTTTTTTCTCAAGTTCCAATCATCGCAATTTTTTGCAAAGCATCCTTATTTGACATAAGTAAACATAAAAATGTTTGGAGTTTGCTCTATTTCTGGAAGTTAGCTTCTGGAAGTTAGCTCAAAGATCAAAAAATGCTGGTGTCGCCCTCCTGATCGGAGGCTAATAAGATTTAACATATTAGGCAAAAACTTTACAGGATCACTCGGAATAGCTTGTACTTAACAGGATTAATAGGAAGTAAGACAGGTTCCGAGTAATATTAGCCAATATTTTTCTCTGTTTGTTTTTGAAATAAAAAACAGTTTAGAATAGCTAATAAAAACCTTGCTTGATTTTTATAAGAAAAAATTGATTGAAACAAGTGAATTTAATGAAAAAAAAGGGGTTAATTGCACCCAACGACCACCACGGTACGGGCATGAACAACATCTTGTATAACAGCTATGAGCTTTTAGACACCGAGCCTTTTTTTAATGGGATATAACGTTTAATGGGATATAACGTTAAATCCAATCCGTCAAAGTGCTGTTTGAATAATATTTTAAAATTTTCGATCGATTACGGCATTTACAATGTGATAAAAACGATATCAAATTGATATTAAACAAAAATATTATTAATAATATTATGATTATTAATAAATATTAAATACAAATGTTATCAAATGTTATTAAAAATCTCAGAGTTTCTTTTATTTTAAAGTACAACTATATTTCCGTTGGAAATCGCATCGGTCACTAAAATTTAGATTGCTCTTTGAAGGATTGAGTTTAGTGTTTTCCTTTTTTAATGGACCTTGAAACTACCTCAATCAGGTCCGTACAAATTAAAAACATTTAAATACAACTCACGTGTATTTCAAAAAAATTTAAAAAACGAATTTATTTATTTCAAATTTGTACCCACCCTATATTTTTAAAATTGTTTTTTTGATGTTTTAATGGATTTTTTTTGTGAATTAGATAAATGAGTTGTATGTATCTAAATTGTTATTTTTATTTTAAATAAAAAAACATCAAAAATCAAGCGCATAAATCAAAATAAACGATACGCAAAGGAATTAAATTTAATTCCTTTGCGTATCATTTGTTTTGATTTATGCGCTTGATTTTTGATGTTTTTTTTATTTAAAATAAAAATAACAATTTAGATACATACAACTCAATTATCTAATTCACGAAAAAAATCCATTAAAACATCAAAAAAACAATTTTAAAAAAATAAGGTGGGTACAAATTTGAAATAAATAAATTCGTTTTTTAAATTTTTTTGAAAAACACGTGAGTTGTATTTAAATGTTTTTAGTTTGTACAAACCTGATTGAGGAAGAAATAGTAGTAAGGATTTTTGAAGAAATAGTAATAAGGAATTTTGTTCAGAAATTATGCATATAGTGTTTTATAAAACACTATATACATAATTTCTGAACAAAATTCCTTACTACTATTTCTTCAAAAAACATAAATAAAATACTAGTTTTAAACTGAGGAAAGGCTAAAATTAATATTTCCATGTGGACTCTTTCAAAAACACTGTTCTATATAAATTAACCTTGAAGTTTTTAAACGCTTAGAACTTAAAAGTTATGTATGAATGTTAAAAAAAGTCCACATTCAATTAGATTCCTCATCCTTTTTTAAATACATATGGAAAGTTTCATACAAATTAGATGTGTTTTGGTGCTTAGGAAATCTTTTCTTCTAAAACAGATTTTGAAAAAACGTGTCCCACTGCAAATTTTTTTATCAATAGTGGTCTTAAGACATGAAAAATATATAGAAGAAGCCATTTTAAATGTAGTACTTTATATATATGGTTGGAAAGTAGTTGAGTCAAACTAATTGATGCAAAAAATCATCAAGATTCTAGCTTTATTATAAAAAATGGTATAAGAGAGTAAAATTCATAAAAATTACGTGTTTTTTTGTCAAAAACTCATTGTTCTCCATTGGACCCTGGAATCGCTACTATAGTAGTCTTCATAGGATTGCATGGGGCATTAACATTTCAAAATCTTCAAAAAAAATTAAATTTAAAAAAAAAATAAACATTCTTAGTTTTTTAAAGAATATTGTTTTTGTTTATGAAATTTGAAATCTGTTATTAATAAACACTGCCAAATACGTATATTTTAGGTGTATATTCATCAAATGTTTGGAGCTCTAGTTTTGAAACGAATGAAAGTGACTCATGGAATCTAACACCTGGTAATCAACCATTTTAAAGAGTGCTATACTCAGATTTAAGTGGTATACCAATTCAAGGTAAGTTTTATATAAATAATGAGGGTATCATAAGAAATTTTGAAGTTGACGTAAATTTGTTAGGGTATCAAAGTAGGTATAGTTAAAAATGTGAGGACATGCCTTTAACAAACAACATTAGTTAATGTCTTGGGCTCCTTGAAATTTCATATATGAATAGACTGCAAACAATATTATTACCACAATAAATTAACTACTTAATTCTGCTTGGTTATGACTGTGCAAAATTTTTTTAATTGTATCTCTTTGCATGTTCAGTGCATGTTCATTATATTTTTATTAATTTTATAAACACTGTTTTAAGTTGCATTATTTATTATACTAGTCCACAGGTTGTTTTTGATATTGTTATTTTATACTAAATTTTTTAAATAACAACTAAAAACATATTATTTTATATCATTTTTTTATCATAACATTTACTGACACAGTGGATTAGTATGGTACATCAAATGTCGGCTATTTAAGGTTTGCATCAAGTTTGGATTCCTTTTTTGTATTGCATCACAAGGTACTATGTAGAATGGAATAATTACATACTTTAAAACTCCTGTTTGTTTATTATACACTCCTATTTTGTTTTTAATGTTAAAATATCTTACTGAAAATATTGCATTTTTTTGTTTGGCTTGTTTTTTTTCAATAACAATTTAGTAAGTTATTTTTAATTCAGCCATATATTTATAATACCAAGATCAAGTCTTGTTAGACTATTACATTCCTACTCGACTAGAAATATACACAATGGAAAACTAAATGTACCATCTTTTAAAACCCAGTAGTATGGTAAATATTCTATTGTTTATCAGTGCGTCTGTGAATGGAACAGGAGTCTTGCATGCATTTTGAATGAGTCCAAAAAAATATATCCTAAAATACCTTTACTCCATCTTAAACAATATCAATTTAAAAAAGTTCTGAAAAACTTTTTGTTCTAACTTTTTGCCATTATTATATTTATGATTTAAATGTTATTTTAATTTTCTTTTCTTTTTTTTAATTAGTAAAACCTGCAAATTGATTTCTACATGTTTGTTTTGATGTATATTTTATGTGCTTTGGTTTGTGTGTTTACGATCTATGTGTTTCAGTGTCTGTCTTTGCTTATTATTACTTATATTAAAAATTGGTGTCACTCTTTTGATCAGATTTCTGTATGAGTGACACCATCCTAAAAAATCATTAATTTATTATTATATTAATATTAGTTATTATTATTATTTTTCATTGTAATTATTGTAAACATAGTTATTTTTACCATGACTATAATTTGTATAATTTTTTTATTTTATTTTATGTTATTATTATATACTTTTGCTATTATTACTATTATTATTATCATTGTTGTCAAAACTATTGTAAAATGATTTACGGAAAATAAATAGATTGTTGTTGTTGTTGTTGTTGTTTACAGTAATGAATTCAGTGAGTATTTATTCGTTTTCTTCTTGTGAAATTAGTTCTTTTTTTCTTTTTTAATATTTAGCAAATAAGTTAATTTGGTTTGGTTGTAGTCTTGTTTTTAACATAAATGATTTTTGATATAAAGGTTTCTAAAAAATTTCAAAATCTCTCTATTGATAAAATATAAAGCTATAAATATTGCTTTACATTTTGCAATCCTATTTTATTTGATACAAAATAATCTTTAATGTCCAAAAAGCAGTTTGGATTTGTGATTGCAAGATGCTTAATTTGAGCCACATGTTTAACTCTTTAAATTCACTTGCTCAGCCTATCCAATGAAAGTCATCCAATAAAAAATTAATAAATACAAGTAAAACAATGAAAGAAATTAACAAACTACAGGCCTGTATCTTTTATGTTAACTCTATGTAAAATTTTAGAAAGAATCATTGTAATAGGATAAAAAAGCACATAATATCAAACAAGCTATTAGCAAAAGAACAGCATAGTTTTCTTATAGGAAATAGCTGCGCCACAAATTTTCTAGAATTTCTTGACATCTTAAGAGGGGCATTGTTAAATGGTATTCCAATTAATGTTTTGTATAACAACTTTCAGAAAGCATTCAACAGAGTATCCCAAATAAAACTGTTAGTATACTTCTTAAATAAATTGAATCATTCTTATCAAAAAAGATAAAAAGTGGTTATGGGAGAATGAAAAACAGATTGGGTGATTATATTAAGTGGGGTACGACAGGGTTCTGTGCTTGGTTCACTCCTTTTCTTGATATTTGTAAATAATTTACATACCAGATTTATTAATAAATGCTGTTTGTACGCTTATTTATATATATAAAATTGTTGTACCTATTTTTGCCAAGGTTGAGTCAAAATTGTTTCAAAATGACGTGAAAAGTCTTGATGAATAATCGTATGAATAGAAATTGAATTTCCAAAAATTTGAGATAATGCTTTTTTGTGCAAGTGATTAAAGATATCTTTACTTCATGAAAATTGATGGCAAACTTAAAGAAATAGAAAAATCTACGCTTGAAAAAGGTTTATTTTTTTATTTCTAAAGATATGAAATGAAAAAAACAAACCAAAAAATGCTTCCCATAAAACTAATAGTATGCTTGTACTATTGAATAACGCTTGTACGTTAGATTTGGAGTTTGCAATTTAAACTTGTTATCTTTATTACATAAGAGATATAAATGAATTCAAAAAAACTCAAAGAGGAGCCATTAAAATGATACTAGAACTATGACTTCTGGGATATAAAAGGAGATTTAAAATATTAGGTTTGACAACTTTAGAAGTTTGGAGACTAGAGAAGTGACCTTATTCAACATTATAAACAATACAATGGCCTCAAATCTATTGATATGAAGGTTCAAACACAAATGCATTTGAATTATACATTAGGCTCAGCCTTCAGTTACAGGTTACAGGAAGATGCCTTTGGTGATGATATTGTTAATCATTTTTCAAGTCTCAAGTTGCAAAAGAACCCAAATTCTAAGATCAAAAATTAGATCTTTAAATCTGAAAATAATTGTTTGATATTAGATTGAAGTTACCGCTGCACAATAAGAAGAAAGTGATGTGATAAAGCAATGACTTAATTTGTTATTTTTTTGTAACTAAATTTCTTTTTGTAACTAAAGTTTTATTTTAAACTAAATCTTAACTTGACTTAATGAACTGGAATAAAAACTGAAAGCTAAAAAAAATAAAAAATGAAAAGAAATTAAAACTTTTTTTATCTGTTTGAATACAGGAGATTATATATGTGTTGCAATTTGTAGAAGAAGTTTTAAAACACTTAAGCGTAAGGCTGGATGCTTTGTTTTTTATATGAACCTTTTTATAGGGCATGTCAAGTCAACAAAAGAAAGAACTGTGCTATTACTTTTTGACAACCATCAGTTTCATTTAGCCATTCAGCTGACATTAGCGCAATTACAACTAGTTGCTCATGCAAAATTTGCTGTTCTGGAGTACTGATAGACAATCCAGAATATCAATTTAGAAACCCTATTACTCAGTCAGGACATGCCATCGAAAGTTTTAACCACAATTTTGGAAAATTGATGCAATTCTTAATAGCACATTCAAATGCAAGCTTTTCTACCTTATAATCCAAGATAAATACCAGAAGCTATCGATATATATATATATATATATATATATATATATATATATATATATATATATATATATATATATATATGTATATATGTATATATGTATATACATATATATACATAAATGCATATGCTTCATACATATTATATACATATACAACTTATATAAACTTATTTTCATCATAAAATTTTTATTTTCGTTTTGTTTCTATTGTTATATAAAAATAGTGTCCATTATTTCAGAAAAAACTTGATAAGTAAAACAAAAATCGCAGTTATTTTATGATTAAACTTACCCCATTTGATGCAACATCACCCAGCAGTTTGATGCAACTTACCCCATAGGCATCATAATCACTTTTATCACTGTATATATTTATTTATGTTAAATAAATTTATATTAAATAAATCTATTCTAGATTTATTTAATATAAATAATTATATACTTTCTTATATATTTTCTTACTATTACTTTATTATGGTTATATACCTCTAAGTTTACTTTAAAACCCAAAAAACCTTTAAAAATGAAGGCTGAAATTGTGTGTCAGAAAAAAAATTTCAATAACTTTTGAAATTTTTATTTGATTACTGTAAGTTTTTTTACAGCTGACATGTTTAAGTTATAGTTATATAATAAAAATTTAGGAAAAATATTTAAAAACCATTCTTTAAACAGCATTGTTGCAAAATACCCCTGTTGCAACAAGTCTTTCTAACATTGATTTAAGGCATCATTATTATAATTGTTGTCTAATGTTTAATTTGGATTTTTATCTACAATTTTTTATAATTTTCATAAAGTTCAATATTTTTTATCATCTAAAAGTGAGCCAGTAGATAAATATGTTTACATTGTTGTCATTAACATTTTTCAGGGACCTTGTTGTTCTGTCAGGAATTTTTTACTATATTTATCTTGATGCAACAGTTTCATTTACCATCCCAAAATGCTTGTTTATTTAGATAATAATTTTTTCTTTATAATTAACCTGAGTAAGTTAGAAATAAAATAAGCTTTCTTTTTTAAATTAAGTTCATCTTAAAAAAAAAGTGCTACTGTGAGCTTTGGTATAGCGTCTTGATTCATATGGCTTTTAAAAAAGTTGAAGTGGTAAAAATGATTCTTTCATTTTATAAAGTTTAAGTTTTCTAATTCTTCGGTTGAAATTAAAATCCATAAAAGTTTAATAGTTTTGTAGTTTGTTTACTGTTGATTTTAAGTTATATTTTACATTTTTTACAGATATTTGACAAACATTTTAAAAGCAGATTGAAATATAATTTATATTTATTTTAAAAAAATATATTATATAAATTTTATGTTTTATTCAAATCATTTGATATATAGTGTATAGATATTATAAATAAATTTATCATACATAAATATTTATGTATGGTTGAAAAAAAAATCATAGTCTTTTAAAAACTCTGCTCATGTTTTATAGTTTACAATCATAGGTATTGAGTTTATTCATGTTATATGTTTTTATTACAAATATCAATGCAGAGTGTTTAAGAATTTTTTGTTTGAAAATTTATTTAACGTCATTTAGCAAAATGACATAATAATAAAAGTTGTCCATAAAGTACATATACTCTTAATGGGAAAGGAGTTGAATATAGCATACAAAAGGTATGGGGGAGAGGGTTTTAATATAAAAGTACGGACGCACTAATTTTAAAATATATTTTTAAGCAATGTTTGTTTTTCTGATTTATCACAACTATCAAGTACTTGTTAACAACTAAACATTTTAAATAAACATCTTTTTTTTGAAAAAAAAAATAATACCATGACTGTCACTATGAGGTACATTAACTTTTCGAAGATCAAGTAAATTAAATTTATGTAAATATTTTAGGTGCATATATCTAAAATACATATTCAAAATTAAAATCCAGTGCTGGAACCAAAGCATTTGCCTTCATCCATAAAGTAACAACTGTCTTAGGGGTATGGGAATCAAAAAGAGTACAATTAAGTAATAGGAAAATGAGGTATGATAAATTACATAAATACTCTAATTAAAATAAAATCAATTAATTTTTTTTTTCGAAATTATTTTTTAATATAAGGAGGTTTTATTTAGAATGTATGTACTTTTATAATTGGTTCTTTCCAATTTTCTACATTACTATTTTGTACACTTTTTGCAGATTTCTCTAACCCTATGTGCGTCAGTACTTTATGTATGACCACAAAAGCTTTGGTGCTAACTTGCAAATTGCGTTGTTCTTTCATCCTGTGTAAGTGAAACTTTGATGAGGGATGGTTGGACTGATGGGCACAATTGTTTACCATATTTTGGAATTCGTTTAGTACATGATAGGAGATTTAAAATTTTCACATAGGCTGTCCAACCTCAAGAGAAAACCATTTTGTTTTATAATACTAGTGATGGTGCAGGTAATATGAATGAATCCAAGCTGTTAGGTTATGAACGTATAACATACACTGCCTATAAAATTCACCTGATATTAACTTCGCATAAATAAAAAAAATTTTAGAATTAAGTTTACTGGAACGAAAACAGAAGGATGGAACAATGCCTTACATTTTAAAGGATATATGCTATCAAAGAAAATTGAAGTTCTGAATCATAAGAATATATTTAAATGAATTACGTCATGTAGAGCAGCTATTTGCTTATGAAGAGCACCCAATTCTGGATTTTGAAAATGAAACTCAAAGTGAAAACATTTTTCCACAAACAATGTTACCTAAATCTCTAAATAAATACCAGATTGAATAGTTCTCTTAACCAGATGGAAAAGTTCTCTTGAAATGATTGAATCTATCTAAGATCTAGAAATGACACTGTCAAAAAAAACTGGAAAATATGATTTACGTTTTCTTTAAAAAGACTTGGAACTTCTGAGCTAATGTGAAATTTCTTATCTCCATTTCGAAAACTGACTCTACTTGCTAGTGATGGGTCTTAAAATATGATTTTTCTCCACTCATGGTCACTAAGATGAATTCCTGCATTGCATAAGTTACAGTTTCTTTAGCTATAAAACAATGTAAAAAGTTGAAAAATCCATTGAAAAATGGCTGGCTATCACTAGTTTAGTTGAATCAGCTTGTTTGATTGTTGTTTTGGTCCAGAAATTCATGATTTTATGTTGACGAAGGAAATAAAACTTTTTAAAAACAGCAATATTTAGTTCAAATATTTTACCCAAAAAACATTAAGCAGAATCTATGAATGTAAAGAGCAATTTATGAATGAATTGTTTTCAGAATGCTGAAAAGTTTTCAAAATTTACTATATTAATAAAACTATTTTTTATCTTTAACTTTAGACTAAGATTTGTTTCAAAATAAATGAAATATTATGGTCCAGATAAAATTATAAAAAATTCCATTTATGGATAAAAAGTAACGATTCATTTTGTATAAATTTTTTTTTTAGTATGATAATTATTAATCAATATTTTATGAGAGTTAAAATAAGATAATTCATATTTTTTTTGAAGTTCATGTTCATTATTATAAATATTTTCTATTGCTCTAGGTTTTTCATTATTTCACAGTTTTGATTAAATAATTAAAATTTAAGAAAAGTTTTTTTAAACATTTGTTCCAGAATTATCAGTTAGTTTTGAATTGTAATAACAGAAATTAAATCCTAAGTAGCGTTTCTTATTATGATACAATATTAAGTGAGCTTGCTAGCCATGAAAGTTAGTCAGCTAGCCAGCAACAAAAATATTGGCTAGCAAGCATTAGCTAGTTAACCAGCCATGAAACCATTTTAGCCAGCAATGAATATGACATTTCATGGCTAGGAGTCTACTTAGGTGCCAACAATGGGTCCTAATTATGAAGAGTTCTTTTGAAATATATGAACAAATAACAGTTACACAAATTTCATTCAAATTAAATTTACCAAAGAAAAAAAAAACATTTTTTTTTATTTAGTATCCATCTAAAGAAGAAAAAAAAATTTTTATAAAAAAAACAAACAGATTTATAATCCATATACTTAGATGTCATCCATAAAGTACATAAATTAAAAAAACTCAAAGAGTAAATACTCTTTAAGTTTTTTAATTTATGTATTTTATGGATGACATCTAAGTATATAGAACTTTAATCTGTTTTTTTCCTTATCATAACTATTTATAAATTATATAATAATTATAAAAACTGGTAAAGTTTGTTAAATTGCTTTAAAATCAAAATGATTATATCATGTTATATTTTCTGTTTCAGTGCTCTTGTTACAGTAGTTTCTCAATAACAGTTAAGAAACTTTTTTGAGAAATTACTGCAGTTTACGCATGGAAAGAGTGCAAATTATTATTATTATAGAGGCTCTTTAAAAATACCTTTATCACAACAAGTTTAAATACAGTTAACAATATAGTTTATAATGCTTTATTTAGATGGACTTTATGCAGAGGCAGCTGTAGGAACAAATAATCAGCTGCTGCTACCACAAGTGACATACTATGGTGGAAATGTTGACATTTATTTTTTTGCTTATGCAGTTGATACTTTAAACAATGTTGGTATGTAACGCTTTTTTAGTAAACTTTTATATAATATATCCACATATCCTCACGATTAGTTAACAATCGTCTAATTCATTTTTTCATGCTATGAAAAATTGAAAAAAAAAAAAAAACACCATTTTTTCTTATACATCAAATTAAAAAAAATAATTTCTGATTAATTTAAGATATTATATTAATTAGAAAATTGTTTTTACTGTTTGTTTTATTGTGATGTAAGAGAAAAAAAAGTAATTTTTTAATATCTCACAACATGATAAATGATTAATGTGATAATTAAATGATCGTGAATATATATATATATATATATATATATATATATATATATATATATATATATATATATATATATATATATATATATATATATATATATATATATATATATATATATGTATATATATATATATATATATATATATATATATATATATATATATATACATATATATATATATATATATATATATATATATATATATATATATATATATATATATATATATATATATATATATATATATATATATATATATATATATATATATATATATATATATATATATATATATATATATATGTATATATATATATATATATATATATATATATATATATATATATATATATATATATATATATACGTATATATATATATATATATATATATATATATATATATATATATATAATATATATATATATATATATATATATATATATATATATGCAGTGGCGTTCCTAGTTATGGTGTCACCCGGGGCGGCAAGTAGGGTGTCATCCATATATTTTATGTAATTATTTTTATATACGAAATTATTAAAGCAGTATTTAGAAACGTTGACACATGTAATGTTGAACCTTGTTTTCGGCAATAATAATTTAGTGTCTATAACTCTCTATAAATAATTCTCATCTATAACAGAGAAAATAATTATTTGAAAATAAATTGTTGCCAAATAATTATTATCTCTGTTTTAGACGATAATAATTTAGAAGAATTTAGACGATAATAAATTATTATCA
>NC_061170.1:6531048-6553548 GCF_022113875.1 Hydra vulgaris
GTGTTTTCTTTGTTGTAGACAAACATCCCTAATTTTTCTGTCCATCCTGGGTGTTGTTAACCTTTTTCTGCCACAAGCGCTTTTACAAGCAGGTTTTAAGGTTTTTCAAAATCAAGCTTTTGCTTTACTCTCTTCACTGTGATTTGAGAAATGTTGAGTATTTCAGCTATCTTATATTGTGACATGCTTGTATTCTTTAAGTATTCACGAATTTCACCTAGTTTTTGTAAAGAAATATAACATGCCCATTCTATTGCTAAAAAAAGAATGTAATATTTAATAAGATTGTGTACTAATATAAAAAAATAATATTTATTTTTGTTTAAAAAATGTTAGTATTATATATATATATATATATATATATATATATATATATATATATATATATATATATATATACATACATATATTTATATATATATATATATATATATTTATATATATATATATATATATATATATATATATATATATATATATATATATATATATATATATATATATATATATATATATACATACATATATTTATATATAAATATATATATATATATATAATATATATATATATATATATATATATATATATATATACATATATATATATATATATATATATATGTATATATATATATATATGTATATATATATATATGTGTGTGTGTATGTATATATATAAATATATATATATATATATATATATATATATATACATACACATATATATATATATATTTATATATAAATGTATATACATATACATATATATATATATATATATTCGATCTTTAGAAGTAATCATGACCGCTCAAATGGTCATTTTAGTAGTGGTCAAGGGTGATCCTGAGATGTCCCGATGTTTATTAATTGAAAGGGACATGTTGTTCATCTATATATAGGTAATTGTGGTCAGGAAATTAGAAACTGGGCATATTCGGTCTTCAAGAGTGGTCATGATTGTTCAAGAGATCATTTTAGGGGTGGTCAAGGGTAGTCCTGAAATATTTGGATGATTTTTCAATTGTATGTTACATGCTGTATGTCGAAATTAGGTAATTGATATTAGGAAAATTGAATCTAACCATATTTGGTCTTCAGGAGTTGGGTTATAATTGCACAGGTGTGGTCATGGGTTGTCAAGATATTTTTGTGATTTCAATTTTTTTTTTATGTACTTAATTTCTTTGATATTGTGAATACAAACAAATAACGTCCAATAAAGTTTAACTTTATTAACATACTTTTATATATTTGTATAAGAATCTAAGTGATGAAATATATCATAAATTAGTTCATCAAGAACCCCTTAGTCACCTCAGGTTGATTGGAGTCTTTGACTTTTCCCTGACTCCTTATTGTGGACACCTTAGTAACGTAGTTGCAAAGCATTTTCATCAAAAGATCATAACTTGTTTGAGGCCTGGAGAAATTCATTGTGAAGTGCTCTCTTTTGTTTTAGTCTGAAACATTACCATTAGAGTGTATGACTATTTCTCACAATTAAAATACTGTTCTTCCATGTTATGGGCATTATTTAAATGAACAAAAAACATTTGAATCATTTAAAGTACAATTATCTATATAAAAATGACATTTAAAAAAAGTTATCTAGAGGAAATTAAAACTGAAAGTACTAGATGATGTAGTTTTCTTGCTTTCAACTCAACGAGAAATCAAAAATCTGTTTTTCTCGTAAAAAAATTAATTTCTCTTTACTAAAATAAACTCTTCTTTTTACATAAATAAAAACTTTTTGCATACATAAATACAAATAATGAATATTCTTTTTAGTGACGGACCCAGCATTTTTTGTTGTTTGAGATAAACAGCTTTTACCGCTTTATGAAAGAGGAAGGAACAAATAAGGATTGGAGTCTGGCAACAAATAAATCCCAATATTTTATCCCTCCCTCAGCGTTTAAAAATTATGACCGCATAAAGTTTAAAACCCTCTTTGAGGGGGTTTCAAGTTTTAGGGCTTTTTGTTCCAAGCCTTTAATCATTGCAATTTTTTGCAAAGCATCATTATTTGGTATAAATATAAACATACAATTATTTGGAGTTTGCTTCATGTCTGGTTAGCTACCTCAAACAACAAAAAATGTAAGTAGAAATGTCATTAATTCCAGATGAATGGTTTTTGTCTTATAAATCTAGTTTTGTTTTGACATTTGATTGTGTAATTTGAGGGGGTTTCAAGTTTTAGGGCTTTTTGTTCCAAGCCTTTAATCATTGCAATTTTTTGCAAAGCATCATTATTTGGTATAAATATAAACATACAATTATTTGGAGTTTGCTTCATGTCTGGTTAGCTATCTCAAACAACAAAAAATGTAAGTAGAAATGTCATTAATTCCAGATGAATGGTTTTTGTCTTATAAATCTAGTTTTATTTTGACATTTGATTGTGTAAAAGATTAAGTCTATTGACAAATTTAAAGTGTGTTTTTTTATCTGTTTTTGATAATAAATCTTTTCTTTTTTCTTTTCTGTGATTAGTTGGTGTGCAACATGCTTCATAGTTTTGTTTAGTTAGACAGTTAGTCATGGTTATGTTTGTTGCTAGATGTTAAGCAATGATAAAATTTTACTTAATTTTTACTAACCTTTTATTAAGATTCTCTAACTTTTTAATTGTATTCAGTTGAAAGTATTCTGTGAAAAGATGACTTTGAAGTTAACTTCATAAAAAATTATAATTTTTTCTTTTGACTAGCTGCTTTTTTGATATTTTTATAGTGTCATATAATTAATCATTTATTCCATTTTTTGTTTATAAGAGTTTATATAGGTTTTTGCTGTATAAATATTGATTACGTTTCTACAAATTTTCATTATATTTTCTAGCATTTCATTTCGGTTTTTTATCAAGTATTTTGTGCCAGTTGGTGCTGTTGAATATTTTGTTTAGATTTGAAAAATTACTTTTTGGAAAAATTTTAATAATTTTTTAAATTTTTTGTATTGTTTCCAAGTCTTTTTGGTAAAAGTCCTAAGTGGAAGTTGAATAAAGGCATTTTTTTTAACCATAGAGGTTTTGGATCATTCATGTTGTGTAAATTTTATTTAAACCATGTGTAAATACTAGATCAATGATTTTGTGATTAAGAATTGATTCTACCAATGATCTAAGAAATTTGCATTAAGAAAATTTAAAAATTCAATACAGATTGGTTTGACCCTCTGGTTTTGGTGATTTTAGTGTGGATACAACAGGATATAATATTATCTGCTTTAAGTTAGATTTTACAGTTAATAGACTCAAGTATAGAATTATTTAAATATTTGAAATGTATTTCTAGTTATGAAACATTGTTACTATGTAAATCACAACACCTCCATTCTTTTTGATTTACTGATTCGAAATTTATTGTAATTAAGTGAATAATATATATGATTAGCTGGTTGGTTTTCTTTAGCCAGTATCAAATGAAATTTATCCCAATTTTTGTTTAGAGAGGTTGTAACGCAATAGTTACATTTTGCTTTTTTTAGCATACAAATTCCTGAATTGAGTAAGTAATGATTAGATTTTAAATCCATTTAAGTTCACCTAAAAAGATTCCCAAATATTTTTTTTCTTGCAATTTCATGATTAAGAGTACAATTTCTGCTGTTTCTGATTTATCTTAGTTTATTTCTAATATTTGTTAATTTTCTTTGCTAATAACACTTTTGAATTAAAGTTTTTTAAATTACTAACTATTAATTTTTTAACATCTTTATTGTCTAATTTGATTAAGATTAGATCCGGTCGTTCTTCTGGTATTTTTTTTTTTAGATGTATTATTCATTTTGTATATTTTAATAATAGGTTGACACTGATTGCGTTTAGTACTTTTTCAATGATTTGTTTATTATTTTCTATAATTATTTTTTTTGATTTCATTAGTTGATGTAGCAATACTACTTACAGAAATATTGTTTTCAACTATTTATGACTGTTAGTGGCTGTTCCTATGCTAAACCAAAAATATTTATCAATGTAAGCGCATTATTTAGCAAAATATAGCATAAAGGTCAAATAAATGAAAAAAAAAATTAAAAAAGGAGTATATAAAAAAATTAACAAAATATAAAAAAAATCACATTTAACAAATCAGAATCTTTTATTATCAAAATCTAGAACTAAATAAATTTTAATATTGATAACATAGTTTCAAAAAAAATAATTCAATTTTAGCACCTATTCTATATAGTATATATATATATATATATATATATATATATATATATATATATATATATATATATATATATATATATATATATATATATATATATATATATATATATATATATATATATATATATATATATATATATATATATATATATATATATATATATATATATATATATATATATAAATGTATATATATATATATATATATATATATATATATATATATATATATATATATAATATATATATATATATATATATATATATATTAAAAGTTTAGTGGCTACTCTGAAAAAAATGTGAAATTACGCGTGCAAAAGTATTAGCGCACTCATTTAAATGTATTAGTACAACTGTTTACTTCCTTTCAGGCAAACTTTTTTGGTTAGCTTTTGTTAATTACTTTCTGTTTATAATAATCAATAAAAAATATAAGAAATTTAAGTTGAAGTGACAGATATATCATTTGAAATGCAGTTAGTTAAAACTTTAAAATTGACACTACAAAAATATGGGTTAAAGAGCATATTAATTGAAACAAAGTGGCAAAATGTTGGCCTGCACATAAGTGGTCTCAGCAATCAAGAAATTGGGCGTCGACTTAAAATCTGTGAATGCAGCGTTAGAACAACGCTAAAAAACCATAATGAGTTTGGAGCAGTCGAAGACAAAAGTTGCTCTGGTTGTCACAAAAAAATTTCAAAAAAATAAAAAAAAATAAAGCAATTATGCTTCCTAGACGCAACCCGAACATGAGTATAGCTGAAATCGCCTCAGACTTGAATACAGCGATGGTGTATTCAAGTCTGAGGCTAACTTGATTACACATCAATTCAAGATGACTTGATGTGTAATCAAGTTAGCTGATCGTCTCAAGCGAAGAAAATGGTGCAAAGAGAGAGCTGCATGGACTGTAGAACAATGGAGAAAAGTATTTTCTCAGACGAGTCAAATTTTAAACTTATTAATTGCAAAAAAAGAGTTATCGTGAGGAGATACAAAAACGAAAAATATAATCTTCGTTTTATCATGTCAAGAGTTCAAGAAGGAGGAGGTTCAGTTGGCATTTGGAGCTGCATTGCTGGATCTAGCAATGGCCTGGCGCATCTTTACACTGATCACATTAATCAACATCAATATAGAGAGATATTGGAAGATTATTTAAAGCCATCAATGGACATTTTTAAAGCTGACCTCCACCTAGCAATTTCAACAAGATAACGCTCCTTACCACACAGCACGCTCAATTAAGCAATACATGAATGAAAAACGGTTGAACCTGATGCCTTGTTCTGCTCGCTCACCTGATTTAAATCCTATTGAGAATCTTTGGAGTTGGATGGAATGTAAATTACAAAAAAGCAGGCCCACTAACTTGGTGCAGCTCAAAACGCAAATGCAAGCGTTGTGGAATACCGTGCCACAAGAACTAATCAAAAAACTTACAGATTCTATGCCGCATAGAGTCTTGGCATGCCTTAAAAACAAAGTTGGTCACATAAACTATTAAACTTTCCTAAAATCTTTGAAAAACTGTAAGTGCGCTAATACTTTTGCACACTTTTTTATAATTGTTTTTATCACTCTTATTGTATTCTAATTAAACTCAAGATAATAATAAAGAAGTACTTTTATATATTTTACAATTAGTAATTCTGCATTATTTTATGAATTAGTTAAAAAATAAAATTATCAATCAGTCTTTTATTGTTTTCGAATTACAATCCTTTAAAGTTCTCTGAGGTATAAAAAATATGAGTGCGCTAATACTTTTCTGGAAGCACTGTATATATACTGTAGCATATATGTATGCTGTATACATAAATGCTACTACTATTTACTAGGATTTGCACTGTCGGCGCAGATCTGCGCAGACATGCGCAGATCTGCGCAGACATTGTAATTTGTCTGCGCAGACGTCGGCGCCGACAAAATTTATTATTACTGCTAAAATATACTAAGGTTCGCATTTCTTGACATTCAATTTCATTGAGAATTGCACCTTCTTCAATAATGTAATCAGCCTTGTCATTTGTGTCTATCAGCACGCTATAGGTATACAAGAATACTAGCTTTTCAACTCTCTCATTCGTAAGACGATTTCTCTGTCGCGATTGAATAAATCGAAAGGTCGACCAAGCTCTTTCTGCTGTAGCCGATGAGCAGATCATTTCATTAATAGGCTTAGCAATTTCATAAAAAGCAGGATATTTATCGCGACCGATAATATTCCAATAATTTCGCGAGTTCATCCTGAATATTGTTTTCTTTCTTCTCTCAGGCAGCACAGAAATTTCTTCTATATAAGCAATCAATTCATCCTTAGCAGTGGCAGCAATTTCAGGTTTGATCTTTTTGGCGAATTTAACTGTAGCAGTGATAAAATCGGTTTTATCTTCATTCAAATATAAACCTTCTGCGGCATTTTTGGGCGTTAATATGAAAGCAATTCCAATACATGGTGTAAAGAGAAAATCGAGGCGAGAATGCACTTTTTGTTGTATGTCTTTATCGTCCATATATGAATGGTACATTTGACCAAAGTAATCATACACAAGAGACGCTGATTTTATTACAGGAGCGTTATCGCTTATGAAACTGGTAAATTTTTGTGAGCCAATCTTCTCAATAACTTGTAAGATTGCTGCAGCAACTGCTGATGAATTTTCAATGATTCCGGATGTATTTATCGAGGTGTAAAAAAAAGGCTTCTGCTCGGGCGCTTTAATACAAAAGTTCACTATGTGATCGCCTCTTATGTTCGTCCAGCCGTCAGACATCAGTGTTAAGTTTGTTTCAGAATTCAAAATTTCATTTACATAAATAGAACATTTTGTGTATTGTTTGTCGAGCAGAGATCCTAATAAGGCTTTAGCTTTCAGGATGACAGATGCGTACAATGGATTGAGCGACTTCACAAAATCCTTAAAGACCTCATATTCCACTAAACGAAATGATATACCCATACGGTAAAAGAAATTTGCAAGCTTCGTGTCGATATCATTTTCGAGCTCTTCATTAATCGGTGAATGTACACGCTGCATCGGTGAATCAGACGTAGACGGAAGTTGCTGAGAGTCATTGATCAGATGTGACGATTCATAATTACGCTTAGAAAACAATCATTTTTCCTCGACACTGGCGTTTTGACATATTGATCTTTTATGCGCTGTAAAGCGTTCCTTCGACCATTGAACAGTTTTGTTACATGCTAAACAAGTGCCAGAACGCTTCCCTCGATCAAGATTTGTCAAATAATTCGAAATTTTGATGTTTTCCATTTTAAACATTTGTTATGACGAAAATACGCGATTTCTTTATTTTAAATCACTTTAAATTGTAGTAAGAAACACTTTAAAAAGTTTATATCGATTGATTATATGTAGCTCGAACAAAAAAGAAACAGACAAGTAATGAAAAACTCGTAAAAAGTAGATAATTACCTACTTTTTACAAGTTTTTCAAAATGTCTGAAATTATTTTATTAAATATTGTCTGAAATTAAATTTAAAAAATAATTAATTTCAGGCATTTGATTCCGATAATTAAATTATCTGAATCAAATGTTTGAAGTAATTTTTTTTTATCATAATTTAAATTTTTCGTATCCTTTAAACTGTCTTCGCAGACGTCGGCGCCGACGTCTGCGCAGATATGCGCATAATATGTCTGCGCAGATCTGCGCATATGCATTTGCCGAACCCTACTATTTACTATATAGTATGGTTAGGTATATAAATTTTTATCACAATGCAATGGTCATGGCCTACTTAAATTACACGGCCTGATTTGTTGCATTTTTCGTAAAAAATTAAGAGGCCAGTTTTTTTTACGGCTTAAGTATAAAAACTTAAATTTGGTTAAGGTTAAGAGTCTTGTTTGCACTATAATTGTTTTGTTTTTATTTTATTAAAATGGTTTAATATTAGTTAGATTTTCTTTGATTACTTAAATTATTTTGTGCTAGATTTTCTGTTAACTGATTGCCTGCTTCAATTTATTCCAATAAAAAGGAATACTGAAATAGGCTTTCAGATAGCTATATCAACACATATTAACATGCTACTAAAAATAATCTTACATATTGCTAAAACTACCCACAACTCTCCATTGGAAATAATTTTAAAGGTTTGTAATTTTGTATTTATTAAATTGCAATTATTAAGTAGAAAACATAAACTTTTCTTTAAATTATTTACACTGCAAAATAAAGTTTTGCATTGTAAATACTTTATTATGCTGCATATCTCAAACATACAGCGATTAAAATGTAACAAATCAGGCTATTAATTTACAGTAGCCAAGAAATATCAGGCATACCAACTGTTTTGGAGTCAATAGCTGTTAATAAAATTCTAATTTTTTTTATTGCCAAATAAATGGTTATCATTCTTCTTTATTTAAATGGTTTCGCAGTGGTAAAAAATACAAATTGAAAAACTATAATATATTAGAAAAAACATTGACAAAAGTTTGGTATTAAGAGATTATTTGCTTCTTGTGGGTAAGGTGAACTTTCAAAAAGCAGCCAAGAGTAGTAAACATTTTGATGAAGATTGAGACAAAACAATCTTTATAAAGAATTGGTTTTTGTTTTTATGATTGTAGGGCTTCAAAAATTTATTCTTATGTTTTGAAATCATAACCTAAAGTTTACATAACAGGTTTATGTTTGAAAAAAGAAATTGATGAGTGTATTACCTCAATGCACCAATCTGAATTTAAGATAAAAACTACTGATGGTTACCGATAACCATTTTACAAATGTTAATGCATTTATATAGTTTCATAAAGCATATACTGGAGATCGAAAATTAATAATTTATCATTTAGTTTAGAAAGGGAGTGTTTAATATATACTTGTTATTTGATAAACTCGGTTTTTGTTTTTTTCTTCTTGTTGAAGTTACTGCTGATTACATTGCTGGGAATATATTTCTTAAAGTTTATTAAAAGATCACTTATTAAACAAGCAAGAAAAAGCAAGAAAAATTAATTATCAAATCACATATTTTGGTAACAACAAACAAGTTGTCAACATCGACAATATTTGACAAAACAACTGCAGCTACAACTGCTAATTTAGAGTTACTTTTCTGAAAGAAATAACGCAGCACAATTATCATTGTTTTATAAGTTATTTATCATACTTAATTCAAAGCAGATACTTAATTCATCTAATCAAACTCAGCAATGCTGCTATGAAAGGTGATAACAAACCCACACTTTATAGAGAAATTGCAAATTGTACTGAAATTTGATCAAAATAAAATTTGATAAATAGCTGACATTAACCAAACAAACTTCTTGTGCTCTAATTACAACACTACACGCATTTGTATTTCTTATGCATGATTTCCTTGAAGAAGGCTTTACATTTTTTTATAGTTAATTTACAAAAAGACCCTTTGGAGCTAGGTTTTATTAAGTATAGTTAAATACCCAATAGTAGACTTTTTGTGAGCCTTTTAGAAATGTGCATAAGTAAAAAGATTTTGTCAGATTTTCCCAGAAAATAGCACAAATATATATACTAAAGCAAGTAATAATGGTAAAAATTAACAAAAAGATTTTGATGTTAAACTTATGATCAATAAACATTACTTTATAAAGAGAAGAACCTATATATTTAATTCAACCTCTGTCTAATTTTATGTGTCATCTTTTTAGTATTTTATGCTATTTCTTTTATTCTAATAAAACATTGCAGTCATTCTTTTTTAATTAAAAATTTGCGAAACAAATTTTAAAGATTTGATCTAGCAGTTTCAATTTTACAAATAAAAACCACCAAAAATGGAAATCAAATATAGATCTCGTATTGTATTGCAAATTAATATAAAAAATATTATTATATTTTTTATAGTAATTTGCAAAAAAAGAATTACATATTCATTTAAAAAAGATTAAGTAAAAGAATTCCAAAAAAGACAAAATAAACATTTCTAGCAAAAATGTATTTCTTCTTTTTATTTCAATTATAAAAAATACAAAACTACAAACCTTTTTTTTGCTCAATGGAGAGTTTTAGGCAATCTAAGCAACATGAGAGATTATTTTTAGTAGCATGTTGGTATGGGTTGATATAGTTATCTGGGAGCCTATTTCAGTATTCTGTGTTGTTGGAATAAACTGAAGCAGGCAATCAGTTAACAGAAAATCTAGCAACAAATTAATGTAAGTACTCAAAGAAAATCTAACTATTATTAAACCATTTTAATAAAATAAAAATAAAACAATTATGGTGCAAACAAGACTCTTGACCATAACAAAAATTAAGTTTTCATACTTGAGCCGTAAAAAAACTGGCCTCTTAATTTTTTACGGAAAATGCAACAAAGGCCGTGTAATTTAAGTAGGCCTTGGCAATGGTTTATTAAAATTGAATATCATCTATATATATATATATATATATATATATATATATATATATATATATATATATATATATGTATATATATATATATATATATATATATATATATATATATATATATATATATATATATATATATATATATATGTTTTGCTTGGGGGTATACATAGACATCTATTTACCTATTTGCTATGAAATCAGGATTGAATTCTTTGACCGTTCTTTTATTTGCTTCCGCATAGCGCCTCTTCACTTTATCACCTTTTTCTTTTTCCTTTATCATTCTCCTTCTTTCCTAGTCTACACTTTTTTAGGTGTAGTTTCTGATCAAATTGACCATACCTTTTCTTTTTAACACTCTGCCAATATTGCTGTTATGTGTGATTTTAATGCTCATTACACTGAATGGCTTGGCTGTCCTTGCATGCTTTAAAAACTTTTATTCGTCTAGTTTTTTCCCAACACTTCAACCTCTCCTCTCTCTCCTATTTTCATGTTTTCCTGACTCATACAATCTTTGAACAAAAACTTTTTAAATGTTCTGTCAAGCGTTTCCTTGCTCTTTAAATCTATCCTTTTTTTTTTAGTAACTTCCAATTTAAAAGTGCTTGCAGCCTTGTTGGGCATGAGTCAGAGTAGGAAAAAAAATATAGTAACTCATTGTTAATGGCAATTTTTTTTGATCCGTATTTGTATGTGCCACTGTATCAAGTGCTTTTTTTCTAAAATCTAAAATCAGATGGATATTTTACTTTGATAATCTTGACTGAATAAAGTAACAGTTATGTAAGTATTCGAACTAATTGACTATATGAACTATAAGACTAATTGAAGAATCTATCTATTATTTCTATTAGAATTAAGCGACAGCTTTTTTTTTAAGCAAAACCTTGTTTTTTATTTATAGTCAAATCGTGAATGCTTTGATGTTGCATCATTGTATTCCTTGCAATACACTCCACAATACTCTTTGCAATATACTGCTCAGTATTGAAGTAAAAATAATTCATTAAATAACATCCTTCTAATCAGTGCCGGCCTTAGCCCTTTTGCCGCCCTCGTGCAAAATTTGTCCTGTCGCCCCTGAAAATTTTATAAACGTGCTGGTAATTTACATAAAAAATAATAACAAATCGAATTCAAAAATAATACTTTGCAATAAAACGCTACATACAAAGAAACATTTTTTGTTTATGTTTTACACAAAATACATTTAATTTTTTACATTAATCTTACGAGCCTTCTTATCACCAAAATCTTTGATTAGGGTTGAAAAATCAAGATTTTCTGCAATATTCTTTTCAATCGATAGGGTTCCTAAACTTGAAAGTCTATCCTGCGGCATTGTTGACCGCAGATAGGTTTTTATTAGTTTCATTTTGGAAAAGCTTTTTTCTCCACTCGCTACAGTGACAGGTATTGTTAGCAAAATTCGCATTGCAATCCATGTGTTTGGATACAAATCTTGCATTTTGTGCTGTTTTATAAAGTTTAAAACAATAATAGGAGTAATTTTATCCTTGATCATTTCAGAAAGAAAAGGTTTAATGCTTATCAGTTCATCGCAAAGGAGAACACCATTATTGTCCGATTTTAGAATTTCTTCTCTTTTTTGCAAACTATCGACATTATACAAAAAACCCCAAACTTCGGAATAATTCTCCAACTGTATAAATCTTTCTCTTATTGAAATTAAAGATGTGTCTAAAAGAGGATTGAAGAAATCGATTTCTAATTTTTTTTCAGGAGAAAATAAATAAATCCCATCTTGGGCTGGTTCGTCAAAATGGCGTTTCACTCGTATTATTCTTTTAAGTGGTTTAAAAGCAGGCTCCACTTGTAATTCTAAAGCCAAATCCTTTGCTTTTATAATTGCATCTTTAAAACCACATTTTCTATAGTTTTCTAAAAATGATCAACAGCTTTTCAATAACTTTGCACATTGAGTGATGTCCATGTCTTTTTCTTGTTTTAGTTTTACTAACAATATTGACTTGAAAAAGAACGTCATACCAGACAATTAAAGAGACAAGAAAGCTAAAATCTTTTAATTGCTCTCCTAGAGTTATCGCTTCATGTGCAGTTTCAGGATTACATCCTTCAATTTCTGACAATGCTATCAAAGCGTCATGTACATCACCAACTTGATAACGAACGGCTTTAACACTACTTATTTTTGCTTCCCACCGCGTGTCACAGAGTTTCTTTAAATGCAAAATTTTAACATGATCAATTAAAATTTTTTATCGGCTCACTGAAGCTGAGAATAGAGTAAACAATCTCTGAAGAATACCGATAAAAGCTATAGATTTTACTGAAGACCGTGCAGAGTCACTTATTACCAAATTTAAGCTATGGTTGCCGCAAGGAACATATAATGCTAAAGGATTCAGATTTAAAATCCTTTTTTGTACACCATTAATCTTTCCTTTCATATTTGATCCATTATCATACCCTTGACCTCTGCAGTTAGAGATTTCAAGTCCATGCTTAGTTAGCAACTCGATTAAAACCTCAGTAAGTCCTAAGCCTGTAGAATCAGAAACAGAAAAGAATCCTAAAAAGTACTCTTTAATTTCCACTCTAATGTCTAATGACAAGTCAACAATTCGAATAGTAAGAGAAAGTTGTTCTTTTCTAGAAATATCAGGTGTACAATCAGCAATAATTGAATAGTAAACGGCTTTCAAGACTCGGTTTATTATTTCATCATTAACCTTTTGAGACATTAAATCTATTAACTCATTTTGAATATTTTTCCCGCAATAATGGTCTGAAGTGTCAGCAAGTGCTAAATGCTTTTGCATCACAGGATCAAATTTTGCAAGCATCTGTATTAGTCCTAAGAATTTGCCGTTTTGAGGCGTAAACAGTTTATCCGAACTCCCTTGTAAAGCCTTATTATTTTCAGCTAGGTAAAGAGTGATATTCATCAGCCGAAGAAGAACATTTTGCCATCGCAAACTGTTTTTTTCTATAATTTTAATTTCTTCATTATCTATAGTTTTTCCAGTTTTTAATCTTATTTCAGTTTCTACCCACTGTTGATAGCATTTCATATGAGAGACGCTGTTTTCATGAGTTCCCAATGTTTCAGTTAAATGTCTCCATTTCTTGAAACCATCAGAGACTAAGTTTGACTTTGAATTAATATCAAAAAGTAAACAGCAAAAACAAAAAAAGGAGTTTTTAGAGTCTGAATAAACCAACCATCTACGGCAAAAGGTTTCTCCATTCGCAAGCTTTCTATTGTAATAAATGCTAGAAAAATGTCAACCATTTCTATCTTCAGGGTATTTTTCCTTTGTAATTTGAAAAGGACCAAGTTTGATTAAATGGTCCACAAAGTTGCTAGATCGAACAATTGGCCAATTTCCACAATCCAATAAATTAGGTGTTTCTTGTAAAAAATCTTCCGATAAATCACTCGATTCTTTTAAAATAACTGGTTCAATATCTACTTCAATTTGCAATGAAGTTATACAACTATTTTTGAGTATTGTTGAAGGTTCTCCAATTTTATTGGACATAGTTGTAGAGATAGTTGAAGCATCAGGGTTAAAATCTTCACAACCTTCGTCAGGTTTTTTATAAGCAACATATTTTTCAATGCTCATGAATTTTTTAATTTTTTCAAATTTTTGATCTTTAACGGACTTTCTTTTTCTGTACTCATAACCAGACAACTTTTTTCTCAAATTTGAAATTTTATGTGACATGAGACAGAATATTTTTTAAGATAAAATTATTTTTACAATTTAAAAAAAAAAAAAAATTAACAAAGTTCTCAAAAAACATTCATAAAATTATGAAAGAAATAAAAAAAAAAGTAACTAAACTTACTGAAAATTGTTTAAATCGAGTCAACTTAACATTTAATAACAAAAAATAAAAACTTTTGAACTTCTTTATAAAAAATTTTTTGCATTTTTTCGAAATGACTCCTAGGGAAAATAACGCACAAATGGTACTACAAAATTACAATAGAAAATCGTGCGTTAATTAAGTAAATGTAGTAGTTTTTTGTATTCAACTTTAAAACCGTGTTTTTTTTTTGCAAAGGTCGTTAAATCTTTTAATTTACTTTAAATTTTTAATATACTACTGGAAAATTAAAACTTGTGACTAATAAAATTCTCCGCCCCTATTTACTTGCCGCCCTCGTGCAACGCACAACCTCGCCCCCCCTCCTAAAAGCCGGCGCTGCTACTAATGAAAATTACTGGATACAATATACTTTGCATATTTAAATATTTTTAGTTCTAGTGATAGTTGATGGTTTAATGAAAAGGTATGATAAGGAAAATCTGTTTTTAAATAATCAAGCTTGTATATCTGCTTGTTGAAATTGTTTTGAAATTTTTTTCGATTAACGTCTAAAGCGAAATAAATTATATATAATAAATCAAGAAATAAAGTAAATAATGATGTCTTTTGAGTTTGTTTTTTGTCATTCCTTTAAGTTGTTAAAAAATTGAGTGCTCCTACAATAAGCACACCATATCTTGTTAATTAATTTTATATCTGTATTGAGTTGTTATTTCTTTTACAGTAGTTTAGATTCCAATTATTATACTGTAGGTACTGTTAATGGTGATGTTTTAAATAACATTATCTTATCTATAATAAACTCCTATACTGAAGGCATAGGAATAAAAGTTAATAGTGTTACTTCTGATATGAGTGCCATCAACCAGGCAATGTGGAGATATTTTTGTTCTTTGGTCTCTTGGTGTAAAAATTTTTCTTCAAACACTTTTAGTCTTATTTCTAAATTATTGCGCAATTTAATTTTATGTATGAGATTATGAGACTTTCCAAACTCAGCAGCGATTTCACGATAAGATTCTCCCAATTTAAGCCTTTCCACAATATTTTTTTCTAGTTCAAGATTTATTTTCCTCAGGATGATAATAACAATACTTTTTTTATGTTTTGTAAACAAAATCAAACTTTAAATGATATTTAATCATTAAAAATCTGTGAAAAGTTGATAATTCAATCATTTTAGTCATAAGGCTATTAATTTATGTTGTATGCCTAATTAACTGTGGACAAATATGTTAAATGCTTTCATTCGCGACAAAATTGTCACCATTAGCTTTTCACATAAAAATTAAAAAAAAAAAATCAATATCTTCTAAATTTAACAAAAAGCAATATTTTTAGTTAGCTAAGTCTTAAATTTAATTAATAAAACTAAAATTTCATTTTTCTTTACTGCTTTGCTAATAAATAATATATAAAATATCTTTTTGTTCAAACATGGTGACAATTTTGGCACATACTGTATATATTGTAGGAATTATGTTAATATTTCCAGCGTGTTATATAATTAGTAGAGCAAATATAGTGAAAACTAAATAATTATTAAGATATATTTCAATTACATAACTAAAAGTTTCACGCAATAGCGATCATAAGATGTAACAACAACAAAAAAGTAATGACAAAAATTATATACAAAAAATGATATGGAGTGTCCGCTTTGATGACATTAAAGTTCTTTATTAGAAATTTATTTTCATGGTGGCATTTTGACGCAAGCTCAGTTCGTTTGTTAAGCAAATTTAATGGTGAGATCATTTTTGGTATTGATTTAATAATGCTTAGTGAATGATTAGAATTGATGTTAATATATAAAGAATTATCTCCTGGTTTTCTATAAGGTTTAAAAGAGTTCTCAGAAAGGTTAAATGTGATATCAAGAAAATTTACGGTTTTTAAGTTTGGTTTGATAGTGATGCTAAGATTGTCAACTTAAAGGTTAGTTATAGCTGTCTTCCAAACACCAAGAGTATTATTACTTCTCATAATAAAAAGATATTATTTAGTTCTCATGAAAATGCCAATAAATTATGCAATTGTCGACAAACCACCTTATGCCCACTCAATGGAAAATGCTTTACAAAAAATCTTATTTATATTTGCAATGCAAAAACTCACCAGGAAGAAGAAGGATATTATTACGTTGGGCTTACTGAGAAAACATTCAAAGACAGGTGGTATAAGCATAAAAAATCCTTCGTTTATGAAAGTAAGGCCAAATCCACTAAACTTTCGAAATTTGTGTGGGAATGCAAAAATAAAGGTATAGAACCTATATTAAAATGGAACCTAGATTAAAATATATATATAATATATATATATAATACATATACATACACATAAGTATATATGCATATACATACAAATGATAGATTACTTGCCTAAACCAAACCCTCAGTCAGTGTAGGCTATAAGAAGGCTATAAGTCAATGAAGCAGCGCTTCCTGGTAGCAGTAGGCTATGAGATAGTTGATGTATCATCATTTCCTTGTAGCAGCAGGCTATAAGAAAATCAATGTATTAACACTTCGTGCATGTTTTACAGTAAAAAAATATAAATAAAATAAAAATATTCAGAATGTTTTTAAAAATTTTCAGAATGTTCTAAAAATCATTCTAGTCTTTTAATTTGCGTTTTTGTGGTTTATTTAAAAAATCTTTATTTAAAAAAATTAAATTTAATTACTTTCCAAGTTAAATTAATGCGTTTTCTTATCGGCCCTGGCCTTGACTATGGTTTATCAAACTCGCTTCTATCCGGGTCAGGTATCAGCCTCAGTTGCTTACTAAAGGTATGGAAGGTGCCTGCGGAGCATGCATGGCATATCATTGTTGAGCAACCAATTTTTAAAAGTTCTACAACTTCAGTAGTTTTAAAGTTAAAAAAATTATTTTGATAAATGCATTTTTTTAAGGTCTCTTTCATTTATAGTGGTGATAGTCTAATATACATTGACTCTGTTTCAATATCAATTAATGGTATGAGCTGTACCTTTGTTGAGAAGAATTTTGATTATTTATGATGGTGGAATTTTGATTATTTATGATGGTGCGCATTTAAATGTTTCTAATATTCAAAATATTTATTCTAGGTATCATTGCAAGTTGCTCGTCAATAACTTCATCAAATAATTGTGGATTAAGTACTTCAGGGTCTTCTGAAAGGAGAAGGGTATTTTCAGGTTAGCCTTTTGCTTTTTATTAATTTACCATTTTTATGTGCAAAATTTTTGGCACAATTTGTTTTTAAAATTTAAAAAAAAAAATTTATTTAAAAATTTAATAAATAATAATAATAAACATAATATAATAACTAACAATAATGAATACCTTTGTTTAGTTTAAAACAAAAGTTTAAAAGAAATTAATGAAGACAATTTTTAAATGTTTTTTAAATGTTGAAGATATTGAAGATATAAAAAAATATTTTCTAAAAATATTTTTAAAAAGTTTTTATGTTTTTTTTTGATTTATATATTAACACATAAATTAATAGATTACTTTATAAATATTTTTATTTTTTCCTTAAATGTCATAAATTGTGCAAAGCATAATTTATGCTTTTTTTTTCACGTGCGAAAATCATTATTATTTACCAATGATCAAGTTTGGATAAAGAAATCAAGTAGTTTGTTTGATGTAACCATAGGTGCATTTGATGGTGCGGAGGTTTGTGAACTAGTTGGAATTTTCCTTCTTTTCCAAATTTCCCAATTTTATAGCAAGCATGATTTAGAGTTGTATAGTGATGATGGCTTAGCTGTGTTCAAAAATGCAAGCGTTCCTAAATTAAGAAACATTTCACGCAAATATTTAAGTAAAACAGCCTTAGTATTTCTATTCAATCTAATATGAAATTGATAATTACCTAGATGTAACATTGAACCTTAACAAAAGTAGTTTTTAACCATACCACAAACCTGATAGTACATTAAATTACATCCACCTAATATTTTAAAACAGTTACCAACTTCAATTGAGCGTAGGTTATCAACTAGTTCTTCCAGCGAAGCAATTTTAAAAAATACTGCCTCTATTTATAAAGAAGCATTAGAAAAGTCTGGATTTAGAAACAACATACAATACCATCCATATGTAGGCCAAAATAAAACTAATAAGCGAAAGAGAAGCATCATAAGGTTTAATCCTCCGTTTAGCAAAAACGCTGTCACCAAAATAGGACACCTTTTTCTTAAATTAATTGACTTGCATGTTCCTCTTCATCATAAGTTCCACAAGATATTTAACAGAAAAACAATCAAAATTAGTTACAGCTGCATGCCGAGTGTTAGATCAATAATTAATTCACACAACCAAAAAATATTATGCAACAAACCCACTGCTAGTGTCACCAACTGCAACTGTATTAATAAACCTTCATGCCCTTTAAATAATCAATGCTAATCAAAAAATGTTATGTATAAAGCCACTATAATTTTAGCTAACCATAGTAGTTCCGAAGAATCATATATTGGTATCAGTGAAGGCTCATTCAAGCTTAGGTTTGCAAACCATTTAAAATCATTTAACGCTACTAGATACGAAAACGATGCAGAACTTTCTAAAGAAATATGGAATTATGATATGAACATAAGTATAAACATAAAAGTATGAACATAAAAATGCATGTATTATGCTGTTAATCAAGTGGAACATTAAAAGTGTCAATCATATAATCCATCAACTGAAAGATGTAATCTTTGTCTATATGAAAAATATTTAATTATGACTTATGATCAAGGATCATTACTTAATAAAAAAAAAGTGAGTTGGTTTTTTCTTGCAGGCATAGAAAAAAATTTCTGCTTTCACAATTCGATACCGGAGAATAGGATATCACCATTGATCACTCATGATATCGTCTGACGTAAACTTGACGTCAGAAACCGTTGTAACGCTAAAAAATTGTATTTTTCAACGGTTTTTTATTTTGTAAATTTTAAATAATGTGGCTATATGATTGCCGAATGGCATGAAACTAATAGTTCCATAAAAAGTAGTATTTTTTTTATTTAAATTATATATATATATATATATATATATATATATATATATATATATATATATATATATATAGTGTCCAACTTGTCTCAAATAAAACCACGACTCATCCCCTGTAACAATATTGCATAGCCTCCATGGTCCGTTTCTAGAGAGGGCTAAACTTTCATTACATGCCTTAACTCTATTCTTTCGATTTTGATAGGTTAACTCATAAGGTATCCAACGTGATGCTAGTTTTTTTTTTTAGTGCATTCTGAATGATTTTGTTTATTGTAAAACAATCGATGTCAGGGCTTCAATTATAGCATGTTTTGCATGCGGATTTTCTTCAATAATGGCTCGCACATGTTCAATATTCTCAGCTGTATTCGTGGTTTGAGGGTGCCCTGAGCAAGGATCATCTTCAAGACTCTCTCTACTATCTTTAAATAAAGTAGCTCACTTGGCAACTGTATTACATTTTGGAGCTTGGTCACCATGAACTAAAACCAATTCATCGATTAAGGCTTTTGCTGAAACTCCAAGTAGAGCACGGGTTTTAATACATGCTCGATATTTAAACTAAAACTCTTTAAATAAACATTTAAAATATTTCAAAAAGTACTTAAAATGTTCATAATTAAACACAGTTTAAGATGATATATAAATATTTAATTATTTCCTGTCTTATTGTAACTTTATAGATGAAGTTCTATGAACTTCTCTTTTGACCTAAGTATTTTCACTTTAATAATACTGTATATATTGATATATATATACAATTGTGCGGTAAATTTCCAAACAGTTATAAACTGATGATGTGTAAAGAACTATAATGGTATAAATAGTAGCATAATGATAATAAATAAAAATAACGAATATTATTATTAATAATAGAAATAAATATTATTAATAATAATATTAATAATAATATTAAATACAGTATTATAAAACAGTATAATCTATATATATTTTACTGCTATATTTAAAATAAAACATTTGTAGCAAAGAGTGATTATCATCAATAATAATGCAAAACAAAAATATAAGAATCATAATAATATCAATAACAAAAAATAGAACAGATAAAAAGAAAAAAATAATGGATAGAAGTTTAACAATTAGGAAAAAAGAGAAGAAGTAGAAGAAGTCCTAGGAGAGCTTTGTGTAACAATTTTTTAAGCCTAGAATTTTAGAAAAAGATAGAAAGTAAAATAAAGAAAATTAGAAAAAAAAAAAATAATCGAAAAACAAAAAACAGAAAAAAATAAAATAAAATGGTTAAAGAGAATAAGGCAGGGGCGATTGCGTAGGAAATAGTTCATTGTTTATTTATTACATGTTAAATTTTTTAATAACAATGCCACAATCTTTTAGAGCCATATACACGTTTTAGGATGATGAAAATTAGGGTTTTTGATTATGACTAGATAAACATTTATATATTATTATGTTTTTCTTTTAGAGTTTTATGTTTTTATTTTTATTTATTTTTTATGAGTTTTATATTTTTATTTTATTAAAAATCTAGTTATAAAGAATAACTAGGGGGTGATTGCATAAATGATAATTCATTGATTATTTTTATTGATGAGAAACTTTTTTACATGGGTTATCAAGGCATTTATATTTGTCCTTTTGGATAATATTATTTTAGTTTCCATCAGAGAATTGATTGATACTTTATTGACTTTATGCCATACTTATGTGTTTGTTTTAAAGGCATGGAGAGACTGCAATAAGATACAGACCTAAGTTTATAACTTTGAATATCATTTGTGAATTTAAAATAGCTAGTGAAGCAGCTGGGCATATTATTGTACACAATGTCCCATACAAGTACAAGTAGATAAGTTCGTCAAGCTTTAATATTTTAGAAAGATTATATAGTAAGTCAGAATTATAACTGTTAGGTTGAAAGTGAATTATTCTAGATGATTTATTCTGGAGATTTATATGGTCTATTTTATAAATGGATGAAGTTTGTCCCCATATCTGACAACCATAGCGTAGATGGAAGTTAAAAATAGCATACCAAATATTAACAAGGGCTTCATAATTTGCAAAATGCCTTATTTTAATAAGCATTCCACTTGCTCGACTTTGTTTAATTTGTTGAGTGAACAAAAGATTTTCATCTAATATTATGCCTAATTTATTTTAATATATAGATATTTTAAATATTATAGATATTTATATAGATATTTTATTTTATTTTATAGACATACTATAGATATTTTATTTTATTTACAATATTTAGTTTTTGACCACTAATTCTAAAATTAAGTTTTTGGTAATTTTTTTGCCTCAAAAAATGGTTTAAATAGAACTGATTCAGATTTTTTGACATCCAGTGATGCCAAGTCAAAATTTAGGTACTTATTTAGCTTTTTTAAAGACTTATCTACAATCAGAATGTTAGTGTCATCAGCAAAATGATACGCTTTTAAATACTTAATACAAATGTTTAAATCGTTTATGTAGAGAAGGAAAAGAAGGGGACCTAAAGTTGAACCCTGAGAAACACCTATAGACGTAAACTTAGTAGTAGATGAGATATTATCAATAGTAACACTTTGTGGACGATGGTTTAGTTATGACTTAAACCAGTTCCCCTTACACCATAATGATATCGCTTTGATAAAAGAATTTCATGGTTGACAGTATAATATGCTTTTTGCAAATCAACAAACACTCCACCAGCAAAGTGTTTATGATCTAAAGCCTCGCATATGGTTTCAGTTATATCTATGAGTGTTTGGTTAGTAGAGTGTTTCTTTTGGAATTCAAATTGCAGAATATATAAGCTCTCTGATATATTTAAAAAACTGAGGAGTCTGTTATACATAAGCTTTTCAATTAATTTACCTACATTTAAGAGTAAGTATATAGACTGATAGTTACAAGGATCTTGTTTACAGCCGCTTTTAAAAATTGGAACACTTTCTACAATTTTGAATAAGTCAGGAAATATCCCTGATTGAAAAGATTGATTTATTATAATATTCAAGGGGAAGGTCAATTCTTGAGATGATAAGGTCATTATTTTTGAAGGAATGCTATTGGGTCCAGTGCTTTTTTTCGGATTCATGAGTGAGATATAGTCTTTATTTTTTGAGAAGTAACT
>NC_061170.1:6558548-6566428 GCF_022113875.1 Hydra vulgaris
TACCAAGTGGACTGGCTGTACAC
Source organism: Hydra vulgaris (assembly GCF_022113875.1). Taxonomy (NCBI): domain Eukaryota; kingdom Metazoa; phylum Cnidaria; class Hydrozoa; order Anthoathecata; family Hydridae; genus Hydra; species Hydra vulgaris. The sequence continues at coordinate 6,558,572 of NC_061170.1, forward strand.
CAAAAAATCTATTTAATCAGATGTATTAAGAAGAGGTTTATTCCATTCATCAATAGGTATCATTCAGATGATGCATATGTATTCTGGCCAGATTTAGCATCATCTCACTATGCAACTAGCTCAGACTATACCAGGCCTAGTTGATCAAGTCAGAAGAAATGGTTTAATTGAAAACAACTGATATATATTTAAAAACTGGAACAAAAAAACTTTTTATAACATTTTTCTTTTTTGTTTTATCTTATTTCTTTAAAGCGATGTGTCTTTAAATCCAGTCTCGTTTTTTAGTTGTCACCTTTTATATATATATATATATATATATATATATATATATATATATATATATATATATATATATATATATATATATATATATATATATATATATATATATATATATATATATATATATATATATATATATATATATATATATATATATACATATATATATATATATATATATATATATATATATATATATATATATATATATATATTCATATATTTATATATATATAATATATATATATATATATATATGTATATATATATGTATATATATATATTTATATATATATATATATAAATATATATATATACATATATATATATACATATATATATATATATATATATATATATATATATATATATATATATATTATATATATATATACATATATTATATATATATATATATATATATAAATATATATATATATATATACATATATACATATATATATATATATATATATATATATATATATATATATATATATATATATATATATATATATATATATCAATATACATATATATATATATATATATATATATATATATATATATATATATATATATATATATATATATATATATATATATATATATATATATATATATATATATATGTATGTATATATATATATATATATATATATATATATATATATATATATATATATATGTATTTATTTATATATATGTATATATATATATATATATATATATATATATATATATATATATATATATATATTATATATATATATATGTAATATATATACATATATGTATATATATATATATATATTTATATAAATATATATACTATATATATATATATGAAGGGCACAGGGGTAAAAGCAGACATGTCACATTTTGCAAGTTTTGAGAAAACCCATTTTAAAAGTTCAAACACTCCTCAATGATCAAAGATACAGAATACAAAGTTGAGATTCTGCATACAGCAAGCCGAACCAATATCATTGCTATAAATGATAAAGTTTGTATGTTTTTTTTTGACCGTTGGGATTTAAACTAAAAAAATCACACAAGAGGTGGTTTTGTGACATGTCTGTTTTTTCCCCTGAATCCAAAATATTCCAAAATAGACTAAGCTTTATTCTCCAGATATACTCATAATGCTATGGGACGCTTAAACAATGACATTAGAAGCCATATAAATTAATCTTATACATATTTTCATGCATTTGTGATCGGTCTGCTTTAAATTAAAGTTATGATAGATCAATTAGTTATAATTATTTTATAAAACAGCAAACAACGCGTAAAATATGTTTATAGACGGTCATTATCAATAGTGTTAAGAAGTACGCAAGAGCTCCGTACTTATTCAGGTTTTATCTCGCTTTATTAATTCTTATTTAAGTGAGACTAAGACAGTGTTTCCAAGGCACCGTGTTAAAAAAAGACATAATAATTAACTAAAGGGAGTTACTGTTAAATATGACAAAAACTTTTTTTTTTTGGATATATATTTTTTTTAGAGTGAAGGCGTTTTTATTATCATTTAGTTGAAATTTTCCTTAACATCTTTAAATTTTTTGGAGCAGTTAAAAAATTTTATTATAATACTTATATAAATGTTAACTTCTAATGTCTAACGGGACACTTATTAATTTTTTGATAACCCCCTCTCCTTTAAAAAGCGTTTAATGTGCGCATAATTAAATTTTAGTTAATTACATAAAGGTCTCTCCGTCATAGATGAAAATTGCATTTTAAACAGAAATTTTCAAATATTTCATGCTTCTAAAATCCGACCCTTCCGTTTATTACAAAATCACAAATTTATTAAATAATATTTTTTTTAACAAAACTTTATTATTTAATAACAAAACATAATTATTATTTGTGTTTTCCTGTATCGCATAAATACGTCACATGGTGTCTAAAAGAAAAATGTAATAGATAAGTAAATATAATAGAAAAGAAAAACATTTTTAAAACAGAAAAACAATTAACCTGTTTTTGGCAAACTGCAGTTGCTGTTTTAATGAAGCAATATTTAATGGTGTTGTTCAATGACATTATTTCATGCTGGCTTTTATTAAAGACGAAAAAATTAACATTTATTAAAAAACAAATTAAAAATGTTTAAAAGAATAGAACTATGCACAACACTAAAGATAAAAAAAAAACAAATTGAAATATAAACAAATTGTGTTTATAACAATATGTTTTGTCTTGGCTTTTAGTGAATGATTAGAAACAGTAAGCTCCATGAATAGAACTACCAATTAATCATTTTTAACGATAGACACCAACGGGAAGGTAAGCCAACTGTCTATCAACACAAATCATCACAACAATATTACAACGATAACGCACAACAAAAGCACATAAGATATTTATAAGTACACATTACACTTGCTCTTTACAATGGCAAAGTCAAACCACTTTGAAACCACTGCATAAAATAGACAAAGAAACAAACTATAAACATATCGTCACGATCATAGCACAATCGTCTAAGTCATTTTTTTCTTGTTTTGAGAAAGCTAAAAAAAAAAATGAATAACTTCGGTATTTCTTTTGCTACGTCACTTTGGCTTATTTTTGGCATCTTTTTATTTAGATGCTTTCATATATTGCTTTAGAAGTGATATGTGTATTACCGTTGAGACACAATAGGATATAGGTCAAAAACAATAAGATATAAGTAAAAATGCGGATTTAAGCAGAAGTGAAAAAACTAAAAATCAACTCCTTTTTGATTGGTTTAAGGCGATTTGCCACATTATTAGACTGTTTAAGCTATATATTTCAACTCTTAACTTCCGAAAAACCCCCAAAAAATGACTTAGGCAATTGTGCTATGATCGTGACGATATAACATTATAAAACATATTAACACATTTAACACATTACATATTTGTATGTACATATGATGCTTAATATTAATAGACATTACGTGTTTCCAGAATAATTAAAAAAGGCTAGACAACACAACCTAGCCACAACAAAGCAGTAACACCACTTGGCACTAAACGCTGCCAAGTCACACCTCTGCTTTAAGTACACCGCTTGGCTGGCAAGGTTAACTATCTTGCTCGACACGTTTGCCAAGTCACACCACTTTGAAAACATGGAAACAACGTAATATAAACATATATACACAAACTGTAAACACATATACACAAACCCTAAACACATAACCTTGATAACACATATAGCCCAAGTATTACATGAACAATTTAAAAAAACTAACACATAACATAAATATAACACTTACATAACTTTTATAACAATTATAAACATGTATAAAGACAAATATAATTACTAAAACAATATAAAATAAAACTATGAAAAAAAGTGAAAATTATAACAAAAATCTCATAATTATAAATTAAGAACATTAGAAAATACAACATTATTTGTATAACACTTTTCACCTATCATACCTTGAATGGGATGTTTATCAATTTTAAAAAATAAACTATTAAATGCTCTAGTTCTTGAACATGCAACATAAAGTTGACCATGAGTGAAACACAGTTTCTTTAGATATACACCAACTCTATCAAATGTATGACCTTGACTTTTATTAATTGTCATTGAATATGCCAATCTGACAGGAAACTGGCGACGTTTTAGAACAAAAGGTAAATTAGAATCTGACGGAGCCTACTGAATTCGAGGTACAAATACCCGTTTACCAGCAGAAACACCTGTCAAAACCTCTGCATCAATATAGTTATTTTGAAGAGCACAAACTTTCATTCGAGTGCCATTGCATAACCCAGCTTTGAGATCTAAATTTCTAAGTAACATAATTATACAACCAATTTTAAACTTTAAAGAATGAGGAGGCATACCTGAGGGAGTTAAGCTATTTAAAGACTCAACAGGAAAGTTATTTCTTTCATTAAGATTGTCTGTCTCAACTTGATCAGCACTTAAATAAGTTTTAACCTCAACCGGTAGACGTTGAAGCACTTCCTCATTGATTGATAGTGAATCCACATTAGTTGGTGTCAAAATGACACGTTTAGCATAATCGTCTTGTTCGGCATCCCCAAATATCTTTTCAACAATGGAGTCATTTTCCCTAATAAGGCATTGATGCGGTATTTCAATGCACCCTTTAAAAGGATCTTCCTCTTTGACAAATACTGTTCCACTACCAAGTCTCAACAGCCAATTTGAAAATTCCCTTTCCCCATCATGTACTCTCATATTTTCTGTTAACTTAAACTTCTGCACCCATTGCCAATGTAAAGATCATTTTATACATGCTTCTACAATTTCAGCTGGTTGTCCTCTTTTCACAACAGGCAGTATTTGTCTAAAGTCACCTCCAAAAAGAATGACTTTTCCTCCAAATGGAAAGTTGTTGTTGCAAACATCTTTTAATAACCTATCAATTGCATTCAATGCATGCTTGGGTATCATGGATGTTTCATCAAGCAAAAACAAACTAACCTGACTTAAAAAGTGTCCATGTATAGAGTTTGGAGTAACATTACATGTGCTATTATCTAATATTGGAACAGGAAGTTTGAATAAGCCATGCAATGTAGATCCATTTGTAAGAAGAGTTGCTGCTATGCCAGTCCATGCAGCTGTAGCAGATTTGATACCTCTACTGCTGGTTTCAGCAATCAAATAATTATATGTAATCGTTTTTCCACTACCAGCCGGTCCATCCATGAAAAACAATCGAGAATGCTGATTTTCTACACTTGGTTGTTCATTCAATGCAGCAAGAATAGCATTACATAGATTTAATTGATTGACATTGAGAAGTGGTCTCATTCTATTGGCTTCATCAATTGATTGTTGAACATTTTGATTGAAATTTTCTAGATTATCTAGATTAAAATCTAACTCAATAACAGGCAGATTATAATCCGCCAGCGTTTTACCACACTGATTAATAATCTTTTCAACTTGACAAAGAGCAGCTTGTTCAGCTATTATAGCTGAACTGGGACTGAGCGGTGAATAAAGTCCTCAATCATAAATGCTTTGTATGTATTCTAAAGATGCAAAGGATTGTCTGGTTCACAAAAAGTCAAAATAATTGCAAATAACTGTCTAATTTGCTTTGGCATACGTGTTAAAACTGCCTCAGAAAGTGCATTTTGCCATTCAGTGTCATCTTGTAACAAACCATTTAAAACGCATGCTTCACGAAATGTTTCAACAACAATACCATTAACAGTACGCACATCCACCCAAGACTTGGCTCCTTTTGCATGCAAAAGTAACAGCCCTAAGAAAAAATAATTCTCTAGTTGGATTAACTTTATACATTCTTACTATCACCTTATTACCACCTCTTTGTCTAACCTTCCATTTACAAAGCTTATCATCAAATATAAAATGATAAGGAATGTCTACATATGAATAGCAATGTGCTCTTTCATTTTCAGAATTTAACTTGAACCATGCTGTAAGGTGTGTATCACGTTGAGCTGCACGATCTAAAGCCATTTGTTCTGCTCCTTCTCTAAAATACACTAATTGATTCTCAGGAAGATGAACTTTAAGGCGGATAATAGTGTGTGACATATGACTTATGGGATACTCAAAAATTCGCCACAATGCTTCAGGTGCACTAACATAACGACAGTCTAAAAAAGTATTTACTTCATCATGATTAATTTGTTCATTTATCAAAATATTGGCACAGTCGTGACCCTTGTATATGCATTTGTACAAATATTTAACAGCCTTAACAGACATGCAAGCTTCAACATTAATGTGGGGTTGATATTTCTTTGATAACCATGGATTGTAAGGTACCACCCAGCGGTTATCTACATTGTTACCTTTAATATTGATAACCAAACCATTATCACGACGCCTATAGCAAGGATAACCATTATGAACTACTACTGTGTTGGCATTAAATTCTTTAGGATAATTTTTGCTGCACACCCCATCTTTCATGCAGGTAGAATTTGGATTCAGTATGCCACATGGGCCATGAATCATGCAAGTTTTAATAACATCATAAAGTTCACGATTTATAATTGGATCTGGAATTTCAGCACATATTAAACTATTGATATCCTGTGCTGTCTCCAGCTTGTCATCAGTGGCAAAGTGAAGTAAAATATGAACATGTGGTAAACCACGCTTTTGAAATTCGATAACATGAACATGGGTTACGACTTTCCCTAATACACCATGCTTAAAAATATCATTTAGGAGATTATTTAATTTGAGTTTAAATACTCGTGTAACTAAATCAGGTCTATCATTTGCAGTTTGACCTGGATATAAACTTTCAGTTATCTCACGCCATTTTGGGTTGCAGGTAAAAGTAATAAAAAGATCTGGTTTACCATACTTTTTAATTATAGCCATAGCATCTTCAAAGTTTTTTTTTTTAAAGCTCTAGGACTTCCTACGTAAGTAGATGGCAAAACTACAATGCGCCCTACTCTAACATTATGATCGTTTCCAAGGCTGTCTACATGTTCATGTAAGGCATCATACTGCTCGCTTCTAAGTTTGTTTTGGTTATTTCTGATAAAAGCAAGGCGCTGGCCTTCAATTTTGACATATGCATCAACAGCATATTGCTGAAATAGTTTCTTGCCATAAAAGATTGAAGAAAAAACTTGTCTAACCGAAAGTCTATAATTGTAATACTGAGATAATGTAACATGATTTCTAACCAATGTAGCACGTTCAGGGTTGTGAACCGATTGATTATGCCAACCAGCATCACCCCTTGGGAAAAATAGAGGATAAACCATAGGATCTAAGTTGGCAGACATACTTGATATAGTTTTAAGAGGATGACCTCTCGGGTAAATAACAACTTCTCTGGAAGCAGGGAGGAGCACCATCTTCACCAACAAATACAACTGCAACTTCATTATGTGAAGGGAGATTATAGCGACGTCTATCTTGCCCTTCAAGTAAAGACATTTTTACAACTGAGACTGAGCGACCTTCATATAGCTGCTTGGCGAATTTCTTCATCTTCCACTTCAGCCATGTTTTTAAATGCGAGAGCAAATGGGTTCTCCTCACTAATAACAGTTTGCAACCGAAACATTAAATCATTTAAGCAAAGATCATTACCAGGTTGTCGCATTCTAAAATTTATTGCTGCAAGTGGATCATAAATGTATAGTTGACAATATGTTGGAGGAATATCTTGATCTGGCCTAAGATTACCAACACGATGAAAAACCTGACCACATATTCTAAAACATATGGCGGACCCATGATTCATGGGTTGAACTACATTAGCGGTAAATGAAGCAAAAGAAAGACAGGACATTATAATTTCGAATATATTTTAGAAAATTCACATTGGCATTTCAATCTACATAACTTCCTGTAAATAAATCTTGTAAATCTTGCGGAAATGGTGAAAGTTGAGACAAAACTACCTTTCCATTATGGCAACATAAAAAATGTGTTTCATCAGGAAATTTCTTTAGCACCACAATGCTGGACAAATATGATTCATTTCTCCTAAATAATTATAATCTGGAATAGTATTACTTCTTGCTATACAATGCGTTCTTTCATGTCTACCAGCATATCTAGCATTCTGTTGATTATTAATTTCATCTCGCC
>NC_061170.1:6572428-6737428 GCF_022113875.1 Hydra vulgaris
TAATCTATATGTTGACTAATTATAAAAAAATCCAAGAAAGTAAACCTCTGGAATTTACATGTAGCATTTCCCGAGAACTTTTATGAAATTTATTTTTTGTAGAATTCCTAAGTAGGGTAGGACCAAAAAGTGCACTGTAATTTTTGTTTGTTTGTTTGTTTTTTACAAATTTTGTGTCACCCTAATATATTATAATACATATATAAGGGTTTAGCATATCATAAAATGTTATTTATGATATATTAGATCTCTGAGGACATAATTACATGTGCTTTATTTTAGGTTGTGGGTAGTATTTATTTATATAAGAGTTGTTGTATTTTAGGGTGTGGGTAGTATTTATTCTGATAAAAGATCAATTGTAGCAAAAATTAAGCTTTTTTTATGTGGTTTTTCAAAACTTTACTGGTAATAAATCCATAGCATTACATTTACACTCTTCAGGATGATTTGGATGATTAATATCTTTAGGAACAATTTTCACATTCTCATTTTTGCACCACTCTAGAATTTTTTTAGAATAGAAGCAGCAAGATCTGACAAAAAGAGGCATAGGGGCCATTCATAAAGGACGTCGTCCAAATAGGGAGGGGGAGGGGGTCAAGTTAAAAAGGACAAAAAAGGACAAGGGGAGGGGGGAGGTTGTCAGAAAAGGACATCGCTTTATAGATTTTTAATTTTAGTTTAATTAACATGGAAAACTACGTAAACATGTGTTTTTGAGAAGATAATGTTTGAGAATATTTTTACTTTTATTTTTTAAAGGTGTAGCAGCAGATTCAAACATCATTGCAAGGTGAAATAAATTTTTTTGGAGTTAAAAATAGGGAGGGAGTCAGGATTTTATGACGTCCTTTTTTCAAGGGGGTATAGAGAAAAAGGACAACCTGTGACAATTGGGGGGAGGGGGTCAAAAATTGGCTATAAAATGGTCCTTTATAGATGGCTCCATAGGTATTTTTATTTTTTCATAAATGGCAAAAGTCTTTTTTGAAGGCATTCTTTTATGTAGAAATAGGTAGTCAAGGTCTTTTTAGTGACAAAACAAGAGGATTGTATATCACAGCTAAAAGTTGCTTCCCACACAAAGAACTTGGGTGTAAATTTTTTTTGTTGAATGTATTTAAATCTATTATCAATAGGTTTACCTTTATTCTCATAGTAAAATTGTTGAACAGATAGTTGTGAAAAATCCGCCTTGCAATATGTTTTTTCAGTTTCAATTGTGCATATTGTTTTATCCGCCATTATTATAACCAACTACTTGCGCGTCGAATTCCTTTAAATTCACCATTTAAGCTTCTGTTAGGTGTATTTTTCTTCTATAATTATTAATTCCATCATTTTTGCTGTGACTGTTTTGGAATTCTTGCTATTAAACTGAGTGTCGACTTTACCTTTTTGGATTTATGGAAAGTTATCTTTCTTCTACTTCCAGGTTTTCTTTCGAAGCTTTTAGTAGTCTTGAACTTATTTATAATATATATGACTGTAGATTTTGGGACATTAGTACGTTTAGCAATCAACAGATATGAAGACAACTTTTTTTCTCACCTCAAATTGTTTCTGAAACATTTTGCAAATCATTGAATTGTAAACAAAAGTTTTTCAACATAATTAAAGATAAGTATCATTAAATTAAAAAATAAAGGAAATAAAAAACATTTGTAGTTTTAGAAAAAACTCAATTTAAAGTTGAATGAACTTTTTTGTGTCCACCCGATATTAATGAAAGAAACTTCACTCCAAGTTTTAATGTCTAATACCTTATGGTTTCAGAAATATTGAAACTCAGTTACAATCTTTTTTTGAATTATTTTTTCAGCTCCATTTATTTTTAAGGCTAATTACATAAGGGGCCATCCATATAGTACGTACGCAGGTATGAAGGGAGGGGGGTTTCCTAAACGCGTACGAGGGGGAGGGGGTGTTAAAGACGTACGTACGCGGTTTGACTATCCTAAACAGGATTTTTTTTTTTAAAAAAAACATCGAATTTCACGCGTGTAACAAATCAAAATTGTATTTTTTTTTAGTTACAATTTTCTTTAATTCTCTATAAATAATGAGACAAAAAAAAATCGAATTAGTTTTGAAATAAACATAATACGTACGTACGCAGAGGAAGGGGGGGGGGAGAGGTCTTCAAAAGCGTACAGGTTTGTTCAAGAGGGAGGGGGGGGGGGGGTCCTAAATCAGTGATTTACTGCGTACGTACTTTATGGATGCCCCTAACACAATTAACTTTAACTTATGAAATACTTGCCTAATAGTATTGAAAATTTGAAACCTAACTATTTTTTAAAGAGAGGTACTGAAAAATGATACTTAAAACACTAAATAACTGAAGCTTCTCTATGAAATTTTAATTTTAAAATGGTGTAAAACTTTTTATAAAATTTATGATGACTCGTTTAAAAAAAAGTATATCTTGAGATGCCTAAAAAATGTGATTCTAAAAACTTTTTCTATGGTTCTATATATAACAAACTCCTTAAGCAGAGATTATCAGATTCTTCTTTGAATCTGATATATTTGCATTAAAAAGTTTATAAAAAAAATTAAGAAAGATTGTTATTCAATGATGAAAAAAAAGTAAATAGATTTTTTTTTTTAAAAAAAGATTTATGAATCTCAAGTACAGTTCTAATATATAAACTTGTTTGCATTTCACATTAAAAATCTTCATTTTATAAAACCTTCATATTTTATGAAGGATTTTCTATTTACGACATTGTTTTAGGGAGAGGAATTCAAAAATGACGGTTAAAACACTAAATAATTAAATCTTCTATATGATAATTTTATTTCAAACTAATTTTGCTTTTTTCCTTTTGTAATTTTTTTAATATCGGTATAAAAAATGTTTATCTTGAGATGCCTGAAATAAATGATTATGAAATTTTTTCCTAATGTTCTATATGTAACAATTGCCTTAAAACAAAAAAATGCAAGGGTAATCTGTTTTAGATTAAATTTATTTGCATTTTTATTGCAAAGTTTATAATTCTAAGCCCCAGTTCATTTTTTAAAATCGCAATACATGAATGTTTTGCAATGTGAGAATGAACAGCAAGTTTTTGTAACTTATTTATTAGAGTATTAATGAAGCTACTTGTTATTTCTGTTAGACTTACTAGCTCAGATCGGCCTGTTGTTTTCCGCTGTTTGTAATCTATACAATAACGATCATCTTCATCAATATCTTTTAAGAGTAGAACTCATTTTCAAGAAAATGACTTAATATAAAATCTTCTGGACACAAAGGGCAACAATTTATCATGGAATTCTTGTTAGCCCTACTACAAACATGCTTATTATCAATAAGTTTATGATGAACCTGATAATTCAACTGTACTAATCATTAACTTAACATTTTGATGGTAGGTATGCATACAGTATGTGTGTGATCACACATACTGTATGTGTACCAGATGCTCACACTGTAATGCGCCATTTTGGGCAATTTAAATAAAAGTGAGAAAAACAAGTCTTAATATCACGATAACTGGTATTAAACTCAGTATACAGTAAATACACATACGTATATATGAAATATTTTCTTTCCTTTTTTTTTAGTGAAAGAAAAAAACATTTTTCAGCAGTTTAGATGATATCTGCACCATGTCATTAGCAAATTTAAAGATAACTTAAGTATATATTTTTTTTGTATTGGATAAATCTAAAGTAGATCAGAAGTACCAAAAAAAAATTAGTTCTTTAACCCGATTTACCCCCTTAAAGTGGTAGTTATCCTCTGAAAAAATATAACTAATTTTATATATTTTTTTAAAATCAATATTCTTTATTATCCTATTTAAAGTATTACAATATAATCTACTATAACATAAAACTTGAAGTGGTTTAAAGTGATTTAAACTTCTAATACATCTGAGCCCCTTACAGTAATAATACGAAGGAAAAATAACAAGGAAAAAAACAATAAATGCAAAAATATTAACACAACTACTTGTATAAATTAACTTTTATTTAATTATCTTATCTATTTTTATTTAATTATCTTATCTATGTAAAAAGTGGAAGTGGCAGATTTCAATGGTTTACCATAATCTGTTTAACCAATTCTTTGCTTATATCAAGACCAGCTTGGTTTAATGGCACTATGTGCAGCCTTTCCAGTTTGTTCAGCATTTGATCCAAGAGAACAAGAATTGAATAGCACAAATGGAAGAATATGACAAACCACTATATGCAATTCCTATGTAACATTCAGCTCCTCATTTAAATCTATTTTTGCATACTGCTGTAAGTTATTTTTGCATACTGCTGTAAGAATGATATTTTAAACTCTTCAATAACTGAAGAAACATTGTTGCTTGATTCTTGTCTAAATGCGCACTTTTTAACTATTGAACATTTTCTGAGATAAAGAACAATTGGTATTAAAATAGTTTGAGATGCTAAAACACCTCTTTCTAAAATGTATACTTTTTCTAACAGATTTGTCGCATTATTGCCATCAAAGTCTATCCCATGATAACCTCGAAGTGAAATATAATGTTCTTTAAGCCAATTTGTAAACAGAGCCCAATGATCTAAAAGTAGCTTACTTAGTAGTGTCGAAATCCCCATAAGAAGATGTAATTTTGGTGGTGGAACTAAGTGATGAGTTTAGATTTCAGGATTTTTATCAAAATAAGCAAGACAAGGACTAATCACATTTTTAAAACCTTTTATCTGCAATCGCTTTGCCCCAATTTCAATAAATAACTTGTACAATGTACCAAAAGAATCTAAAATTCTTGGGGTATCATTTTCTTGGGTACATTTACCTTCACACCACAAGCAGGATTGTTTACTAAAATGATGTAATACACTGAAGATGCTGTTAGCACATTTAAATGTTAAATCAAATGTTAAATCAAATGCAAGGTGAAACGTGACATTTAGATTTAATCTACACAAGATTTTTTTGCAGACTTCCGTGGTCTTCAGAAATATTTTCAGCAATAGCAAGAATAAAACACTTTTTAACTCCACTGTCAATGTGTATCTCATTTATATTAGTTTTGTCAAAGACATCTTCAATTACTTTAAGAAATCCTTGACCTCCACCAATGGATACCTATATCATACTGTAAAGTGGATTCAAGCCTCTTTCCATTAGAATATTAAGAATAAATTCAGAAGTGTCATGAATAAATACTATGTCTCTTGTTAAAGTTTCATCATTCCAAATAATATCATCTTGTTCTGTTTTATATTTCTTGTTGTAATGATATCATCATCCTAACTACATTGTTCTCGACGACAGTAGGCGACCCAAGATTCTTACACAGACTTGACATAATTTTTTGTTTGTTTGATTTTTTGTTAATTCCAGTATAGTAGTTAATTCCATAACTGATATCTGATTGAAAGACTTTCTTGAAGATTTATTGTCTTTAGTTCCAACGGTTAAAGTTAACCTACCTTAAAAATAAAGTATAATTAAATTTTATATATTTTTTTAAACATACCCTTAACTAAATTTAAAATGCAAATGCTTCAAAAAAGTTAGCAATCCAAATGAATGTTTAACTATAATTTGTATAGTTTAGATTATATATTATAGGCTATAAATATTTAAATCTTTTCTCAACAATTTTATAATGAATATACCTGTAAGTATTTTAAAGGACTGGCCTCTCTCAATGCCTTCTTGCTCCATCTTGTTTTTAATTATGCCTGAAGCAACTTGCTTGCATAATGTGGGATCAAGGCTTTCTGAAAAAGTAATTAGGTTCGAAACAGCCTGACTAGAGCAACAATTGTTATGACCTCCTAAAAAATAGATGCCACTCTTAAATAATTTAATCTTATAAAGCTTTAGAATGATTTTTTTTATTGTAGTTTATGCATGAATATTTGACAACTTTTAATTTACTTATCAAGTAATTTAATATTTATTTTTAAACCTCTTGCAAGGAGAGAAAAGCAACAACTGTATATATTTTTCTTTGGAGATTCTGTATCTTGAGTTTCACCATGACATGATTGAATTAAACCACTAAGTTCAGTACTGCCTCTAATTATTGGCTTATCAACCTAATTCAAAAGCATATACCTTAGAAAAAAAGTGCTTTGATAAACAAGTGCTTGATCCCTTCTCCAGCAAAAATATGTTTCTTCTACAATTTAAACAAATAACTCCAGGGCAAACAATAAACTCTTCATGGTAGTCAGGCCAAATAAATTCCTTGATTTTGTTTTTAATGGATGATTGTCTTTTGATAATGATTTTGAATATTCGTCTTTTTTTTTCAAAACAAACTGCACAAACAGATTATTTCAAATCTACCATTTCCACTGCTCTGTGTCTAACAATTTTCTTATCAGTTATAAGTTATTTAATACGCATCTCAAGATATGCTTCTATTTGTACGGGACTCAAAAATAATATTAAAAGTGTTACACAGTTTTGAAATTGGATTTTTATGGAGAAGCTTTAATTTTTTAGTGTTTTAGGAATCATTTATGAGTTCCTTTCCCTAAAAAATTGTCAGGTTCAAATTTTCAATACTATTGAGCAAGTATTTCATAAATTAAAGCTATTTGTGTTATGCAGTTAACTTAAAAAAGAAATGGCGCTGAAAAAAAATTCAAAAATAAAATTGGGCTGAGTATCAATATCTCTGAAATAGTAAGGAGTCAGACATTAAAATTTAGAGTAAAGTTTTATTTTATTATTATAAGCTTGTATTCCGAAAATCATCACAATCTGAGATACCATGGTGCGAAGCTCAAACTTCAAACCGTAACAGATTTAAATTTCGTGTTTTCGGATTAATAATTTATACTAAGTTATTAACTAATTTATATTATTCAAATTTGAGTAAAAATTTAATGTTATTATAAGTTTTTTGTAAGATCTAGTACTTTTCTACGTACCTACTGTGATATATCACCATCTACCATAATTAATTCTTCACCTACCATGAATAAGGTAATCGTATATTTTGATTTTAGTTTTATTTATTTACCTTAAGAAAAAAATGCATAAATTTAATATGATTACTAAATAAAAGAAACATTGGCTTTTTAGTTTTATAAAAATTATCCACTAAAAGTTTTCTCTCAATTAGAACTTCGCTTCTTTATAATTTTTTTTTTTTTTTTTTTTTTTAATCATTTAATTCTCCTCCGTAATTTATAACTGCTCTTGCAGTTGTTTGTCGGAATATATTAACTTGACTTTCATAACTTTTTCTGAATATTTTTTCTTCTTTTTCAAATCTTTAATGTTATTATTATAAAAAGCATATTAAATGGATATTCCCTAGGGTTGAATTACCTTTACTTGGTAATTTAAACTAACCTAATTGTTTTTTTAGAGAAAAAAATTAACAAAAAAAAAACATGTCCAAAAAACACGTTCCATTAACGCTAAGTGCTAACTAGTATAATTTTTGTAATCACCTACCGTGTCAAGGAATAAACAATGTTGTACAAAAAATGCGACTATATTTTGATACAAACTTAAAATATTTAATGTTTTTACAACTTATATTAACTTTTAGCCATAAAAAAAAAAGAAAAACATTTTTGTCTGTAACAGAATTATACTTGAACTTTTAATAGTACGATAGATCGAGAAGCAATAATTTATAAAAAATGTGGTATCTAATGTTTCCTAGTTTGATCTTAGATATAGCTTGTTTTTGTGCAAATATGAAGTTCAAAGTTTCATGAGAATAATGTTTTAATTTACTAATTAATAAAATTCTAAATATTAACTTCGTTTTATTTTAAGCGCGTTTTATGTTATTAATGTTATAAACATCAATAAAACAGCGTCACGAAGTTGTTTTTGATTAACACAAGCTCTTATTGTCAAAACAAATTTATAGTATTTTTTATTGTTGTTTTACTATAGCATATTAACACTCTTTAAAAATAAGGCTTGTTTTATTTTTAGCATGAAGGTTTTCAATAGCTTTCTATAATTAATTAAAGAGTAAAAAATTTTCAAAAAACACAAAAAAATATAAATCTGCACTCTACATCACCAAAGTTTTTGAAATTTGGTACCAATTTTTAGAGACATTACTTAAGAAAAATTGGAATTTTTTTTTTTTTAATTCTCATCCGTTTAGGATTTACATCAACTTGTAGTTTGTTTGATTTTGACTGAAAAATAAGGGGGAAAAGTGCCAAAAATGTTTCTGATTATCCTTATACGGTGCTTTTAATAATGTTACGATGCTGAAACTTGTACCAAAATGAGTTTAAAACCTGCTTAATCTGAAAATTTTTTTATCTCTCAAAACAAGGCAATGTAGTTTATTTTAAGATTCACAAAATGTACTTAAAAATGACAATAAAAAAGGGCATTGACAGTTATAGCTATAAAAAAAATTAGTGATAAAAAAAAAGTTATTTTTATTTTCTTAAAGATAAGATGCATATCAACTTTACGAACCTTTTGTTTTGGCTTTACGTTTACTTGAGGAGTTATTGAGGTTTGATATGAACTTGTGATGTTTTAAAAAAACTAGACTATCTATCCCAACTGTACAAATTAATCAAATTACAAATTAACAGTTTAGTAACTTTATTATTTTTATGAATTTTTTGCAACAAAATAAGTATAAAAAAACCTTTTGAAAAATAAATACTCAATTCTAGTGATTTTATATAGGCTTTTATTTACATTTTTTATGAATTGTACAAAAAACAAATGATTAAAAAAGTATGGAATAAGACATATTAGACTCAGCAAATTTGAAATTAGTTTAAATATAAGTTTTATATTTTTATTATTAAATTCTATTATTTAATTTTTTTGATATTGTAATTATTATTAAGTTTCTATTATTATTATTAAATTATCTATTTCCTTAAAAAAGCAATTTTTTTAAGTGGTCTTTGGCTAAATAGTAGTAAAATCCTGTTTCTGTAGTCGATACTTCAACTTTGCAAATGATGTCAACATCTGGAATCCGGTATTGGCTATCCACTGATGACCTTTTAAACGACCCTGCAGAACCATTTGGGCACATAAATTTGACAAGTACACCTTTTTTTTCTAGATTAATGTCTTCAATGGCTTCTACCCATCATCTTTGCTCATAGATAACACAGATCACCTGGTTCTAAGATTAAATGAATGGTTTGATTTTGAAATACAAATAATTAAATTAATGTTATATACTTAACAACTTTATTCTTTTTCAAATAAAAAACATTACAAAAAATGTGCGAATGTTCGAATTCTAATCATAACGTATAAATAAAATATATAAAATATCGTTGTTTTATATTGAAAACATATCAAGTAAAAAATTTCTACTACAATTTAAAGTCTACAAAGCATTTTAATGTTTAATTTTGCGCTAATTCTGAAGATATCACTAATGGAAACTGTATTTAACAAAAAGTTTGCTAGACCTCATAAAGATTATATAAAAAGCACTATTGAATAGTACTATTGAAGCACTATTGAATAGCACTATTGTAATAGTAAAACAACAGCCTGCTCCAGCTCTTCTGCAACTGTCAATTGCACATTTTCTAGCAGATGTTTTATAATAATTTAAAATTTGATTTAATATGCTTATATAAGTTTTATACTTTGGTAAGAAAAAAATTAAAAGCTTATTTTTTACAAATTAAGATTTACTTGGTCGGCCATTTTTAAAGCCTGCTTACACTGAATGTTTTTATTTTTATCAATGACTACAATAATTATTTTCTAATTTATAGGAGCGATTTTCACTGATTTTTTTTATTTTATATTTTTTTTAATAACAAGTAAAAATTAATAAACGTGGGGGGTGGGGTCTTAATAAGCTTGGGGTGGGTGAGAAAATTATATAAAAATTAATAAACGCATCCCCTCCCTTTTAAAAGGGACTCGAGAGTAGCTCTCAGCATTTAACTAGCTGCAGGTAAAGTTTTATACAAAAACAAAAAGGTTCTACTGGTGAGTTAAAAAATGAAAATGACCCAATTACAAACAGATTAAATTTATTTTGATTGTTATGAAGAAACTGAGTCTCATATAGGAACAAATCTTACCATTGATATATCATTTGAAATTCATATTAAATCAAGATATATATTCTTTCATGAAAAAAGTCAAAAAAATTGCAAAAACTTTAAAAGAATCTTCCACTAAAAACGATTCCGTTTTACAAAAACAACTAAAAGACATGGTTATAAAAAAAATGTTGTTAGTTTTAAATTCTAAAATAAGGTGGAACAACTTCTAGATATGCTTGAGTTAAGTTGGGTGATTGTGTTTGAAAAATTTAATCGATTTGGAAGAAGACTTTAACTCTTGTTCTGCAGAAATAAATTTATTATCTAGTATTATTGGTACATTACAAACAATCAAAGTAGCAATTTAAACATTCTGTTTTGTCTATACTAATTTAATAACAATCGATTTCAATTTAAAATTTACGTTGCACAAATTATCAAAGAAAAGTGTAGCATTAGGTGTAAAAATGAAGCATACATTAATTCTTGAGATAAAAATAGAGACGAAGTGTATATTCTGATGTTCTGAATTAAGTTTACAATCGACAGCAAGAGCTAAACGCCGATAAATATGTTTTATTTAACAACATTGCAAATAATTTTATTTCAAAGCTTATTATTCAACATGCACACAGGCCGTCCCAAATAGATTTTAAAGGAGGGGGTGGCGTGTTTGTTTTTTGCCGATCAAAGTTAAAAAATTTTTTTTGCCCACTAACTAAAAAAAAAAGTCCTCCGTTTGCCGACAGCCAATTATATATATTTGCCGACAGCCAACTATACATCCAATTTTGCCGACTCTAGTGTTTAATTTGCCGACTAATAAAATTTGTAGGGGAGAGGGGGTTAGCACCCCTACGCCCCCTCCCTCGGGAAGGCTCTGGTTGCACAGCAGTTTAAGCAAAATAAAGAAAAGCTTAGTTGATCACAAAACAGATAAAAAAAAAAAAAACATTGGAAATGACTTTTGCATTGTTATGACACCATCAACAACAATCTTACATTGAAAAACAAACTGCATAATGATTAGCAAAAATTTCTCACACTTTAAACATTACCAAAACTGTACCTATACCGTAAGGATAAAAAAAAATGGTTTAGAAGGTTGCAATGGTTTAATGAACAGCATTTTAGAGTAAAGCATCTTGAAAAAATTTATCAAGCTTTGTTAAGGATAAAAAAAAAGTTGTTTTTAATATCAGTATAACACCAGTATTACCAGTATTGGAAAAAATTAGTTGCCCTTCTACGGATATTAGTAAAATGCGGTGGTTTGCGAGTTTTAACGTTGGAAAAAGTAGTCATAACATCTTTCTTGTTATATTTTTGGTACTTCTGTCTTTTCTTGGAGTCCATAGTCACTAGAGGCAATTTTACTGAAAGTGTGGGGACTGTCATAATTCTCAAAGACGCAAATTTTAAGTTATAATTGGTGTTTGTATGTTATTATTGTTCCTATTATTAATGTTATTATTATTAGTTGTCATGTTAAATAAAAAAAATGTAAATGTCAAAAAACATTTAAAGGAAGTTAAAATAATAAATATGATATAAAAAAGTAAAAAATATATTAATGACAACCTTGTACTAAGTAGTCGCCATCTGAGAATTGTTACAGGGATTTCTTTATTTGATGTGTTCAAAATATAAAAATGTTTTTCATCAATTGAACAAGGTATATCTAATAAATAAAAAAATATACAAGCCATATATTGCTAATGAGATGTTAACAACACTATGATGTTCAACTGTTAATTGTCTGTCCAGTATAATATTGCAAAATTTCGATGCCAGCCCTTAAACCTGAGGCATTGCCTTGTAGTTGTATTTCTCCTTGGAGTGTTGTCAAATGTCACTAAGGTTTAAACAGACTCTTTGAACAAATGTGACAATAAAATGATGGATCCATTCAAAGTAGTATCTAAAATAGTAAAACAAAATTACAAAGCAACATAAAAAACCTTACAAGTTAAAAAGATATAGTTTACACAATATATTGCATTTAATGGAATAATAAATATACATTTTTGTAATCTTTTTTTTTTCTTCCCTACTTAAAACCAGTTCTGGAGACTGCTAACATATTTTTAAAAAATTCCATTAGTATCAATGATTGGAGAAAAAAAGTCTGTAGTTTAGGAATTTGATTTGAATATATATATATATATATATATATATATATATATATATATATATATTATATATATATATATATATATATATATATATATATATACACATATATATATATACATATACATATATATATATATATATATATATATATATATATATATATATATATATATATATATATATATATATATATATATATATATATATATATATATATTATATATATATATATATATATATATATATATATATATATATATATATATATATATATATATATTAGTGAACTTTATATTAAATTATATTAAAAGTTACACTAACGACAAAAAAAAGCTGACGTCATCGTATGAACATTCCATTAACTGCTTCTTACAGCTGTTCCTCTTAAACTGTCTTTTGCTTCATAAGCTACAATAACTGTTGGCGGCAAAAGTAGTAGCTGGTATCGAACTGGTCATGGTTTCATAGCAGGGGCGCATTCAGAATTTTTTGGTCTTTGAGATAGCTAACTTCCAGGCATGGAGCTAATTCTAAATCTTTATATGTTTATACTTATGTTAAATAATGAAGATTTGCAAAAATTATGAGGTGTTTGAAGGCTGGGAACAAAAAAGCCCCAAAATTTTCGCTCCCCTCTCCCTAACCCAAACGTGTGAGCAACAAGTTGATGCAATATTTTTTGTACCAAACCTCAAAGAACTTTTCTTAAATTTGGTAAAAAAAATTTTTTTTCACTTATCGCGTAGGGTTAAACCACCAATTCCTGGCCACTTAATTTTAAACTGCGTCGTAAAATTGCGTCCTATATTACCGCGAATGGCTTAGGTTCATGAATTATTTCTACACTCTTTCAAAAACTTCTAGAGATGCAACTTATGGAGAGTTTGTTAATTTTTGTCGATAAATTAACAAGATTTGGCACAAATACAACAAGGTCTAAAAAACACCATATCCCAGCGGGCACGCAACGTTATGTTAGCGTTGTATTTAAGTTAGATTTTATGTTAGTACAACGTTGTCGGTTCGGCAAAATGGAAAGGTTTTGTATCGTAAAATTCTTACGTTAGATATTAACGTTAAATTCTAAAGTTTTATTAACGTTATACTAATATAAATATAAGTTTAAAAAACATCAACGTTTTATATTAACGTAAAATATTGATTGTAATTGAGTAATATTTAATGTTAATATAGCTATACAGTTATATTTACATAACCCTGAGCCGAAGCCGTTTATACGCATTTCGTATCATGATTATTATATGAATATAACCGTGTAGTTATATTACCATTACATGTTAAACACAATTACAATCAATATACCAAGTTAATATAAGGGTTTTTAACCCCTTACAAAGGGTTAGAAAAATAGTTTTGGGGGTATTCAAACTAAAAATACAATAAATGTTTTAAAAGAGTTTTTTTTTAAATGTATTATAAATTCTTTTGTATTATAAATTTACAAAAAACTCAAAAATAAACAACTGTTTAACAATCACTTGCTTCCTAAATAAGTTTTTTGCTACAATTAACAAATGGAGAAAACTTTAAAATGCTTCCTATTTGATCTTTTATTTTTGCTTCCGTTGAAGACTCGTACATTAGCTGGATGATTTCTAAAATACAATATGGGATACTGTAAATCTTTGAATGATACCTTCTTTATATCGCAACGAATTTTACATTTCGTATTCAACTTGGCCATAACAACATGCTCCTTAAATTTATAAAAACGTAATAATAAATAATAAATGAAAAATAACTACTTTGTTATACCACATCAAGCGATCCAGCAAACTTATTTAAATAATTGTAAATACACATTAAAATAGTAATTCACAAAGTACCATTTTGAAAGGTTCTTTATTTTTATATAAATGTTTTATATTCAAAGTTTCGACATCGAATTAAAGCTGAAACCTGTAGAGGAGAACCTAAATGAATGGGGCAGTTTTCGTAAAATACTTTTTAAAAGTTGATAAAGTTGTTTGATTTTTACATTAAAAATTATTTGATAACCATTAACTCTCACACTATGACATATTTCTTGCACCAAGACAAAAAAACTGGTTTCGTCAGGAGAAATGTCCTATTAAATTCTATTAATGCAACATTTCTAATGTTATGTTTGGCCCATCATATTTAGACCATGATCGGAATAATAATTTGGTCTGTTGAATTGTTATGTTTAATATTTCTTACCACAGGAGTTTGGATATCCACTTAACCTTAGATGCTTATATGCAAATTTGATTTTGTCCCATTCAATAAGCGTTCCATTTATTAGGGTTTCCACCAAACATTAATATTAAAATTGTTTGTTTTTTTAAATTATTTTTCTTGGGCTAGATTTTTCTTTAAAATTTACTCACAATTTAAACAATTTGATTATCCAGAATTAAACAAAAATACATACCTGACCATAACATTTTTTTCTATTTTCTTTAACATTTTTTCCACCTGCTTTTCTGAGGTAACAAAGCTAAAACATAAATAAAAGTCTAGTGAAAAGTTCATGTTGGAATAAGACAGGATTAGATATATTAGGTTATTTTTTACAGTTGTTCTATAAAAGCAACGAAATAATAATTGTCAACCAAACATAAGACAAAATTATTTAACGAAAAATACAAGACTATGAAAAACTATACAGAATGTAAATGATGTCAGGTCACTAAGACAATTTTTGATTTATAAGTAGGAATTTATCTTTTGTATCATATGTTAAAATGTGAGAGCGATTTAAATAGGCTCATTAAGAAAACGATGAACTTAAATAAATGCGGTAGTGGTGTAGTGGTAGAGCGCTCGCTTCATAAACGAGTGTTTCAGAGTTAGATACCCACCACATCCCTGGTAGTACCGCGCTCAACTCGTTTCTCCGCGCAGCAGCCTTGTTTGTCAAGGTTTGTGTTTCGGAGTTATAGAGTTGAGAGAGGGTTATAGCCACAAATAAGTAGCCTCCTCGTCTGTAGTGGCTTTCTCGGCCTTGAGGTGGTGATTTAAAATAAAAAATATAAAAAATAGCATTCTATTAAACAGATAAACTTTAAAAATAGAAACTATTAATATAAATTACCAATTTACTGTACTCTTCCTTGTCTAATAATATGGTTTCAAGTTCATAAAATTCTTCAAGTGACTCAATCTTTTTGAAAATGGTTACGCCTATTCTTTTTAACATTTTATTGGCACATTTGCAGCACTTTTTCTCAAGAAGTTATATGAATAATACTGAAAACTATTTGCCAATAATAACATATATTTATGCAAAAAGTTATATAAAAAATCACAATAATTTGGCTTGTTATCACTAACAAATAATGTTACATTAAATGGTGTCACTTTTTCAAACATACATAATATAGGCCGAACCTGTGTGTTTGATGAATTGAATAAAGGTAGGCCATCTACATTGACAACTAGAAAATTGTATTTGACTTAAAACTATAATACCGCTAAAGTTCTTGATATGATTTTACCTCACTTGAAACATTCCTAGGAGTATTTAAAACTTTCTTTGTGCATTTTAGTAAATTAACATTGTAACCATACTGGTGTAAATGGGTAACGATTCGTCACTTGAATTTCTAGTTATTCTGTGCATTAAAATCCATTTGGCTATCTCTATAATTAAAAGTACTCTATTATTAAAATCTTTATTATCATCACTCATAGGAACCTCAGAGATCAGAACTCTCAGTTCCAGAAGTATCTTTATGATCAAACACAAAATAAAAGTCGCTATAGTTCTTAATTTCAATGTTTTTGAAATCAATGCAACTCTCGACTCTATTAATATTGGATTTGACATGCTATAAGTTGTCAATTTCTTGATTTACAAGTACATTGTTCGATTACTTTGGCTCGATTACTTTGGCGCCATTCCCTCTAGTATTGATTTTTTTCTTTTATTTTTATTATTCTGAAATAAATATAAATTTCAGTAGTTTTAACAATAACAAGATAATAATAAAAACTAAACACAATGAAAAATAATAATAAGAAAACCTAAATTTTTATTAATAAAAAAACAGGTAAAAACTTATTTAGAAGAGTTAATATTCTTATATTACCTAAACTTTGAAGAGTTAATATTCTTATTCTCTCATTAAACTACATTTATTCTTGGTAAGTTTTTTACCTGCTAGCTCAATAATCTCATACAGTTAAATCTTTGTATATAATTATCAGAAATAAAATCATACAGTTGAATGTTTGCATCATAACTAAAAACTTAAAGTTAAAACTTATAAAATAGTAATAATTAATAGTCACAACTTTGCCAGAAAATTGTGACTTTTAATTATTACTATTAATAAAAAGTTGAAAACAAATTTTGGAAAGACAGTAAGAACATTTGCTACCCTATGTTAAAGCCGATGTTGGGCCAAGCTTGGTTGCCGATATCGGACCGACAGCGTTTTTGTTCATACGGACTGAGGTCGGGCTGACATCGGCTAGCCGTTCAAATTGTCACGATGCATCGGCTGACCGATGTTTAGCCAATGCGATTCCACTCAAATCATCGACTGGTCGATCTCGGCCCAATGCGATTCCGTATGGACAAAAACAAGGTCCGATGTGGACAAAAACAATCCAGCCGCGCTAGGCCCGAAGATTAAAATAAGCAACAAATGCTCAGCTAGCCGATGCAAATCTTAACACACAAAGTTAAATCGGAAAATAAGAAAATACGATTAAGCAACTAAAGTATATGTAAAACACAAATATAAAATGAAATTATATATTTCTTTTAAATAAATTGAATCAGGTGAATCATCAAATAAATTGAATCGGGTAAAATTCCAATGTTTTTGATTAACCGATAATTCACGGTGTGCAGCATCTGAAAATCTTAAATTTTCACATATCAATAATAGCAATATAACATAAATCACAACATAGATAGGTTACATACTAGGTATTCGTACCAATGTATACATACCGACTGGAAGTGTACAGACTTCCAGCCAGTATCCATATTTCCACTTTTAATTTCAGAGAACGAAAAAACTAATTTATATTTATAAAATGAAAAGTATTATATTTCTAATTCAATAAAAAGTTACTTGAGCATTTTGAATCAGGATATGCACCATTTGCATCTTTGGCATTGTTTATATTGTTGCATTCAACAGCCCCTGTAAAAATTAACATGTTATAAAAAACACGCTGGAGTATATATATATATATATATATATATATATATATATATATATATATATATATATATATATATATACTTATAAACTCCAGCGTGTTTTTTATAACATGTTAATTTTGTGTGCATTATATATATATATATATATATATATATATATATATATATATATATATATATATATATATACATATATATATATATATATATATATATATATATATATATATATATATATATATATATATATAATACACACATATAATAATAATAATAATAATAATATATATATATATATATATATATATATATATATATATATATATATATATATAATATATATATATATATATATATATATATATATATATATATATATATATATATATATATATATATATATATATATATATATAATACACACATATAATAATAATAATAATGATAGTAATAATAATAATAATAATAATAAACTTACTCAGGTTTTTTTCGAATCAAAATATGCATTACCAAAATCTACAGCCACTAAAAATTATATATCAATAAAAATATGAATACAATATAGATAATGTTATCATAGCAACAGTATAATACCTCCATTATAAGAGTTTTCCTTCTCAGAGCACTGTGTTAAAAATAGATTCATGCAAAAAAAATATCACCATACCAGGTTATATTTTATCAATAAAGAAATAACAGAAATAATATTTTATTAATAAATAAAGAAATAACAGGATATATTTTGATATATGGTAAAAACTTATTTTACTTAAAACTTATGTCACCAGTGAATAAAACTACTTCTACCTTAGCTTGTGTTGAAATGAACTTTTCATAAATTTAACATAATCATACAACAAACTATTAACAAGGTGACATACCTAAAGGAGTTCATCTGTTAGCAATACTTCATTGATTGGCAATGAATTCAATACTAACACTACAGAAATGAAAAAATTTAATAAAAAGGAGATATATAAAAATTAAAAAAAAAAATACATGTATAATTAAGAAAAACTAAACTACTAATAGACCTGAAAAAAACAAAAAAACAAACAAATAGATTATTGAAAAAATCAATTCAATAATTCATAAGTTGACTTTGATTTCTTCGACATCTATTTCTTTAACTAAAAATTTTTACATATAATTGAACTTATAATAGACACTTCTTATAATAAGCCACAAATCTCTTACGTAATTAAGTAAAAAAAATAAATCTCTTCCATAATTAATTATATAAAAAAAGAATAGAAGAAAATAAAGAAAAAAGAAAAAAAAAAGAAATGTTTGAAAATACACCACACCTTGATAATTTAGAACATGGCCATTATATATTGAATTTTAAATATCGTTTAATGGATAAAGTTACCAATAACAAAGACAATCAAACAAAATATCTGTTCAACAAAAGTAAATATAAAGAGTTAAATAAATACTTTAATAATTATAGCTGGGAAAAAGAGTTTAAAACCTTAGGCTTTGATGAAAGCTATTTAAGATGGTTAACAATTTATAAAAAAGGTTGAAAATGTTTATCCCTTAAATTTAACAAAACAAACAAAACATTAGAAAGATAAAATCATTATGTTTAACAAAAGACCTAAAATTAAAGTTAAAAGGAACTTATGGTACAAAATCAAAGCTGCAGGTTTTAAAAATATTGATGATGTTATAAATTACAACAATCTTAATAAGATATTAAAAAAAGATATTAAAAAAGCAATTATGGAGTATGAACATAATTTAGTAAAACATTCAAAATCAAATACTAAATGTATATACTCTTATATAATCAGTTAAACCAAAATAAAAAATACTATTAAAACCATTAGAGATGCAATTGGTGATGTTACAACAGATGATAAAACAATATGCAATGCATTAAAAACATTTTTCAGTTCAGTATTCATAATTGAAAATAGCAATAATATTCCATTATTTGAAAAAAACACCTTTCTAAGCTGTCCATATCCAAAATTTGAGAAATTAATAATTGAAACAAAATTAAAATAATTAAACACAAATAAATCAACAAGTGTTGATAAAGTACATCCAGAAGTGTAGAAGGAACGCTCACAAAATTTATGTAAATCATTATAGTTTATTTTTAATCAATCATTCAATAGTGCAACTCTATCAAACTTATGGTTGCATGCAAATATAACACTATAATGCATTGTATAAGAAAGGTGACAGACTTGATCAGCTAACTACAGACCAATTTCATTAACATTGATTATATGCTATATCATGGAAAGTATTGTCAGAGATGAAATAATGAAATATCTTAACAATAGTAATAATACGCTAATTTAATAGTAGAAGTTAATAGTCGATTTACGTGATTTTCTAGGCTTTTCTATTTCTACGCGGGTTTTTTTTTTAATTTTATTTACTAACAATCCGTATAAATTGTTTGACAAATTTACTAGAAACATTAGATATTGTCAGTAAAGCATTTGGCAATAATATTCCAGTTGAAACTATATTTCTAGATTTTGCTAAAGCTTTCGATACTGTGCCAGATGATTTTATTGGTGATCTGTTGAACTGGTGCAGAGCTTTTCTAAAAAATCGGTTACAACGAGTTGTACTTGGAGAAAATATTTTTGAATAGATGAATGTTATAAGTGTTGTCCCTCAGGAATCAGTACTTGGACCATTATTCTTTATTTTATATATAAATGATATAATGTTAAATATAAAAAACAAATGTAAACTGTATGTTGGAGATACAAAGTAAATATCTATACTAGATCATAACAGTAGTACAGAAAATTTACAAGAAGATCTAAATAAAATGGTATAATAGAAAAAAAACTGATAGAATTTAATAATGACAAGTGCAAGGTTATGCATAATGGAAAAAATAATCCTAAAAACGAGTACCTGATGCTTAACAATACCAAAAATAAAACGTATTTTTTTTTTTTTTTTATTATCTTCGCTTCCAACAAGGCTGCAAGCAACCACTAATTAGTGTTGGAAGTTACTGGAAAAGAAAAGATGAAGATTGGAGAGCAAGATAACGATTGACAGACGACTTAAAAGATTGCAAATTATATGAATCAGGAAAGCAAGATGAAGGAAGTGAATTCCAAAGAACTGATGTTCCAGGAAAAAAACTAGACGAGTAAGAGTTTTTGGAGCACTTAGGAACAGTAACAGAAAAAGGATGAGACTTGATTGAATGACGAGTAACACGAGAATGAATTTTAGTAGATGGCACAAGAGACGCTAGCTCCTTCGAGCAGTGCCCATTATAGTATTTGTAGAAAAGAGAAAGAGAAGCAACATTACGACGATGTGACAGAGGTTGAAGGTTGGCTGCAAGAGCAGGTCCAACTGTTTACAATGCGTTTTTGCACCTTGTCTAAATGAGAAAGGGCATCATTAAAAGATCCGCCCCAGATATGGCAACAGTATTCCATATAAGGCCGGATTTGAGATATATAGAGTTGGAGAATAGAATCCAGAGTAAGAAAGTGACGAGCTCGATAAAGAGAAGCAACTTTAACAGATGCTAATTTTGCAACGGATTTGATATAAGGTTTCCAAGAAAGATCAGAAGTAAGAGTTAATCCTAGAAGATGAAGGTTAGGAGACTCATCAAGTACATTACCGTTCATAAATATAGGAAGGTCTAAACTATTGCGATAACGATTAGCCGAAAAAAATGGAGTTTTATCTGAATTAAAGTTCACCAGCCACTGTGAGCCCCACGCTGTAGCAGAAGTGAGATCCTTTTCAAACTCAGATGCCCCCTGCAAGCAATCAGAGGTAGTTGGCTTCTTATTGTGACAAGAATAAATGGTAGTATCATCAGCAAACAATTCCACCTAAGATGTGAGAATATCTGGAAGATCGTTAATGTAAATTAAATAGAGTATAGGGCTAAGGATTGAACCTTGGGGAACCCCTGAGGTTACAGAATAAGAAGAAGAGTGCTGTCCATCGAGGAAAACTTTTATACTACGATTGTAAAGAAAGGATTCAATAATCTTAAAGATGTTTCCAGATACACCATAAGAAGAAAGCTTATGGAGAAGACCAGCATGCCAAACTTTATCAAACGCTTTAGAAATGTCAAGAGCGATGGTCTTAACCTCTCCACCTTTATCTAATGCGCGATAAAACCTATCGGTTATTACTGATAGCAAATCAGCCGTTGAACGAGAAGGTCGAAATCCATATTGGTGATCAGAAAGTAGGTTATGAGATTCGAGATGAGAGATTAAGTGTTTGTTAATTAAAGACTCAAAAACCTTGCTTACGATAGGAAGAAGACTAATGGGACGGTAGTTAGATGAATCAGATCGCTCTCCAGAATTTTTAAAAATAGGGATAACAGATGCTGCTTTCCAGCAGGCTGGAAAACAAGACTCTGATAAGCACTTGTTAAATAGTTTTGAAAGGATAGACGACAGCTCCGGAGAACACTTCTGCAAGACTATAACAGGTATGTTGTCCGGGCCGCAAGCTGTAGAAGAGTCTAAGCGGGAAATCACTTTAGATACAGAAGCTGGATTGATACGAATGTCGAGTAATGGATCAAACTGTTTGACAGCTATATCAGGTAGAACGCAACTAGTGGCATCAAAAGATGATATTAATGAAAAGTTCTTGGCAAACAATTCAGCTTTGTCTTTAGGTGAAGTGACAAAGTCTGAACCATACAAAAGAGGTGGAATTACAGACTTGCCCTTATTATTGATACTATTAAAGATTCTCCAGAATTCACGAGAGCCTAATTTTTGTGATGAAATACGAGATTTCATGATCTGAGAATAGCGAGCTCTGGCGTTAGACAAAACCTTTTTACAATGGTTCCTGGCAGTAATAAACAGACGTCTGTTTTCTGGAGAATTGTTTTGCTGATAGATATGGAAGTAATGGTTTCGATTGGCAATTGCAGCAGCGCAATGTGAGGAAAATCATGGAGAAGAGTGAGGCTTGAACTGGAATCGTTGAGAGGGAATAAAGGATTCCATGCCAGTCTGAATCTACAAAGTTATGTAAGAAGCACATTTGTCAACAGGGAGACGAAAGATTTCTACCCAGGGGCCATCACGAAAAAAATCACGGAAAGAGTCCCAGTCAGCTTTAAGGTAGTTGTAAGATGTACGATAATAGGGGGATTCTGATGGTAAAGAAGAATGAGATAATAGTTTTAGAGAGACCAAACCATGATCAGACGCAGCTAAGGGTGAGTGTGAAGAAACTGAGCACTGACTAGGATCAGAAACAAGACATAAGTCGAGTAGAGAAGATAAATTCAGGTTGTCTAGAAAGCGAGTTGAAAAGTTGACTATTTGAGTTAGGGATTGAGAAAGACAAAAGTTGTGGGCCTTAGTGCCTGCAGAGTCACTGACACTAGAGCCAAGCCATTCAGTGTGATGAACATTAAAGTCACTGACAACAACAATATTGGCTGATGGATAAAGAATGAGGGCTTGGTCAATATAATTAGAAATAACATCAAGAAGAGTGCAGTCTTGAGATGAGGGAGAGCGATATAGAACAAAGAGAAAGGTGATAGAGTAAAGTGGTGCTAGACGAAACCACATAAAAGAGTAGTCTGTGGATTCAAACCTAGTTTCCCGACAAATGGGTGAATTCTTACGAATGTAAATGCCCAGGCCAAGCATGTGACTATTGGAGTCTTTACGAATTAAAGGAAGATAACCATCATCTTTTTAACGTCATCTAAGATCACAAGATGAAACAGCTGAACTCAAATTAGTCTCACAAAGAGCAAGTAGGTCTGGTGAACTTTGCAAGAGGTAAGACTCCATAGAAGAAAAGTTACTTCGAAGACCACGAATATTGGTGAATGATAGGTTTAGCGAACTTGGTGATGACTGTGGTTTTTTGTGTTTTATAGTTTTTGTTACTTTATTCATTTTTAGATTTGTTAAAGAACTTGACTCGAAACATAGATAGTACACTGTTTTATAGCTCAGTACACTGTTTTATAGCTTAAGCAATTGCCTCATTTCCACTAATAAACCCTAAGCCGTAACATAGGGCTCCAATGTGGCCTTGGCAATGCACACCAAAAGTACAAACAGGGACACCATCCATGCGCAACATGGCACTGTTAGTACTCTGATAATTTTCATCTGTTGATGGAATCAGCCTCTCTGAGAGCTACCACAGAGTTCGGGAAACCTGACTACCAGCCGGCCTCAGAACCATAAAACTGAGTTTTAGAGCTGTACCCTCATTTGGAGATGAAGAATGAGTTGCCTAGTCATAAAAACAGAGACACAATCAAAACCCATGAATCGAGTCAAGAAGATCCAGCGTTCAACATCCTAAACTGGAAACAATGTATTAAAAATACATCTGCGCCAGCCTAATAGATGAGGAAGGGGTGCGAAGCTGGTCAACAGATAGAATCTGTTTACCTCTTAAGTCTTTGCCTAGGAGGTCTTCTACAAGACAGCAGCTGGATGCATGTAACATCTGCCCAAGATGAGTATTTTTATCGAGACACCATCTCTAGCCTTTACTCAACCAAAAGCCCCAAGGCAGGGGGTGTTTTATGTCGGAGTTTGCATCTCCTAGTCTTTGCCTAAAAAGGCATATCCTACAAGGCAGCAGGACATGAAGCAGATTGTACTGGGTTACATGTTACCAGTAGCAGGATAAACCTGACCTGACATCAATCTATGACGTATGCCATTAAACTAACAAAAATAATTTTAGAAAAACAGCTTGATATATATTTATCAAATAAGCTTTACTGGAATTACATTATCAACTATAGAGTCAATAAAGCTTACCAAAAATTAGGCCAAATAAAACACTCTTTTAAATATTTAGATAAAAAAAAAAGATTACTATTAACTTCATTAGTCAGACCTCGACTTGAATATGGTTCACCATTATGGAACCCATATTTACAAAAACATATCAATATGATCAAACAAGTCCAACAAAGAGCAACTCATATCCACAGTTTAATAGGTTTACCATACGAAAATGGATTAAACAAAATTAATCTTCCGACATTAAAAAT
The DNA here is from genome assembly GCF_022113875.1 of Hydra vulgaris. Classification (NCBI taxonomy): domain Eukaryota; kingdom Metazoa; phylum Cnidaria; class Hydrozoa; order Anthoathecata; family Hydridae; genus Hydra; species Hydra vulgaris. The sequence goes on from NC_061170.1 coordinate 6,596,740, forward strand.
AGAAGCTCGAAAGCCGATATAGTGCAACTATACAGGTTTATGAATAATTTAGATGTAATTAATTGGTACAATCCTCCTATATTTATAAAAATTTTAACTACAAAAGAGTGCAATAAAAAAGTATGTAGACATTAAAGCAAAAAAACAAACGGTCAATGTAATTTTTTTATAAATAAAATAGTGGACAAAACGAATCGTTTACCACAAGAAGTTGTGGATGCAAAAAACTTAAATACATTCAAATCCCTTATAATTTATAAGAGTTTTGAATGTATTTAAGTTTTAAAACCATAAAAATAAACGTTAAACTTTAGTTTGCAAAATAATGTCAATTTTTTTTCAGTTCATTAGTTTAACATTAAATTACTAAGTTAAATAGATTATGTTAACTAAAACATAACTAAATGAATATATAAATAAATACTAAAAATGTGTATAAACAAGAAGATTACAGGCATAGTATATACTATAAATATACAAGAAGATACTAAACAATAATAAATATAACTGCATAACTATTGCTTGCATTCTCTATACCTATTGTTTGGCATTTATTTACCAATGAAGACGGCTTTTCAATATTTGCAAAAGTGATCATTTATTTGAGCTTTTGTTGAAGGCTCTTTATGCTTTCTATAAATGAAAATTTTAAAATACGTTTTATTTTACTTACTTAATAATTTGATTTTTATTAACACTTAATGCATAACAGATGCTAGGTGAAGATATTTGAAAAATTAATCTTCCGGTTTCAAATTAAGAAATACTTGCGTTGTTAGTCGAAAATTGAGAAAGGGAGAAGTTTATTGAAATTCATTTTCCGCAGTTAACTTAATTTTAAAATATTATACTATATTGCTTAGAGTGAGTAACTATCAGATTCAAAGGGTTTTCATAGCAGCTTTAACTGCATGAACATTAGTCTTTAATTGACTTGATATTCGTTTCTAATTTCCTCGCATCTAAAGTAAAATATTCAACATATTACTCCTTTTTATGATTAAAAAATCTAAACTTACCAATAAATTTTGATTTAATTAAAGTAATATAAAATAACCACAACCCTTTAAAGCTTAAAATGAGATTAAAAGAAGAAAAAGTAAAATAATGAATACCCTAATACAAATACTTCACTCCACTTTTATGTTTTTTTTTTACGTTGTGTCAACGTTAACTTAACGTAAAAATATTACGTTAAAGAGATTACGTTGACTCAACCATAGCCTACTTAAATTACACAGCCTGATTTGTTGCATTTTCAGTAAAAAATTAAGAAGTCAGTTTTTTTTCGGCTCAAATATAAAAACTTCATTTTTGTTATGGTTAAGAGTCTTGTTTGCATTATAATTGTTTTACTTTTATTTTATTAAAATGGTTTAATCATAGTTAGATTTTCTTTGAGTACTTACATTATTTTGTTCTGGATTTTCTGTTAACTAATTGCCTGCTTCAGTTTGATCCAACAACACAGAATACTGAAATAGGTTTTTCAGATAACTATATCAACGCATACCAACATGCTACTAAAAATAATCTTTCATGTTGCTAAGATTGCCTAAAACTCTCGATTGAACAAAAAAAAGGTTTATAGTTTTGTATTTTTTATAATTGAAATTAAAAAAAAAAATATTTGCAGAAATGTTTATTTTGTCTTTGTCTTTTTTGGAAATCTTTTACTTGATCTTTTCTCAATGAATATGTAATTTTTTTCTTGCATGTTTTTATAAAAAATATTATTAACAATACGAGATTTATATTTGATTCCCCATTTTTGGTGGTTTTCATTTGTAAAATTGAAACTGTTAGATTAAATCTTGAAAATTTGTTTTGCAAATTTTTAATTGAAAAAGACTGCAATGTTTTATTTGAATGACTGCAATGTTTTATTAGAATGACTGCAATGTTTTATTAGAATGACTGCAATGTTTTATTAGAATGACTGCAATGTTTTATTAGAATGACTGCAATGTTTTATTAGAATGACTGCAATGTTTTATTAGAATGACTGCAATGTTTTATTAGAATGACTGCAATGTTTTATTAGAATGACTGCAATGTTTTATTAGAATGACTGTAATGTTTTATTAAAATGACTGCAATGTTTTATTAGAATGACTGTAATGTTTTATTAGAATAAGAGAAATAACATAAAATACTAAAAAGATGACAAATAAAATTAGACAGAGGTTGAATTGAGTTGAATATAAGTTCTTCTCTTTTTAAAGTAACGTTTATTGATCATAACTTTAACATCAAAATCTTTTTGTTAATTTTTACCATTATTACTTGCTTTAGTATATATATCTGTACTATCTTCAAGCTAACAGTAGTATATGTAGACAAACTAAGCAACATCTTGCATAATATTTTTGAAGGATTATCAAAATTCTGGTAAATATTTACTGGGAAAATCAAAATCTTTTTACTAATCCATATTTTTAAAAGACTCACAAAAAGTCTACTACTGGTCATTTAACTATACATACTAAAAGCTAGTTCCAATGGATCACTTTGTAAATTTGAACTATGAACAAATGTAAAGCCTTCTTCAAGAAAATCATGCATAAGAAATACGATTGTTGTTGTGTTGTAATTAGAGCACAAGAAGTTTGTTTGGTTAATGTAAAGTATTTATGAAATTTTATTTTGATCAAATTTCAATACAATTTGCAATTTCTCTATAAAGTGTGGCTTTGTTTTCACCTTTCATAGCAGCAATGCTGAGTTTGATTAGATGAATTAAGTTTCTGCTTTGAATTAAGTATGATAAATAAATTATAAAACAATGATAAAAATTGTGCTGCGTTATTTCTTTCAGAAAAATAACTTTAAATTACAGTTGCAGTTGTTTCGTCAAATATTGTAAATATTGACAACTTATTTGTCGTTTCTAAACATATATGTGACTTGATAATTAATTTTTCTTGTTTTTTCTTGCCTGTTTAATAAATGATCTTTTACAAAGTTTAAGAAATATATTCCCTGTAATGTAATCAGCAGTAACTTCAACAAAAAGAAAAAAACAAAAACGGAGTTTATCAAATAACAAGTATGTTTAAACTAGGGATATACCGAAGCTAAAATTTTGCCGAAGCTAAAGCTTCGGGCGATATACGAATTCTTAAAATTTAAAAACTTAAAATTTAATCAGCATTCAGATCAGGAGGGATGTAAAACAAAAAAGGTATCAAAACTAAGGTCCTTGATTAATAATATTGAAAAATTGTATAAAAATGAGGACGCCAGTTAGGGTTGCTTTCCCAGGCAGGGCAAAAGCTCTCAGCCCCCCTGTTAGAAAATTTCTCATTATGTCGTTTCTGATACTTGACCACACCGAGCGTTTTTTTTTTAAAACTTAAACTTTTTTGAAACATTCACCCCAAATTTTCCTACTTTTAGTTCTACTTTTTCTGTGTGCAAACCATATTAGTGTTACATAGCATCTTTTCATGTGCTGTATATTTTATTTTTATTTTTAATGCACCTTTTGTTAATAGAAGTGGATAAAAATCTCTGAGCATTACTAGAGTAAATTTATCTTTTGCACTTGCTCACTCTTTCTTTAAATAAACACTCTTAGCTGATCTAGTTGTATCTACAACATAGAAAATCTTACAAACACACTTTATCTTTTTATTGCTATTTATTTCAATATCTTTTTTCTACTTCTCTGAATGTTTTTTTTTTGATTATTTTTAACTTTACACTACATAACACTTTCTTTAGCTTCTTTTATTTTTTTACACTCTGAAATCTTAGTAATCATTCTTCTTTTGTTTCTGTAATGGATAAACCTGCATCAGTATCTGAAATCAAATATTAAGTATCTGTGATAAAAGCTTCAACTCTATAGAGTTGAAGCTTTTATCACTCTATTGACTAGTTTGTATCTATATAAGTGACACCTAACCAATTTCTGTAAATTTACGATGAAAATTTGAAAATTTTTATTAATATGGTTAAATGAAATTTTAAAAAATTAAACATACTCACAAATTTTGCTGATGCCAAAGATTCGGCAAAAAAATTGACCTGGCTTCGGCCGAACCGAAGCTTTGGCATGCCGAAGCCGAAGCTTAGGTACATCCCTAGTTTAAACACTCCTTTTCTAAACTAAATGTAAATTAATAATTTTCCATCTCCAGTATATGCTTTATGAAACTATAAAAACGCATTAACATTTATAGAATGGTTATCGGAAACAACAACTTTTATCTTAAACTCAGATTGGTGCATTGAGGTAATACACTCAATAATTTCTTTTTTTAAAAAAAAACCTGTTATGTAAAATTTAGGTAAGGATTTCAAAACAAATAATTTTTGAAACCCTGCAATCATAAAACAAAAAATTAATTCTTTATGAAAATTATTTTTTCAATCTTAATAAAATTGATTACCATTTTGGGCTGCTTTTTGGAAGTACATCTTACCTACATGAAGCAAATAATCACTTAATACCAAATTTTGTCAATAATTTTTCTAATATACTATAGCTTTTCAATTTGTAATTTTTACCACTGCGAAACCGTTTAAATAAAGAAATACGATAAGCATTTATTAGGCAATAAATAAAAATATAATTTTATTAACAGCTATTGACTCCAAAACAGTTGGTATGCCTGATATTTCTTGCCTACTGTAAATAATTGGCCTGATTTGTTGCATTTTAATTGCTGTATGTTTAAGACATGCAACATAATAGAGTATTTACATTGCAAAACCTTGTTTTGCAGTGTAAATATTTTAAAAAAAAATTTATGTTTTCTACTTAAAAATTGTAATTATAATAAACACAAAATTACAAACCTTTAAAATTATTTCCAATGGAGAGTTGTGGGTAGTTTTAGCAATATGCAAGATTATTTTTAGTACCATGTTGGTATGTGTTGATATAGCTATCTGAAAGCCTATTTTAGTATTCTGTGTTATTGAAATGAACTGAAGCAGGCAATCAGTTAACAAAAAATCTAGCACAAAATAATGTAAGTACTCAAAGAAAATCTAACTATTATTAAACCATTTTAATAAAATAAAAATAAAATAATTATCGTGCAAACAAGACTTTTAACCATAAAAAAAATAAAGTTTTTATACTTGAGTCGTAAAAAGCTGGCCTCTTAACTTTGAACGGAACATGCAACAAATCAGGTCGTGTTATTTAAGTACGCCATGACTCAAAGTTGAACAAACTTCAAGTAACGTAAAACGCAATTTTAACATAAATACAACGTTAGTATAACGCCAAAACATGGCCATTACGAACTTATTCCTGGCCATTATGTTTTACGAAGTAAAAGTAGTGACAATGTTTTTAAATTTAAATAAAAAACAAAACAAATTTATTGTCTCGAGTTTAATTAAGTAAGTTCTGCATAAATTTTCACTTTTGCTAATTCAATTCTTTTTTTAATAGCTAAACAAGCAATAGACTTTAAAACGCTTCACAACACTTTAATGTTTTCAAAATAGTAGCCGTCTTAAAAAAAACATCAACTTGCTATATTTATGTGATAACTACATATACTTTAGCATGAAAATAATAAAATAGAATAAATCATGTAAATAATAAAAATTAGATTCAACTTTAAAAAAAAATTTAATTTTTAATCTACCCAAATTTATATTATAACTAGATCTTATTCTTTGCCAAGATTGGTTGACATGTGGCCACGATTAGGTCATTATTTTTGGGCAACAAAAATATATACAATGACAGCATAAACACTACCAATCGAAGTAGTAATCATTTCAAATCAAAGTAAAATGTTTTTATCAATAGAATAAAACATTACAATTTAATTAAATTTTATGATTGTTAGAAAACAAGGTAAATCAGCGAAACGTTTTTTCGCATTTTTGTTTTTAAGGTAGGAATCTTTGCCACAGCACATACAAAACTAGTATAATTTCAAACTCAAATAAATTAACGTAGCGATGCTCTTAATGTGAGTTTCCACTCATCCGTTTTTCAACGGAAAAGGGAAAGGGAACAGAAAAATAATCACGTGAGCATGCACAGTTTTCTTTCGGACAAATAAAAACCTTTATTACGCATGCTCAGGTGATTATTTTTTCCTTTCCTATCCCGTTCCCGTAGAAAAACGGATGAGTGGAAACTCGCCTTTATGTAACAAACGGAGGTTCCAAATATAAAAGTTTGTTCATATTTTCATTTTAAAAAAATTAGAAAACCAGTTAAATATTTAAGCGAGAAACTTCTTTGAAAAGTGGCCAGGAATTGGTGCAGACCAGGTATAGATGCTTTTACCCTAATATTTTTTGAAGAGTTCATAGTACTTTTCAAAAATTTTGCTTTGGAGTCGGAGTCGGAGTCATACTCTTAATATTTTAACAACCGGAGTCAGATTCAGTACGTTTTTTTTACGACTCCACACCCGTTATAAAAATGTAACTATGGTAGCTATTGTGAAAATTATTAAAATTTCTAATGGATCCAAAACGAATTTTTTAAATACAGAAATCGTTACTGACTTCGTTACACCTGATAATATCAATTGTAACTTATGAAGCATGTTTGTATATATATATATATATATATATATATATATATATATATATATATATATATATATATATATATATATATATATATATATATATATATATATATATATATATATATATATGTATACACACCAAACCAAATAATTTCTTTTAGATAAATATTCTTGTTCCTGCTTGCAAGAATTTTGTAATAAACACTATAGAGCGACATTTTGTTCACTAATATCTCAATCATGTTTAAATACAACCAGTAACACATACACTACAAATTACAACTATTCAGTAACAACAACTCTACAAAGCCAGTAATTGAAAGTACAACAAATCAAGTTTCTACCATATCAACCAAAGTTACAACAACAACAGCTGAGTCAACTATAACAACCGAAGTTGCAACAACAGCTGATACAACCACAACAACCGAAACTACAATAACAACATCTGAAGCTACAACAACAACATCTGAAGCTACAACAACAACAACTGAGTCAACCACAACAACAGAAGCTACAACAACAACACCTGAAGCTTCAACAACAACATCTGATTTAACTACAACAACCAAAATTACAACAACAGCTGAGTCAACCACAGCAACCGAAGTTATAACAACAACACCTGAAGCTACAACAACAACACCTGAAGCTACAACAACAACAATCGAAATAACAACAACAGCTGAGTCAACAACAACAACCGAAACTACAACAGCATCACCTGAAACTACAACAGCAACACCTGAAACTAAAACAACAACAGAAAAGTCAACCATATCAACTAAGGCTTCTACCGTACCAACCAAATCATCAACTACAACAGCTGAGTCAACCACAGCAACCAAAGTTACAACAACAACACCTGAAGCTACAGCAACAACACCTGAAGCAACAACAGCAACAAACGAAATTACAACAACAGCTGAGTCAACAACAACAACCGAAGCTACAACAGCAACACCTGACACTACAACAACAACAGAAGAGTCAACCACAACAGCTGCAGGTCCTACTATACCAACCGAAATTACAACAACAATGTCTGAGTTAACCACAACAACAGCTGAGACAACCATAACAACCGAAGCTACAATAGCAACACCTGAAACTTCAACAACCACAGAAGAGTCAACCACAACAATTGAAGCTCGTTCTACCGTACAAACCGAAGCTACAACAACAACAAGTTGACAGTCAACTACAACAAACTACAACAAGTCAACTACAACAAACGATTACAACATCAGCTGAGTCAACAACAACAACCAAAGCTACAACAGCAATGGCTGAAACTACAACAACCACAAAAAAGACAACTCAACAGCTGCAGGTTCTCCCATACCAACCGAAGCAATAACAACAACGTTTGAGTGAACTACAACAACAACTGAGACAACAACAACAACCGAAACTACAACAGCAACACCTGAAACTACAACAACCAAAGTTGAGTCAACCACAATAACTGGAGCTCCAACAGACACACCTGAAACTACAACAACCACAGAAGAGACAACCACAACAGCTGCAGGTCCAGCCATACCAACCGAAGCAATAACAACATCGTTTGAGTCAACTACAAAAACAGCTGAGACAACCACAACAACCGAAACTACAACACCAACACCTGAAACTACAATAACCACAGGAGAGTCAACCACAATAACTGAAGCTCCAACAGACACACCTGAAACTACAACAACCACAAAAGAGTCAAACACAAAAACTGAAGCTCCTACAGTCCCAATCAAAGCTACAACAACAACAGCTGAGTCAACCACAACAACCGAAACTACAACAATAACACCAGAAGCTACAACAACAACACCTGAAGCTACTACAACAACAGCTAAGTCAACTACAACAAACAAAATTTCAACAACAGCTGAGTCAACAACAACAACTGAAGCTACAACAGCAATACCTGAAGCTACAACAACCACAGAAGAATCAACTACAACAGTTGCAGGTCCTGCTATACCAACCGAAGCTACAGAAACAATAGCTTAGTCAACCACAACAACAGAGGCTGCATTAACAGCATTTGAAGCTACAAAAACCACAGCTGAGTTAACCATAACAACCGAAGCTACAATAACACCATCGGAAGCTACAACAACAACATCTGAGTCAAATACAACAAACAAAATTTCAACAACAGCTAAGTCAACAACAACAACCGAAGCTGCCACAACAACCGAAGCTACAACAAAAATACCTGATGCTACAGCAGCAGCAGCTGAGTCAACCACGATAATTGAAGCTACAACAACAGCTGAGTCAATCACAACAACCGAAGCAAGAGCAGCAACACCTCAAACTACAACAACCACAAAAGAGTCAACCACAACAACTGAATCTCCTACCGTACCGACCGAAGCTACAACAATAACAGCTGGGTCAGCCACAATAATCGAAGCTACAACAACAGCTGAGTCAACCACAACAACTGAAGCCATAACAACAATACCTAAAGATGCTACAACAACAGCTCAGTCAACTACAACAAACGAAATTACAACAACAGCTGAGTCAACAACAACAACTGAGTCAACAACAACAACAGAGGCTACATTAACAACACTTGAAGCTACAACAACAGCTGAGTCAACTACAACAACCGAAGCTGCCACATCAACACCTGATACTGCAAAAACCATAGAAGAGTTAACCACAACAACTGAAGCTACAACAACAACACCTGATGCTACAACAACCACAGCTGAGTCAACCATAATAATCGAAGCTATAATAACAGCTGATGCTACAGCAACCACAGCTGAGTCAACTATAATAATCGAAGCTATAACAACAGCTGAGTCAACCACAAAATCCGAAGCTACAACAACAACATCTAAAGTTACAACAACAAGATCTGAGTCAACTACAACAAACGAAATTACAACAACAGATGAGTCAACAACAACAACCGAAGCTGTAACAACAACACCTGAAACTACAATAATCACAAAAGAATTAACCACAACAACTGAAGCTACAACAACAACACCTGATGCTACAACAACCACAGCTGATACAACAGCAACAACCAAAGTTACAACAATAACACCTGAAACTACATTATTCACAGCAGAGTCCACCACAGCAACTGAAGCTACAAAAACAACACCTGAGTCAACTACAACAACCGAAGCTACCACAACAACACCTGAAACTACAATAACCACAGCAGAGTAAACCACAACAACTGAAGCCACAACAACCACCTGATGCTACAACAACAACAGCTGAGTCAACCTAAACAATCGAAGCTACAATAATTGGTGAGTCAACAACAACAACCGACGCTACAACAGCAACACTTAAAACTACAACAACTACAGAAGAGTCAACCACAACAACTAAAGCTCCTACTGTACTAACCGAAGCTACAACAACAACAGTTGAGGCAACCACAACAACCGAAGCTACAACAACAACATCTGAAGCTACAACAAGCACAGCTAAGTCAACAACAACAACCGAAGCTACAACAACAACACATGAAGCTATAACAACAACTGCTGAATCAACAGCAACAATCGAAACTACAACAACAGGTGAGTCAACCACAACAAACGAAGTTACTGCAACAATACCTGAAGCTACAACAACCACAACAACTGAAGCTACAACAACACACACCTGAAATTACAACAACAACAGCTGAATCAATTACATCAAATGAAGTTACAACATCCGCTGAGTCAACAACAACAACTGAAGCTACAACAGCAACACCTGAAATTACAACAACAACAGCAGAGTCAACCACAACATCTCAAGCTACAACAACAACACCTGAAGCTATAACAACCGCAGCTGAGGTAAACACAAGATTCGAAGCTTCAACATCAACGCCTGAAGCTAAAACAACAACAGCTGAATCAACAGCAACAATCGAAGCTATACCAACAGGTAAGTCAACCACATTAACCATTAGCTACCACAACAACACCTGAAACTACAATAACCACAGCAGAGTCAACCACGACAAGTGAAGCTACAACAACAACACGTGAAGCTACAATAACATTACCTGAAGCTACAATAACCAGAGCAAAGCCAACCACAACAATTGAAGCTACAACAACAACACCTGAAGCTACAACAACAACACCTGAAGCTACAACAACCACAGCTGGGACAACCACAATAGCCGAAGCTACAACAGCAACGCCTGAAGTTTCTACAACCACAGCTGGGTCAACTACTACAGCCGAAGTTACAACAATAGCTGAGTCAACAACAAAAACCGAAACTACCACAACAACACCTGAAACTACAATAACTACAGCAGAATCAACCATGATAACAGAAGCTTCAACAACAACACCTAAAGCTACTAAAACAACAGCTGAGACAACCACAACAACCGAAGCTACAACAGCAACACCTAAAGCTACAACAACATCAGCTGAGTCAACCACAACAACCGTAACTTCAACAACAGCTGAGTCAACCACAACAACCGAAGCTACAACCCCAACAACCGATGTTACAGCAACCACAGTTTATTCAAACACTTAAACTACATCAACTGAACTTACAACAGCAACAACTAATTTAACCACATTAGCCGATACTACAACAATTACAGCAATTAAAAGCTATTTTATCTACAACATCTTAATGATAAATACCTTATTGCAATTTTTTTAAGATGTTTATAAGACACTTTTTTTTTTACAATAATATCTTTAATATTTTTTTTATTTAATTTATTTGTTTCGGATGATGTCGCGGCATAATTGACGTTTTACCTGCGCGGTGTTGTAGATAATAATCAAAGTAAACAACAAAAGTGTCTATTACCATACGTTTTTGTAATGTGCCCGGTGGGAAATCGGCTAGCGAATAGCTAGCGATATTCGTTACGATTAAGACAGCGATTTGCCAACGAGGATTTGCTAGCTAAACAAGTTAGCGAACAGCTAGCGGCAAATCGTTACCATAAAGACAGCAATTTGGCCACAAGGATTGCTAGCTTGATAAGCTAACGACCCGCTAGCTAAATAAGGTAGCAAATAGCTAACAGAATTCGTGACTATAAAAAACAACAATTTCGCCACGATATCGCCAGCTATATAAGCTAGCGACTAGCTAATAAAAAGTCGTAAGAATAACTAGAACTGTTAGGCTAGAAGATATGCTCAAAGAATTGCGTGCTATATTTTTCAGGGGAGTGAATTATAACCATTGAAATAAGGATTGCATTTATAACAAATTAAATACAAAATGTTTATACTTGTTTTTATAAAAAGTTATAAATGTTAAAGCCATTATAAAATGTCAAATGAAAATATATAGATTACTTTTGAAAAATAAAAAGCCACTAACAACTAAATAGTTTTGCTTAAATTAAATTAATAATTTTTAAACATATTTAAAAAGATAATAGAATAAAATTTCTGTCAAATTTTAGTTTTTTTTTAATCTTAATCAACTTTCAAAAATACTTGCTAAAAAAGTTATAACAAATAAAATATCTAAAAAATAAAGGGGAATAAATAATTATAGAACAAATAAAAAAAAAAAAAAAATCAACTGGAATCACTACACGAGTCAGTGTTTAACTTTCTTTTTTTTTTCTAACGGGACTGTGTACTTGTATATCACTTGTTAAAGAAGAATTTCTCTTTCTTGCAGCAAAATAGCGATCTTTAGACTTTTTTCAAGTGTTTCGCAATTATGGTAGTCATACTGGATTCAGTGGCAGTTTGAAATTTATAGTAAGCTGCATCAAAAGACAAAGTTTCGACTGGTCCTTTAAACTTACGCTTTTAGTTTGCATGTCTGTTTTTAAAGCATTTTTTAAAGTCACTTGCATTTCTTCCACCAATTAGCTTCGTGTTTTTTTTTTGAAATTTAAAAATTGTAATTAAAAAAGCGAAAAAATCATAAAAATGAAATAAAAAAATTATTATTTTTACAAATAAGATAAAAAAAAATTTAAATGTATACTGAATTGGAATCAGGAAGCTTTGGTGGCTCCCACAATGGCAATGATGGCAAAGACGGCTCTTCAAAAAGGCTTTTTCTTTTCTCTTTCTATTTTGTTGACTTATAGGAGGTTTTATGTGTTTATTTTCATGTATTATAATCAATTTCTACTCAGATTCTGCAGTAAATATATATGCTACAAAATAAATAGCTATTTAATATACATAGAATCATAGTTTTATACAATACTAGCAGTAAGCAACCCGTAATACGGGTTAGTAGTAAATAAATCATTACCAACAATTTGATATTTATTTACTTTCTCTAATAAAATATAAATTTATTTATACATTTTTTTAGTTGTGTTCACTTTTATTTTTCTTGGCTTTTTAGTTTAAGAGAACTCTTAGCATCATTAAAGATAAAGTTAACCATTTCTTTTGCAATGTTTAGACATTGAATGCGCAAATCACAACCATGTAGTAGTTAAAAATGACTTGAATTATATGCACAGAATATCGATGTCAAATTTTCAAATTCCGTAAAATTGTTTAAGTAAATATTGGGTAAAGTAAATATATTTGTAAATTGTTTAAGTAAATATATTCTACTCTTAATTTTGCTTTAAGATGAGTCGTTTCTATTTTTTTTTAAACTTTTCATTTTACTGAGTGAAGAGCTTAAAAATATGTCACTTATGCACCTAAACTTTTTAATGTTATTAATATACTTTTTAAATACTTTTAAAACATCTAAAATATTACACCCAAACTTGTAGGCATAGAAGTTGGATATCCGGAAAAACTATAAGTTGAAAAATATATCGCAATTTCAAAAGGGCTTAGCCCTGCATACGGATCCTATATTATTATGATAAAGATTATTATTAAACCAATCTTTTTTTTAATTAGTAATCCAGCAGAAACTTGTTTATAAAAAAACAATAAAGGAATATATGGATTTACTTTAACAGCTAACGTGTATCAACATATTTATTTCAGCATACCTCCAATCCATATTTATACTAATTTTATAAAATGTCCGGAATACATTTTGCCCTAACTTGGCGTTAAATTATTCGTTTTATTTCATTAATTTTTTTATAGATCAGATTAATAATAAAAGCAATTGGATTTTACTCAATATTTTTGAAGTAATTATTCAGCTTTAATAAAATTGATAAAATCATATAAGACAGTTAAAAAATATATTTAAACCTTTGTTCACTTTTTGAAAATCCGTAAAAAAGCAAGTATCAAGTTTACATATCTTTAAAAGAAATTTACATGATACCCGGTGGGAAGTCGGCTAGCGAATAGCTAGCTATAATCGTTACGATTAAGACAGCGATTTGGCCACGAGGATCGCTAGCTTTTTTAAGTTAGCGAAAAGCTATCGATTTTTGTAAAGATAAAGACAGCGATTTGGCAACGAGGACAGCCAGCTTAACAAGCTGAAGATCCACTGGCTATTGTACCTAGCGTCATATCGTAATAAAACCGTTGTCTAAAAATTTTTGATATGTAGCTATCAACCAGGTATAGATTTGTAGATATTTTGTAGCTAGCTACAAAGCTACGATATGTAGCTAGCGACACATTGCTACAAAATCGCAATGTTTAAAGTTCAATTATTTTCATAGTTATAATAGACTCAACACTAAAAATCGAATTTTTAAAGATGTTAAAGACATTTGCAAAAAATAAAATAAGAAAAAAAAAATTGCTAGGAAATCGCTATAGAGCTAGCTACTCGCTAACTAGTCGCTAGCTCATTTCCCACCGGGTATATAGTTATTTACATGATTTATAGTTAAAAATGTAACAAAAATATTTTAAAACAGAAGCATATGTAAAACACATTTTTCTTAAAAAAACAAAGTTGAAGCCATCATTAACAGCACCAAGGAGCCGAGCATAGCCTATTGTAAGGAAAACCATATCAAATAATTTAAAATATTTATTACCGATAGGAACGACAATTAAACATATTTAAAAAGCTACGTGATTCCATATTAGAAGGATTGTATAGAAAAGTATATTAAAACGGGAAGCTAAGCCAAGCTGTCTATCAACACAAAACATCACAACAATATAACAATATTATTCATTATAACAATACATTACAACATTATAACAATAACAGATAACATTAACACATATTTACACCTATATAACTAATATTTACACCCTTGACTCTAAAATCCAGTGGAAAATAACAAACCAAAAGAATATGAAAGGCGAAACTAAAAAACCAATTTTGAGTTATCTTTATTTATCCTTTTACTAAACTTTAATATAGTATATTTGCTTTTATATTCAATATTAGTTATTCAATTATTTCAAATTTAAGGATCAAGGTTGCATGCTCTTTTATACACATTACACAAAACATTACCAGACATTATGTGTTTCCAGAATAATTAAAAAAAGCTAGACAACACAACCTAGCTCTAAAGCAGTAACACCGCCTGGCACAAAATGCTGCCAAGTCACAACTCTGCTATAAGTACACCGCTTGGCTGGCAAGGTTAACAATCTTGCTTAACATATTGCCAAGTCACACCACTTTGAAAACATGGAAACAACATAATGTAAACATATATACAACTATAAACAAATATGACTTTATATAACACATATAAACACAATATATAAAAATATTAAATGACAAATATATTTATCAAAAACTATGAAAAAAATAAAAATATTAAAGTTACACATACAAATTGTGCTCACAACCTACAAACAGTAAATTTTAGAAATGAAAATATTAAGACTATAAATTAAAAACATTAGAAAATATAACATTATTTGTGTAGTATTTTTTACCTACCATACCTTGAATAGGATGTTTATCAATTTTGAAAAACAAACTATTAAGGTGGTAGAGCACAATTAAAATACTAATTTTTGATCAAAATATGAAAATATATTTTTTTAATTCATCTTATTCAAAATTTTATCCTCTTTCGTTTGATGTATGTATGAAACAAAATTTATTTTTGGAAATGTGATAAAAATCTATATTTGCAATATTATTTACCTTAACAACGCCGTAGCAACCACAAACATACCTTCGTTTACTATAAGTTGAGCAAAACTTGCAAGCTAATTTATCATTTTGTTGTGTCTATCATGCTTTTATTTGTTTATTTATCAACTTTGTTTATAAAAAAATTTGAATGTCAAGAGTTTTGTTGAAACACGATTCAAAGATTTATGTTGTTACCATTATATTAGACTCTATTGTTGTTAGTATTGGATTAAAGATTTATTATTATTTACTAATAAATTATAAATAAGAAATAAGAAAATGAACTTTAAAAGAACAAACAAACAAAAACGAGAAGCTGTTTTTGTAAACATTTTTTTAATAACAGATATTCCAAATCCTGAGAGACACAATATTTTTCCAATATTTGCATCAAAATGAATCATTTTGATGCAAATATTGGACTCCAAGTAAAACTTATAAATCAAATATATCTATTCCTCTATCAATCTAAAGTCTCATTACACCCATTTTTATGGATTTACAGAAAATTGAATAGTGTTGAAATGTTTGCATGGTCAAACACAAAGTTCAAATGAAGCGTTCAACTCATTCATATGGTTTAAGGTACCTAAAATCACATATGTTAGTAAAGATGTTGTAGAAATGGGTGTAAACTCTATTTTTTATTTCAATGATGGTAGCAATGGTATATTAAAAAGATTACAGCTTTTTGATATACAAAAAAATGATATACAATTGACAACAAGTTTAGCAGACAGTATATGAGTAAAACGAATGAAACGTAAGACTACTATTGCGGTAAAGAAACAGAGAAAAAAACTAAGAGCAATATAAAAAAAAACTCAGCAAAAATCATAAAGCAAAGGAACCTCAAGACATACATATTTCAGAAAAATTTTATCATGATTTTTGTTTTTTCTGCAAGTAGAGTTTTTCATATTTTATCAAGATTTCAAAACATTTTTCATGATTGAATAAAGCTTTTGTTCTGATATTTTCAGGACATATTCCTAACAACATTAGAATTCACTTGACAGATAGATTTTATTTAATTTTTTTTAAAACTCATTATTTTTAGTTTTAACTTCATTAAACTGCTTGTAAATTGTACAAATTTTAACTTATTTTAAAAAAAAGGTCATATCTTTATATATAAAAGGACTAACTAAAAATCTATCTGTTAAATGAAGTAAAATAATGTCATCAACAGATCTGGAAAGTTTGATTCATGGTTTTTAAATCTATCTCAAGATAACGTGTTTTGAAAACCTCAGAATTAGGTCTTTATTTACACTGTTTTATCGCCATTATGGATTTTTGGTAAAGTTTTTAAAAAAATTTTTTTGGTAAAAATATTTCATTTTTCTTAGTGAAGCATTTCTGCATATTTTTAATACTTTTTTTAAATTTTTTCATGAAAAGTGTCTTTTTTGTGCTCTACTACCTTAAATGCTCTAGTTCTTGAACATGCAACGTATAGTTGACCATGGGAGAAACACAGTTTTTTTAGATATACCCCAACTCTATCAAATGTTTGACCTTGACTTTTATTGATTGTCATTGAATAAGCCAATCTGACAGGAAACTGACGACGTTTTAGAACAAAAGGTAAATTAGAATCTGATGGAGCTAACTGAATTCGAGGAACAAATACCCGTTTACCTTCAGAAACACCTGTCAAAACCTCTGCATCAATATAATTGTTTTGGAGAGCATAAACTTTCATTCGGGTTCCATTACATAGCCCAGCCTTAAGATCTAAATTTCTAAGTAACATAGTTACACAATCAATTTTCAATTTTAAACAATGAGTAGGCATACCTAAAGGAGTTAAGCTGTTCAAAAACTCAACAGGGAAATTATTTATTTCATTAAGATCGTCAGTGTCTATTTGATCAGCACTTAAATAAGTTTTGACCTCTCCATGTAGACGTACAAGCACTTCTTCATTGATTGACAATGAATCCACATTAGTGGGTGTTATAATGACACGTTTAGCATAATCATCTTGTTGAGCATCTCCAAATATTTTTTCAACAATTGATTCGTTTTCTCTAATAATGCACTGTTGCGGTATTTCAATACATCACTTAAAAGGATCTTCCTCCTTGACAGGTATTGTTCCACTACCAAGTTTTAACAGCCATTCGGAAAAATCTCCTTCTCCATCACGTACTCTCATATTTTCAGTTAATGTAAACTTCTGCACCCATTGCCACTGTAAAGAACATTTTATACATGATTCTACAACTTCAGCTGGTCTCCCTCTTTTCACAACAGGCAAAATTTGCCTAAAGTCACCACCAAAAAGAATGATTTTTCCTCCAAATGGAAAGTTGTTGTTGCAAACATCTTTTAACAACCGATCGATTGCATTTAAAGCGTGTTTGGGAATCATGGATGTCTCGTCAAGCATAAACAAACTAACTTGCCTTAAAAATTGTCCCTGAATAGAGTTAGGAGTCATATTACATGTGCTGTTATCCAGTATTGGGACAGGAATTTTAAATAAACCGTGCAGCGTAGATCCATTTGTAAGAAGAGTTGCTGCCATGCCAGTCCAGGCAGCTGTAGCAGATTTAACACATCTACTGCTCATTTCAGCAATCAAATAATTATATGTAAAAGTTTTGCCACTACCGGCTGGTCCATCCATAAAAAACAATCTGGAATGTTGATTTTCTTCACTTGGTTGCTCGTTCAATGCAGCAAGGACAGCATTACTTACATTTAATTGATTGACATTAAGAAGCGGTCTCATTCTATTAGCTTCGTCAATTGATTGCTGAACATGATCATTTAAATTTTTTAAGTAAAAATATATGAATTCATCAACAACAGGCAAATTATAATCAGATAGCGTTTTACCACTTTGAATAATAATCTTTTCGATTTGAAGAAGAGTAGCTCGTTCAGCTAATATAAATAAAACTTGGCGATGAATGAAATCCTCCATCATAAAAGCTTTGTATGTGTTCCAAAAATGCAAAGGGTCATCAGATTCACAAAAGGTTAAAATAATTGAAAACAGCTGCCTGATTTGCTTACGCATTCGCGTTAAAACTGCCTCAGAAAGAGTATTCTGCCATTCAGTGTCATCTTGCAACAAACCATTAAAAACACACGCTTCACGAAAGGTTTCAAGAACTATTCCATTAACAGTATGCAAATCCTCCCAAGATGATGCACCTTTTGCTTTCAAAAGTAACAATCTAAGAAAAAATAATTCTCCTGTTGGACTAACTTTATACATTCTTACTATCACCTTATTTCCACCTCTTTGTCTAACTTTCCATTTACAATGTTTATCATCAAATACAAATTGATATGGAATGTCAACATATGAATAGCGATGGGTTCCTTCATTTTCAGATTTCAATTTAAACCAGGCCGTAAGGTGTGTATCACGTTGAGCAGCACGATCCAACGCCACTTGTTCTTCTCCTTCTCTAAAATACACAATCTGATTCTCAGGAAGATGAACCTTAAGACAGATAATAGTGTGTGACATATGACTTATGGGATACTCAAATATTCGCCACAGTGCCTCAGGTGCACTAACATAACGACAATCTAAGAAAAGGTTTATTTCATCGTGAATAACCTGTTCATTTATCAAAACATTCGCACAATCATGCCCTTTGTATATGTATTTGTACAAATATTTAACAGCCTTTACAGACATGCAAGCTTCAACATTAATGTGGGCTTGATATTTCTTTGATAACCAAGGATTATAAGGTACCACCCAACGGTTATCTACATTGTTGCCTTTAATATTGATAACCAACCCATTATCACGACGCCTATAGCGCGGATAACCATTATGAACAGCTACTGTGTTTGCATTAAAATCTTTAGGATAATTTTTGCTGCACACCCCATCTTTCATGCAGGGAGAACTTGGATTCAGTATCCCACATGGGCCGTGAATCATGCAAGTTTTGATAATATCATAAAGTTCACAATTAACTATCGGATCTGGAATTTCTGCACAAATCAAATTATCGATATCCTGTGATGTTTCAAGTTTATCATCATTTGCTAAATGAAGTAAAATGTGGGCATGCGGCAAACCACGCTTTTGAAACTCAATAACCTGAACATGCGTTACAACTTTGCCTAATACACCATGTTTGAATATATCATTGAGGAGGTTATTTAACTTGAGTTTAAATACTCGAGTAACCAAATCAAGTCTATCATTCGCATTCTGACCCGGATATAAATTTTCTGTTATTTCACGCCGTTTTGGGTTGCAAGTAAAAGTTATAAGAAGATCTGGTTTACTATACTTTTTAATAATTGCCATAGCATCTTCAAAGTTTTCTTTTAAAGCTCTAGGACTTCCTACATAAGATGATGGCAAAACTACTACTCGCCCTTGTCTAATATTACGATCATTGGCAATGTTGTTAATATGTTCATGTAAGGCATCATACCGCTCGCTTCTCAGCTTATTTTGATTATTTCTGATAAAAGCAAGACGCTGGCCTTCAATTTTTACATATGCATCTACAGCATATTGCTAAAATAGTTTCTTGCCATAAAATAATAAACAGAAAAATTGCCTAACAGAAAGTCTATAATTGTAGAACTGAGATAATGTAACATGATTTCTAAACAGTGTGGCACGCTCAGGGTTATGCACCAATTGATTATGCCAACAAGCATGACCTCTTGGGAAAAATAGCGGATAAACCATAGGATCCAAGTTGGCTGACATACTTGATACAATTTTTAAAGGATGACCTCTTGGGTAAATAAAAATTTCCCTAGAAGTTGGGGGAGCACCATCTTTGCCAACAAATACAACTGCAACTTTATCATGTGAAGGTAGATTATAACGACGTCTATCACCGCCTTTAAGTAAAGACATTTTTACAACAGAAGCTGAGCAACCTTCTATAGCCGCCTTACGAATTTCTTCATCTTCTACTTCAGCCATGTTTTTAAATGCAAGAGCAAATGGACTTTGTTCCATAATTATAGTTTGCAATTGAAACATTAAATCACGTAAACAAAGATCATTACCACAGTGTTGCATTCTAAAATTTAGTGCAGCAAGTGGATCATAAATATATAGTTGAGAATATATTGGTGGAATATCTTGATCTGGCCTAAGATTACCTACACGATGAAAAATCTGGCCACATATTTTAAAACTTGGAAGCCCATGATTCATTGGTTGAACTCTATTTGCTGTAAAAGAAGCAAAAGAAAGGCAGGCATTATAATTTCGAATATGTTTTAAAAAAATAGCATTAGCATTACGATCTACATAACTCCCTGTAAACAAATCCTGTAAAGCCTGTGTAATTGGTGAAAGTGGAGGCAAAGCTACCTTACCATTATGGCAACATAGAAAATGTGTTTCATCTGGAAATTTCTTAGCACCACAGTACAGACAAATTTGATTTATTTCTCCTAAATAATTATAATCTGGAATAGTATTACTTCTCGCTATAGAATACATTCGTGTTTGCCCAACAGGTCTTCTTTCATTTTGGCGACGATTAACATTATCTTTATTGAGCCTATTTCTTTCGTTTTGGCGACGATTAACGTTTTCTCGATTAAGCCTAATTCTTTCATTTTGTAAATGATTAATTTCATCTCGCCTAAGACTATTTCTTTCATTTCGTCTACTACTATTTTCAACACGCCTTATAGCACTTACATCATTTTGTAAATACATAACTTCATCTAGCCTATCATTCATTTCAATGTCATCATTTTGATAAAACATATTTATCAAAGCATTACTAATTATTTCTTTTTTTTACTACTCTAAAGTTAACAATAAAATAAAAAAACTTAATAAATAACTAAAAAAACCTTACTCAAAAAATTAAAAAAAAAAATTCTCAAAACAAATATATAAAGAATCCAAACTAATGCAAAACAAAATTAATTTGCCATCATCAAAAGTAATACAGGTTTCTTAAGTTTATTTGATAAAAGTTAAGAAAAACCTGCAACCATATTAGCAAAAACTTAATACAAAAATTAAAATTTATTCTGTTTCTAATAAAGAAAAAAAAAATTTAGAAACAAACAACATATCTTTGCAGACAACGTCATAAGGCATGCGTTGGGAGAAAACATTGAACAAAACGGGTGATAAAACTTATTAAAGCGTTATGTACAATAGAAAACGGGTTATTAACGCAGGTTAATAACCCGTTTTCTATTGTACATAACGCTTTAATAATATAATATTAAGCTTTTATACTATATATATTATATAATCGAGAGAATTAGGCTTAATCGAGAAAATAATAGCTTTTCAAAATCAATATACTGAAAATTATCAGCAAAAAACTTGAAGATTTTGATATCATATAAACAGGCACTTTATGGATCACCATAGGAATGAACCAATATATCAGTGCATTACATTTTAGGTAAGAACCAATATATCAGTGATTCACATCTTAGGAATGAACCTATAGAACATATATATAGAACATATATATATAGAACATATATATAGAACATATATATATAGAACATATATATATAGAACTATTTATTAGCGAAAACATATGAAAACCAAAATTTTTTATATAATATATATAGTATAATTGATAAATAAACCTCTACAATCTTTTTGGTTCAACAACTTGATTATGATTAATAACAACTCTGTAAATATAAATTTTGTAATGAAATAAATCTTTATAAATTAGATATTTAATGTTATATCTTAATTTTAAATTGAATAAATTAAATATATCTTAAATATAAATTAAATCTTTATAAATTAGATATAAATAGAAAAACAAACATTTAATAACACAATTATATCCTAAACCAAAATTCAATCATGCAAGGCAAATTATTAAACTTTTTGAAAAGAAAAAAAAATTTTTTTTCAAAGAGCCAAAGTATTAACAATACTATAGATAAATTTTATTTACAACAAAATGTTGTCATGGCTTTTATCCCAATTATTAAAAGCATTTGAAAGCATGAAACTACCCATAAATATCTTTTAATGGTAGACACCATCTAAGAATAATAGTAATCTATATTTTCAAAATTCACATGTATAACACGAAACTTTAAATTTAAAAGTACTATTTAAAAAAGATTACAATAAACTAATTACTTATAAAATTTTAAAAAGATTTTATATTCAATGTCTACTTAGACATTTTAAAAAGATTACGATTTTGAAAACTTGAAACTTTAAATTTAAATTTTAAAAAACTGAAACTTTAATTCTACCTCAAAGAAAACAGATATATATTGAAAAGTATTTTTATTTCTTTTTAAAAATTTAAAAATGCTTTTAAACTTACTCCCTCCAATATAATTATATAATATATATAGTATATATGATAAATAAACCTCCACAATTTCCTTGGTTTAACAACTCGATTATGATTCATAACAACTCTGAAAACATGAATTTTTTAATAACCTAAATAAATTACAGATAGACAAACATAAATAACACAATTAAATCCTACACCAAAGTTCATTCATGCAAGACAAATTATTTTATATTTATTGAAGAGCCAGAAACATATTTTTTTTCAAAGAGCAAAAGTATTAACAATTTTAAAGATAAATTTTATTTATATCAAAATTTTCAATAAAAATTAAATTTAGATCAATTTATAACAAAATGTTGTCATGGCTTTTACCCCAATAACCAAAACTATGTGAAAGCATGAAACTACCCATAAATATATTTTAACGCTAGACACAATCTAAGAATTAAAGTAATCTATAACACGAAGCTTTAAATTTTAAATTACAATTTTAAAAAGATTACAATAAATTAATTACTTTTAAATTTAAAAAAAAATTTAGATTACCTATAATTTTAAGCTACTAAACATTATCTACTTAATATCAACTTGGACATTTTGAACTCGTACCATGAAAGGTTGAAAGGAAATCTTAGACTTAAAGCAGTTACACCGCATGATTGGTAAGGTTGACAAATATTGCTCTACACGTTTGCCAAGTCACACCACTTTGAAATCATGGAAACAACATTATATTAACATATATACTAACTATAAAACACAACATATTTTTTTAATGTTATATAACATATTAAAACACCTCATTTAACAATCATATACACATTAGATAAAATATATTTCATACTATTATAAAAACACATTTATAAAACAACTATATAACATATCACCACATACACGTTTTATCAAAAAGTTTTTAACTTTGAGTATAATATAAACATATATGCAAACTTTTAACAACAATAAAAAAAACATTTATTACCACCATTTATTATTAATGTAACAAAAAATCAGACTACAAAAATGCACAGCATTGCGCATTTTGAAGTCTGATTTTTTGCAATAAAAATAAAGTTATGTCAGTCAGTATATATTTATCAAAATTAATAAAAAAGATTAAACCATTTAAGAACAAAATTAAAAATTTCTAATAAAAAAATATTCAAATACCTTAAAATGAAGCATAACACAACACTCTTTTGACAAATTCCAGAAGAATTTTTTTTTATTTTTCTATTCTCAACTATATTTGCTAAGAGAAAATACATATAGATATACATATATATATATATATATATATATATATAATAAACTAACAATTATACAAAATTTCATTTTAAAAAAATAAACAACATCAATTCTTCTTGCAAATAAGTGTCAGCTCCAATTTGCTTGCTGATTTTACTCGAAAGACCGCTTGGAATATATAACTGCGCTTAGAAAAGTCTAGAAACAACTAAGAAACAGTGTATTTTACATAATGCAGAACCGTAATAAACAAAACGAACAATAGGCGTAACTATGTGCACTAATATTCATTTGGCGATTAATATTTAGATACATATCATAGATCATCCAGGTAACATTTTGAAAATCCAGGAAAACTGTTTGGGTAAAATGCCCGAAATAAATTTTTTTTATTTTCTCGTAATTTTGCTTATAGCTTTTTTAATAGTTTTTCTTTTTTTTTTTTTTTTAACTTTATTTTCTTTTTTTTTAATGAGTGATGAGTGAAAAAGCTTAAAGAACAAAAACATATATCTAAACATGTATGTACGGAAAAATATATATCTAAACTTGTATCAATAGAAAATGTTTTGAATATCTGGTAAAACTAAAAGTTGAAAAAATATCCGGAATTTCGGAAATATCCGGAAATAGGTAATCCATGACATATACAAAAATCTTTATTAATAAAAAAGCAGACCAGAAATCAAAGTAAATACAGATCATAATCATCTCAACTTTACCTAAATTAAATACTCAACACATTTTCTGCAATGCTTTATACTTTGATTACAATATAAATAGTTTATTAAGTTGGTTTAAAAATACTCTCATTCAAAGGTGGAATGTTCTGTTATTTGCTTTGACCCACACAATCAATAAGTTTAAGGAGTCCATTTTTAGAGTCCATTTTTTTTTTCAATGCAAAGTTTTGCATTTTTTGAATAAGCGATTTTGTATCAATTCCAACTGAAATGTCCAATATAAAAAAAACAATTTTGTAACATTAATTTACTTTAAAAAAATGATACTATTGAAACACTTCTTTTTTTAATTTCAACAGGGGTATAAAATACTTATCTGTAATATAAATGCCACATTTACACAATCCCTATGCATTGCCTTTATTTGAATGCACTCTTTCGTTAATGTTTGACCACGAGATCTTCAATTTTTTAGACCAATTTTTTAATTTCTCTGGCATTATTATGTCACAGTTTTTTAATTCCAGAACTTCACTGTCACAGTACCAATTAACAATATCATTCATCTGAAACAAAACATTTGTAAAATATAATATAAAAATTATACATTTATTATTTAGAAAATATGCAGATATTGAAGTTAAAATAGTTCAAAGGCTTCAAATGAATTGATATATTTTTAAATCAACACGAAAATGTTTACAAAATTTAAAAAAACTAATCAAGTCCTGTAAATATCTTAAAATCCTAATCCAAAGCAACTTTAAAACTTCAGTTCAATTTACAGACCATGATTTGAATGGGTGAAACATTATAAACATGTGTGGAACTTTTCTGATAATATCCAATTCTTAGGACTTTTGATGAGTATGGAAATGTATAGCGGCTTCACATAAGATAAAAGAATTCCAGATATATGTAAACAATTATAACTTGTACTACACACTAAAAAAAAAAAGGTAGAGATTTCTTCTTAAGGTAGGATATGTGATATACCCTTAGTAAGGTATAATTTTCTACCTTTAAAGGTAATAAATTATACCTTAAGGTAAAAAACTATACCTTTAAGGTAAAAAACTCTATAGCAAATAATTGTTTTTATTATAGTTTCATACCTTTAAATGTAGAAAATAATACCTCACTAAGGGTATATCACATATCCTACACTAAGGTAGAAATTTTTACCTTTTTTTTAAATTGTAGTGCATAAAACAATGGAACCATAGGCAACAACAAAACCACAATCCGGCAGATCAGTAGAAGGCTTTAAAGAGTTCAAATGATTAGTAGTTACTGATCGAAGATCATTTAACCAAACAACAGCATATTGAAAAATGTTTTTACCTGTTTTAATTCGTCTTTTTAATAAACCCAACATATTTTTAAATTGAAATGCAGAAAATGAGTCCAAAGGTCTATATTTTGCTAGAAACGAAGCTAGATGAGGTAACACCTGCATATTACAAACCATAGATCTTCTGCTAAATAATATAGGTATAAACTCAACAAATATTTTAACAAATTTAGATGTTATAACGTGATAAACAAAAAATTCATCAGAAGCCAAAATATACAAGCTGAAGTGCAACGTAATAAAATGGTCATAATACCGGTTTGGCAATTTATCATGTAAGAGAAATGGTCCAAGATATAAAACAAACTGTCAAAATTCAGAGTTTCCAGTTTTTAAAATTAACCAAAAAAAAAGCTTTCTGTGGAACACTGATGGTAAATACTTCCTTATATCATTGATTTCAGCAGATAATTTTATCAGTAAGTATTCTGAAAGTCTACAAAATAAATGTAGGAAAGGTACTTTAGTAAAATAATATGTGCATAACTTTTTCACCACACCTTGAAGTACCAGATGCATATATTCTGGAGGACATGACGATTGCAGTCCACTTAATTGAGGAATATCCAAATAAGGTGAAAGGCCATGCTGATTATTTTCTGATATATTTTTGTAACTTTCATCAGAACGGGGTGTACAATTCTGATCAGTAAAAATAATACAATTGTAACAATACTCACCATTGATATTACAATACCTACATCCGTAGTACCAAGGCCGGCGCGATAGGGGTGTGTGGGTGTGTGTGACACCCCCTCCCCACCCATCAATGATTTTTAGTCGGCAAATGTGACCCTTTCTGACTAGTTAGTCCGCAAATGTAGACCCTGTCGATAGGTTAGTCTGTAAATTCAGTCGGCAAATGTCGTTATGTCAGTCGGTAAATTTTAAAAAACGAGGACCTATTTTTTTTTTTTTTTTTTTAAAACGGCAAAAGTTGTAATGGAACCCCCTCCCCCCCACGTGACCTCTACTCGCACTTTAATGATTATCTTTAAATGTCTAAAACATGTCTTGTGATTACTGCAATAAAAGCCTAACGCTTTTATTGGCTTATCGCTTTTATTGTATATATATAAATTATGTCAGTGTATTCTATAAATAGAGTTCTCAATTTTTTTAAAGAACAAAGGAATAATTTAGTAAAATCACTTATCTAATTTTATTACTCTTCCACAGCATGTTTCACTATCAGTAGGTTTTATCAGGAAGCATATGTTCTATATATATATATATATATATATATATATATATATATATATATATATATATATATATATATATATATATATATATATATATATATATATATATTCAATTTTTTGCTAAATACCAAAATTTTAATCATTTTCCTAATAAAAATACTAAAGTGTGTCAAAAAATGTATATTTCAAGAATAATAAGTTATATATTTTTTTAACTGGGACTTAGAAAGATCTTTTTTAAGCTTCTTTTTATTGTCCCTGGCCACCAGCATTAATTTTTGTTGCATATTGTGAGATTTATATCCACCTACAAAGTCCTGAAGGAGACGTATGTTTCTTTCAGCACAATTGTTGACGCAAGTCAAATTTTTAACAAATTTTTTGAATAAACCTAATGACTTTGGGGCTTTTTCCATCCTCCACAGCTCTACTTCACCATCAGGGACTTCTGCGATTTTTAACAGAAGCCAACCAGTTCCCAAAGCTCAGTGGACTCTGATATGATTGGTAGCTCAGGTTTTCCAATCTTGAACTGGTCAGGAACATCGAACTAAACTAATCTATCCAACATCTCTTTTTTCACTTCCTGCTCTACATCATCATCAGCCAGAGATAGCAGCACCAACTGCCAACTGCTCAGTCAAGTACCAGTTATGTCTTTGCATACTAGCAACCAATGCTGAACCAAGATTGAGATATTTTTCTTTGATACAAAAAGCATTCTTAAAAGCTGCAAGATCATTTGAGGGTGAACTTGCAACCAAGTACAACTTTAGAAACCAAGGTCCATACCAGACAGATGTGAAAAAGGCTGCTGTCTCTATCATCTTTTTTTCCACTTCGCTCATAATCATTGTGATTTTATCGGTTATTCTCAGTGTAAGAATGTATAAAGCATCAGCCATAAACCTAAAGAGTAAGATTTTGTCACCATTAATATTTATTTATTATATTCTTTTATTTATATGTTATTTATTATACTTAACTTTATAAATAAATTATATATATATATATATATATATATATATATATATATATATATATATATATATATATATATATATATATATATATATATATATATATATATATATATATATAATTTTAAATAAATTTTATATATATATATATATATATATATATATATATACAATTTTAAATAAATTTATATATATATATATATATATATATATATATATATATATATATATATATATACATATATATATGTATATATATATATATATATATATATATATATATATATATATATATATATATATATATATATATATATATATATGTATATATAAATTTATTATGTTATGTATAGTAATTATTACAATATATATACAGATTTTATTTTTTATAGTTAAAAATGACCACACTCATCTACCATCTTATAAACATCTTATTTCCACACGTCTTTAACAGTGCGCAGAATCTACAGCTGTTTAAAAACTATCGACATTTCGTGCTAATATATAGATAGCTTAAAAGCTGCAATATTTAGCAATTAAATAGCTATAGACTTTTCGTTATTTTCTAGCTAGCTAAAACGCTACTATATGTAGCTATCGATATTTTGTATTCAAAGCGATAGGTAAAAAGCTGCGATGTGTAGCTGTTGACATATTGTAATAAAATCCTTACTTTTATAGTTCAATTATTATTAGCATTAAAACTGAAAATCGATATGGTATATAGCATCTATGGCTAAAAAGTTGCAATTTGTGGGTATCGACCAGCTACAGATTTGCCGATATCTTGTAGCTAGCTACTAAGATGCGATAAGTAGCTAGCGTCATATCGTCATAAAATCGCTGTCTATAAAACTGCTTTGTATAGCTATTAAGTTGCCATCGCTTTGCGGCTACCTTGTAGCTATCTATAGAGGTACGATATGTAACTACCGATAAATCGTACCAAAATCGCTATCTAAAAAACTGCGTTATCTAGCTAGCGACTAACTATAGATTCATTGCTATCAAATAGCCAGCTATACAAATGCAATATGTAGCTAGCGTCATATCGTAATAAAATTACTGTCTAAAAAACTGCTTTATGTAGCTATCAACGATCGATTTGTGGCTGCCTTGTAGCTGGCTACAACGGTACCACATGTAACGAGCAATAAATCGTAACTAAATTGATAGCTAAAAAGCTGTGATATGTAGCTATCGAATAGCTTTAGATATATCGCTATCTAGTTGCCAGCTAAACAAATGCAATATGTAGCTAGCGTCATATCGTAATAAAATTGCTGACTAAAAAACTGCAATATATAGTTGCCAACATATCTTTACAAAATTGCAATGTTGAAAGTTCAATTACTTTCATAATTATAACTGATCCAACACTAAAAATCAAATTTTCAATTATGTCAAAGACATAAGAAAAAAAGTAAATAAGAAAAAAAAAATTGCAATAAAGATTATATAAAAAATATATAAAGATATATAAAAATTGCTATAAAGCTAGCTAATCGCTCGCTAGTCGCTAGCTCACTTCCCACCGGGTGGTTTCTATATAAGTTACAGTTAGAAAGTTTATTCTTTGATTAAATTTAAAAATAATTATTTTCTATCTTCTTCTATAAGCATTTTATATGTGTTCGAACTTAAACTCTATATTAAGTATCTTGTTTTCAAACAAGGTAATTTACCTTAGCCATGGCTGTTTCAAGATTGAAATATGGTTTCTTGCTATTTTTAAAATTATTTGTTTAAGAGGTGTTACTAAAACCTTTACAACGTTTGAAATATTATGCATAATTTTGTTCTTTAAAAAGAATATAAACACTAATAAAATATTTTATGTTTCATATTATGTCAAAATTTCCTTGGACTTTTTAATAAATGCGAACTATAAAATAAATATTAGGAAATTAAAATCTTTGCATAAGTTTTTTGTCAATTTTTTATTGAGAATTAATTTTGATGGTGCATGTCTATCAAAATTAATTCTCAATAAAAAATTCTATTATATTTGTATTTTGTAGTGAAAATGTTAACAGCAATTTTTGAACACTGCATCATTTAAAAAATTATATATAAAGAGTTTAAAAATTTATATTACTGCAACAAATTTACAGTAGAAATCAATTACTTTGGTTACTTTTTAAAATGATAACTTTTAAGTGTTTGAAACGTAAACTGTTACTTTCCAATATTGATGGAGCAAGGTCAGTTGAGACACTATCAATAATTTCAAAAGAAAAATATCAAGTTTCTCAGGCTTGTGTTTCATCGTTAGTGATATTCAAAGGCAAATTATTCCGTCGTTTAATAAACAATGGACCAAGGCGTCACAAAAAGGGGTAGCTTTTTTTATCAAACAAAAGTTAGATTAAGGTTTAGGTTATGGATTCGGTTAGATTCTGAATATAGTGAACTTTTACGGAAATCAAAATTCGTAATAACAGACCACACGCCATCTACATCATCTGAAAAACGTGGAAGACCGTGCATGTCTTATAAAGATTTGTCAGAGACCAGTAAAAAAAGAAAAACTCTACATTAGTTAAGGAAATTGGATTTGAGGATTGGATTAGTTAAGGAAATTGGATTTGAGGAAGGATTTGAGCACATCTTTAATGCATATCTTCAGGCATTACATTCAATAGGAGAAGAAACAGAAGCAAAGCTTTTGGAAGCATTAAGGATTGCTGAAAAAGAAAAAAAGATCTCTTTCCCAAGTTTTATGGAAAACACAAACGTTTTACTGACGGGTGAAGAAGCACTTAGCTTGTTTGTTGATTTAGATTTAACTAAAGTACAATATCTATACTTAAGAAAGTTGACAGAAGAAAAAAACTGTTTTTTTTTTCCCAACATATAACAAATTGCAAGAAATTAAACATACCTACTATACACCATCTTCTGTAATAGAAAATACGAACGCACATGCAAAAATAATGGAACTGCAAGATTAATTGGATCACACTTTAGATAGAATTTTGACTAAAGATTCCGTTTACAATAATAAATTTAAACATTTAGTTTTGTATAGTAAATAAGGTTGTGGTGGCTCCTCTGGCCTAGCAGAAATTTACAGAGGAATCTGATCTTATTTCTAATGTAAATTTTTTCATTAGTTCTTTTGTACCAATCAAAATAGTTGGTGAGGTAACTGACGCAGTTAATTGGAAAAATTCGGCTTTTTCATCTGTACGTTTTTGTCGACCTATATGCATAGATTTTTGCAAAGAGACTCTATAGAAAACTAAGGTTGTTGTTGATGAAATAAAAATTCAAATATACTCTTTACGGCTATCTATAGTTAATAAAAGTTGTAAAGGAATACAAGTGAAACATCAACTTTTTTAAACAATAATAAGTGGCTTAGGTATTAACAGGTATGTCTTTTGCGTCTACATGTACAATATATGGAGCCACTCTACGACAAAGGAAAAATTTGACCAAAGTGTCTGCTAGGCCTGAAAATGGAAATTCGTATCAATACAAACTGTCGACATTACATGTCTAGATTTGGTGTATGGAAATGACATGACAGACTACAATCTGTCTTTCCAAACATGGTCACCTAAAAGTGAAAGAAAAAAACGACAAAAGAAAGAGAAGAAAGAAATACAGAAACGTTTTCTTGAGCAGCTAGGGTTGACAAACCAAAACAAGTAAGTCGTAATACCAATGATGGTAATACTGCTAAGAGATTTTTTACAATGCAATCTGCTATTTTGAATTCACTGAAGTAAATGATAAATTGATTAAGCTACATAGTTCTATAAGCTCTCTCCTAAGACGTTCATCATACCTGGGAATGTCTTAAATAAGGACGTATTTCAAATTCTTCTGTACACTTCTGATTCCTACATCACCAGCATTAGAAAACCGCACAGCAAAAATGTCCAAGAACTTGATGAAGATACTTTGCAGCTTTTGAAATTTGCAGCTTTTGAAATTTACTCCATAAAAACTCGCTGTATAAAAATTGTTATTTATAAATTATTCTATATATTTCTATAAGCATTTTATAAACTTTTGAAAATATTCATATAAATGTTGAAATATATACAAAAAAATTAGTTACACTCAACAATTAAAAAATAAAATTAATAAAGCAAATTAGCCGAAAACATGGAAATGTTTGTTAAAAAGTTCAAAAAGTACGTGTTTATTTTTATCTAAAGTTTAGCCAAAGGCTCGTATAAATTTATACATATATATATATAAATATATATAAATATATATATATATATATATATATATATATATATATATATATATATATATATATATATATATATATATATATATATATATATATATATATATATATATATATATATATATATATATATATATATATATATATATATATATATATATATATATATATATATATATATATATTTATATAAATATATATTGATTTGAATATAATTTTCAATTAAATAAGCATTTTATGAAATATTTGCCTCTTCGAATGCTTATAAATTTTTTTCATATAATCAAAAAAGAACATGTTTAGTTAAAAATAATATAAAAAATGAAAATTTTCAAGTTTTTGAATTTTATTTAAAAATTTTATATTTAGTTTTTTTTTTTAGAAACTATATTTCCTTAGAAGCGTCATATACTACTTGACATTTGTACAAAATTTCAACACTTAATATTTAATAACAAAAAAGTTATTAATTTTTGATCCAAAACAAACCTTTATTTTCTTTTGAAAGTTGCAGCTTTTGAAATTTATTCCATAAAAACTCGCTGTATAAAAATTGTTATTTATAAATTATTCTAAATATTTCTATAAGCATCTTATAAACTTTTTAAAATATTCATATAAATGTTGAAATATATACAAAAAAATTAGTTACGCGCAACAATTAAAAAATAAAATTAATAAAGCAAATTAGCCAATTACATGAAAAATGTTTGTTAAAAAGTTCAAAAAGTACGTGTTTGTTTTTTATCTAGAGTTTAGCCAAAGGCTCGTATAAATTTATATATATATATATATATATATATATATATATATATATATATATATATATATATATATATATATATATATATATATATATATATATATATATATATATATATATATATATATATATATATATATATATATATAAATATGTATAAATATACATAAATATATATATATATATATATATATATATAAATAGATATAAATAGATATAAATATACATAAATATATATATATATATATATATATATATATATATACATATATATATATATATATATATATATATATATATATATATATATATATATATATATATATATATATATATATATATATATATATATATATATATATATATATATATATATATATATATATATATATATATATATGATTTGAATATAATTTTTAATTAAATAAGCATTTTATGAAATATTTGCCTCTTCGAATGCTTATAAATTTTTTTCATATAATCAAAAAAGAACATGTTTAGTTAAAAATAACATAAGAAATGAAAATTTTCAAGTTTTTGAATTTTATTTAAAAATTTTATATTTAATTTTTTTTTTAGAAACTATATTTCTTTAGAAGCGTCATATACTACTTGACATTTGTACAAAATTTCAACACCTAATCTTTAGTAACAAAAAAGTTATTAATTTTTGATCCAAAACAGACATTTATTTTCCACAGTGGAGCGGCTTAATTTAAGAGTAAGGTCAGATACGTCTGTATATCTGTTTTGAATGAAAGTTTGTCATCTATTACAACACCAAATAAGCTGTATTATTGGGCAAAAATAGTTTTTAACAACTTATTTTAAAGATTAAGTATTTTGAAGATTCTTGTTAATTTTCTTGGAAAAGTTAGTGTGTTGCGTCTTAAATATTTCAATTTCTGTTTTTTTAGTATTCGATGAGATTTTATTTTCTGAAAGCCATTCACTGTTCTCCAAATTGACCACCAGGTTGAAACTCTCCCCATTCCCAATTTTTTTGAATTAAATTAATTATATGCAATAGTAAACACAATTTATATTGCCAAAAAAATCTGAACTAAGTGCTAAGTATGTAAATTTTAATAATCAAAACATCATTTTTTTGCTTTTTTTCTTCAAAAATTTAAATTAAGTCAGCCATTATGGTATTTAAGAAAACCCAGTAAAATTATTCTATTATATAATAAAACAACATAATAAATACATTTAAAACACATCTGATATTTTCACTATTGTTTGTTTAAATTGAAATTCACTACAGCAGACTTAAGCTTTTCGGCGTAATTTTTGTGTCCAATAGTTCTTTTATCATTCACCCAAGTTTTTTTAAATTTGTGATAAACAGCTTCACCGCATTGTTCTGCATAGTTACCTAAGCTGGTATTATTGTGTTCTACAAAAGGGAGAATATGACACACTAAAATATGTATTTTCCATGATACTGTTAAGTTGTAGTCAAAAATATCTTTGGCATACAGAAGAATAAAAAATGAACTTTTGAAGTATTCAATTTTAACAGAAATATCTGTACCCAATTCCAAACCAAACTCTACCGATTTTATTAATGAAAATTTACGCAAACAATCAATTATTGGTAAAATATTAATTGCTGCAGTAATGGTGACATCTCTCTCTAAAACATCTAACAGGGACAAAAATCTACAAGCATTATTTCCGTCAAAGCCTACACCGTGATTATCTCTCATTAGTATGTAATGTTTTTTCAACAAATTTTCAAAAGCTGGCCTAACACACAAAAGCAAAGTACAAAGTTTATCTACAACTCCCATCATAATGTGGAGCTCAGATCGTGGAACAATGTGTTCAAGAAAAGTTTCTTGATCTTTTTGTAAGTAAATTAAACGAGGATTTATAACATTTTTGTATTCCTGCATTTTTAATCTTTTTCTTCCATCACATACATATTCATCATAACACAAGTCTATGGAGCCTAAAGTTCTAAGTTTTCCTGTTTCTAATGTGCATTCCCCTTCACAATATAAACAGGCATATTTGCCAGAGTGACTTGACAGTCCAAAAATACTGTTTGCGCACTTTAGATCAAATGCGAGACTAAAATTCTCTTCTTCAAGTTTTAGATGAGCAAATAATTTTTGGAGATTGCCATTATTCTCTGAAACCAACTCCACAATAGCAAAAATATAGCAACGTTTCACGGCAGAATCTTCATATATTTCCGATGAAAAATAGTGATTTTTTGGATCTAAAACATTTATGAACTTTTAAAAAGTTTTGACCGCCATCTATAGAAATTCTTACCATTGCATTAAGATTATCGATGCCTCTTTTTTCAGTTATAAATTGAATAAATTCTATTGTATTTTTGACATAAACTATATCTCTAAAAACTGTCTGATCTCCGTCAACAAGTTCCTCTGTTTTGCATTCATATAAAGTATTTAGAGTTTCCTGCAGTTCGTTCATTTTAATAATAATGTTTGATTCTACAACACAAATTACACTCCTCCGTAAAGTAGAACATAATTTTTTTGGTTTGTTTTTAGAAAGTTCTAATACATTTGATAGCTCCATAATGGTTTGGAATGAAATCTGGTTTAATTTATTTTTTTTAGACTTTATTTTATTCATTCCAACTGTAACGGATAGAAGATTTCCACCGTTGACAACATGAACTGCTCCCCGCTTGCAATGTTTTCACGTTCCATTTTACGTTTTAACAATCCAGATGCTTTTTGTTCTGCATTTTTTTCTCCAAGCGACTCATTTATATTTATAATATTGCTTACATCTTTACTTTTGCAGCAATCGTGAAAAACTCCTCTGCCAAAAATTAACAGTGAGAATTTTATAACTATTTTTAAATAACTGAAAATTGAATTTGAAATAAAAGAATAAAACTATTAAATCAAACATTACAGTTTGATTCAATAGATAACTAAGTAAAGGAAAAATACATTTCAATGAACTTCATTTAAATTATAAAACCATTATAATTATTATTCATACCAAGATTTAAGTAGCAAACCCCACAGATTTTCTCAGTTGCATTTGAAACATTTGGCTCTGTTTCAACATTTGTCTGGATACTTAGCAGTGAAGAGGTTCGTCTAATAGTACTTCTATTGACCTATCGTATATAAACACACACACACACACACACACACACACACACACACACACACACACACACACACACACAACATTTGGAACAAACAACTGAAGGACAAACATCAAGATCAGAATCAAAGTTTGGCCAAACGTATTCTTGAATTTTTTGACATATTGAGGGTGTTATGAGCGTTAAACATTTTGATCTGATACCTTTGTTTTTCAAGCAAACTGCACAAGTACACATTTTAAATTCTGCTGCCATGGTGGAAATTATTAATTACACTGGCCAACAAAGATTTTGCGGCAAAATATTTGGGGGTCATTTTATAGGTAACTTGTTGCCCTGATTCCGAATATGACCTCCGTTTTCCTAGATTGGCTCTAGTTTTTGAGATACAGGGTGGTCACGAAAGAACATTTATAGCAACAATTTATGTTAGGTTGTAGCGTAATTCACATAAAAAACACTAGATATATATATCAAATTGTTTATGGGGAAGTACATACAATGCTAATAGATCAAAACATTCAAATCAGTACAATGAAATCACAATTAATGCATTAAAAATCGGTGTCTGTATGATTGTCTTTTGTGTGGAGAATGTGGACAATCACGTCGAAGGCTCCAACAATAGTCAGCCATCATGTGTGTATCCAATCTTCCTTGGTATCTTTCTTCCATTACCTTGATATCTTGATGGAACCTCTCCCCTTGTTCCTCACTATAACCTCCTAGATTATCGGGAAACCGATCTAAGTGACTATGTAGAAAGTGAACTTTTATGCTCATATTAGCTTTCAATGTTTTGAAGTCTGAAAGCATTTTCTGTACGATTTCTTCATAGTTGGGAGATTTATGGTTGCCCAAAAAGTTATGAACAACCAAGACAAAACTTTTCCAGGCAGATGCTTCAATATCTGTCATTGTATATAGGAACTGCTCATCCTTGATGATTTGGCAAATTTGAGGGCCGCTTAAGATTCCAGCTTTGATTTTCTCCATACTCAAGCCTGGAAAAAATCTGCAAATATATTTGAAACATTGACCATCTTTGTCTAGGGCTCTTACAAATTGCTTCATCAGTCCTAGTTTGATGTGGAGTGGTGGGAAAATAATTTTTCCCCTGTCTACCAGTGGTTCGTTAATGATATTTGATGCACCTACAGTCATATTTTCCTTAGCAGGCCATACCACCTTTTTCCAGTGGTCTTCTTTAGCCATACTATCCCACAAACATATGAAGCAAGGGTACTTAGTATATCCACTTTGCTGCCCTAGTAAGAAGTTTACCATCTTTAAATCAACACATATAGACCACTGGTGCTCATTGTATCTAAGCTTCTGCAACATCATTCTTATATTTTCATATTCCTCTTTCAGTTTTGTTGAGTGAAGTATTGGGATGGATGCATAACTATTGCTATTGTGCAATAAAACACACTTCAAACTTCTCATCGAACTATCTATAAACAATCGCCAATCTTCTGGTCGATATTCAGGTAACCCCATTTGGAGGAGGAGTCCAGGGATGTTCCTACAGTATACTATTTTTTCTTCTTGAATGAAATATGGAAGAAGTGCTGCCTCTCTTGTCCGAAAAAAAGTTATTTTACATTCGGCCTTCAAACTGTTCTTTTCACTTAGTCTAGATGCTAAAAGCTCAGAATCTTGCTTGGATAGACTTAAGTCTCGTACTAAATCATTGATCTCTTCCTGGGAGAACTGTTGTTGTTTAGAAGTACTGTCTTTATATTCACTACCACTATCTGCATGTTCGCACACCAAATTCTGCATATCTTCTTCATCAGACACTGTTAGATCTGGGAGTGTAGTGAACACTGGAATGGGGACATCGTCTGAGTGTGGTACAGGTCGCCTTGCTGATTCCAAATCCGGATACTCAAATTTACGTTTCTTGAAACGATTGATACCTTTCACATTAACCAAACAAAA
The DNA here is from genome assembly GCF_022113875.1 of Hydra vulgaris. NCBI lineage: Eukaryota > Metazoa > Cnidaria > Hydrozoa > Anthoathecata > Hydridae > Hydra > Hydra vulgaris. The sequence goes on from NC_061170.1 coordinate 6,634,998, forward strand.
ATAACAGTCACTGTCGTGATTCTTTTGCTCCCGCCATACCATAGGCACACCAAATTTTAAACCTTTTCTTTGTCCATTTTTCCACTGACGTAGATTTTCGACACACGTTTTACATACAATATGGGGAGCCCAAGACTTATCTTGGTCTCCGAGTTTCATTCCAAAGTATGCCAGATATGCTTGCTTCACAAAGTTAGTAATATTTCTTCTTTGGCTCTCCTGGCAATATTCACCACAGATGTGGCAGAATGCATTGGGGTTATTCAAACATCCTCTTCGTGAAGAACTCATTGTGTTATAAAAACAGGAAAAAGTATATATATATATATATATATATATATATATATATATATATATATATATATATATATATATATATATATATATATATATATATATATATATATATATATATATATATATATATATATATATATATATATATATATATATATATATATATATATATATATATATATAAAGGTATGCCCTTTAAAAAGAAATAAAACTATTTTACTGTAAAATATGCATGAACGAAGATATTTGTATAAGAATATATCTGGAACACCCTGTATATCAAGAACTAGAGCCAATCGTGGAAAACTAATGTCATTTCTAAAATCAGCACACCCGATATACTATAAATTCGTAAAAATATCCTCGGCAGCAAAAAAAAAATTTTTTTTTGTTGGCCAGTGTTATATATCTGGAAAAAGGCCGTAAATAAATTATTTTGAATACGATAATGGCTGACTTTATTTAAACTTTTGAAGAAAAAAAGCAAAAAATGATATATTTTAATTTTCAAAATTTACATACTTAGCACTTAGTTTTTTGTTACATTAATTGTGTTTACTATAGCATATGATTGATTTAATTCAAAAAAATTGGGAGTGGGGAGAGTTTCAACCTGGTGGTTAATTTGGAGAACAGTGCATTGAACACTAACCATATCCTGATTAATATTTTTAGAGTTTGTTATTAATTGAAAAATAGTATAATCAACACAATGATACGTATTTGAATGTTTGATAGATGAAGATCATTGGTATTGATAATAATTATACAAACGCGTTTAATATTTGACTAGGTGCCATACAAATTTACAAACTGTTCAAGATTGGAAAGGTATGATTTAAACCATTGAAAGGATATGCATAATAGTTATTCTTTGATAGGAGAATGTCATGGTATACGATGTTAAAGGGTTTTTGTAAATCAATTGTACCCCACAAGCAAAGTTTCCATTGTCAAGAATAACGGCGAAAATAAAAAAAATTAACGGTGTAAAGGAAAAAAAAAAAAAGAAAAAAAGTATTTACTTTAAAGAATAAAAAAGGTTAGTTAAAAATAAAGTAAAATAAGAAAAATATTGATTATATTCTACCAACTTTTTTACACCATTCTTTTTTCGCCAAGAATGACTAATGATTTTTGTTGTTGTTTTATTTTATTTTATTTTGTAAAAGTTATAGAGTTTACTTTTTCATTTTTGTAGTTTTTATGTTTTGCATTTTCATTTGAGTAAAGTTTGTTTATTTGTGCTGTTGTTACTTATTACTTTTATTGTTGTTCGCTGTTGTTATTAATTCAGTGTTTTCTTTTTTTTTTTTTTGTCTTATTTATTTATTATAGCTAAATTATTTGATTTAAGCTTTTATTTATTATTATTGCTGTTGATTTTATTTGTTTTGTTTAGGTGTCACTCCAATGACTAGTTTTTAACTATATGAGTGACACCTAATCTTATTTTTTAAATTATAAAAAATTTGTATTTTTTAAATTTTTGCTTAAATATAAGTCAATAAAAAAAGTTAAATTAAAAAAAATATTAAAGTCATATACAGCTCATACATAGTAAAAATATTTAAGTTGTTGAAACATGCTAAATGAATTAATAAATTGTTTTATTATTTTCAAATTCTATGTATATAAATAGTATGATGAATTACTTATTAAACTGCAATACCCAGCAAGCATTTTGACGTTGATTCAACGTTGAAAACGTGTTGATTTGAAGAGGTTGGTTTAGGCGTTGAATTGGAAAAAAAAAACCAACTTTAAAATATCGACATTGATTCAACGTCAATAAATTAACGTTGAACTGACGTTGATTTACAAACGTTGATTTAAGCGTTGATTTGGAAATAAGAAACCGGCTTTGAAATATCAACATCAACTCCACATCAAAGAAACGACATTGAAGTGACGTAACGTTTTCGAAAGAATTAATCTTATTTAGTTCAACCGGTTTAATAGATGCGGAGCTACAGAACAGGCTTGCGCCTAGCTTATTGAAGCAGTTAGTTTTTATTAAAGAAAACAAGTAATCAAAAACATTTCTTTACTAAATTATATTTTAGTAAAAGTGCATTTTATAAATCTTAGTCATTCAAAGCATTTGTATTCTTTTTTTTTTATCTGATGAACTTTTTTACAAACAGCCTAATTAATGACAATATGTTTTCTGCTATATTCTTTTAAATTCCGGAAAAAACTCCAATATCCAATTATTGAGCTGCCATCAGGGCAGGTACAAGTAGGTGTGATGTGGTGGGTTGTCATTAAACTTTTTGTTGAGTAAAAAATTAGGTCCTTGTTTTTTAAAATTCGACCACTAACCTGTCTAAAAGGTCTACATTTGCTGGCTTCTTTAAAAGGGTTATTTTTGCCGACTAAATGCACAAAAAATTCATTGAGGAAGGTGTATGCGTGATTAATTCGTAAATTTAAATAATCTTTCCCCGTCACTGAATGGTTTAGAATTTGTGACTAAAGAGGACTAATTTCATAGCTTGCAACAATAGCATTTACTGTTATGATATTGCCCTTTTTTAAGAAATCTTGTTGTCCAACCAACTAATTATAAATTTGATTGTTTCTTTCCCTAACTTGATGAAAATCTTAATGAACAAAAAAAATATTAAAAGAAAGTCTAATGTTAATTTTCTAGGAGTGATCATAGATGAAAATATATCAAAGAAATATCTTATTAAATCTATTGAAAATAAAATCTCCAAAAATACTTCAATGCTATATAAAGTTAAACCTTTTCTTATTACGGAGTCTTTGAAAATTATATATTTTTCATTAGAGAGAGTTAAGGCACAGTGGGTCGGATTTCTTTCTTTTTTAATTTGAGTGAAAGTTAAAATATATTTTTTATCTTTGTCAAGGCTAAAGGATTGAGAAATATGTCCTTTATGATAAGAAATCACTAAAACCTAAATATTTATTATCTAACAGCTCACAAAAAGGTTTAAAGTGAGTTGTGCTAAATTATTCACTGTGCCATAGTACTGGGGTACAGTGAAACAATTAGCACATCCGCAATTTAGTGGTAGTTAATGGGGCGTAGCCAAATAATTTTGAGGAAGAGGGTGTAAATACATTGTACACTATACATTTGGTGCACTTTTGGTAATTAAAATTAAATAATTTAAATTTTTTCTGATTGAAAAAATAAAAAATAAATTTTATTGATAAGAAAACTTATTAAACTATCTAAAATCACAAAAAAATATTTTACCTAATAAAACTTATTTAACCAACAACAAAAGAAATTATTAAAAGTGAATTTTTAATTTTTATAAACATTTTAATTTTTATAAACATTTTTATCACAGTGAATCAGCCGATTCATGGTACCTTGATTCATTGTGCCCCACCATAAAAAATAAGGTTCAAGTTTAATTTCTTGGGACATGAGTGTTATTAAAGGAAAAGCTAATCTACTAAAATATAGCATAAATATCAGTATTCCGAATATATAACTTTAACTTATAAAATGATTTTAACCATGATCTCCACAACAAACATAAAGATGGTAAGAACATTTACTTTAGTTAGCTAAAAACATAAATTACCTACCAAAAACCTAGAGTCAAAAATTATAGGGTAGCACCTATAAATAAAGATTGGTGATATACGCGCACATAAACTGATTACATCATCGTGATTAACAAAATCAGAATCTTTGAGAAAATGTTTCTTATTCACTGTGCCCCTCAATCCACTGTACCCCAACTTCCTCTATTCATAGTTATCTTTCCGATTGTAATAATGCATGGGGAAGTACCAATTATAGGAAACTCAAAAAAATTTATAGCAAAAAAAAAACATTCATGCAGGATTATATTTGGCTGTAACAGAACTGTTAATGATGAATCTCTTTTAAAGAAACTTAACGTGCTTAATGTTTATAAACTTAATATATACCAAGTTATGCTTTTTACGTTTAAATCAAAACATGCTTTATCTCCAAATATATTATTATATTTCACTCATATATATATATATTTCACTCTTACTTTGCCAAATATATATACTATACCAAATATATTTCACTCTTACTTTGCAGAAATATCTCATTAATACCCTTGTTATTCCAAGATCTTATTTAAAACTCAATTCATTTCAAATTCAATACCGTGGACCATTTATATGGAAAAGTTTTTTAAAAAACATTTTTAAAGGTAAATTTCTTCTAAGAACAATTCTAAGAACATCTCTAAGAACATAATAAAAGGTTTACCTGCCGATACCCATGGTAAATTAATTAGGCTCCCGGTTGTTTAGTATTATTATGCAAATTAAACTTAAGGTATTAAAGTTGCATTTATAAGTTAAGCTTTTAAAATTTATAGCGCTAATTCGACGTTGTTTTTTTTTAATAAATTTAACTTTCTAAAAAAGAATTTTTTTTCCGAAATAAATTAAATATTTCGATAATTTTATTTTCGAAATTAATTTAGCTTATCAAATATCTTTTGGTTTTTTTCGAAATTAATAGCACATTTCAAAACTCTTTTTTTTCTTTCGAAATAAATTTCCTCTTTCGAAATCCACCTTTTTATTTCGAAATTAATTTCACATTTCGAAACTCTTTTTTTCATTTCGAAATTAATTTCCTATTTCGAAATTCACCTTTTTATTTCGAAGTTAATTTCACATTTCTAAATTACTTTTTTTTACAAAATTTATATGGCTAGTTCGATTATGACTCGAAAAATTTTTTAGATTTCGAAAAAAAAGAAGTATTTCGATAACGTTTTAATCGAAAATTTTCGAAAACTGCAATTTCGAAGATGAACCCTATTGACAATATAAATATTGTATGAAAACAATTTAAAGAATTAACTAACTAAAAAAATTCTTTTTCGATATTTTTTTTGCTGTAAAGTTCGCTGTAAAAACTTTGTTTAATATTTTTGTTAGTGGTACTTTTTTATTAAACTTTTTATTTTTTTTTTTTATTTTTTTTTAATGTTTGTTTTTTTCTCTTCAGTTAGTTTATTTATTTAAATTGTATTGTTTTTACTTTGTTTATTACTGTTGTTGTTTTTTTCGTCTACTTTAAAAAAAAATATATTTTTATTTTCTCTTTTTCTTACTTTTATCTTTTTTCTCTCTTTACACTGTCAAAAAATACCGCTGCCATTTGCGGTGTAGTGATTTTATTAATAAATTAACAATACTGAATAACAATATTATCTATAAAATATCATTTATAACTATCTAAAAAGTTTCATAATATATCATTGTTCAGTTAAATCCTTTCATTATTGTATGTCGGAACAACACCAATAAGTTTTCTCTTGTATGAGTCGTTCCAGCGAGCACGCGGACGTCCGAAATTGGACAAACGTACGTCTATTTTGGACGTTCATAAGACGTCCTGTGGACGACTAAATGAAACGGCACTCGTCCGTCCATTTTGAACGTCTGAAATATTTTTAAAAGTATATCTAACTAGATAGTCTAAATAGATATTCTAATTAGATATATCTGTGTGTCTAGATAGAACTACGTCTGTGACAGATATATATATATATATATATATATACATATATATATATATATATATATATATATATATATATATATATATATATATATATATATATATATATATATATATATATATATATATATATATATATATATATGTATATATATATATATATATATATATATATATATATATATATATATATATATATATATATATATATATATATATATATATATATATATATAATATATATCATTTTGAAAATTCTGATCAGAATTTCAAATGCTAATAAAAAAAGGTGTACTAAACAAAAAACTACTGAAATATGTAAAAAACATTTATTTTCAAAAATAATAAATAAACAAAGCAACAATTTTATGTTGCTTCCTCTTCGTGAACGTTAAGATCGTTAACTGTTTTTACTTTCGGCAACGCCCGCTCCAATATATCGTCAACAAGGGTTTCGATAGTTGCGGCATCATAACCGGTTCTTCCGTAATTCTATATTGATTTTCCTGCAGCAAATCTAGCTTCATTAGCATGTCATACTGAAACTCTAAATATGAATTCTTCATTTGTATTGAAGCAAACAGGAAAAAACACTTATAAAACTAGAGATAAAATTAGCTTTTAAAATTAGAGAAAGATTATTAGATCAGAGAAATAAATGTCACCACAAACCTTAATATCATGCAAAAACTTACGCTTATTTTTCATTTCCTTAAATGAAACACCAGCATCACCTATCTTAAAAGATGTTAGATTTTTGTTAAAGCGGTTCGATTCTAAATCCAATGATTGTTGGAAATCTTTATTGGATCCTAGGTGTATTAGACAGCCTACTTTACTTTTTTTCCATAAAGATATAAGTGGCACATCCAATTGAATTGGTGATGAAGAACCAGATGTTGTTCACTTTAAATCTTGCAAATTTGGACTAGGAAATCGTTCCTTTAGGTTGAGCATTTTTGAAACTATAAAATCAAAAAACATAGAATAAAAAACAAAACAATCCTAAACACACCAATTAAATACCTAACATATTAGAGCTCTATACACATTATCATAAATTACATTAGTCAATTTTTTCTTTTTACTATAATAATTTCTCCAAGTTCCAAGGCAACTACTATTTAATTTTCGTTAAAACCTTATCTAAAGCTTATAACTATTAAAAAATAACCTTGCTGAACAAAGAAATTACATAAAGAAATTACATAAGCAAGTTTCTGAAAATATTAACTTTTCACAAATAAAATATAATTTTATTTCTGAAAAGTTAATAAAGAACATTTCTCTGCATTAACCTAGTGAGTAGATACTCCTGTCTTAGTGTCAATTCCATCTTCTTTATTTACAATGGTACTGTACAACCTACAATTTTAGATAATTTTAAATTAAATAGCAAATAAGTCATAACAATTAAACCTACTATTTATTCTCTACAATATATCAATGCAGAATTGTAACTTTTGTGTATTTTGAACTATTTTGAGGATAAATTTTCCCTTTTTATAAAACATAATTGGTTCTAGTAATAAGCTTCATAGTTAAAAAATGGATAAACCTTCAATAAATATATATATATAACAACAAAATATACGCAATTTAAAAAATTCATATTATTTAATAAAGATATTACAACTTTGTTATTTTTATATGGAATACACACACATTTTCTAAGTAAGCCATGCATGTTAATTGTTATATATATATATATATATATATATATATATATATATATATATATATATATATATATATATATATATATATATATATATATATATATATATATATATATATATATATATATATATATATATATATATATAACATATGTATACACACATTTAAAAACACTGCAGTGCCTATATTTGAATACATGCAAAATTAGATACATGCATAAATTTTTATATAATTGTTATTAATATTTAATATATATATATATTATATTAATATAATATTAATATTATATAAATAATATAATATATAAATATTAATATTATATATATATATATATATATATATATATATATATATATATATATATATATATATATATATATATATATAACATATGTATACACACATTTAAAAACACTGCGGTGCCTATATTTGAATACATGCAAAATTAGATACATGCAAAAATTTTTATACAATTTTTATTAATATTCAAATGTATATTATACATTTGAATATTAAATTGACTTTAAAAAAAATTAATTTACATACTGTACATGAAATTACATGAAATAATATTTCATGTAAATTAATTTTTTTAAATTATATTTCAAATATAAAATTTATTAAAACCCACTCGTACCTTTGTTTTTTCTTATCGATGGAAATAGTTTTCCTTTTTGTTGATCTTATCTTTTAATCAATTATATTATATAAATTCAAAATTTAATAATACCACTTAGAGATGATTTGAGTTTTAAATAGAAACACTTAACTTAAAAAACACGTGGGTAGATTAAAATTAGTTCGTTCGGCCGGACCAGAATCGACCCGTTTTGGACGTCTAAATAGGTCTGTTTTAGACTTGGACGAACGGACGAACTTTTGACGTCTTATGGACGTCTAAATAGGTTTTGGACGTGGACGAACGGACGAACTTATTACGTCCAATGGACGTCCTAAGACGTCCTGTGCCCCCTGGGTTGTAACAAAAAATTCTTGCAGTTGGTAAAGTCTTTTTGTTTCAAACCCTTTTTTCCAGCTGCTATCCAGGCTAAATTGTTTTCTTTGATTGATCCAAGAGTTCTAACTTCTCTAGATACAAACAAGAAATCTTTCATGTCAAAACTCTTATTGCAAAAACAAAAAGGAAGTTTTGCACCTATCATGTAAATCAATAATTAGCATGATGTCAATAATTTGATAAATGTTTAAATGGAAAATTTTACTTTACTGTGGCTTTGTAGTCCCAGAATTATATTAAGCAGCTTTAATTCAGCCGTTTATATGATATCTCTGATAGACCAACTTTTCCCTTTATTTGCTCACAAATCAAGTAACATTCTTCTACGCTTGGAACAATTCCAATTAATAAAGTTTTATTTACTGATGTACATACTAAAGTTTTATTTACTGATCTTTTGCCAAACCAGGATTAATATCCGTTATTTAAGCAAAATGTATACTAACTTTATTAGTTAAATGTCAATTATAGTATATTATTATAAATGATAAGTTTAAAAAATCTATTGCATTATGCCTACTTGTACCTGTGGGTAAAAGTTTTGTTCAAGTAAAGATCTTTTTTATTTTTGGAAATGTTTATGACCACCAACAGCAAACACTTTAACTTATAACAGGTTGAAAAAAAATTTAAAAAAAAATATGTGACTGTAAATGATTTACTAAACCATTATGTAGAAACTAACATCGTGAGGATGAATCTTCTTTTCCCATAAAAAAACCTTCCTTTCTATAAAACCTTCCTTCCTATAAAAAAAGCATTGTGAGAATGAATACTCCTTTTCTCGATGAAGTTTCTATAGAACTTCAGAAATATTTTTTACGAAAGCTGAGGGTCTCAATAGAATTTGCTAGTTTTGTTAAATCATTTTTGAACTTTTTTTTCTAATTTAAATGTTACGCTTACCGCTAACTAAAGACATCAAGAGTTTAAAGTTTAAAAAAGATAAGGAACGAAACAAAAATAAAATATTGTTTAGTTTATCCAACACTGTAAATAAAAAACCCGTTATATTTTTAAAAAACATAAAGGGAGTTTTTCTCGCACATAACGGTTAATTGCCGTTATGTTTAATCAAGGCCTTCCTAAAGTAGAAGTCCCGCTAATGCGGAATGTGACGTCACGTTAGTAGTTTTTTGATATTTGTCTTGTTTAAAAAGATTTATTCTTACTAAAAACTTTTGCAAGATAAATTTTTTATATTTCGTTTAATTTAAAGTATCCGATTGCAAAAAAAAAAAAAAATGAATGAAAAAAAATGATAATAATAACAATTACATTTATTTTGAAAGTAACTTTTTTTTTTACTAGTTAGTTTTTTTTTACATAATTTAATTATGTAAAAAAACATAAATTAATGATTAATTAATTTTTAAAAAATATATCAAAGTCTCATTAAAACTAAAACGTTCTTATTTTTTTATTATTAAAGTAAGTTTAGCAATATTCTTAAATAACAATTTATGAAAGTTGCCAGCTTCCTTAATAGTTTTGGAACTTTTTTATACTATTTTTTTCCTACACTTTGAAGGTTATCAGCTTTTTCAAAAGAGCTGAAAACCTTCAAAAATAATTATATCAAAAAAACTTTTTGCAATAATTTTATTTGGTAATGTACATATGGCAAGTCATACAATATAGAGTATTGAAATATCACAACTGCATACACCATCATTCACAGATTCATCATAGATAACTTTTTGAACTATTGAACTGATTAAATACATGCTAACTGATTTGCATTTTTTCTTTGTGTTGAGAAACTATTTGAAAGCACGATTTGGTTATTATCGAAAGTTTTTGGATGGAAATTATCATGTAAAAAATCATTAGTTCTTTAAAACATTGTTTCTACTAAACATGGCAGTATATTATTCTTAGACTTTACTTCTGGAACAAAATCGTGTCAATGCAATTGAATCTACAGACAATTCTGAAGATGTTTTTATTGATAATTGCAGCTAAAAACAGAATTCTGTTTTTAGTTGCAACCAAAAGTTTGTTAAAAAAATTTAAAAAATTAAAAAAAGAGTTTAAAAAATTGAAAAAAAAAAATTGAGTTTTAATTTTTTTTTCTTTGATATCTTCTATATATAAATCCATGTATTAGTTAATGTCAAAGTACAAACAAATCCTAATTTCTTTTTTAGAGTTTCTTGAGGTGAATGATGGTGTATGCAGTTGTGATATTTCAATACTCTATATTGTATGACTTGCCATATGTACATTACCAAATAAAATTATTGCAAAATGTGTTTTCAAGCAAAAATAGTTTGCTTGGTTAGGCATGTTTGCTTTTTTGTTATGAATTTTCCTTGAATTCAAAAAAAAAAAAATTTTTTTTTTTTTTAAATAAAAAAGTCATTGTTTAAGTCATTGATAGGATTACAATTATTACCTTGCTTAAAAATTCCTTTACTAGGAGACATTTAATATTTTCCGAAGTTTTATAATTAAAGAAATAAACTTATGAATTCCTGTCAGAGTTGTTAGTCCTTGGCCTTGTCTTTGCTTTAAGGCTGAATAAAATTTTTATTACCAGGAAAAATTTGTGTTAGCATTGTGGACAATTGAGTCAAATAAGAAAGTTACATTCATCTTTAAGTACCTTAGCCACCAAACTGCTGTTTATCTTTATATTACAAGTAAACAATCTAACAAGTAGGTTATTTTAAGTATAAACTTTATTGATAAATAAAAAGAAATATTAGGAAATAATGATTGGTAAAAATCTTGAATTAACTTTGGTCTTTTTCTCTCAACGCATATTACAGAACCATCATCTCGTTTCATTGTATCAATACAAACTATATATATATGAATGAGATATTTTTTTCACACAGCAGTTTTATTTGAAGGAACTAAATTTTCTTGAGGAATTTGACGAATCCATAATTCTTTCATATTTGGATCGGTTGAAAATTTAAAAACACTAACTATTTCACACTTTAATGAAATTGATTAAAATGTACTAAATTTATAATAAACTGCATTGAAAATATGAAAACTAAATTTTTAATATTTACAACTTGAGATGTTTAGAAACAAAAAGTTAATCGAAAAATTTACCATCGGACTACTAAAGTGACGTCACAAGAGTTTTTTCATTCTATGAGCGGGCCTTCTACTTTAGAAGGCTTTGGTTTAATACTTAACATGTATGAAAATCACATAACAGTTTAAGTGTTATGTTTTATCATAGCAAAATTGCCTTGAACATAACAGTTACATAACGCCAATTTACCGTCATGTGCGAGAAAAACTCCCATTATATAACGGGTATTTTACCGTTATGTTGAAAACCTAATATAACGGGTTTTACCCGTTATGTTACCCGTTATGTAAAATTAAAATTATCTTTGTAAAGAAACACGTAATTCTGCATGATTATTTGCAGAAAGTACTAAACAAAAATACCTTTGAAAATTTTCATGTCAATAAAGGTTAAATAAAAATGAATCATACAGTTTCATTTCTTAATATATTTATATTATTTTTCATAATCGTGAAAATTTTTTACAAAATAATTTAACAAATTAAATTACTAGCATTTAAAAATTCAAAAATACTTTGTATTGCTTTAAAAAAAATGAAGAAGAAAAATCCAATAAAGCCAATTGCCCGAAGCTTCAAATACCTTGCTAACATCCCAGAAGCTGTCCAAAACAAAAATATATATCTGATCAAATGTACTTATCAAGGGCTAAACATACATCTCAACACCTCTTCGACTCTACACGCTTAAGCCGAATGGTTTTTCAAAGAACCCTTACGGGTTCTTCGTGTTGACGCTCGTGGAGCACCTGTAGAGGTTCTTCAAAGAACCATTTGAAAGGGTTCTTCGGAAGAACCTTAAAGTAAGGTTCTTAAAAGAACCTTTAAAGGTTCTTTGCGTTGACGCTGGTGGAGCACCCTTAGAGGTTCTTTAAATAACCATTTGAAAGGGTTCTATGGAAGAACCTTAAAATACGGCACTTTAAAGAACCCGTTATAATTCTTCATCGAACCGTCCATTGTTTTTGCATTATTGTTAACGTTGCACGGATACTTTTTTGAATTCTTGAACAATTTTTATTATCAAATATTTGTATAATATATAATTAAAGTAATATATTTTTAATATTTAATTATTCTTATTTAAGATATTAAAGCAAGTTGCTTTACGCCAAAATTAAAATATAAACAACGACTTTCCTAAAAAAAATTTATATTGCAATATAAGGCAATAAAGGAAAAAAAAACTATTTTTAAACAATTAATATGAAAATAATATTTTTAAACAAATAACAAAAACTTTATTTTACAATCCCATATGTCTATATTTATAAAAATATGTCAACAATTATAAAAAAAGCTTTCTAGTTTTAAATCCGTTGTCCAATAAATAAATGTTTTTGCTTGAATTTGATGTACAAATAAACGTGACTTTCTAAAGTCGCATTCTTTTGAAGAATTGTCTAACATTCAATAATAGAATATATATATATATATATATATATATATATATATATATATATATATATATATATATATATATATATATATATATATATATATATATATATATATATATATATATATATATATATATATATATATTTATATTTAGTTTTTGATAATGAACTTAAAAACTTATTAACTCATTAAATTAACATTTGAGTCAAGGGGGTTCTATCTTTTTTAGATAGTTTTGTTCCTAAGTTTTAATTACCACATTTTTTTAGCAAATCATTCTTATTTGACATATGATTAAACATACTTATACTTAGAGTAGCCAAGTACAGTATCTGAAATGTAAAACAACCCTGTGAACGAATCCTGCTAAATTAGTTAATTTTCATATAAAGAATTTAATATACCAATACAAATGCTCAAAAATGATTTTGACATGCTCAAATAAATTATTTATAAATCTTTTATTTGATATATAATATACTTCGATCTTTTATTTGATATATAATATATACCGATACTTCAAAATCTCCTTCATGTTTAAAAAAGATGCATACAGTTGCTACCGCCAAATAATTTATTTTTTATAGTGCCATTTTTTTAATTATTGTTATTGTTGCTTTTAATTTTTCTTTACTTTAGATGGACCACAAGACTGCATAAGATATTTGCGTTTTTAAATTAATTCATATAAATGCCAATGGAAGCCTTTGAGAAATAGTGACATTTACAAAGTTTTTTCTGAAAATAATTTGAAATTATCAAAAACTTGTCTGAAATTAAAAAAACTGAACATTGGACCTCAAAATGCATCTAATTTTAAAATATTCTCCAAAAATATAAGATACTTGCATAAAAAGATAAAAATCTTTAAAAAAAAACCCTACCCAGTTATGGGCTGCTTTTGGTAATTTTTTGCTGCAACCATTTAAATATGAAAGAAAAAGAAATAGTTCTAATACAAATATTCACTTAAACGTTGAAAGTGATTTAAATATTGCCTCAGACACAATGCAGAGAATGAAGTGTGGTTCATGCAAAATAAAAAAAGATGAAATACGTAGTTTACAAGAAAAAAACAGAAAATTGCTGCAGAGAGTTTGTTTTTTGAAAAAATCAATGACCTGTAACAAGTTTACATACAAAAAATTTAAAAGACAGTATTTTTCAATAAATTTGTGGAAATTGTAATATCCAGAAGAAAAAAAAAACAATTCAGCAGAATAAGTTTCATTCTCTAGATTTCATAAATGAATTGAGAATTCTTAAAATTAGTAGAACAAAGTTGCAACAAAATGTTAAAAAGATAGAAAGGAAACACAAAATTGCTATCGAAGAATTACAGAAACAGATAAAAATCAAAGAACAAGAAAATAAACAACTTAAAGAACAAAATTATTATTTAACTAGTATTGTTTTAGGAAAAAAAAAATAGGTTACTTAAAGAAACCAAAAAATTAAAAACATATGACCTACCCATTAGAAAATGTGTTTATGCTGCTATTATTAACAATGTGCCTGTGGAAATATTTATATATTCTTATTTTTGTAAGAAAAAAATTATGAACTGTTACACAACACAGAACTGTAAGAAACACCTCACTCATCCACAGTAAATCGAATGGCATATGAGCCAGGTGTTTTAACATTGATTCAGGCTGGTGAGTGACTTTTCCATTGAGAATGTGCAACTGTAGTGTTTGATGCAACCACCGTTTTAGACAAACATGTAAATGAGTTTCTTATCAGTACCTATCCTCCGCAGAGATGTTATTCCTTATCAACCTCTAAACTTGTTGGAGGTACAGGATTTGACTGTGCCACTCATATTGTCAGTGTAATTAAAAAACTTGCCAATACATTTGCAGAGTTTAAAAATATGCCAGCAGTAGAAGTTTTAGACATATTCAATCAAAAAATCAAATGTTGTCTGTCAGACAGAGCACCTGTTAATAGTTGTGTGAAAAACATGCTTCAGGAGGAGATGGACATTCAATTAATGCAACTGCACTGCAATGCTCATCCATTGGAAACTATTGCCATAAAAGCATTATTAGCTCTCAAAATAATTACTAATGAGTTGAAGATAAAACCGGCTAAAGAAACTGATGGGATTGCAGTAACAGTCCACAAAAATATTTCTAAGCTAAGGTAATCTTTTTTATCTATAACTTTCATTATTTAATTTTTTTTTAGTTTTATTTTCTTGTGAGCAGTTATTTCTTTATTATTTCAACGTTTTGAAAATTTGAAATTTTAATTTTTTTGCTCTTTAAAAATCTAGTATAGTTTTAAAGGCGATCCTGCAGTATTCTAAAGCCATCTTAAAAAAAACATTTTTATTCCTTAGATATGTTGGTAGTAGATTTTATGTTTTGTTCCATATGGCAGGGATTGTTGTTACATACGAAAGACATTTAAAAACCTTTCTTGAAAAGTAAGTCTTTTTAGATGAATAATACGTTAGATAGAATTCCATGTATTAACATTTTTACGTTATTTTCGCAACACTAAAAATAAATTTTGCCAGCTCTTACTTCAACATATGAGTAATGATATAACGCTTGTGCAACTGCAAGGGTTGGACCTGATAGGAAAAATAATAACTGAGCCATGGATGAGTTTGGTTAAAAAAAATGCAACAGGAAAGAGTAATCTTGAGTTTGTAAGTTTTTAAGGTTTTTTAATAAACAAGTAAAGTAGTTTAAAAAATTTACAAACATTATTTTTTTTAGGGTGACATTTTCCAGAAAGCAATAAGTAAATTAGCTTACTTCAAAAGTAATCCATAATCAATTATATACATATATACATATATATATATATATATATATATATATATATATATATATATATATATATATATATATATATATATATATATATATATATATATTTGCCATTTAATAATCTCTATATTATGAATTAATTTGGTTTAAAAAATAAAAGTTTTAATTTTTTATGAAGGTACCTATATATATATATATATATATATATATATATATATATATATATATATATATATATATATATATATATATATATATATATATATATATATACATATATATATATATATATATATATATATATATAAATATATATATATATATATATATATATATATATATATATATATATATATATATATATATATATAAGTATCTTCATAAAAAATTATATATATATACTATTTATGGGATCACTATGCTACAACTTGATTTCGGAAACCGTGAGAGTATAGACAGGGGGGGGGGTGTGGAGTTAAGAGCAAAAAAAAAAAGTTTTCGTTAAGCAAACCACTTTGTTACAATATGGTTATAAAACCGCATAATAATTTTTATTTAATTTTATCGTACAAATATTGTGATATAGAATGAAATAGAATAGTAAATTATGAATAATAAAAATACATTTAGATAAAGTAATAAAAAATAAGATTCGTGTTCAATCAATATAAAGTAAAATATAAACCACAAGTTTTAAAGTATATAAATAATAAAACCGCAAAGTATCATTATTATCAGGACAAGAGAAAAATATCCAAAAGGCCAGATGTTTTTTGGTTCAAAAAACCAATTTACTTATCATAAATTTTGTATTTAAAAAATATTATTTGTTTTACTAAACCTCATGATAGAATTTGTTTATATTGACAATTTAAAAAGACTGCGTTTGGTACATATAATTATGCAGTTAGACAATTTTTAACAATTATTAAATATTTATATTTTATCTACACTTTTTTTGTTTATCAAAAATCAGTATCTAAAGTTTTTATTGCTTTTGGTTTAAAATTAGTTTAATGCTGGTTATTTATTAAAAGTACATTCGTAAAGTTGTTTATGTTTAGTTATTTTTAATAATAATGTTAAACTAATATTTTTTGAATGTATTTAATGCAATTTTTAGACTATGAGGACCTACGACAGGTATTTTTAGATTCCGAAATTATAAAATGCAAAAGAATTCTATTAAGAGAAGAAGAGTAAGTGCTCGCACCAAGGACCACTTTTTTGTGGGTTAACCAGGTAAGATGTGTTTCATGAAGCTACCGACTAGAACTGATGTGATTAAGCAATTTCTTTATCTTAAAGAAAAGAATGGGCCAAGTTGTCAAAATAAGCGTCTTATATGCTGCCCTCTCAGCAATAAGTTCAGGTTTAATCTATAATTTATAATTTAATTGGTTTAAAATGAACAAAAATCCTACAAAAAAACATATCTATTTATAAGTAAATAACACTTTAATAGCATTGAGGAAAAAATATAATGTTATATGTAGTTTCACAAAAATTATATTTGTTGAAAAAAAATGTCTGATAAGTGAGTTTTTTGTCACAAATTCTTCAAATTTTTTTATTCAGTGTCCAGTGTACTTATTTAGATACTACTTGCAAAAAGGAATGTTTACTAGAAGCATTTTAGTTTCCATGGTTAAGATCTGGTTTCCCTATGGTTGGATCTGTCACCCTGCAAAGAAATATAACAAAAAATATTAACAGATATCTGAAGCTCAAGAAAAAACAACAACAGTAAGGCAGGATGTGTGCAATCTCTAAACTTTTTAAAGACTGTAAGATGTACTAACTACTTTTTATTCAAAAAGTTATTTATAATCTCCTTTGAAATTCACTCCTCCAGTTTAAATGAAATAAACCTCCAAAATATCTACTTGAATTGTTAATTTTTTATTTAATATAGATATTTTCAAGGGCTGTTTTGGCTCAGTAACACAAAGAAAAGTCTTATTAAAGCAATCAAAGCAGACAAAGATAGGCTTCATTCCGACAAGTCTGAGGACTTGCTTTTTCTGAAGGATCAAATGGGAGAAGAAAAATGATGCTTGGACCTATTGAAAAGCGTAGATTCAGGATAGAACAGAAGAGACATTGTGGAATTCAGAGTAAAGTCATAGCATTAACAAGTTTTTGCGAAAAATCAAAAAGTGTGCTCTACTGATGGTGTACATCTACCTAAAACAATTTCTTTAGAACCAAGTTCAGAGTCTGAATCAGAAAATAATTACAAGGACTGTTCAACAAGGAGTTTTAAAAATCAAGAACAAACCCTTGTCATCAACCGAGAAATTATTTAAGAAACTATGAGAACAGCTATAGGCATGGATATAACAGGTCATAAAATTATTGCAACCCTGATAAAGCTTGTCACCACAGCTGGAGATGATCCAAATAGTTTGTCCTTTTCTTATACTTAAGCTTTTCAAATGAAAAACAATATTATTAACAAAGATGCTGAAAATATTAAGATTTTAATAAAAAAAAAGATCGAACAGGGTAAAGTGAAAATTTAGCTACACTTTAAAGAAAAGTTAACCAAGGTTTGCATATATTTAATTTTAACTAGTGTTTTAATTGAAAAAAACTGTTTTTCTTACATCGTTAATTTAATTCAAATTCTAGGACTTGATATCAAATCACGGTGATGTAGCAGTTAATATGATTTGTGTTCTTGTGAGAGCTGGAGGTACTGATCATCTACTTGGCGCTCCAGGAGTTCATTCTGTTACAAGGCTAAATCAATGCAAGGCTATCAAAGATATTTTGAAAGAGTTTGAAATTGCTGATTATGTAAGGACGGTCTGCTAAGGTACTTCTGCTAGCAATACTGGAATGATTCGTGGTGCTATATACAGGTGAACTGATTTTCAATATAATTTAAAAGAAGGACTCTAAAAGCTCACAATAAACAATTTAGTTATATTCATAATTTTTCCGACTGCGAAACGATGTTGGTAAACCATTGTTGATGCTTGCTTTCAGATATTATGTTTTAGAAGTCATATTAAAACATTATTGCTTAGCAGTTACCATAGACAAAACCACAGGACCTGACAACGCACTCTTTAAAGGCTTGAAAAGTAAGTGGAACGATATTGATGTGAAAAACTGTGTCATCACTCACTTCAAATGGCAATCTATTTATGATTTTTGGTTTAATGAACAAGCAGAAAAAACAAGAAAATGTTTAACGACGATTGCGAATGAAAGAGTCTTCAAAAACTCTCAGGATGGCAAATTTTTATTTCCATTTTCTATGCTCCTCAACTTCTGAGAGCTAAAAATAAGATATAGCTGCAATCCAAGTTAGTTTTTTCAGATCAGTCTGTGTCTGACATTACAAAGAAAGAAATGGCTAGAAAGCTAGTACAGTATCCTCGAACAAACAAGTATCATTTTGAAAGAAAGAACAATTCCGGTTTTATTCCTCAAAAGTCCAAGTTTCTCAAGCTCACCGAGCCACCTTCACACGTTAATTATGTAGGAGCTGAGTCATGGTTAGTGTTTGATATACTTGAACACACTGAAAGACATGTTAATTGTTTTTTTATCCTCCGTCTACATGTAATATAGATCCAGATTTCATTGCTTTTCACTATTTATTAAAAGCTTGGCAGTTGTTAACAATGCAGCAGAGAGAGTCGTAAAAGCAATTCAGGAGGTTGTTTCACAGACATATGACGAGACGAAGCTACAGATAATATTAATAGTCAAGAAAAAAATAAAAAAAACAATTTCACGCGCTAAAGCAGCATATAAAGAGGTAGTCGAACAGCAAACACATGCTGAGAAGGTAAGCCTTGCGTACGAATATGAACGGAGACGGAGGACAAGTTATCACTATTTAGTACTAGTGATTTTGACAATATCTTGGATATTGTTGATGAAGATGATGTGGTTGAGACTATAGAGGCTGAAAACAAGGCCTTTAATAATGCAGAAACCTAAATCTATATTTTAAGTTAATATTTTTTTCAACGCTATCATTTATTTTTCTAAAGTAAAAAAAAAGGAGGGGGGGAGAAAAAGGTACGGGAAAAAGTTACCCATACATGCCCTCCCTGTTTGAGTAGAGAGACATCAATGTTTTTTTTATATTTATTTTGCTAGCCATAAGGAGGCTGTACAAAACTCTAGATCTATATAACTGCTGCAACACCTTACTACAAAATCTTGACTCCTTGAGCTGCGGTTTTATAACGGAGGTTTTATTATTTTTTATCAAAAAAAATTTTTAGACGTTATTATATTTATAAGTTTCAACTTAAATTTGAAAAAAAAAATGTCTTCCCTTTTCTTTTTTTTTTGAAAAATCAAAATATAATCTTAAAATAACTCATGATTACACATCTTTTTATCTTGCATTCATGTTTCAAAAAAAAATTTGGAAAATTTGAACACCTTTAATAATACATAATTTATATATATCTATTTATATATAATTCATATATATATATATATATATATATATTTATATTGTTATATATATATGTTATATATGATATATATATATATATCATATATAACATATATATATATATATATATATATATTATATAACATATATATATAACAATTATAATATATATCTTATATATATATATATATATATATATATATATATATATATATATATATATATATATATATATATACATATATATATATATATATATATATATATATATATATATATATATATATATATATATATATATGTATATATATATATATATATATATATATATATATATATATATATATATATATATATATATATATAAGATATATATTATAATTGTTATATATGTATGTTATATAATATATATATATATATATATATATATATATATATATATATATATATATATATATATATACATTTAGTAGCATGTTTGAGAACAGATTTTACATTAAAATGGATACTTACGAGGATATTTGCAGTAACGGGGACATTTTAGTGTACTCGATAATTTTTTGTCCTCGTAAGTAGCGTTTTTTTTGTAAAAAAATCTTTGGTTTGACCTTGCTGCCTGGCCAAAAATTTGGTTTAACCAGGCAGGAAGGTCAGGCTTAGAGTTAGGGCTAGTTAGTTTTTTATTTATTTGCATTTACTCCCAACAAGGCTGCAAGCAACCACTATTAAGTTAGGAGTTACTAGGAAAAAGAAAGAACAGAGTTATAGAGCAAGGAAACGGTTGGCAGAAGACTTGAAAAGTTGAAGGTTGTATTAGTCAGGAAAACATGAAGATGGGAAAGAGTTCCAAAGAATTGAAGTGCGGGGAAAAAAGCTAGATGAATAAAAGGTTTTAGAGCATGCAGGGGCAGATACAGTAAACGAATGAGACTTAGCTGAATGACGAGTAAAACGAGAATGAATTTTAGTTGATGGAACTATAGATGATAACTCCTTTGAGCAGTGACCATGATAGTATTTGTAGAAAAGAGAAAGAGATGCAACTTTAAGACGATGGGAAAGAGGTTCAAGCTTAGCAGATAGTCCAGGTCCAACAACATTTACAATGCGTTTTTGGACCTTGTCAAAAAGAGGTGAATCGTTAGGAGAACCAGCCTAAATATGACAACAGTATTCCATACAGGGACGAATAAGAGATTTGTAGAGGTAGAAAATGGCATCAGAAGTAAGGAAATGGCGAGCACGATATAGAGAAGCAACCTTAACAGAAGCTAATTTAGCAATCGATTGTATATATGGTTTCCATGAAAGTTCATTAGTAAGCGATAATCCAAGAAGACGTAAAGAGGAGGACTCAGTAAGAGGATTGCCATTTATTAATATAGGAATGTTGATCATATTACGGTAGTTGTTTGCAGTAAACAACTGGGTTTTGTTAGAGTTAAAATTCACAAGCCACTGTGAACCCCAATCTATTACTGAAGTGAGATCGGATTCAAGATCAGCTGCTTGTTCTAGGCGATCAATAAGAGAAGACTTTTTGCAAAACACGAGAGGATAACATTGAGTCATCAGCAAAAAAAGCTACTTTAGATGAAAGGTTGTCAGGAAGATTGTTTATGTAGATAAGAAACAAAACAGGGCGCAGGATGGAACCTTGGAGAACCCCAGAAGTTACTGGAAATAAAGAAGAGTGTTGGCCTTCAAGGATGACTTTAATAAACCGGTTAGAAAGAAATGATTTGATAATCTCAAAAACTTTCCCAGAAACACCATATGAAGCAAGTTTATGGAGAAGACCAGCATGCCAAACTTTGTTGAAAGCTTTAGATATGTCGAGAGCAATAGCCCTAGCCTCACCGCCTCCATCTAATGCACGATAAAATCTTTCAGTTACAGCAGTTGGCAAGTCAGCCGTAGAGCGAGAGGATCGAAAACCGTATTGATTGTCTGACAGCAGTTTATTTGACTCAAGATGAGATGTGATGAATTTGTTTATCAAAGACTCAAAGACCTTGGTAATAACAGAAAGAAGACTGATCGGACGATAATTGGTGGGGTCAGAATTTTCTCCAGAGTTTTTGAATATTGGAACGACAGATGCCATTTTCCAACCAGCAGGAAAACAAGACTCAGTCAAACACTTGTTAAATAGTTTAGAGAGAATTGAAGAAAGTTCTGGAGAACAATTCTGTAAGACTGTGGAATGTTGTCTGGACCACAAGCTGTAGACAAGTTTAGTTGAGATATGACTTTAGCAACAGAAGACGGAGTGATTTAAATGTCTAACAGTGGGTCAACCTGTTTGACTGGAATGGAAGAAAGAGAATGTCCATAAGATTCAAGAGTGGAATTAGAAGAAAAGTTTTTTGCAAATAGTTCTTCTTTATCGTTGGGAGAAGTAATAAAATCAAACCCATGAATGAGAGATGGAATGTTAGATCTACCCTTGTTAATAATGCTGTTAAAGATTTTCAAAAAGTCTTTAGAGCCTAACTTCTGTGATAAGATGCGAGATTTAGTAAACTGAGAATAATGGAGTTTATCATCAGAAAGCACCTTTTTACATCGATTTCTTGCAATAATAAATAGCCGTTTGCTCTCAAGAGAGTTGTTCTTTTGAAAAAGATGAAAAAAATGATTACGATTGAATATAGCAGCCGCACAAGAAGGAGAAAACCATGAAGTAGAATGAGGCTTGACTTGAAACCGACGAGAAAGAATAAAAGCTTCCATTCCAGCCTGAATCCAAGAGGTTACGTAGGAGGCGCATTTTTCAGCTAAGAGAGAAAAAACATCAGCCCAAGGACCATCACGAAGAAAATCACGAAAAGAATCCCAGTCAGCTTTAGGGTAGTAGTAGGTGGTGCAATGATAAGGTAAGCCCAAAAAAGAAGTACGAAAAGAAAAATTTATAGAGATCATTGCATGGTCAGAACCACCTAAGGGAGAAAAGGGAGAAACTGAACATAAGCTAGGGTCAGAGACAAGACATAAGTCAACGAGTGAAGGTAAATGATTAGGGTTGTCACGAAAACGAGTCACAAAGTTAACTATTTGAGTAAGAGATTGAGAAACGCAGAAGTTAAAGGCTTTAGTGCCAGCGGGATCAGTGGTGTTATAGCCAAGCCATTAAGTGTGATGGGCATTAAAATCACCAGCAACAACAATATTGGCAGAAAGGTAAAAAGAGAGGGCATGGTCAATTTGATCAGAGATAAGATCTAAAAGAGAGCAATCATGGGAAGAAGGAGAACAATAAAGAACAAAGAGAAAGGTGAGAGAGGGAAGAGGTGCTAGGCGAAAGCACATAAAAGAATGTCAATGGATTCGAACCTGACTTCAAGACAAATAGAGGAGTTAATGCGTATGTATACCCCTAAACCTAGCATGTGACTATTTGAGTCTTTACGAATCAAAGGATAGTACCCATCAACACTGACATCTGAAGAAGGAAATGCAGAATTTAAATTTGTTTCACTGAGTGCAAGCAAGTCTGGTGAATTTTGCAGGAGGTAAGACTCAATTGACGGAAAGTTGCTTCGTAGACCGCGAATATTTGTAAAAGATATATTAAAACATTTAGGTGGTGGGGATGGTTTTTCAGGTTTAAAATTTTTGGTTACTTTGGTCATGATTAGGGTTTAATGAGAACTTGACTCATTCATACATAGAGCACAGCCTCCTAATCAATGTGTTATGCAGTTGTCTCAGTCCTGTTAATTAACCCTAAGCCGTGACATAGGGCTCCTTATGTGGCATTGACAATGCACACCAAAAGCATTAACAGGGACACCATCCATATGCAACATGGCACGGTTAATATTCTGATATTTTGCAGCTATTGATGGTATCAGCCTCTCTGAGAGCTACCACAGAGTTCGGGAAACCTTACTACCAGCCGGCCTCAAAACCATTAAACTGAGTTTTAGAGCTGTACCCTCATATGGAGATAACAGGAAGAGTTGCATAGCCATTATCAAGGAGGCATAAGCAAAATTCTATGAGTAGAGTCAAGGAGATCCAGCATTCATTATCCTAGGCAGGAAACAATGTAACACAGGTTACATCTACGCTAGCCTAATAGTTGAAGAAGGAGTTCGAGGCTGGTTAGCAGAATTTTTCTGCTTACTCCTAAAGTCTTTGCCTAGAAGGCCTTCTACAAGACAGTAGCTGGATGCAGTTAACATCTGCCCAAGATAAGTGTTTTTATCGAGACATTATCTCTAGCCTTTACTCAACCAAGAGCCCCAAGGCAGGGGATGTTTAGCTAGATGCAGTTAACATCTACTTAAGATGAGTGTTTTTATCGAGACACCATCTCTAGCCTTTACTCAACCAAGAACCCCAAGGCAGGGGATTTTTTATTCAGAGTTTATTTTTTTCTATCCTTTGCCTAAGAAGAGCACACTCTGCAAGGCAGCAGGGCTTGTGGCAGGTGGTACTGGGTTACGTGATACCAGTAGCAAGATTGATCTTGAATATCCTGACCTGACCTGGAGTAGTTAAAAGGAGTTACTTCCCGCAGCAGAACTTTGAGAAAACCAGGCATGACATTTTGGAAGTGCATTAGGAAAAATACTGCATCTAATAAAATAAAGGAGTCTAGGGTGAGTGTAGGTTTTGTAGTTGGAGTAAGTAGTTAGTTACTGAGCACACGCTGCATTAGAGAGTAAACAGAACACAAACAAACATAAATATAATTCAACTTACGGGTAAGTCAACACCGCGCCAGAGGTTTAGACAGAACACAAACATACATAAAAAAACATAAAAAACATATAGTAGCTTATGGGTGAGCGAATACCGCGCCAGAGGTTCAGACAGAACACAGAAATACATAAAAAACATAAACATAAATTTTAATGTAAATAATCGTTTTTGTTAATATATATATAAAAATATAAAATATAATGATAATAATTAAATAAAAATAATAAAAATATTTATAAAAAATAAATTTTTTTACGAAAATAATAAATTTAAAAATGAATAAATAAACAATCGATGTCAACGAGTGGTTATAAACAGCATTACTTCTGAATGGAAAGCAGTCACAAGTGGAGTGCCTCAAGGCTCAGTCTTAGGCCCATTGCTATTCGTAATCTTTGAAACAACCTGCCAGACAGAGTTACTCATCATATGAAACTGTTTGCCGACGACAGCAAAATAATAGGGATAATTAAAAAGGAGTCGGACAGCATCACTCTCTAAGATGACGTTGACAGAGCAGTGGAATGGTCACACATTTAGCTCTTGCATTTCAACGTTGAGAAATGCAAAGTAATGCATGTTGGGCGCGGATGTAACAAGTTGACGTACAAATATTCAATGTCTAACGTCGACGGCACCCGTCGTCCTCTCGAAAAAACCGCAGTCGAAAGAGACCTTGGTGTGATGGTCTCAAATGATTTTAAAGTCAGACCGCAAATAGAGTCAGCCGCATCAGTAGCAAATAGAATGCTAGGGCGACTAAAAATAACATTTCGCAGTCGCATTTTTTTTTTATGACGTTTTCCATTATATATGTTTCTAGTAGAGTATGTTTGTGTTATTCTACTTTCTGTAAAAAAGTCTGTTATAAATGGGGCTAAACTTTTATTAAGAGAGTCAAAAACAAAAAGAAAATTAGCAAATTTTACAAGCGCTGGAAAAGTTGGAATTATAAGTTTTTTAAAAGATTCTGATGTTTCTGACTTAAAAAATTGGAAGTTTATGATTCTTATGGATGTGGTAGTTGCCATTTCTACCCCAAACTTGACAACAGTAACTAAGATGCCATAAAAATAATGCACAGTAAATATTCTTTAGTTTGAATTTATCAACATAATGATTTGGTTTTTTCCCCTGCTTTGAAATGATTTTGTATGCATCGTTTGAGTTTCTTGCTAAGAAATACTTGCAATCTTATCCCGTAAGCACCTATTGATTTTTATTCATCAAACGAGCTAGAGAACTGGAATAAATTTTTTAGCTATAAATCAATAGTAAATAAAAATGGTTGTTTATTTGACAAAAATTCAGGTTTGTCGGGATAGAAAGAGCATTATAAGAATAAAATAATAAAAAAAAACCTGGTTTTTAATTTATTTTCAACGACTTCCTTTTAGAGTCATCTTACTAGAAAGTGTAATTTAAGAAGCTTTACGTAACAACAATTGAAAACTTCTCAAAAATGATTTTAGGTTTTGAGACCAATAACTTTATAAAAAATAAAAATCTAGTGTAGTGGTGAAAGTGTTTTCTAAGAAAACTTCATTTGAAAACTAATCTTTCTACTCCTATAAGTATCTATTTTTGTCTTAGCGTTTGTGTTTTCTGTTTTCAATTTTTTTTAAATATTATAACGCAATAATTTATTAGGACAGTACAGAAACTTCCAAAATGAATATTTTTTATAATGAATTTTATAAATAAATTAAAAAAAAAAGAAAAGAAAAGGAAAGATTAGGAAAAAAGAATAAAATAAGAAAAACAAAAATAAATAAAATTAATTAATCGTAAGATTACTTGAATTTGACCAGATATTTTCTAATATTTTCAGAATATTTTCTAAAGAAAGATCTATTAACAAACGAGGATTCTTTTTTCCCAATCTTTCCTTTTCTTTTCTTTTTTTTTTAATTTATTTATAAAATTCATTATAAAAAATATTCATTTTGGAAGTTTCTGTACTGTCCTAATAAATTATTGCGTTATATTATTTAAAAAAACTTGGTGCTCCAACGCAACAGCAGAAAAAAACTCTGACCTCCAAATTCCAAACTATAAAATATTTTCTAAAGAAAGATCTATTAACAAAAGAGGAGGAGGATTTGTGATTTATATACAAAATGATTTAAACACTAAGTTAAGAAATGATCTCTCAAACTCTGATGGAAATATTAAGGTCCTCACAATGTAAGTTACAAACGCGTCAAAAAACGTTCTAGTTTCTACGTGCTACAGACCACCCGATGGTGATACCTGTAAATTCTCAAACTATATGAAATATTTGATAACAAAAAATAGAGAACAGAAAAAATTGTTTATAATTGGAGATATGAACATAAATATCTTAAAGTACAACGAACATGCAGTAACTAAAAATTTTTTTGACGACATGTTACAGCTCAATATCTTCCCGATTATCAACAAACCTACTAGGGTAACTTCTAAATCTATTACTGCCATTGATAATATATTAACAAACTCAATACAAGATACTTCTCTAAAAACAGGAATAATAAAAACAGACATCTCAGATCATTTTCCAATCTACTTTTCTTTATCACTAGATTCCAGAAAAATTGATAATTCAAAAATCTTGTTTTATAAAAGAATTATCGATGAAAGATCTACTCAAAAATTTAAGGACTTGCTATCGGTAACAAATTGGCAAAAAGTCTACCAAGAATGTAACTCAGGAAACACAAACTCTGCGTACATTAAATTTATTAATTTATTTATGCTAGAATATAATGAGAGTTTTCCAATTCAAGAAAAAGAAATAAAAGCGAAATATTTAAACTGTCCATGGATAACAAAAGAAATAAGAAAATCCTCAAAACAAAAACAAAAACTTTACATGAAATATTTAAAAAATATAAGCGAAGCGAACTTATTTCTCTACAAAAATTTAAAAAAAAACATAAAATATTATATTATTCCAACCAAATGCAAAAATTTAATGGAGACTTAAAAAAAACATGGGACATTATGAAGGAAATAATTGGTAAAGGTATAACTTATTCTAATAAAATGCCTTCTAGAGTAATAATTGATCAAAAGGAATCAAACAATAAGCGTGATAATTCTAATGAATTCAACAGCTACTTAGCCAATATTGGTGTTGATCTTGCATCAAAAATTCAATGCCCAAACAATTCATTTAAAAATTACTTAACAGGCACACACTGCTCCTTAAATTTCAACGAACTAAACCAAGACGAACTTGAGATTGCTAAGAAATCACTTAAAATCAAGTCCGCAGGAATCGATGATACCTCTTGCAAAGTAGTGATAGATGTTTTTGAGGAAATACGTAATCCTATTTACCAAATATTTAACTCATCAGTTACAACAGGTATTGTACCTGATTTGCTTAAAATCTCAAAAATTATACCAATCTATAAATCAGGAGAAGCCAACTCTTTAAACAATTATAGACCTATTTCAATCCTTTCGGTATTCGCAAAACTTCTTGAGCGAATTATCTACAATAAATCGAATGAATATTTAAAAACTAATAAAATTATCAATAAAGGTCAATACGGTTTCCAAAAGCGATACGCAACAGAGCATGCAATCCTTGATCTCTCAAATAGGATTAGTAAATCATTTAAACAAAAAAAATTCATGTTAGGAATTTTTATTGATTTGTCAAAAGCGTTTGACACCGTCAACCATGAGATTTTACTGACAAAAATGAAAAATTATGTCGTTAGAAATAAAGCTTTAAATTGGTTTAAAAACTACCTTAATGACAGACACCAGTGTGTTATTATAGATAAAAAAAGCAACACGAATTTACTGAAAACAAAATGTGATGTACCCCAAGGGTCCATTTTTGCTCCTCTTTTGTTTCTTATTTACATAAACGATCTCCCAAATGCCTCTAATATTTTCAAAACTATAATTTTTGCCGATGATACAAACTTATTTTACTCATCAAAGACTATTGAAGACTTATTTAAAAAAACAAATAATGAATTAAAAAAAATTAATATATGGTTTAAGTCAAACAAACTATCACTCAATATATAGATAAAACTAAATATATTCTATTCCACTCTACTCAACAAATTAAAAAGCTTTCCCTTAACCTACCAACAATTACTATAGAAAATATAACCATTAAATGAGCTCAAAATACAAAGTTTTTAGGTGTTCTAATTGATGAACATATCTCTTGGAAGCCCCACATCAACTATATAAATACAAAAATATCAAAGAACATAGGTCTACTTTATAAAGCAAGATCTTTCTTGACACATAAAAGTCTAATACTCGTTTATTTTTCATTTATACATAGCTATCTTATGTATGCCAATATAGCATGGGGCAGTACCCACATAACTAAATTAATACCGCTTTATCTGCGTCAAAAGCACGCTTCAAGACTAGTGTTCAACAAACACAAACTTAATCATGCTCAACCCCTACTGGAGCAAATGAACGCTTTAAATATTTTTCAAATTATTATTTATCAAAATATACTTTTCATGTTTAAATATAAACTAAGTCTGGTTCCAGAACATTTTACAGCCCACTTTTTTGAAAACAACGTAAGCAAATACAATACAAGAGCAACGGGAAACTTTAAGATACCCTTTGAAAAAACTACACTCTCAAAGTTTTCAATAAAACATCGTGGTCCCTATTTATTTAACAAAATAATTTCTAGAAACGAATCGCTAATAAATTTAAACAACGAACAGTCCCTAAAAATAAAGTTAAAATCTACAATAATCAAGTTAAACAACTACAAGGAGTTTTTTTAAACTCCAATTTAAAATTGAAAAATTTAAAATAATATATAACAACCCTAATAAAACAAAAAATGTAACTTTTCAAAGGAATCAACAAAAATAATACTAAAAGGAGATAGTAACATTAATAATTTTTAGGCATATATGTATCACATACATATTTGCCACGTATGCAACTGATTTTTATGTGTATTACACGTCTAAAAGGTACTCGATGACAAGACTGACCCCAGTCTTCTGCGAGCTTCCAATAACTACAAGCAATTAATTATTTTCTTTAATCTTATACAAATCTTGTTTTTATCATACTTTTATATATATATATATATATATATATATATATATATATATATATATATATATATATATATATATATATATATATATATATATATATATATATATATATATGTATATATATATATATATATATATATATATATATATATATATATATATATATATATATATATATATATATATATATATATATATATATATATATATATATATATATATATATATTTTATTCTGATTGAAAGAATATAGAAGGTTTATTTCTTGGATAATTTTTACGTTCACGTTATTCTATTGTGTACTTTGTATTTATTTTTATCAAGTCTCAAAGTTGAATGTAACAATATTTTAGATTTATCCCTTATTTATTTTGGACTTTATGTTTACGATATTTATATTTGTATATCTTTATTCGCCAAACGATGATTGGTCGATTGTTAATACTTTGTAATTGTGAAATAAACATGTTTAAAAAAAAAAAAAAAAAAAACTTTAATTTAACGTAAAAAAAAATTAATATTATCATATTTATAAATCACTCTAATCTAATTCATTGTCACAAAAGTGTTAATATTTTTTTTATCAGATAAAGTAAGGGAATGACGTCTATGGTGGCATACCGGTCATATTTTTATAAATATTGGTTACGGCGAAAAAGTGATTAGACCTACTGGCTTTATATTAGCTTTAATAAAAATACGTCTCTTATGCATAAATATTGCTTTTATAATCAAGAAAAATTGATTTTGGGATGTGCTGTTGTATTTTTAATCCCTTTATATATTTAAGATTTTATTATTAAATTTGCAGAAATGAAATTTTCATGCGTTTTATTTCCAAGTTTTGTGCATGCGCGAAATTCTGCACCTTTCATTTGCACATGAAAGGGTAAATTAGGATGATTACGCGTAATTTCTGGCATTTCTGCCGGAAGGCTCTAAGGTTAAATGAAATCATCAAGTTACTCTTGTTGCTAACCAGCCCCATCCTAGGATGGTTAGCAACAAGAGTAACCTATACCATCATAGGAGCAGTAATGACCTCTTATAGCATACTTGTGCTTTTTTTTAAATAAGAATAAATAATAAAAAAATAAACTTGATGAAAACTCTTAGGGTTATTATTGTTCTAAATGTAATATAGAATGTATCCATATCAAAGATTTTAATCTTGGTCTTCAGGATACATAACAATGAAGCTTCAAAGTTAAGTATGCGCCTTTTCCCTAAACGAGTAATTTATAAGTAACCGTTGTTTATTGAATATAGAGAAAACTAAGCTCATTATAATCTATATATAGAATTTAATAAGCTTAGTTTTCTCTATTATACTCTATCATATTGTATTTTATATATAGAATTTAATAAGCTTAGTTTTATTTACTAGGCATATATGCCTAGTAAGGGCTTCTTAATTATAAAATCTTTAAAAAAAAAAGTTAAAAGCGAATTTAACACAAACTTTGTCGGAGTAATTTTAGATAAAAAATTCTTAGAATTCTTGTTATCAATATATTGAAAGTAATGTCTCAATTAATATTTCCATGTAATATATAACAATACCTTGTATTAATAGAGTGTCATTTAAAAAAATTTGTTTTTCGTTAATACTCATCTTTTTTTTTTTTTTTGGTTTACATTTGTTAATCGTTGTACAACTTTAAATAACCCATAATAAGAATAATAAGATAAATTTACAATGACATAAAGCATAACAAACATAAACGTGGTATCTGAAAGAAGATCGCAAAGATCTTGTCGTCAGAAACTTAAAAAAGCATTTAACAAAGATAACATAAAAAAATTAATCAATTTTTACAAATTGCAAGGCAAACAATCTGTGTCTGAAGAAAGATCTAGAGGATCTTCTCATCAGATTTTTATACAAGAGTAAACCAACATATAAATTAAAAAATAAAAAGTATAAGAACAATAAATAAAATAAGTAGAAATAAACTTCTATAAGCATAAACATGTATACAAACAATAAAAAAAAAGTAGACCAAAATATATTTTTAACTTTTACAACTAATAATTACTCAATATATTATCTAAAGAAAGAATGAGGTCTTTTAGTTTAAAAGGTTAAAAGTAATAGGTACTTCAAAATTAAAATTCGCCAAAACATATTTATTCCAAAGGTGAGGTGCTCGGTAGGTAATACAAAATTGATTAAATTTTTGTTTGACAAAAAGGTTTATTTAGAAAGTTATTATTTCTCAAAATATATTTACTGACTGGTTTAAAAGAGAAAAGATTATTGAAGACGGCTAGGGGTAAGTTATTTATCCACACATATATAAAACATAAAATATTAAATACATTTAACTCGTAATTAATCAGAATTTTCATTTCAATAAAATAATGCTTCGAATGAGCGATTTGCAAAATTGATTATGCGGATTGCGCGTTTCTGACGGAGATAAAGTTGTAACTTACTTTTTTCTGTACTTCCCCAAGCAATATTAGCATAATTTAAATAACTTTGTATAAATGAATAATAAAATTGGATTAAGACTTTCGTATTGAGATAGATTCGTGATTTATATAGGGATGTTCATATTTTTAGAAATTTTTGTGCTTATATAATCAGTATGGTGATTCTAAGTAATGTTTTCATTAAGATAAACGCCTAAAAATGTAGTAACAAAATCTCTTGTTATTTTTTTTGATCAATAAATATTTGAGGTAATTTTGATGGGAGAAATCGCTTTTTTGTAATCTAATGAAATAAAACCCATTTTGTTTTATTACTATTCAAAGTTAACTTATTACACTTGAACCAATTAGATATATGCTTGAGTTCTTCGTTCACTGTTTTAAAATTTTCATTGTTTTCGGTTAGATAGATAACTTTTAAACCATTTTAAAATTTTATTTTTTGTTTCGTAGTATTTGAGTTTATAAATTAAAATTTGGCGATCGACCGTATCAAAAGCTTTTGATACGTCAATTTTTTTAACATAGCCTAGGGAAGTACTTATTCCACTAAACTAAAAAAAAACTACCATAAACAAAAATACGCTTCCAAGGTTATATTTGCTTTTAATAGAAATACTCTTAGGGAAGTTCTCCTATGTAAGCTTGGTGTTTTGAATAGTAATAAGCAGACCAACGTCTTCTTTTTTACATGAATGCGCAGTGCCAACCTAATTAATATTTAGGTTTTTTACAGCGCTTTCCTTCAAAAATAGAAGAACGCTGGTCATTGCAATGTTTATAAACAGTCAATGGCGTATAATAGTCATTTGAAATTGATTATTATATGTAATCATACGTATATGAACTTGATTATTACACTAAAGTACAAAAAACTAAAAAAGAAAGTTACTTATAAATCAAAGTATGCGGACAATTTTTTTTTAGACCTTTTTAGCTTCCTCCTTGGCGACAAAACCCACCCCCGTAAACAGTATTTGATAAGTGATAATATTCATTTAAAATAAAGCGTGGCTTATTTCCAGAAGTTTTCAAAAATACATTAAAGAAATTTATTATCCTAATAAACTTTTTGAGATAAACTTTGTTGCTCCTATATCTTATTTTAAAATAAGTTTTTTCAAATAAAAAAAATGTAAAAAATTGCGTGACGTATTTCATAGAAAACCTTTAATCCGAGTTATTAAATACTGAATGACTTATATCACCTTTATTGATGAATAATATTGATTTAATTTCTTTAGTTTTTAGAATATATATTGACTGTGATATTATCATGTTATATATATATATATATATATATATATATATATATATATATATATATATATATATATATATATATATATATATATATATATATATATATATATATATACATATATAATATATATGTATATATATTATATATATATAAATATATATATATATATATATATATATATATATATATATATATTATATTTATAATATATGTATATATATATATATATATATATATATATATATATATATATATATATATATATATATATATATATATATATATATATATATATATATATATATATATATATATATATAATATATGTATATATATATATATATATATATATATATATATATATATATATATATATATATATATATATGTATATATATATATATATATATATATATCAAAAATAAATATTTAATACTTAAATATGTCCACCATTTTATAATGTTTATGCCATTTTAAATATATATATATATATATATATATATATATATATATATATATATATATATATATATATATATATATATATATATATATATATATATATATATATATATATATCGGTCCTTACGGTCTTATCATAGAGCACCGCGGGAGAGCATTTAACAGGAAGTTCACGCCTCCTTCCGTACCAATGTCGCTTGTTGGGCTGGAACCCCGGACCTCTGGGTTCTGAGCCAGAACTCTAACCACTGCGCCACGGCTGCCTAATATATATATATATATATATATATATATATATATATATATATATATATATATATATATATATATATATATATATATATATATATATATATACATATATATATATATATATTTTATATATATATATATATATATATATATATATATATATATATATATATATATATATATATATATATATATTATATATATATATATATATATATATATATATATATATATATATATATATATATATATATATATATATATATATATATATATATATATATATAAACTTGTTTCTGATTTGATGTTTAAATTATTAAAGAATTTGAATTTCAGAAACTAGAAAGTTCATTTGTATTTTGAAAATATGTAATAATAAAAATAAAAGCTTATTTAAATTTTTATTTTTCTGGCTTTTTTTGTTGCAAATGTTTTTACAATTTCTTTCAAATTTAACATTGATGATTCTTCGTGTTCTATCGAAATTATTGATAATCCCACCAGTCGTTCTTGTAACATTGTCGACCTCAAATAATTTTTAATTATTTTTAACTTCGAAAAACTTCGCTCGCAACTTGCAACGGACACTGGAAGTGTTAATAGTATTCTTAAAGAAATACATATATTTGGTAGACAGTCAATTAAACGTTGTTTAACTATAAAAGTTAGTACTTCATGTGGTGTCATTTGTTGTGAGAGTCTTCCAGAAAGTACTTTGATTTCATTACAAAGATCCGCTGCACTAATATCTTTTTGAGAACCATGAGTTAAAATTTCTTCTAGATTTCTACAATTTTTCAATAATTCTGCTGAAGATTTTGAAATTATAGAATAATATCATGAAGGAAGCCAAACATACTATAATACTGTCGCATTTGTTCAAACCTTTCCGCAATAGACTGTATAGCAGTGTCTAAAAATTTTAAAATAAAATTTAACTTTAAATTTTTCTTTTGGATCTTGCAACGCTTCATCTTGTGTTTCATAATCGAACTGTCGCTTTTTTCTCCTTCTCCCGACATGTTTTTCTTCAAAATTTGTTACTGTTTCCAATTCCTTTGCAATTTCAGCAGCATCAACAATAATTCTTTGAAAGCCTTCATCATTTCTCATTTTTACAAGTTTGTTTTTAGTAATATTTAATTGTTGTGTAGCTACATTCAAATCAACTTTCTTATTTTGTAATATTTTATTAGAAATATTAACTTCAAAAAGAATGTCGAACCATGAAACAAGGGCAACCATAAACTTGAATATGCAAATAGAATTTGCGAGCCCTTTAGCCTCATTTTGGGAAGAATTTCCTACTGATGTAGTTTGTAATCTTGGATCCTCAAATATTTGCATTAAAGCATCGTAAATTATTCCGAGATTGTATCGTAATGGTTTTAAAGCATTATTGCGGCTTTCCCATCTTGTATCATTTAGTGACTTGACAGTAAAATCTGGAAAATAGCTACGAAAAACTTGCCGACGAGAAGGTGATCCCGAAAAATAACTATAAATCTGTTGCACCACACCAAAAAAACTTATTGCATCTAAGCTACACTTGCATGCATCATTCAAAACTAAGTTTAGTGAATGTGCGCTGCATGGAATAAAAAACGCCCGAGGATTTATACCCAAAATTTTTCTTTGTACCCCATTCTCCTTACCCTTCATGTTGCTTCCATTATCGTATCCTTGTCCACGGAGATTTTCAATTGGTAAATTAAAATTTTCCAATTGTTCAATTAATGTTTTTGCCAAAAAACCACCTGTAGGTTTCTCCACAGGTATGAATCCTAAGAAATGTTTCTTTAATTTTAACTAAATCCCCATCATGCGATGTTGGTGATTCTAAATCAACAAAACGAATTATTATTGTCATTTGTTCTGTATGGCTATTATCTGAGGTGCAGTCTAAAATTATAAAATAATATTTAGCAAATTTTACTCTAGTCAAGATATTATCTTTTATAGCATTTGCTAGTATTTGTATTAATTTGTTTTGAATTCCTTTTCCAAGATAATGAGCAGTTTTATTTTTTTGATTTTTAATTTTCCGCACATGTTCATTCATTAATGGGTCAAATAAAGCAAGATACTCAACAAATTTTAAAAAATTATCATTGGCATTATTGTAAAGCTTTTCATTTTTTCCACGAAATGCCAAGTTTTGCATAGCCAGTACTCTGACTAAGGCAATTAATCTTTCTAAAATTCGTTGCCAATATTGTTCTTTTTCATTAATTTTTTGTTGGTTAATATGAGCAATGGTTTTTTCTGTAGATAAACGTATATCAAGTTCTTTCTACATTTGAAAATTTACGAGATGTGAATTACTTTTTTCATGAGAAGAAAGAAGTGCTCCAATATTCTTCCAATTGTTTAAACCTGAACCTTCTAAAGCCGGCAAACTACTTTTGCTTTTACCAAATAATTTACAACATAAACAAAAAACTACATTTTTTGAAACTGAATATATAAGCCAAGAACAAGAGATTTCTTCTCCATTTGGTAATGTCCGCTTGTAATAG
Organism: Hydra vulgaris; assembly: GCF_022113875.1. Taxonomy (NCBI): domain Eukaryota; kingdom Metazoa; phylum Cnidaria; class Hydrozoa; order Anthoathecata; family Hydridae; genus Hydra; species Hydra vulgaris. The sequence goes on from NC_061170.1 coordinate 6,671,871, forward strand.
ATTAATGAAAATTTTCTTTTTTGTTCATCTCGATCTTGTGGAAAGTTATATTTTTCAATTTTTTGCGGTCTATTTTTTATAACAAATTGCCGAAAATTGTCACTAAAATGAGTAGGCCAATTTGCAGGGTCACTGTAGTCTGCAGATGATAATATGCTAATTTGAGTTTCAGTTTCAATTTGTCTTGGAATATTAACAGCAGGAGTTGCTTCAGGTTTTCATTGATATTTACAACTTCATTTTGTTGATTTGAAATATTAGCATTATAACAGTTTTATCGTCAACTATCACTTTAGATTTTTTACTCACACCGCTATCGCTTTCAGTAGCAGAATCAGTACCTGTAGAATGTGTTTCTGCACAAAAATATTTCAAAATAGCTTTTCTTTGACTTTCTTTATCTTTCTTTACTGATAGTCTCTTTTTCTCAGACATGGTTAAAAAACGTAAGAAAGGTGTAATTATAAAATATTTACTTATTATTTGCTAGCGTACAATAGTAGAATTAAAGTAATACACTACCTTTTCAATCGATAAGAATATTGTCAGTTAAATACTTATTATAAATAAAATATAACAGTCAACACTTAACTCTTTTGCTACCGCCGTTTTAACAATCTTTTTCCTGTGACCGCACGTTTTTTTGAATAAAATTTGGATGAAATAACATAAAGTTCTAATTAAAATTTGAATAGTATATCTTTTTGAAAGCGTAACAATTTGTTAGCTTTGTTCAATTAATATATAGTTTGTTACAAACTATATATTAATTGAAAGATAAACAAACAAACTTTTAAATTAAATAAGTTTTTATATATATATATATACAGTGGGTCTCCATTGAAATATTCAGTTACCATTTGTAAAGTGCCGAAGCTTGTTGTGTGTGTGTGTTAAGCATCTTTCTTCAAACGTTATTTTTAACCGACTATTTTTCAAAACTTTAATTTTTTAAGTGTTTCATTAAGGAAAAGACTTCTTTGAAAGTAGTTTTTCCAAAAATATACATTATTTCAATTTTTTAATTTTTCTTTTACATATTTTTGTAGTGTGTTTATTTGTCTTTTAAATTTTTATAAAGTTTCTGACAATGGGTAAAAAAAATGTGAATGTTTGTAAAAAAAGTGAAATAATGTCACTTTTAAGGAACACTAATTATTCTCAACGAGAAATTTCAAGAAGAATTGGCGTTTCTAAGGGCGTTTCTAAGCAGACCGTGCAAAGAATAGCATCAAAAATAAAAAATGGCGACAACCCTACTTCCACACTCCGTAAAAACTGTAAAGGAAACGCCTTACAACGCCAAGGTCTGAGAGAATTATCAGGAACATTTGCTTGGAGAATAGAAAGAAACCCAGAAAAGTAATCACAACATTGATTAAAGATGCTGGAATTAATATTAGTGATCGCACAGTCAGGAGACTGCGAAAAAACCAAAATTAACGCCTGCCATGAAGGATAAAAGACTGAAATTGGCTATAAAACACCGTAATATGACAACAGATGATTGGAGAAAGGTATTTATTTCTTAAACATGTCATGCTCTGCTTAATTTTTCGAAATTTATTTAGATTAATGAAAGACTAACATTTGAAATATTTGTTTTCAGGTGTGCTTTTCTGATGAATCCACGTTTCAGATATTGGACGACAAAGCCTCATTTGTGCGACAAAGGGTGGGCGAAAATTTAATCCAGACTGAATTATCAAGACAGTAAAACATCCATTGTCAATTATGGTGTGGTCCGTTATAAGTGGTTAGGGTACGAGAAGGCTTTACACAGTCCAAGGGAAAATGAGGCAGGGCTAATACAAAGAAGTTTTGGAGTAAAATCTCATTCCTAAAGTCTTGGAATGGTTTCCCGATGGCGAATTTATATTTATGCAAGATTCTGCCACATGCTATACGGCAAAATCCATTAAAAAGTTACTTGGAGAGAAAAAAATTCCACTGCTGGATTGGCCAGGAAATTCCCCGGATCTTAATCCTATAGAAAATCTGTGTGAGCTATTTAAACGAGAGGTTTCTTCAAAAGAACTGGTGATAAATAAAAGCCAGCTAATTGAAAAACTAAATAAAGGTTGGCATCAAAACCTTCACATAAAAGAATTGGCACAGAAATGCATTGACAGCATGCCACGGAGAGTAAAAGCTGTTATAGCAGCAAAGGGTGGATTTACAAAATATTAATAACATTACAATTTTTATATATATATAAAAAATTCGTTTGTTTTTATATTTATATTTGATAATAAACAACTATTCTTTAAATTTTTAATCATTTTTTCCTGTAAACCTTTATTTTTTTTTTACATTATGAATAAAATTTCACAAAAATGTGTAGAAAACTCAATGGCCCTATTTCAATGGCCACCATTGAAATAGGGCCATTGAGTTTTTCAATGGCCATATATATATATATATATATATATATATATATATATATATATATATATATATATATATATATATATATATATATATATATATATATATATATATATTCTTATGCTCTCAACCATTTGTTTGGCTCCATATATATGGAAAAAATGATATAAGAAAATTTCTGGATACAATCTGTTGATGTTTAAGGAATAATCAGCCCATTTTTTTAAGTTTGAAAGGTTGCTCGAACCTGCACTTTTTATATTTTATTCTGATTTCTTCTATTTTACTAATTAGGAATAGAATGTTAACAACATTTTTATAATTTTTAACTTTATGAGTCATTATGCATAATGCACAATTTTTTTCAAAAAATAATTTAGTTTAGTTTAGTTTATTCCGAAATGAAATTTTTCAAAAATGTTATAAAGTTTGACGTAGATCGGCGCCAGCTAACGAGTTTGATAAATACAGTTCTATTATTTTCGAGTGTTCTGATGCTGCAATCGTGACTTGAAAGTATTGCCAGATTTTGAGTTAACGGTGTTACTGGAAAGTGCATTCCATGGTGCTCAAACGCGATTAGTAAAAAGTTGAGTCTCTCTATACAGTTCTTGTGGTTGAAGCATAAGCTCGCGGGTACATTTTAGGTCATATGACGTTGATTTTGAAAAGGAATAACGTTGTGGTAGAAACCTATTTGTTTAAGGTTTTGAATAATTTTGAACTGTTCTATAAGATCCCCTTTTTTCTCTCTCTTCTAGTGTTGTCAGTCCCAGTGCTTCTAATCTTTTTTCCTAAGTATGATGTCTCAGGGAATTTATTAATTTTGTTGCACAATGTTGAGTTTGCTCTAAACTGTTAATATCGCTACCAAAGTGTGGTGACCAGGCTTGGATTGCAAACTCTAGATAAGATTGAAGGTATGAAGTGTATAATATTTGCGAGAGGAATAAACTGCGTTTTCTGAATGCTAATTTTAGTAAACCTAGTTTCCAGTTTGCTTTTTCCACTGCTGCATCTACTTGTGATCTAAACATCAAATCATCAGACTCAAAAATACCAAGGTTACACTCAACTGTGGTACATTTTAATGGATAACAAAGTCCATCTTTGCCTAACATTGTGTAATATTGTGTTGATTTAATTTTTTTGTAACCAACGATGCATAACCTTACACTTATCAAGATTAAAAAACATGTACTAATTTCTAGATCATTCAACGGCTTTGTCAATATTGTTTTGCAAGGATAGCGAATTAATGGTGTTTTAACAACTGTCATTATTTTGCTGTCATCTGCATAAAGTTTTATATAATTGGAAATGTTGTGTGGTAGGTCGTTGATGTATATCACAAAAAGGTAAGGGGTCTAATATGGATCCTTGAGGAACTCCACTCGTTACTTTTTTCCAATCAAATTTTTCAAGTCAAATTGTAATTCTCTGTAGACGCTCGGATAGCCATATTTTGATCCATTCTATGAGCATTCCTTGTATGCATTAAGCTATCAATTTTTTGTATAAGTCTTTTGTGTGGTTCCTTGTCAAAGGCCTTAGCTAAATCGGTATAGTCAACATTGACAGGTTGGTTACTATTAGTGGCATCAGTACAAATGTCGTGAGATTCTAACAGATTCGTTGTGCATCCTTTTCTTTTCACAAAAACATGCTGAACTTTTGTAATTAAACCATTGGTTAGCAAGTAATCAGAGATTAATTCATGTATTATTCTCTAAAGTATTTTACTCGGTATTGATGTCTTCGAGACGGGTCTATAGTTACTACAATTCAACTTACATTCCTTTTTGAAGTACTCTTGGATGAACTCCATCAAATCTATTTGATTTGACGACATCAAAGTTCACCAGTCTAGGTTTTAACTTTTGGCAATTGATAATCACTTCTTTTTCGGTACATTCAATGTTGGTTCAAAATCTGGTATCAGATCTTCTGGCTCTATTTCAAATGCAGATTGAAAACACTGATTTAGAGTCGGACATATTACCTTTTGGTCTTTTGTACTTATGTCTTGATCAAGAATGACTTTGCGAATATGCTCATGTTTTTGCATTTTATGATTTAAATAGGCATGTAGTTTTTTTGGTTCAACTTTAGACAGAAGCGATATCCTCTTCATATTTTAAAACCGCTAGCTTGACTAATTTTTTTGCTATCTTAGGGATCGTCCATAAATCACGTAACGCTAAATTTATTTAAAAAACAGAAGTAGGAGATCTTAAACTCTTTTACGCGGTGATTTTCATTATACTTAAGGGATCGTCCATAAATTACGCAATGCAAAAATATTTTAGGAACAGAAGTAGGAGATCTTAAGCTCCTTTGCCCGGCAATTTTAATTAAACTTATTTTCCAATTTTGATTATTTATTTATATCAAGACTCTCAGAGGGAAAACTTTTAATCTTTTTTTGTTTTGTTTATCGTAAAATTTTGCCTTACGTAATTTATGGACAATCCTTTAATGCGTTGTTTTGATTTTTTATTTACCTCCTTGCTCGGCGTGGCTCTGCGAGGGAAAACCTTTGACCTTTGCTATTTTGCTTATTAGTGAAATTTAGCGTTGCGTAATTAATGGACGATCCCTTACGTTCTGCTTTATATAAACTACGAACGGTTTTATGAGTTTCTCTCTGGGCTGTAGAGTCGGAGTCGGAGTTGCGGAGTTGCGACAATTTTAGCGGAGTCGGAGTCGGAGTCGCTAAAAAATATCGCGACTCCGACTCCGATAGTAATATTTCTTGGTATTGCACGTGTATGTACAAAACATTCAATTAACCTTATGTTCATACTAAACCTCAAAGAACGTTGCATAAATTTTTTAAAAAAAAAGTTTCAGTTTATCGCACAATATTTTTTAAAGAATTCAAAGAATTTTTCAAAAGTTTTGCTTTGGAGTTGGAGTTGGAGTCGGAGTTGGAGTCGGAGTCGGAGTCGGAGTTGTACTCAAAAAATTTAAACAACTGGAGTCGGAGTCCTTACTTTTTTTTTACGACTCCACACCCCTGGTTTCTCTACCAGCCGATATATATTGACACCACAGTTTATGTTTTTTGGATGGCATCATTTTGACTTTATCTGTAAATAATGATTTAAAAATAAAATAAGTTTACTGACATTAATAACACCCAGTGTAATATTTCATCATCCAGTTAATATTGCATCAGTATTATTATTGCATCAGTATTGCACTACTGCTGAAATTATAGCATCATCCTAATGATGAAACGACAAATGATATTGTTATCATGAATAAAAACACATTTTTAAAACACGTAAATAGATAGATACTTTCAGTGTTGGTGTAAAATAAATGGAAAATAGAAGTTAAAACGAAGTATAGTGTATTTGTTACCATTTATTGTAATATTTGAACACTTTTTTTAAATAAAGGTTACATGAGTATTCTCGAATGTAATAAAACAAACTTTTTTTTAAATAAAATTGTTTTTTTGCTTAATATACCATGTTTATTCTATAGACAAAATATTGATTTGTTATTTGAAGCGTGATTTGAATGGGCTTATGCGTAATGACAGAACATAGCGTAAATGTCAGAACATTTCCTAAAGTACAATCTACTACAAAAATGAAAAAAAAAGGTGCTAAAAAAGTGCAAAACTTTGCAAAATAATTCTCAGTTAAATAAAAAAAATTGTTCTGGTAAAAGAATTTTTTTGGCACTTCAAACGTTTTAAATACACTGACTTTCAAAATGGAGTGAAAAATAACAATATAATTCCTATTTTTTACATTATATCACCATCAAATAGCATCTGATTAATTTGTAAGACATAGTCTTTGATTTTCTCCACAAGAAATTTATTCAAAATAGCCTAATATACTTTTTTAGACAAATACTTTTTAATATTTTTCCTTTTTAATGCAATATTAAAGTTCGTAACTACTAACACCAGTTAAAGGTTAAAATGATTAAAATGATTAAAAGCCGTAAGCTATGATTTTCTGCTGCCTATTTTAATAAATCGAAATGTGGTAGCAGTTCTTTAAAGATGTTTACTGTTCAGATCAGTTATTTAGCATTACAATCTTTCTTAGTACTTTGGATGATAATTGTTTTGTTTTTACTTTGAACAATGTTTATAAAAGTCTTGATGAGCAGTTCCGACAGTTTATTAATTATTTAGAAGTGGTAGAATACGGTCTATATTTTGGATGTTACGCTTCCACCAGCTATCATTAAATAACACCTTTAGAAATTTTCAATTATTTCAGAAAAATCTGCATAAAGGATAAATTAAACAGGTTGTACAACTAAATAGAAACTTTTAAATGCTTCAATTATGTGAAAAATGTTGCGAACCGAGCCTGAATCAGCAAGTTGCTGCAGCACATCCTCATTTTTAAGAAGCTCCATAAATTTATTTTCTTCAAAGTGGCCACCATGAGACGGGCTTATTTGAATGTTGGAAGGCAGATTGCCACTTAACAGCGTGCTGCTTTATATTTGGTTTACAGTTTTGATCGATTTTTTTAATCCGTTGTTTGATAATCACGTAAATAGTACAACTATTTACGTGATTATCAAACAACGTATAGAGAGACTCAACTTTTTACTAATCGCGTTTGAGCACCATGGAATGCACTTTCCAGTAACACCGTTAACTCAAAATCTGGCAATACTTTCAAGTCACGATTGCAGCATCAGAACACTCGAAAATAATAGAACTGTATTTATTTACAAAAGCAAAAGTGGTCATTTTGGAGCTCTTGATTGTGGCTTGGCACTTGTTTCATATGAAACCAAAACATAAATATTCTACCATTAAGTTAAATTTTTTATTAAAGTTTGTTTAAAACTTTCAAATTATTTGTTTTTAAAGTGACTACCCAGTCAACGCATGAGATCAATATGATATTAACATGATATCAAAAATTTCTCATGCTGCGATATCAAATAATTATCTCCAAATGATATCATATAGATGTCATAACCATAGATAAATAAGTTCAAGTATGGTTGTGATATCTTATGGTTTGATATATTGATACCTATTAATATATCAAACCATAAGAAACTTTTTATATTATACTTTGATATTGTACCTTTAAAGGTTTCCAAATTTTCTACAAACCGTTCTGCTTTATATCAGCCTTATAACTACTATATATATATATATATATATATATATATATATATATATATATATATATATATATATATATATATATATATATATATATATATATATATATATATATATATATATATATATATACTTGTACAAACAAAATAATACAAAAAAAATCCTCAATATCTCTCCTGAAAAATATTAATTCAATAAAAGCTAATCTTAAAAAACTCATTTTAGATACAAGCAGTTATATGGAAATTTTCCAATATCTTATGAGTAATTCAAATATCAAAATTTGTCCCAAAAAAAAAAAAGTGTAAAACTTATATATATATATATATATATATATATATATATATATATATATATATATATATATATATATATATATATATATATATATATATATATATATATATATATATATATATATATATATATATATATATATATATATATATATATATATATATATATATATATATATATATATATATATATATATATATATATATATATATATATATAAAGCAAAAGATAGTCAAGCCAGTGAACAAAAGTAAATCTTTTTTTCTAAAAATATTTTTTTTATTTTTCCGAATAATACACTGATACAAAGTATTTTTATATAATTGATTAAATAAACTTTAAGCACTACAGGCCTTTCAAAAAATCATCAATAGTGCTGTTATGGCATTATAGCAAAATTTTTTTTATACAAAATAAATTTAATTGCATATTGTTGCTATGAGTAACTATTTTGATAAATTCAATTCTAATAATACACAGGAAATATCAATTAAAAGTATCATGTTTTTGTTTGTGCAGATGCTTTTCGTTTGATAACAAAAACTTTCATTGTTAAGCTCGAGGAAAACAAAAAGTTGAAAAAAAGGTTCAATTACATTTTGGTGGGAGCGTTGACAGGTATAAACGTGGTAGTCAAATCTATTAGTTGATAGGCCAGTTCTGCAACTAGAAATATGTCCATTTATTTGTAATCTTAAATTGTTAGTTTTGCCAGTATATGTGGCTTGTTTTTTGTATGCCAAACATTTAAGGTAATAAATTACATTTTTGCTGTTGCATGTGATGTGACTTTTTATTTCCCAGATAGTACCATTAGAAGTTTCAAATTCATCTACTTCTTGAAGGTAGAGTTTGCATATTTTACATCGAATGTCTTTGCATTTAAATATACCAATCTTCTTATTATTTGCTTCAAATTTTAAAGAAGGAAGTCTTCTTAATAAGTTAGGAGGTTGTTTAAAAGCTAATACCGGATGAATATTAGAAAAATTTATTAGAAAAAACACTTTTGATTCTTTCATTTTGAGATACAATGAGTAAAGGTTAGTTTCTGTTATTAAAGGTTGACAATTGAGATTACTATAGAATGTTGTCACTAAAGGAAATATTTCTTTAGACTTCTTTTGTGACGCTGGTCCTTGTAGTTTTGCGTTATGCAATGCTTTATCTATAATTACATCAGGATATTCACAATCTTTCAAACATGACTTTGGTTCAGCTAGACAAAGTTTTTCAATTTCGTAATTAGATGTAAAAACAATTATTCTTTTAGCTAAATTATAAAGAATATTCTTTTTGATGTGTAATGGATGATGGATGTTATAGCTTAAATACTCATGAGTGTTCGTTTCTTTATAATAAACGTCTGTTTGAATTTTTTTATAGTTTTCAAGAGTAATTGCAATGTCTAAAAAGTTAATTACATTGTAAGTGTTATCATTTTTAGAAAACTCTTTGCCAAAATCGGTTGTAAAATTGACTCATTTAATTCAGTTAGAGAAATTTTAAAATTTATGATATGAAGATGTGTTGGCCAGATTATAAAACCATCATCAATATATCTAAAATAAAATTTTTTATATCATCTACTTCACGGTTTGAAAAATACTGAGGTAAAATTACTGGAAAAAGCTTAGTCTCTTCTAGAAACCCAATAGTAAGACAAGCATAATCTGGCGCGAAATCTGTACCCATGGCTGTACCAGTTGTTTGGTGTAATAACTGTTTATCGAATATAAAATTATTGTTATCTAAAATAAAAGATGCTGACTCAGTATGAATTCAGGTGTAAATCTTTTATCTATCAATTCTTTATATTTAAATATCCAGAACTTTAGGGCTTCTAAACCAAGATAATGTGGGATGCTTGTGTAAAGATTGACAATGTCGCATGTCATTATACGACTTTCTGATTCAAACTCTCTTGGAACATTTCTAAGGAAATCCCAGTCATCTTTAATGAAAGATTTTTCTTTCTTTACAATTGGTGATAAAATTATATGTAAAAACTGGCTCAAACGAGATGTTGGCGAATTGATTCCGGCAATAATTGGTCTACCTGTAAGATCTTTTGGTGATTTCATTTCAATGAATAAAGAGTTGGACTCTTTTACCTTTTTAAGGGTTTCTTGGCATTTGTGAATTTTAGGAATTACATTACTAGATTTCCATTTAAAGTTTGTGATATATTTTATTTCATTTGTCGTGACGTATTTATGTGTGTTTATAAATTTTATAAGGTTGCTAAAAACTATTTTATCGGATTCAGTACTTATTTTTTCATATGTATTAACAGAAAAAAGATGGTCGTGATAAACAAGTTTGTTAGTATAAAATGTCGAATCCATTACAACTAAAGCATTATCTTTGTCAGCTTTTTTAATGACTATGTCTTTCATTTCTTGTAATTCTTTAATCGCTGCTCTTTCTTCTTTTGTAATATTATCAATATATTGGACTTTAATAGGTTTAGTTTGTTCGATTTGTGAAATAATTTCGTTTAATTCTGGCAGAGTGGTTTTAGTACAATAATTAGATTTATTTTTAATTATACTAATATCGCTACTTGTAGCACCATAAAATTTTTCTTTTAGTATAAGTTTCCTAGTAAAATGTTTAATATCAGAACAGATATGTAAGAAATTACCATTTGTGGCCGGGCAAAACTTTGGACCTTTGGTGAGAAGAGATATTTGAGAAGATGTCAAGTGATTGGTGGATAGGTTCATGACCTTAGGTTATATTTTTTTGTACTTGGGCTTGTCCATTTTTTTGACGGTACTGATTTTGTTTGTTGGTCATGGTGGATGCCATCGTTATTTGATACAATAGAACTTACATCAATATTACTATTACTATTTAAGGAGCCTGATAAATTTTTTTTAGAATTTAAATACTTTTTATCTTTTTCGAAAGCAATTTTAGTAGAACTCATTTTTTTGGACCATTTTTTATTGATGCGTTCAATATCTTCGTCTTTGCATTCTTGATATCGATGAATTAACTTTTCGTGAAGTTCATCACTCAAGGCGCGATTAATAATAAAATTGGACACTTCATCGTCTAGGTTTTTCAATGACGTAAGGAAATTATATTTTCTTATAGTAAAGGTGAGTTTCCACTCATCCGTTTTTCTACGGGAAAGGGAAAAGGAACGGAAAAATAATCACGTGAGCATGCGCAGATTTCTTTTCGACAAATAAAAACTTTTATTACGCATGCTCACGTGATTATTTTTCCCTTACCTATCCCGTTCCCGTTGAATAACGGATGAGTGGAAACTCGCCTTAAGGATTTCACATTCAGACTTAAAACGTTGTAAATCAAACTTTTTAATTGCATTTTCTTCTTCATTTGACATGAAATAAAAGTTATCACTTCTAAACTTTCTGGGAATAAATAATGGCTCTTGTTCTAAGCAATCATGGTAAACATTAAGGAGGTTGGAACATCTGGTATGCTTGTAATATATAGATACTCATGTTTCTCAAGTGATTTTATAAAATATCTTTGATGCTGATCTTTAAACTTCAAATATTCTTTTTCTATATTGTGTTTTGAACTGTTATTTTGGTTGAAGGATTTTGGTAAACATTCTTTCAGAGTTGACTCAAGAATATCTTTTATTAAAGGTTTTGATTCATTAATAAGCAAAGTTAAATTGTCTTTTAGTTTCTTATAAATAACTTCATATAACTCATCTGCATAATCTAAAAATTTGTTTTCTGTTGACATTGTAACAATATAAACTTGAAATATGATTTTTAACCAATATAAAGCAAAAGATAGTCAAGCCAGTAAACAAAAGTAAATCTTTTTTTCTCAAAATATTTATTACTAAAAATATTTTTTTTATTTTTCCAAAAAAATACACTAATACAAAGTAATTTTATATAATTGATTAAATAAACTTTAAGCACTAGAGGCCTTTCAAAAAATCATCAGTAGTGCTGTTATGGTATTATAGCAAAATTTTTGTATGAAATTATTTAAAAAAAGGGTTCTCGATGACAAGACTTCATACAAGTTTCCCTTGACTACATAACTAAAGGTTTATTTTTCCTTTTTTAAGACTTATTTTGTCTTTTCAAAATATAAGCTGTAAAACTATTTTATATTGTTTTATTACTTTCTTCATCAAATATATTCTAATTATTTTACCTATTTTGGAAGCTTTTTTACTGTATTTTCACTTGGATTTTACAATAAAAGTATATATTGTTAAAATTATTTGTAATAAAACTATGTATTATTAAAACTATGTAGTTGTAAAAATATATGGAGAAAAAAAATATATATATATACATATATATCAAATATCAAATATATGATATATATATATATATATATATATATATATAATATATATATATATATATATATATATATTGAGCTCAAATTGATATAACTGTGTGATTTCATTTTGATACCATAGATCTCATAGTATGAGATCAATATGATACAATTATGATATCAAATGGCTGACTGGGTAGAAACTTGTTAAAGATATACTTTCCGAAACCTATCTTGTTTTCTTTTATAAAAATTTGTCGCTTGTTTTTTTAAAATGTCGCTTTTTTTACAGATTTTCTTTGAATATATCTGTTAAAATTATTTAACTATAAATATTTACCTGGAATAATTGTATGTGGAGGCCCGCCAGAGGCTTTAGAAAACTGAATAGCTTGTGTAAGTAAATTTTTGTTCGGTTGCACTACCACCTTTAGTTGTTAAAGTTTGTAGGTTTTCTCTGAACTTTATTTGTGAGCATTAGTGAGGCAACCTTTTTCCTAAAGGGCAGAGGTATATGCTTTATTATCAATGCTATTTTTCTCTTTAAGAAGATGTTTGTTTGTTTTTTTGCAGCTTTGAACAACCTATTTTGAAGATTAGAAACTAAGGCATTGTAACGTGAAAACTAACAATTCTTAAATAGGTAACAAATTTCTTAAACTGATAACAAACATAAAGACTTCCGTTATATCAATGTGTCCTTAAAATAGAAACTTTACCATGGTTCCTAGCAGAAAAACAAGAAACGGTTGTAAAGGAGCCCAGTATTTATGCTTTGAAGATATGAAAAAAATACAATATTGCAACAGAAAAAAGAGTTTGCTGACGAAAGAAAATGCCGGATGAAAAAAGAGTTAAAGAATTGGAGTGCTTTAAAAGTCTTCTCTTGGATTCTCAACTATCACTTGCAAGAAAGTGTACCTAATCTTTTTGTGTCCATCAGAATCTTTTTAACAATAATTGTATCAGTAGCTAGTTGTGAAAGGAACTTCTCAAAGCTATAATTGATAAATAGATATCTACGCTCAACAATGAAACAAGAACGCTTATCTAACTTGGCTATTTTTTCTATTGAACATGAGATGTCTTCCGAATTTAACTTTGATAAAATTATTGACACTTTTGTATCACTGAAAGCTAAAAAATTAGAAAATACGTTAACTTTCATACATATCATCGGTGCCCTACAATTAAAAGGTGTACATCTTGAAAATCTTGCAAGTATGATAGCTTTGTATATTTACATGTTAAATTGTTTGGTAGATACCTCAATATCTGAAAGTGATTCTCAGTATTTGTGTGTGTAAATATACCAGATATATGTAATTACAGTATAGCACAACAATGTATTTTCTTTAATTTACACAGTCAATATATATATATATATATATATATATATATATATATATATATATATATATATATATATATATATATATATATATATATATATATATATATATATATATATATATATATATATATGTATATATATATATATATATATATATATATATATATATATATATATATATATATATATATTGAAAAGGATCTCACTTCTGCTACAGCATGGGGCTCACAGTGGCTCGTAAACTTTAATTCAGATAAAACTCAATTTTATTCGGCCAATCGTTATCGTAATAATTTAGATCTTCCTATATTTATGAATGGTAATGTACTAGATGAGTCATCTACCATTCATCTTCTAGGATTAACTCTTACTTCTGATCTTTCTTTTAAACCGTATATCAAATCCATTGCAAAATTAGCATCTGCTAAAGTTGCATCTCTTTATCGAGCTCGACACTTTCTTACTCCAGATTCTATTCTCTATCTCTATAAATCTCAAATCCGTCCCTGTATGGAATACTGTTGCCACATCTGGGCAGGGGCGGACTGGCCAAATTATTATGATGTGGAAAAATATTTTTAACGGCCCTGTAGGCCAACGAAAAATGAGGAAAAGCAGCAAAGATAACAGACGTAAATTACAAAGTTATGCTTAATTTATAAATATATACATTAATGAATAAATATCGAACAGAAAAAATTATTTTTTTATATATTTTATTGAATTTTACATTTTTATGAGATTATGAAAACGGCCCATGTGGAATAGTCCACATCTTCCACATGGCCAGTCCGCCCCTGCATCTGGGGCGGATCTTCTAATGATGCTCTTTCTCTTTTAGACAAGGTGCAAAAACGAATTGTAAACATAGTTGGACCTGCACTGGCAGCCAATCTCCAACCTTTGTCACTTCGTCGTAATGTTGCTTCTCTTTCTCTTTTCTACAAATACTATAATTGGCACTGCTCTAAAGAGCTAGCGTCCCTTGTGCCATCTACTAAAATTCATTCTCGTTAATCTTTTAAGTCATCAGTCAATCGTTATCTTGCTCTACAGATTTAGTCTTTTCTCTTCCAGTAACTTCCAACTCTTATAGTGGTTGCTTGTAGCCTTGTTGGAAGTGAAGATGTTAAAAAAAAAAAAAAAAAAAAAAAAAAAAAAATATATATATATATATATATATATATATATATATATATATATATATATATATATATATATATATATATATATATATATAGAAAATTTCAAATAAATTATTTAGTATTGAGAGAATTCATATTATCTGATGTTTTAAGTTAGTAAATTAGTTTATATATATATATATATATATATATATATATATATATATATATATATATATATATATATATATATATATATATATATATATATATATATATATATATATATATATATATATATATATATATATATAAATATATATATATATATATATATATATATATATATATAAACACACACACACACACACACACACACACACACACACACACACACACACACATATATATATATATATATGTATATATATATATATATATATATATATATATATATATATATATATATATATATATATATATATATATATATATATATACATATATATATATGCATATATATATATGCATATATATAACATACATAAAAATATAAGTATATATATATATATATATATATATATATATATATATATATATATATATATATATATATATATATATATATATATATATATATATATATATAAATTTAAGCATTGACCAAAAATTCGCCGAATTTAGAGCTAAAAAATTATTATGAATTTTAAAAACAAAAACTTTAATTTTAACAGTTAGTTAACAAAGTGATTTCTAAAAAAAACAAATATTTATTATATTTGCGTAATAAGAGAAATATAATAAGACTTTATTATATTTGGGTAATAAGAGAAATAAAATTATTTATTAATTAAAAAAAAAAATGGTTTTCATTTGAGCAGCCGTGGCGCAGTGGTTAGTGTTCTTGCTCAGAACACAGAGATCCGAGGTTCGACGCCAGCTCTAGCCCAACAATCGTGAAGGAAGAAGGCGTGAACTTCCTGTTAAATGCTCTTCCGCGGTGCTCTGTGGTAAGATCGTTAGGACTTCTGGGAGCACCTAAAATATCTAGAAAAGCCTACTTATTTAGATTATTATGCTAGCTGTCTTCGTCGCCAAATTGCTGTCTTTGTCTTTATAAATATCGATAACTTTTCGCAAACTTAAAAAAGCTGCCGATCCCCGTGCCTAAATCACTGTCTTTATCGTTACGATTACAGCTAGCTATTCGCCAGCCGTTTTCCCACCGGGTATTATCCGCAGCATTTTGAAAGCAACTTGAATTTTTATTTGTTGCTAGTGAACATCAGCAGCTTTTCTAATTTTTCTAATCTGTCCTAATCCGTTTTACTCACAGCTAAAACTGAATTTCATCCCGTTTCAGATGATTGAACTTTCTAATATAATTTCTTACCTTCTTCGTTTATATTAAACACTATTAATAATTGAAGTTAAATTATAAAATTATAATTTATTTGAATTTGTTGCTCTAACTGATTTTCTAAATAAATAAAAAAATATTTTAGGTTAAAAATAAAATTATCAAACTGTAAACGGCATGGTAGTAATATACTTAATTTTATAAATACTTTTGTTGTCCCAATAAAATTGTTGTTTACTTACTAATGCATTTTGGTACTTTTGATGCATTTTGGTACTTTTAATGCATTTTGGTACTTTTAATGCATTTTGGTATTTCTGCATTTGGTATTAAATTTTTTATTACAATAATGAAGCACAATAATTTAAAATGTTTTATCAAAAAAAAACATTTGAAAATTTTTTTTTTTTAAGCTGAGATCTTTAGCTTTAGGCTTAACTGTTCCGTTATGCCCTACTGTCCTGATATCCTCTGCTCTACCCTATATACTCAAAGCCGTCTTTAAGTCATCCTGGCCCCCCAGCGAAACAACGGTTGTGGTTTCCACAGACCGTCCCTCCCCTCCCCCCCCCAAAAAAAAAAAAATCCGTTTTTAATGTCAATTTTTTTCAATGCTAATATATTGCTAATCAAAATTACATCCTTAGAACAATATTGACATTAGGGACTGGATTCATATTTCTTTAAATAACCAGAAATAAATTGAAATGATTTGCTTTTTTGGATTCACTAATATTAGTTTCAACTGAATTAGGAATAAAGTTCTTGTAATGCAGTTTTTTATTCAGAATATTTATGCCCACATCGTTTAGGTATATTTAAGAAAAGTTCTTTGGGGCACGCTGTGATCACAGCAGAATCTATATCTAAAAAACGGAAAAAGAATCCAAAACAAGTGAAGCATAAGCTTGTCTTCAACTTTCAATATCAGTTACAAGTTGATCCATGGTGACCTGAAATTATAACCTCAGAAACCATTTTTACTTTCCTAGTAAAGTCTGATACCTCAATAGACGTCAATTCGTCATGTTTTCGCTAACGGGCTCAAAAAGCAGTGACGGATCTAGAGGGATAGGGTATGTCCATTCCGGATCCATGTTCAATGCAACAAACAGACAAGTACAATGCAGCAAACAAAATTTCTTTCGCCTTCATTGATTAAACAAATAATTTAACTTTAATAAAAAAAAATTCTTAAAAAATTCTTTGTTTTGTATCAAATAGATTTGAGACAAAACAAGTAAAGAAAAACTACATCAAAAGCCTCTTTTATTTGTATTCATATACTTTTGGATGCATTACACTTTTGTGTATATATATATATATGTATATATATATATATATTTATATATATATATATATATATATATATATATATAATATATATATATATATATATATATATATATATATATATATATACATTTTTCTTTTTTCTGTTTTTTTTAAGGGACTTAGTCGAATTAAGACTGAATTTGTCTTTTTCTTGCCCCAGCCATTTATCTATATATTTGTAATAGCTTAATCTTGTAAACTTTTCTAATCGTCTAAATAAATTAAACCCGAAAAGTATAATGTATAAAAAAATTGTGAAAAGAGAACTTTTTTTTTTTTTTTCTAATTTAATCGGTGAATAATCTTGGCAAAAAAAAAAAAAAAAAAATTAAAAATTATTTTTGAAGGAATTATGAATGTTTTAGTAAATAAAAAATGTCTTAAATAGTTAGAAAAAGCGCGATTTCACTTTTAATTTTATTATTATAATTTATTAGAAAAAAATTTGATATTTTGCTTGGCCTCTCTAAATGCCCTGGCCCACAGCGACTGCCGAGGCTGGACATGTGTAAAGACGGATTTGTCGCTTTAAAAGCGAGGGGTTCCGAGTTCAATCAGCACCACGCCCCTGGTAGTGACACGCTGAACTCGTTTCTCCGCACAGCGGCCTTGTTCGTCAAGATTCGTGTTTCGGAGTTATAGAGTCGAGAGAGGGTTATATAACCACAAATAAGTAGCCTCCTCGTCCGTAGTGGCCTTCTAGGCCTTGAGGAGGTGAATTAACAGTATCTGTTCTTGAAAATGAAAATATTATTTTAAAAACATATTACTCTCAACAACCAAAGTTAGCATCTACGAGTTTGACCACAACTCTCAACAGAACAAGCGTAGTCAAGCACGGTTTAGAAGCCAATAAAACAGTTATTATAGCAATCAATAAAAGTGCCAAAATTTTTAAACAAGGCCGGCTCTTCCATTAAATTTTTTAATCTTTCGTGCTTCTTCACAAATGCAACCTACCTCAATCCAATAAAACTAATCGAACTCTCCTTACATGCATAAAACAACTCCTTTGACATTATTTTTATCATTAAGGCATGGTTCAACGACCAATCAACTCCCTCTCTTCCAAACTACAACCTCTATTGTTCAGACCGTCTGAACCAAATCGGAGGAGGTATATACACAAACAATAAATTTATCTTAAACCAACTACAGGAATCCCTACTACACAAAAATTTTATTTGTTACTATTTTGAACAATTATGAGTTGAACTAAAGCAACTATTTTTTCTCAAACTGAAACTTTAGTGAACAAGATTGCTGAATACACTGAATACTGAATTCACTGGTTTGATCTTTAAGATATTGCAATATTGCATACCATGTGGGTCCACAGTCGAAGTAAGATAGTTTTGCCCCTCATAATGAGTTATGTCCATGCCAAGTTGTTGCCACGTTCTCTTTACTTCTATTTTCCCTTTCGGCCATTTCATTGGACTTGGATAGACTGATTGACAGGCTATGCATTTCTCAACCACTTGTTTTACGTCTTCCTTGCTCACTGACGGGTCAATTTTACGAGCAAAGTATAATGTTTTCTTCACGCCATAATGTCCTGTAGATCTATAAACTTGGTCAATGTCTTTGGGAGATAGCGAAGTACTACTAATGCCACTTGCTGCCATTTCATAGGGTTTATCAACCAATTTTAACCAACTATTGGGCACTCTAGTAAGGGCATCGGCCAAGTTAAACTTTTGGAGTTTAACTTTGAGGCAAGTTTAATATCTACTTTGAGTTGGTATTTTTCCACTATATTCGCAATTTTATGAAGTCTTCTTCTTATCAGCATTTCGTTTGAAGCTTTTGTTCTCAATCTAGATTTTCCCGTGAGTGCGTCGGTAACCCAATAGAATGCCGCTTTCAAATCAGTGCAGATGTGTAGAATTTCCATTTTCCAATTAAGGCCCATATTTAGTTCTTTAATTACTGCATCAAGTTCAGACATTTTTATATGTGTTGTGTCGCCTTTTCTTAACCAACAAGCGTCTTCGATTATATTGCCATCAACCTCGACAATCACGCCTAGTGCTATTGAACTAGCATCTACCCAAATTGTTGTCTCGATACTGTAAACACTCCAAATTCCTTTTGAAAGAATGTCTTTTAGTGTTCATCTTTTATCAAATCATTCAGTATTTTCTCCAGATAATTGAATTTCATTTTTTCATCCCACGTTTTCGTCAAGGCGAAACAGGTATTATATCTTTATTCACAAAAATATCACCAATGTATGATGACGTCCCTTTCCAGATTGTTTCGTCTTGCGATAGCACTTTGTCCGACACCGCTTTCATTATGACTGGCGCAACGTTTAGTCCGAATCCCAAACGTGTTAATTAATGTAACTAACGTGTTAATTAATGTAGCTAAAATTTGATTCTCATTAATTTTTAGTTACATGTAAGCTGAAGATAAATTAACTATTGAAACATTTTTTCTAAACCGTCTCTAGTCTCGAAGTTTGTCAGCACACATATCTGTGTTCGCAGTGAATGCTTCAATAAACGTGTTCAGTTCCCTGAAGTCCAATACTGGTCGTACTTTTCCTTTATTTCGCTGCTCAACTGCCATGAGGAGAATTAAACCTTTTATTGGACCGTGTTTCATCAAATCGTACCTTTGCAGCCATTTTTTCTCTATCCATCTTTCAATTTCTTTTTCGTAATCGAGTTTTATGCCACCAAGGATAGAGAAAAAATGGCTGCAAAAGTACGATTTGAAGAAACACGGTCAAGAACTAAACGCGATATTTCTCGAACGAGGAGATCCGGATGAAATACTGATGGGCAATAATACTGCATTTCGAAGCACGTTGTTTTCTCAGTTTGTAAATAAATGGAACATTAAACTTCGATTCAGGTGCGCTTATATACCTTCGGGAAATGGAACTGCAGAACGATGTCACTGAACTGTCAAAATGACAGCGAAGAGAGCTCCGTGCAGCATACTGGAGGCAGTTTATTGATATAACGTTAGTCTAAAAGACAGTTGTAAGTCTTCTACTGCACGTGCAAATACGATCAATACGAAATTTGAGTAAGAGAAATTGATAACAACAAGAATGATCTTCGTAAGAAGATAACCAATAATTCAAACTTGGCAATAAAGTATGATTTAAACCCCCGGATAGCCAATGCGACTCTCAATATAAGATTGGAATAATTACAGGGATAATCTTGAAGCAAACGGTAGAAGTAGACAAAATGTGTCAACATGTGCGAGACCTAAGACAAGTAAGAGTTGAAAACAATTCGAATGAAGATCTTGGACAAGGAGTAGGTAACAATGATATAAGTGAGGATTCAGAAAACGAATTATACGTTGTGCTGCCTGGAGAAAAAAACAGCAAGACGTCAGTGTTACGTAGAAGCACACGAGAAAGGAGAGCCCCTGAATGTTTTAGTCCTTGAGAAGAGATGGTCATTGTGACCAAGGGAAAGTGTAAAATGTAATTATATTTTATGATTGTTAACAACCGATTTGCGTTAATTGTAAATAGTTGTATATAATGTAAATTATAGTTGTAAATACCAAGAGAATATGATTGTATATAAATTATGTTGAATTGTATTAGAAAATTTGAGGCGTTTAACGCTGAACTTATAAACTCGATTTTAATGTGAAACTACACAGAGATTATTTGGACTTCCAATTCAGTTTTCTCCTCTGTAAAATCGGCCTCAGTTTTTCATTTGTTTCTCTTCTTAAAGATTATCATTTTCACCTAAACTTCCACCGTAAAACTTTATTTACAACCTTAGTAACTACAAAAAAATCAACAATAAGTTCAATAAGGTTGACTTGCCATCTATTTTTAAAGACTTAAACGTAGAACAATATTACCAATTTTGGCTAAACAAATACAATGAATGTTGTCTTCAATTCATTCCTCGAATGCCGAATAAATCAACCCAAAAAAACAACAACCATGGATGACAAAAGAACTTTTATCTCGGATTCGTCTTAAAAAATTGCAGAGGGCTTGTCATTTCAAAATGGAAAATCAAATCCCTCGTTGAGGAATAATGAGAAACTGAAAAGTTTGTTAAAAAGTTGTTCTTCTCTGAAATCCTTTGAACTTGCTCTTGCAAATGATAAGCGCAACTCTAAAAAACTATTTTCATACATAAATAGTAAACGCTCTGTAAATAAGTTAGATCTCATCAATGTGAATCACCAGCTCCAGTAAAATCATTACCTCTGACAGCTAAATTACATAACAATCAATTTCAAGCAGTTTTTAGCAAAGAGCCATCTAATGATAATCTTCGCCATTTTGATCGTAGAATTAACACAATTTTCAATAGCATAACTTTTGGCACAACCCATCAAACTATAGACAAATCTCTCATCTCGACTCCATGTAAAATAATGGAAAAACTAGTTAAGAAGGCAATCATGCAGTATCTAAAATCAAGCAATCTTCTATCAAATGGCTGGAAATATGGCTAGAAAATAACCACTTGACGTCGTATTCTTAGATTTTGCCAAAGCATTTGACAAAGTACCATATCAAAGAATGCTTTACAAACTAAAAATCTACGGAATCGAAGGTAATCTTTTCAATTTGATAAAAACTTTTCTACTTAACAGGTCTCAACGAGTCATCCTTTCTGAGACTCAATAAAATTGGTTACCTGTGACAAGTTGGGTTCCGCAAGAATCAGACTTGGGTCCAATTTTATTTGTCATTTTCATCAACAAACTGCCGGATGTAGTAAGCAAGGAAAACAATTGTAAGATCTACGCTGATTACACTAAAATCCTAGGCATTGTCAACTCACTTGCAGCTCAACTTCAACCCCAATCAGATATTGACCAAATTGTTGATTGGACCAGTCTTGGCTCATGGAGCAAAACGCAAAGAAACGCAAGTTCATGCACTTTAGCCAAAACAAATTCACTCCTTTTGAGTACTCAATAGAGAAATTGGACCCTTGTTCAATAACTACTCGAACTACATTGGAAACAACCACCTCTGAGCATGAATTGGGATTTTAAATTACCAATGATCTTAAAGTAGAAACCCAATCCATCATTGCCTTGAGTTTGCAATTCCAGCTTGAAACCCTCATTTGGTAAAGGATGAACTATTGAGCTAATACAGCGCAGAGACACAAAAATACCAGACAAACTGAAAAAGTTAGACTACAAGTCCATATGTTTACAACTTAGCCTACATACTCTAGTTGAATGTCGTAAACAAGGTGACCTCATCAAAAAATACAAAATTATTAATAACATTAACATAGTCAACTTTCCCCTCAGCACATTTCCACCAAGAGCAAAGACTTTACCGTGAAAAGTACAGCAACCATTTAGCTCGCTTCCACTTTTTTAACAATCGCATTGTCAATGCATGGAACATGCTACCAGATAAAGTAAGCGATTCTTCAACTGTCAACAGCTTTAAATCGCGCCTTGATAAGCTCAAATCTTACTACAGCTCGAAGCATTCCTTAGTAAAAATTGCAGTATGAGCTTCAAAAAAAACTAACTGTAATCTAACTACTACTACTACTACTACTACTACTACTACTACTACTACTACTACTACTACTACTACTACTACTACTACTACTACTACTACTACTACTACTACTACTACTACTACTACTACTACTACTACTACTACTACTACTACTACTACTACTACTACTACTACTACTACTATATATATATATATATATATATATATATATATATATATATATATATATAGAGAGAGAGAGAGAGAGAGAGAGAGAGAGAGAGAGAGAGAGAGAAAGAGAGAGAGAGAGAGAGATTGTACATATTTTGCAGACAAACAAAAATGTTTTTATTTTTAATAAAATAGAGAGAGAGTTTTAAAAAAAAAACATTACAAATAGAATAAATAATTGCACAACCAAACACCTACCTGGGATTTCGGGATCCCGGGATCGCCATCCCTAATATATACACATATACACGAAAAGAAAAGAAAAAAAAAATGTTAAAAAATTCTTATTTTTGAGCCCCCGCCGCATTTTTTTTGTGTTTTTTTTTCTAAAAAATGACACAAATGGCTGAAATTATTTTTGATAATAAACTATGTTTGCATTTTTTATAATTTTCTTGTGTATTTTTGTTTAAATCAAAACTTAATCAAATGTTATTTTTGAGAAAAAAAATTTCATATTTGACCCCTCATAACCTCTTTAAATCCAAGTAGTGTTGTCGTTTTACTACATTTGAGTTGCTCATTAAAGATACTGCAATGCTAAAACACATGAAGTTCTGGTAGACCTCTTTTGACAAAATATTTTTCAAAACTATTGGTCCAGTGTACAACAAGAATTTTTGAAACTCAGTTGCTTTAAAACGCTTAAATTCATCAAGTGAACGTGGTTGTCGAGCAAACTCACTAGGCATTTTGCCATGATAAAAAACCAGTTTATCAGACATGTTTTTTTTTTGCTGACACGATAGGCGACAAATGCGTGGGCCTTCAAACCAATATTTTAGTAGCCGCTTCATAACACCAAGACAAACACAATGCATATAGTCAATAACAAACTCCTTTACACACAATACTCCATAATCTACTAAGGGAGTCCTTCCTAATTGATGAGGTTCGCAGCATACATTACATGCTCCTAACGAATGATTTAAGTAAATATATTCATTAAATTTTTAATCACTTCGCATTTGACAATTAACTTCAGTAAAAACAACCCTTCCATCATATTCTCCTTCAACTAAACATCGCTCACATGAATGGTACCCTCCATGACCTTTAATATTCTTTAAAAAACAGCGTGCAGGCACATCACAAACAAATGCCTTCATTGAAACAGGTAGAATTTTTCCATTGTGTTCAATCCCACTAATTTGAAGCAATCTGTACTCAGTTAAAAATTCATTCAAACAGTCGAATAAATTATTTGGTTTCTTTTTACCACAAAATAGACATACAATAAATGGCTGTAACTCAGAAAACTTTGCTAAAATTGGCCAAAATTGTGTGTTGCTACTCTCTTACATAAAGGCAATCTATCGATATTTATTGGCAAATCAATTTGTTTTACAATTTTTTGAGAATCCTTTAAAATTTGTTTTAATCCTTTTTTAATCCCGAAGTAGATATATTCACTGCCACACAGTTCTTTTATTTTTATATATTTAGGGGTTTTTAAAAGTGTTCTACAATCATATGGGAGAGAAGATACTGCATTTTTATTTAAAATACTTAACAGTTCATTGACAGCCTTTCTTGTACATCTATTACCTGTAGCCCATGCAGCTAGATCGCTAGCTAGCACGTCAGATTTATTAAAAGTTAAATATGAAGTTAATTGGCATGCTTCTTTGCATACTAGAGCATTACCAATCAATGAAACATCTGCATCAATGCTACTTAAAAATGAATCTGATACACAGTCAGAGTTAATATTACCATCATAATCATCGTCTGTAGGATTCAACTTCTTGTTTTCAATTTCAACGTTATCATTTACATTTTTTTCTGTTAATAAGCAAACTGTGTCGTCAATATCAAGCTCCTTCATCAGCGACTTGTTAATATCTTTGTTTTTATTTCTCCAACGTTTTAAATAAGAGTTCATTTTAGTACTAAAATAAAAATAACTTCGTACTTCAATAACAAATTTCTAATCTAAGTTTCAACGCGTGCCAATTTTAGTAAAATAATTTATTCTACATTTAAATGTTCTGTAAAACATCGCGTGTCAACCTTAGAGCGATGTCAGTTTCAATTTAAAAATCGACGTTGGATAAAACTACGAGTTTTACGTAGCTTTAATGTTGATGCAACATCGCAACGCGATGTTAATTTTCGACGTCATTCTCACGTTAATGCGATGTTGATTTTACGTTAGCGATGTCGCCAACCTAAAACCAACATCGTGAGAATGACGTCGGTGCCCACTGAGTTGTTGGGCTAAAGCTGGCGTCGAACCTCGGACCTCAGGATTCTTAGCTAGAACTCTAATCACTGCTCCACGGCTACTTTGAATTCCATCTAAGTGTCTTGAAAAGATGATTAACAACTCTTAAGAGAAACATTGTCATTGATGAACAACTTTGCATAGTAATAACCCCGAAATTTTTCGCACAGTATTCGTAAGTTTTCAAATCTGAGAAGACACTTGGATTTGACATCGCACCATTTAAAATTACTTAAGTATGCTGAGGTGCATACTTAAGTAATTTTAAAGAACTCAAATTATATTTGCATATAAAAAGCCAAAATTTGTTTAACTCCGTTTACATTAATCAGTGACCAGATTTGTTTTATATCGGGAATGAGTTTATGGCAAATCTTCTGATACTGCAACGAAGAATATTCTAATCAACCTAGTTTCTTTGCCAGTCATTTAATTGAAAGGTTGTTGTTGTGGCAGTGAATTGTATTTATCCATCAATGTTAAAAGCAAGAGATCCCGGATTTAAAACAAGATCTGGGCATATATCGCGCCATTGGTAAGAAATGAGACGTAAATGCCTATTTAAATGCTCTTCGGCAATTGTGCTTCTTCCTCAATGACTGTTTGTTCTTGAAGATAATATTTTTCTTGCAGATTAAAATAACCGATATAGTAGATTAACAAAATATATTTTTTTGTTTTGACCTGAAATCAAACAAAGAGGTAGTGCAACCTTTTTTCTTTATTTTTTCTTTTTTCTTTATTATAAAAATATTTTTCTTACCTTTTTTTCTTTCCTAAGAAAAGTAGTTCTGCACAATTCACAGTGTCTTAGTGGTTCTCAAAAATTACTGATGTTGATTTTGGTGCTGTACATTTGGCATATTTGATCTGCTTTGAAAGCAACCTTTTTTCTCTATGGTTTCCTGGGAAAAGTAGTTCTGCACAATTCACAGTGTCTTTGTAGTACCCAAGAATCACTGATGTTGATTTTGGTATTGTACATTTGGCATATTTGATCTGCTTTGAAAGCAGTAAGCTGTTTAAACATTTTTTCAGGCAAAGCAAGCTCATAAACTTTCAATTTTTCTTATGAATTTTGGCTTATTATGGTATTGTGGCAGTTCACTTAATCTAGATTTACTTAATTAAACTCTGCTTTTTACAAAATTTGATCTAAATTGATGTAGGACAACAACCCACTTAACATACTTAAAAATATTTTCAATTAAAAATAATTAAATTCAAAGCAGTATTTACTTAAATTAAAAAGAAATAAATTTCATGCTTGAGTAATTTAAAATAATAATACACTTAATTAGTAATTTAAATTAATGATACGCCATTAAAATGAGATTTTATTTGATGACACAGCCCAAAAAAGAATTTTTACTGCTCTTCAAAGAACTATTATATATCTATAATATCTATAATATATATTATATACTATAATATCCCTTTATAACATCTTTTTCTTTTGATAGAAGTTTTCTCTATTTGTGCCTCTGCAATTATTTTTATCAAATTTTTACAAATTGCTAAAAAATGTTTCAAAGCAATCTTAATCTAAAAAGAAAAATTTTCCTTGGATAGGCCATCCAAACTTTTTAGCGTTTTGATGCATTTTGACAGTAATAAATACCTCAGAAAATAATTATATTTTTACGCTATACGAAAGGTAAGTCAAGCCTAAATACCGAATTATTATTTTAGTCTAAAAAATGGAAATCGCTTGTGTACTAATAAAACAACTACTACAAAAGTTGTTGGTATATCATAGTATCATAGTACTCATGTAACCAATGTTTTGAAAATAGCGATCGACTATGTATAATAAGAAACACTCTATATAATTTAATAAAACTGTTAATAATGTAGCTAAAGGTAGTATAACTGTTTTAATTCTGTATAACTGTTTTAATTCACACCAAACTCTAAATAAAGTTTCAGCCATTGGTTAACTGGTTTTGAAAATAATGATCTTTGGCAATTTTGGTTAAAGAGATTAAATTATAATCATGGCAAAACAGTAACATGAAAATAGATTTAATTGGTTGATTGTAGTGTATTAGGATTTTGTTTCAAAGAAAAAAAACTGCCTATATTTAACACAGAAATAAAACAGTTGTACTATTAATTTATTTATTGTAAAATAATTTATGAAAAATACTATGGAGAACACTAAGCTAATCGAATTCGAAACCTCTTTATCAGCATAAAACAAAAAGCTGGCATAAAAAGTTTAAAAAAGTGTTTTTTCGAACTCCACATCATAAACTAAAAAACGCCTTAAATGATATTAACTAAATGTTTTAATGTTCGTTAAACAAAATAAAACCCAAATGCAAACCTACAAAATGTTAATAGCATTCTACAGTAACAAATTTTCAAAAATTAAATGATCAATTATGAACAAAAATAAAATGATTAATTTATATTTTATATATTTAATATATCTTATAGTGGCCCTTCTTTCAGAAATAAAATAACACTAGCAAACATAAGTTTTTAACCTAATTTACCGATTCTTCTTTTTAAAACAAAGTATAAAAACAAGTAATTTTTCAACAGAAGACATTATCAATTTTTAAATAATTTCAGAGGATACGTTTTGTTTATTTTATTTCATAACTTTCTTTCAAAGTATATTAAAGTATGGATTTAATATATATTACCTGTATTAAAATTAAGGGGTAAACAGATTCTATATGTTAACCAGCCTCCCACCCCTTCTTCATCTATTAGGCTGGCGCAGATGTATTCTTAATACATCGCTTCCAGTTTAGGATGTTGAATACTGGATCTTTCTTGATTGGATGCATGGGTTTTGCTTATATTTCTGTTTTTATGACTTGGAAACTCATTCTATTATCTCCAAATAAGGATACAGCTCTAAAACGCAGTTTTATGGTTCTAAGGCCGATTGGTAGTCAGGTTATCCCCAGTGAAAAATAAAACCGTGCCCCACATGGGTTTCATGTGGGTTCCGTGTGGGATTCATGGGATTTATATGACGGATTTTCCCATGTGGTATCCGTATGGAAATTTGCCACTTAAAACCCATATGGGTAAATCCTACATGGGTTACATGTGGTATTTACCAACATGGGATTTGCACATGTAGTATCCGTATAGAATTTTGCCACTTCAAACCAATATGGGTAATCCCACATGGGTTACATGTGAGAATCATATGGTATTTACCCACAATCGAAATCCCACGTGGGTTTCTTGTGAGATTTACATGGGATTTTATTTGAAGCCTGGAAACTAAAATAATCTTAAATGTTAAAAACAACATTCCATTACTTTCGCGGCGGAGTTACATGCATCTTGTTTTAGCATAAAAATATCTTAAATTAATCTTAAAAAATGGCAAGCAAGTATGTAAGTACTACGGATAATTTGTATCTCTCTTTATCGAATTAAAAGTTTTTGTGCAAATAAAAGTATTATAAAGATGGTAATAGTTGTTTTAATATCAGTATATCAAAAAAAAATTTTAGGGGTGCCTCATGAGCCTTAAAAGTTTGACGGGTCCCTAATATTTTGAAAAAAATAGTTTTTCTCAAGTATGTCAACCTGGTACTCAAAAGAAGCGAAATTATATAAAAACTTAAAAAATAATAATCAATTTACATTAAACATAAAAAAATGTTTTAATAAATTATTTTAGAAAACTTGAAAATATACTAATTTTTTCAAAATATTAGGGACCCGTCAATATTTTAAAGGTCATGAGGCACCCCTATAAATATTTTTTGTTCAAAAAAACCTTAAACCTAATATTTTTGCATTATAAGGAATACATTTAGTTAAGAGCAGCAGACTATTTAAAAAAAAATTGTTTTTTGCATCACCCTAATATATATATATATATATATATATATATATATATATATATATATATATATATATATATATATATATATATATATATATACATATATATATATATATATATATATATATATATATATATATATATATATATATATATATATATATATATATATATATATATATATATATATATATATATATATATATTTATAATATATATATATATATATTTATAATATATATATATATTATATATATATATATATATATATATATATATATATATATATATATATTTATAATATATATATATATATATATATATATATATATCACAAATTAAATCACAAATTTTATAATTTTGTTTAGATGTGTTATAATTTATACCACAATAAATTATGATATGAAAAATAAGGTAGGATATGAGGACAATGATTAAAAAATAAATTTACTTATGGAAATTTAGATGTTTGTTGATTGGTTTTAAAATTTTATAATATTTGTGACGAAAAAGTAAAGATACTATTACATCAAGTGTCTATTGCACTTAATATGTACATTATTGTAAGGTAGGTTCTGCATATTTTGTTTTATTTTTTTGTTTAACGACTTTTCCTAATTGAGCACTTTTTCTCAAATTAGAATCTCATGAGCGGATACAAGTTCTTGTTAAACTATCCATAATACATTAGTCATCGTAAGTAATAAATTAAGAACTAATTATGTGTGAAATAAAGTCCAAGTCGAAGTCATTAATGACTTCAATGTGGCTCTTAATTAAATCTGCTCTTGACTAATAAGGCTTTTAATTACAATTGTTTTTCTTATTATTTTAATCTATACTAACCATATAATTTAGGTTGATTTAGGTTATTATTGATATTGGTTTTTATTAAAATTTATTTATAGTTATATTTGTAGATGAATATATATATATATATATATATATATATATATATATATATATATATATAT
Organism: Hydra vulgaris; assembly: GCF_022113875.1. Taxonomy (NCBI): domain Eukaryota; kingdom Metazoa; phylum Cnidaria; class Hydrozoa; order Anthoathecata; family Hydridae; genus Hydra; species Hydra vulgaris. Next base: position 6,701,875 of record NC_061170.1, read on the forward strand.
ATATATATATATATATATATATATATATATATATATATATATATATATATATATATATATATATATATATATATATATATATATATATATATGTATATATATATATATATATATATATATATATATATATATATATATATATATATATATATATATATATATATATATATATATATATATATATATATATATATATATATATATATATATATATATATATATATATATTAGGAAATGCTTGAAGAAAGTAGTTTTTCTTAATATGGTAAAAACCTTAGCATAGAGCGAGCCAAGGCGATTTACTTTATTAATTGAATCGACAAAAGGCGTGTAAATCACAAAAGAACAAAATTTTTTTTTACATTTATTTTTAATGTATTTATTAATAGCTATTATTTAAATATAAATTTATTTTGCAACACGTTTTTTAATTTTGTAAATTTTTATTATAATACTTTATGGTTAATTCCACATTATTTGTGGAGAACATCGCATATATTTGATCCTAAATAGCAAAAAGTAGCTAATACCAGATATATTTAAGCCTCTGAAAGTTTCCTTGATTAATTTCGATGTTTCATTTATATGGTATTCGTTACTTTTATAGCATTTGAATTAGAATATGTGGCATTTAAGATCTATAAAAAATGTGGTATTTTCAACCTATAACCCGTGTGGGATTTACCATATATAACCCAGATACGCTGATTGTCAGGTCAAGTTATTCTGCTACTGGTAACATGTAATCTAGTACGACTTGCTGCATGTTAACGTCAGGAAGGGCGTACGGTTGTAAAAGATTGCTTTAACTCTTTCATAACGGCATTTAAATGTCGCTATGGAGAGCAATCCAAACCACACAAATGTGGAAACATGAATGTAAAAACTACAACAAAAAACAAAACATATTGAACAAAATAATAATCCTATCATAAGTTACATATGGAAAAAGCCCACGCATATCCCATGTGGGAATTACCATATGGAACCCATGTGGGATTTACCATATGGAACCCATATGGGACAAAATAATAATCCCCACATAAGTTACATATGGAAAAATCCCACGCGTATCCCATGTGGGAATTACCATATGGAACCCATGTGGTATTTACCATATGGAACACAAACGGGACAAAATAATAATCCCCACATGGGTTACATATGGAAAAAACCCACTCGTATCCCATGTGCGTTTTTTCACTTGGCCGAACTCTGTGGTAGCTTTCAGAGAGGCTGTCCATCAACAGCTAAAAAATATCAAAGTATTTACAGTGCCATATTGTGCATGGATGGTGTTTCTGTTTTTACTTTTGGTGTGCATTGCCAAGACCACATTGGAGCTCTTTGTTACGGCTAAGGGTTAAGGAATAGTATCGAGGTATTTGCTTGGGCTATTAAACAGTGTACTGAGTACGATCTATGCTTTGAGCCAAGTTCTTTAACAAATTTGAAAATGAATTAAGTAAGAAAAACTATAAAACACAAAAAACCTTTGTCATCACCGAATTCGCTAAACTTATCATTCGTGGTCTTCAAAATAACTTTTCTTCTGTTGAGTCTTATCTCTAGCAAAGTTCATCAAACCTACTTGCTCTTTGTAACATTAATTTGAGTTCAGCTGTCTCATTTTGTAATCTTAGTGTTAATGGTTATCTTCCTTTAATTCGTAAAAACTCCAATAGTCATATGGTTGGCCTGAGCTATGCTTGGCATTTACATTTGTAAGAACTCACCCATTTGTCAGGAAACAAGGTTCGAATCCACAGACTATTCTTTTATGTGCTTTATTTTAGCACCACTTCACTCTTTCACCTTTCTCTTTGTTCTATATTTCTTTCCTTCATCTCAAGACTGCACTCTTCTTGGTGTTATTTCTAATCATATTGACAAAGCCCTCTCTCTTTATCCATCATATTGTTGTTGTCGGTGACATTAATGTTCATCCCACTGAATAGTTTGGCTCTAGTGTCAGTGACTCTGCAGGCAATAAAGCCTACAATTTTTGCCTTTTTTATTCCCTAACTCAAATAGTCAACTTTTCAACTCGCTTTCCAGACAACTCGAATCATTTACCGTCTTTACTCAACTTATGTCTTGTTTATGATCCTTGTCAGTGCTCAGTTTATCCACATTCACCCTTAGGTGCCTTTGACCACAGTTCAATTTTTCTAAAACTATTACCTCTTTCTCCTTTATTATCAGAATCCCCCTATCATCGTACATCTTACTACTTAAATCGACTTACAATCTTAAAGCTGACTGGGACTCTTTCCTTGATTTTGTTTGTGATGACCCTTGGGTAGAAATCTTTCGTCTTCCTTTTAACAAATGTGTTTCTTACATAAATTTGTGATTTCAGGCTTGCATGGAGTCCTTTATTCCTTCCCGACAATTCCAGGTCAAGCCTCACTCTTTTACATGGTTTTCCTCACATTGTGCTGCTGCAATTGCCAATCAAACTATTACTCCAGAAAACGTACATCTGATTTCTACTGCAAGGAATCATTGTAAAAAGTTTTTGTCTAATGCAAAAGCCCGCCATTTGCAGGTCATGAAATCTCGTATGTCATCACAAATTAGGCTCTCGTGACTTCTGGAGAATCTTTAATAGTATCAATAATATCGGCAAGTCTGTATTTCCACCTCTTTTGTATAATTCAGACTTTGTCACCTCACCTAAAAACAAGGCTGAATTGTTTGCTAAGAGCTTTTAATCAATATTATCTCTTTATTCCACTAGTTGCCTTCTACTTCATACAGCCCTCAAACAGGTTGATCCATTGCTTGACATTCGTATCACTCCAGCTTCTGTATTTAAAGTGTTTTTCTGCTTAGACTCTTCTAAAGCCTGGACAACATACCTATTATAGTTTTGCAGAAGTATTTTCCTGAGCTGTTTCTTTCAAAACTATTCAACAAATGCTTATCAGAGTCTTGTTTTCCAGTCTGCTGGAAAGCAACATCTGTTATCCCTATTTTGAAAAATTCTGGAGAGTGATCTGATTCGTTATTAACTACCGTCCCATTAGTCTTCTTCCTATCATAAGCAAGGTTTTTAAATATTTAATTAAAAAACACTTAATCTCTCATCTTGAATCTAATAACTTACTTTCTGATCATCGATATGGATTTCCGATCTTGTTTTACGGCTGATTTGCTAAAAGTAATAACCGATAGGTTTTATCGTACATTAGATAAAGGTGGAGAGGTTAAGGCCATCGCTCTTGACATTTCTAAAGCGTTTGATAAAGTTTGGCATGCTGGTTTTCTCCATAAGTTTTCTTGTTACGGTATATCTAGAAACATCTTTAAGATTATGCAATCCTTACTTTCCAATCTTAGTATAAAAGTTGTCCCTGATGGACAGCACTCTTCTTCATATTCCGTAACCTCAGGGGTTCCTCAAGGTTCAATCTTTGGCCCTATACTCTTTTAATTTACATTAACGTTCTTCCAGATGTTTTCACATCTAAGGTGGCATTGTTCGCTGATGATACTACCTTTTATTCTTGTCATGATAAGAAGCCAAAAATCTCTGATTGCTTGAATGGGGCATTTGAGCTTGAAAAAGATCTCACTTGTACTACAGCATGGGGCTCAAAGTGGCTGGTGAGCTTTAATTTTGATAAAACTCAAATTTTTAATGCCAATAGTTATCGCAATAAATTAGACCTTCCTATATTTATGAACGGTAATGTACTCGATTAGTCATCTACCCTTCATCTTCTAGAATTAACTCTTACTTCTGATCTTTCTTGGAAACCATATATCAAATCCGTTGCAAAATTAGCATCTGCTAAAGTTACATCTTTTTATCGAGCTCGACACTTTCTTACTCTGGATTCTATTCTCTATCTCTATAAATCTCAAATTCGGCTTTGTATGGAATACTGTTTCCAAATCTGGGGTGGATTTTCTAATGATGCTCTTTCTCTTTTAGACAAGTTGCAAAAACGCATTGTAAACATAGTTGGACCTGCTTTTGCAGCCAGCCTTCAACCATTATCACATCGTCATAATGTTGCTACTATTTCTCTTATCTACAAATACTATAATAGACACTGCTCTGAAGAGCTAGGGTCTCTTATGTCATCTTCTAAAATTCATATAATTTGCAATCTTTTACAGGGTTATTCAATCTTATATGCGCATTTATTCTTTTTTTTTTTTTTTTTTTTTTTTTTTTTTTGCGTTCAGCATTTACCGAGAGCAGACGTGCTTTTGCCACGAGGATAACTTTTTATTAAACTTTCAAAAATCTACCAAATTTAATTTTGCTAAACTGAAAAATGGCCAAGAATATTACTTTATCGCAGTACAAAGAATTATTAGAGATGCACGAAAATACCTTAATAAAAATTTTCAATGAAAGATTTCAAAAAATTGAAACCGAACTAATATTTTTCAAAGAAGAGAATAAACAAGTTAAACTAGAATTAAATGAAGCAAACAAAAATATGGGTTTCCTAAGTGAAAAATACGAAGAAATCAAAGAAACTTTAGCTGCAAATAAAACAAAATTACAAGCGCAAACTAAAATAAACTTAACAAAACAAGAGAGTGAATTGATAAATGACAAGATGGCCGAGTTGGAAGACAGAAGTCGTAAAAATAATCTAAGGTTCGAGGGGATAGACGAAACGGAGGAAGAAACTTGGGAAAATGGTGAGGAAAAAAATAAGTTATTTCTTAAAGAAATATTAGGTATTAATAGGGATATACACATAGAAAGAACTCATCGTACAGGAAAGAAAACGAAAACACGAATAGAAAAAGAACAATCGTTGCAAAATTTCTCAACTTCAAAGATCGAGAAAGCATTTTGTCAAAATATAAAAAGATGAAGCTACGGAACGAAAAATTATTTATTAACGAAGACTACAGTGAAAGAACAATAAACATTCGAAAACAGCTGTTTACACAAGCAAAAGAACTGAGACTATCAGGTAAATTTGCTAAAGTGGTATACAATAAGCTAATCACAAAGTCTTCCTATTAGATTTTTATATTGTCGTACATCATTTACTTTCAGAATTAACTAATCTTAAAATGGATACCATTAATAATGAATTTGAAAAAATATCTAATTTATTTCAAATCAATACTTTAAACTTAGACGATGAATCCAACCCGGATACAAATTATTTTGATGAAATTAATTCCCCAGAATTTGGAAGCTCTTACTTTTATACTAATAAAGTTGCAAGTTTTTTAAAAAACGACAATAAAAGTGATTGTTTTAATGTAGTCCACGTAAATATACGGAGTTTAAAAAAGAACTATGAAAATTTTTTAAGTTTTATTTGTGAAACGGAAAATTCTTTCAACTTAGTTTGTTTAACTGAGACCTGGTGTTTGCAAGCAGATTTTGAAAATAACTCAAACCTCCATCTTCCAGGTTTTGATCCAATAATTAAAAACGAAATATTAATAAAAGAGGTGGAGGAGTTTTATTTTTTGTTAAAAATAATCTTGTTTATAATATTAGAAGCGAAACGTGCGTTTCTGACGAAAACAACGAGATTTTAACAATAGAACTTAACAATAAGCGTTCAAAAAATATGCTCATAAGCTATTCCTACAGGCCACCTGCTGAAAAAACCTTTGTAACTTTATCGATTAAACATTATTTTAGAAAAAATAATGTATAATCGAGTCTACTCTTACCTTACTGAAAATAAAATACTGTTTGAAAAACAATTTGGCTTTAAAAGAAATAATTCAACCGAACATGTTGTTCTTCAACTTACGCGCAACATTGCAGATTCATTCAAAGACTCTCGTTTTACATTAGGGGTTTTTATTGACTTGTCTAAAGCATTTCATACCGTGAATCACCAAATCCTATTAAAAAAACTTATGTCTTATGGTATTATAGATAAAACTCTGCTTTGGTTCAAAAGTTACCTTACAAACCGTAAACAATTTGTCTTCAATAAAGATTACACATCTCGTGCATTTATGAATATATCATGTGGAGTTCCGCAAGGATCCATACTTGGTCCACTCCTTTTTTTTAATATACATAAACGATCTTCATAAATCTTCAAACCTAACAACAATAACTTTTGCAGATAATACAAATTTATTTTTGTCTCATGAAAATATTAATATACTATTAATTTACTGATATGACAAATGAATTAAAAAAAGTTTCTGCTTGGTTTAAACAAAATAGATTGTCCCTCAATATTGAAAAAACGAAATGGACACTCTTTTATCCGTCTTCTAAAAATCAAAAACATTCACTTATCATGCCAGATCTATTGATCGACAATATTACTTTGAAAAAGGAAAAGGTTACAAAGTTTCTTGGAATATATATTGACAAAAATTTGTCCTGGAGGTATCATATCGATGCTACTTCTACAAAAATTGCAAAATGCATTGGAATTCTTTATAGAGCAAGAAATGTATTAAGTAAACATCAGTTAACACAATTGTATTATTCATTTATTCATTTTCATATAAACTATGCAAATAGTATATGGGGAAGCACCCATAAGACAAAGCTTAAATCTCTTTACTTTCATCAGAAACACGCAGTTCGCGTAATAAATTTTAAAAATCGGTTTTCTCACACAAAACAACTTTTTAAAGAAATGAAAATTTTGAATGTGTACCAACTAAATGTTTTTAATATTTTGTGCTTTATGTTTAAATGTAGAGAAAATCTGTCACCAACTGTATTTAAAAATGTTTATAATTTGAAACCGAAAAACCAATATAATCTTCGCACTAATAACAATCTTATTGCCCCCTTTTGCCATCAAAAAAAAGACCAGTTTTTTGATTCTTATCGAGGACCTTATCTCTGGAACAAAATAGTTTTACCAAATTTTGATTTTTCTATTAAAATGACTTATATAAGTCATTTTAATAGAAAAATCAAAATTTGGAATGAAGCATTTTTAAATGAAGCATAATTATGCTTCATTTAAACAGAAACATAAAAGAATATACAAAAATTGTTAAAAATAGATGAGAATATTTTCTACTGAGTTTTTTTTTTTTATAAAAAGATATATTATTTCATTACAAAACAGTTTATTTTTAATTAAAATTATATTGAAAAAGTGTAAATGTAGTATATTGTTATAGTGCTTCATGATAAGATCCTCATGATCTTCTAGAAGTCCTGCCGTTGTTGCTGCCAAATGTAAATGTAAAAAAAAAAAAAAAAAAAATATGCGCCTTTATTCATTCTTATATGCGCATTTATTCATTTTTATATGCGCCTTTATTCATTCTTATATGCGCATTTATTTATTTTTATACGCGCCTATATTTATTTTTATATGCCCATTTAAAGGCCTTTGACCATAAGACGAAATATTCGCGCGAAGCGAATTTCGCTATGACGAATCGCTGTTTTGATTTCCATTTATTTCTTTCGCGTACTTTTTTTCGTTCTCAACAATAAAAATGGCAGCAATAAATTTATGCTGTATGTTGAACTAAAAGCAGTTATTACTTTTTTAGCATACTTTCTTATTTAAAGCATGTGAAAATTTCTTTCTATATTAACATTTCTGTCTTTATATGTAAGATGTGAATCATTTTGTAATATAATCTTTAAAATAAGTTTTTTTTACAAGAAAGTATAAGAAAATAAAATGCTTAGCTCTGATATGAACATTTCTATTAAAAAACTGTTACTGCAAAAACGAACTGCAGGTTTAACTTTATGTAGGGTTTTTTACAAAAAGGTTTATCTTCGTGTGGCCACTTGAAGATAAACATTCTCATGAAGTGTAACTTTCGTAATTGAGAGTGTGAAAATTTATATTTGTAAATTCTCGGTTTAGTTTTATATATAAGTCTGGTCATTTTTTAATATAAGCCTTGTTTGATGAATTTACTTATGCTTGCCAATTTTTAGCGTAAGTTTATATAAAATTAATAAGAATGCCAGGTTAAGAATTTTGTTTTTTGTTATTATAAAAACACGTTTTCGCTTTTTTTTACTGTTGAAATCACGTGATATAAAATTCAAAACTTGATTGGTTTTTGCTTATGGCGATTCGCAAAAAGCCGACTTTTTTATTTTCGCTGCAGCGAAACGCTGTAGCAAAAAAAAATCGGCATAATTGCCAAAAAAGTTTAATCTGCGCATGCTTATCGACGAAAAAAATCACTTCGCGCGAATATTTCGTCTTGTGGAAGACGAAAGTCCACAAGACGAAATATATTTTTCAAGACGACAAGACATTTTTTTCGAAAAAATCATTTTTTTTGAAAAAACAGTTTATTTTTTCTAAACAAATGTTTCTTATTTCCAGGTAAACGAGGTTAAAAGTACTTAAAACAAAGACTTTTTACATTCGACGACGGTTTATTTAAGGTGGCTACCCACTAAATAGTCTAAAAAAAAAAAAAAAAAAAAAAATCTATATTTTTGAAGTTTTAACCTTTATAAATAATAAAAATAAATAACAATGGAAGAAAAGTTTATAAATTTGCCCTAATTTTGTTCCTTAAAATAGGGCAAACATCCAAAAGTTCCTTAGCAACGCCCTTAGCAACAGTTAAAACTTCTTTTCTCCAGAACTAATAGGCAGTTTTTCTCCAAAATTTTACTTACCTTAACCAGGTTGTTATCTACACTGTAAAGTTTTTCCCGAGCTAAATGCCAGCTGCCAAAAACACTAAATAAGACTGTGTTTGTATTAGTAACATAATTTGTTTTTGAAAAAATCTTGTTTGTTAACCAGAGTTATTAGGCATTTATGTTGATAATGTTATTGTAATATAGGATCTGAAAACAGATATAAAAAAGCTAGAGCTAAGAAAAGACGTTTTTATAAAAGTAAATCTTTAGACATCAACATTACTCCAGATGATTCACCAACAGCTGCACATACATCAGCTTCTTCTAACAAAAACGATTTGTCTTTTTTGGAAGTAAAAAACACAACTCAAAAGGAAGCCTGTAATGATAACTTTAATTTAATTGTGAATTCAAATTTGCTAATTAATTTACTTAGCATGATTGGTCGGTGCCCAAATTGCACAGCTGAAATTAAAGTTTTTCATGACATGGAAAACAAAAAAGGACTTGCTCACATTTTCCTTCTCTCGTGCAACGAATGTGATTGGAATACAAATTTTTTAACTTCTAAACCAATTATAGAGGATCATGGAATAAATGGTCGTAAATCCTATGAAGTAAATTACTTGTTAATAATGGCTTTTTGTGAGATTGTGGTTGTGGTTATACTGCTATGAAAAGGTTTTGTTTTATTATGAATATGCCTCCACCAATGAATTCGAAGCCATTTGAAACTGCAAACAAGAACTTACAGAATTCATATATTGAGGTAGCAGAAAACTCAATGAGAAATGCAGCAATTGAAATCAGAAAAGATGTGCTCAATGATACCTACCATAAAGATGCAGTTGTCAACGTATCTGCAAGTACAGATGGATCATGGCAACGTTGTGGGTATACATCTCTAAATGGTGTAGTCACCCTCATATCTAACGGAAAGTGTGTTGACATTGAAGTTCTTTCCAAAATGTGTAAGTCTTGCAGTTTTTGGAAAAAAAAACAAGATTCAGTTGACTACAAATTGTGGAAACTTAGCCACAACTGTAAAATCAACCATGTAGGCAGCTCTGGCGCTATGGAAGTAGAAGGTGCAATAAAGATTTTTGGTCGTTCAGTAATTAATCGAAATTTACGATACACTACTTACATTGGTGATGGTGATACCAAGTCATACCAAAGAGTTGTTGCATCAGATCCTTATCCAGGCTTTGAAATAAAAAAGCAGAATGTGTAGGCCATGTACTAAAGCAATATGGTGCACGGTTAAGAACTTTGCAAATAAACTATCGAGGTAAACTGTTATCAGATGGTAAACCTTTGTCTGGTAAACCTTTGTCTGGTTTACTGACAAAGTAATTAATAGGCTACAGAATTATTATGGTTTGGCAATACGCCAAAACACAGATAGCCTTTACCAAATGAAAAAAGCAGTTGGTGCTATAATTTTTCATCGTTATGAAAATGATGACTCAAAGAAACGTTATGAACTCTGTCCGATAGGAGCCAAATCTTGGTGCAAATATAACTCTGACCTAGTCAAAGGCAAAAATACTTATAAGTCCAATATAAATATTCCTCAAGCAGTTGCAAATATCCTTAAACCAATCTTTTCATATCAGGATCTTGCAAACGAAAAGCTGCTGGAAAATGTTTGCACGGTAAAACTCAAAATGTTAATGAATCTTTGAATGGCATGATATGGACCAAATGTTCGAAAAGAGTTTTTACAGGAAAAGATTTTTTAGAAATGGCTGCAGGATCTGCTGTCATTTGCTTCAATGAAGGTTCCCAGGGACTACTCCCTATATATTGCAAGATTGGTATTGTACCAGGAAAGTATACTTTGAAAGGACTTCTAAATATTGATGTTAAACAGCAGAGCTAGTCAAAAAACGAAGAAAAAAACTAAGATCAGTTAAAAAAGGCTACAATGATAACACAACAGAAAACGAGGGCGAATGCTATGCTTCTGGTTCTTTTACTTGAACTGTTTATTGTTTTTTTGTGTTTATTATATTTGTTTTTTGCGTTTTTCTCCATTTACAAATTTTCTACTTTCTAACAAAGATATCTTTAGTTTGAAATAATATCTTAAGTTGAAATTTTTTACAGAGTCAAAATCTAGTTAGATGAATGTGCTGAGTCAAAAATATTTGTACTATAGTATCCCATTCAAATTAAAATTTGGGTAAATCGGGCCATTTTTTACTTTTTTTTAGGAATTTATAATAAATTGTGAATTTCAGAGTTTTAAATAAAAATATAAATTTTATTTTTGACTCAGCACACAGTTCATATGGTAATCAATGTTTTTGAAAAGTTTCACTTGATTTGGAAAACTCTGCATTTAGTTATCCTTGTTAGAAAACATGCTGCTTTTGAGTTAATTATGCGCATAATTAATGACGTAATAATAAAAATAAAACTTTTTTGTATTTTTTGTCTTATTTAATTCTAATGCAATTTAAATGTTTAAATTTGGAGGGATAAAAAGGTTTCTTTAAAGAATTTTTTTATTTAGTGGGTAGCCACCTTAACTTAGTATTAGTTCTTGGTAATTTTATTATTAAATTTCTTGATCGATTAAGTTATTATTTATCTAATTATTCATTTATCTAGATTTAAATTTAGTTATTTATAAATATTATTAATATCAAATTATACATCCCTACGGATGGAATAGAAAATAGCAGTACCAATCGTAAAACAAGGAAAAATGTTAAAAAAGAGCACATGAAATGCTTAAGCATTTAATTGAAAGAAATCAATCTTCAACAAGCATTTCCACATTTCTTATTTTATCGAAGCGCACATTTCAAAATTTTGTCGTTAAGTTAAACAGAGGATAATTCGACTGTAAGTTGTCTGTCAATCGTTATCTTGCTCTACAATCTTTATCTTTTCTTTTCCAGTAACTTCCAACTCTAATTAGTGGTTGCTTGAAGCATTGTGGGAAGCGAAGAAAAAAGGAAAAAAAATTGTATAGATTTAAAATACTATAGCAAAAAGAATGCTGAAAAGAATTATCGAGTTCACTTTTGAGGCTAAAAATAAAAATTTTGAGGCAAAAAATGCCTAATATTATAATCTTCTATATAAAATATTGTCAGATAAGTTTATCCTGCAAATGGTAGCATGAAACCTAGTGAAACCTGTTTCATGCCCTGATGCTTTGTAGGATATGAACTTTGAGCCGAGAGCTAGGAGAAGCCTCGGGGGTGTTTTAAGAGAAACTTAAAACATCCCCTGCCTTGGGATTCTTCGTTGAGTATAAACTAGAGATGGTGTCTCGATAAAAATACTCACCTTGGGCAGATGTTAAACGCGTCCGCCTTTTTTCTTATAGTAAAATATGAGTACTAACAGTTGGTTTCCCTGTTTGTACTTTTGGTGTGTATTGTTGAGGCCACATTTGGAGCCCTTTGTTAAAACTTTGGGTTTATTATTAGTAATGTGGCAATTACTTTGAATATTAAATAGTGTACTAAGCACCATCTGTGCTTTGAATCAAGTTCTTTAACTAATTTAAAAATGACTAAAGACCTAAAATGTATTAAACAGAAAAAAACATCGCCTTCATTAAGTTTTCTATATCTATCATTCACTAACATTTGCGGACTTTGAAGTAACTTTTATTTTGTTGAGTCTTATCTCGTGCAAATTTCACCAGACGCACTTGCTCTTTGTGAAACTAATTTGAATTTGGCTGTCTCTTCTTGCGATTTTAGTGTTGATGGTTATCTTCCTTTAATCTGTAAAGATTCTAATAGTCACATGCTTAGCCTGGGCATCTACCTTTGTGAAAATTCACCCATTTATCAGAAAACTAAGTTTTAATCCACAAAATTTTCTTTTATGTGCTTTCATTTAGAACCACTTTACTCTATTAGCTTTCTAATTGTTCTATATTGCTCTTCTTTATTTCAAGACTTTTTTTGATGTTATTTCTGATCAAAATGACTCTTGCTCTTTATTCTTCAGCCAATAGTTGTTTGTGACTTTAATACTCATGACACCTGAACGACGTGGCTCTTAAATCAGTGACTCTGTAGGCGTTAAGGCCCACAGCTTTTGTCTTTGTCAATCTCTAACCCAAATAGATATTTTACCAACTCTCTTTCGAAACAATCCAAATCATTTACCTTCTCTACTCGACTTGGTAGTTTCTGAACCTAGTCAGTGCATAGTTTCACAACGTTAGATGCTTCTGATTACGGTTTGATCTTTTTAAAACTGTTATCTTATTCTTCTCCATCATCAATTCCCCCTATTAATGTACGTTTTACAACTACCTTAAAACTGACTGGGACTTATTTAGTGATTTTCTTTTTGATGGCCCTCGGGTAAAATCATTTTATCTTTCTGCGGACAGTTGTAGTTCTTATGTAACTTCTTGGATTCAAGCAGGAAAAGAGATTTTTTATGCAGTTTTGACAATTTTAAGTCAAGCCTCACTCTTCTTCATGGTTTTCCTCCTATTGTGCTGCTGCAATTTTCAATCGTAACGATCAATTTCATATCTATAAGCAAAACAATGCCCTAGGAAACAGACGTTTGTTTACTATTGCTAGAAACCATTGTAAAAAGGTTTTGGCTAACGTCAAAGCCTGTTATTCTCTGATCACGAAATCTTGAATTTTATCTAAAAAATTAGGGTCTCGTGACTTCTGGAGAATCTATGTGTAACAAAAGTAAATATGTTATTTCAACTCTTATGCATGGTTCAGATTTTGTTACTTCACCTAAAAGACAAGGCTGAATAGTTTGCTAAGAACTTTTGCATCTAAAGTAATTTTCTGATTAGAATCTTCTACAGCTTGTGGTTCGGATAACATACCTATTATAGTCTTGCTGAAGTGCTTTCCAGAGCTGTTGTCTATCCTTTCAAAACTATTCAACAAGTACTTATAAGAGTTATGTTTTCAGCCTGCTGGAAAGCAGCAGCTGTTATTTCTAATTTCAAAAATTTCAGACAGCAATCTGACGTCTAACTACCGTCCCATTAGTTTTCTTACTAACATAAGGAAGGTTTGTGAGACTTTATTTAACTAACACTTAATCTCTCATATTGAGTCTAATAACTTATTTTATGATCATCAGTATGGATTTCAGGTCATAACTGATATGTTTACTTAGATTGATCTGGAAAGGCTAGATAAATCTGGAAAGGCTAAGACTATCATCTTCAGTATTTCTAAAGCTTTTGATAAAGTTTGTCATGTTGGTTTTCTCCATCAACTCTTTTTTTATGGTGTATCAGGTAACATCTTTAATTTTATTGAATTTTTTGTTATCAATCGTTGTAAAAAGTTGCCCTCGTTGGACACCACTCTTCCTCATATCGTGTAATTTAAGGGATTTTTGAAGATTTGATCCTTGACTCTATCCTTCCCTTAACACATATTAACAACTTCTTAGAAATTCTCGCATTTAAGGTGGCATTGTTTGCTAATGATACTACTATTTTTTCTAGTTTTAATATGACACGCTCTGATTGCTTGAAGGGGGGATTTGGATCTAAAAAATAACCTCATTTCTGCTACAGTATAATGCTCTCATTGGCTGGTAAACTTAAACTTAGAAAAAAACTTAGCTAATTATTATCTCAATAATCTAAATTTTTTTATATTTATAAATGTTTATGTACTTGATGAGTCATCACCCTTTATCTTCTAGGATTAACTCTTACTTCTGATCTTTCTTGGAAACCATATATCAAACCGATTGCAAAATTAGCATCTGCTAAGGTTGCATCTCTTCATCGCGCTCACCACTTTCTTACTCAGGATTCTATTCTTTATCTTTATAAATCCTTAATCCGTCCTCATATAATTTAATGTTGCCATAATTTGGGCGGATCTTCCAATAATGCCTTATCTCCTTTAGACAAGGTGCAAAAACGCATTGTAAATTGTAATTGTTGGACCTGCTCTTGCCGCAAACCTCTGACCATTTTGACATCGTCGTAAAGTTGCCTTTCTTTTTCTTTTTCACAAATACTGTAATGGGCACTACCTTAAAGAGCTTGCGTCTCTTTTACTATCTAATAAAGTTCATTCTCGTGTTACTCGTCATTCAATTAAGTCTCATCGTTTTACTATGAATATTAATAAGTGCGTTTAGTTTTTTTCCTTAATCATTGGTTCTACGGACTTCCCTTCCCTCATTTTTTTCTGATACATAAATCTTGCAATTTTTTAAGTCGTCTGTTAATCGTTACCTTGATATATAAATTTCTTCTTTTCTCTACCAGTATTTTCCAACCCTAATAGCAGTTGTATACAGCCTTGTTTGAAGTGAAGATATTAAAAAAAAAAAAGATACGAATTGAAAGTCTTTTTTTGCCTTTTCCACTTCTTTAATGAATCATAAATTGCAGCAAAAAGCTGTAAAACAAATATTTTTTTGCCGCAAAAAGAAAAATTGAAAAAAACTGAACCCTTATTCATGAAATTGATTTTAAAATTTATGCAGTTTAAGGGTAATCTACTAGTGTTTAAGGGTAATCTACTAGTGTTTAAGGGTAATCTACTAGTGTTTAAGGGTAATCTACTAGTGTTTAAGGGTAATCTACTAGTGTTTAAGGGTAATCTACTCGTGTTTTTTATTTAAATAGGCACCATTTCTTGTTATATATCTTAATAGTTCTAAAATAGTTAATAAAAAAAACCAATTGTTAGAAAAAAATGCCAAAAAAAAAAATTTACAAAAACCTTTAAACAACAAATACAACATATAATCATTATTTGAAATAAAAAATTGAAAATTTTTTACAGTCAAATAAGAAAAAAGAAAAGGAAGCAGTTAACGAAAAAGTTCAAATAAAGGAAATAAAAAACTTGGCATAAAATTCTAAATACAACTAAAACACCCAAGATATAAATGTTTTTGATAAAGCTACAATTAATAGAAATGTAAAGAATCGTTCTTTATTGATATAACTTTTAACATAAAGCATACAGTAATGTTGCTGAATGAGTTTTGTTTTTCGAAACTTAAAGTGCTGTTGTAAATTTAAATATTCTTAAATCAGATGATATAGTTAAAGCTACAAATTATTGTAATTGCTTCAAGTTCATGATATCTGAGTTGTTGCAGTTGTCGTTGGAAGTTCAGTAGCTAATGTCTCAGTTGTTGTTGTTGTAGCTTCAGTTGTGGTGGTTAAAGCTTCAGTTCTTGTTACCTCACCTGTTGTTGTTATAGCTTCAGTTGCAACAAAAGTTAGAACATAATTTCGTTCCATTCAAAATTCTTCCTAAACTGTACAATTTTTCGAGTTGTTTTATTGTTCTATAGAACAGCAAAGGGATTATAAAAAATTAAAAAAAGTATAGATTTATTCTATTTTAATTGATACGTTTTTAACTCAGCACATTTTGCCTATGTCAGTTTTTGCTTACGCTTTTATAGCGATAACAGCACTTATTTTAAATTGCAACTTTTTTATAAAAATGACTTTAGTTTTTTACAAAGAGAAAATGCAAACTATGAAATACTATGAAGTACTATGAAAATAAAGTATTCATGCTTTGCTGAAGGGCGCAACGAGAATGAGGCAAAGTGTACAATTTGTGATAGTTACTTGTCCGCCGCTAACAAAGGAGCAACTGACTTAGAGCGCCATGTTAGCAGCAAAAAACATAAAAACCTAATCAAAGAGTCAGCATCATCTTGTATGTTAACGTCCTATTTTCAACCTAAAAATTCAAAAGTATTGCAAAAAGCCTAGGCAGCTGAAGCAATTTTAGCATTTCAATCAGTTTGTTATCGTCAGTCTTACAACTCAATGGTCTGCACAGCTGGTTTAATGCACATGTTATTTGAAGATTCGGAAATTGCAAAAAATATCGCATATACTAAAACAAAAACTGAGGCAATCATAAACCTGGGTATTAGCCGCCACACTGTTAATCAATTGGTGAAATCATTAGATAGCATATCTTGTTTCGATATTTCCACAGATCCTAGCAATCATGGTTCATAGAAAATATTTCCGATCTTCAATACTTTGACTAGAAGGCAAGTGGTATCAAAAACAAAATTCTCACGTTAACTAACACACTAAATGAAAGCTCTGAAACTATATCTCAATATATTTTGAAAACACTCTGAAGAAACTAATTGTCTTCTAAGTATATTGCTTTT
The DNA here is from genome assembly GCF_022113875.1 of Hydra vulgaris. NCBI lineage: Eukaryota > Metazoa > Cnidaria > Hydrozoa > Anthoathecata > Hydridae > Hydra > Hydra vulgaris. The sequence goes on from NC_061170.1 coordinate 6,718,574, forward strand.
GCTGGAGACAATGCTAATGTAAATTTTAATAAGTGTAATAGAAAAGTAGGCAAAAATGTGATCTTTCATTTTAAAAAAGCAATAAAAAAACCGTTGGTAGTTGTTGGATATTTTGCCCACGTTTTGCACAACTGCATTCAGCATGGTACAGATTTTAGCATTCAGCATGGTACAGATATTTCGCAACGCAAGTAAAACTGCGAAACTTGATATCACATGGTATAGCATTTAATATCGCATAATATAATATTTAAAATTATATAATAAAGTATACATTTCATGCACTTTCATTTAAAGATATTTGCATACACTTTCTTTCACGATTTCTTATAAAACAAAGTGTTGTGATTCTTTCTCGCCATTACCTCAGTTGCAATAGCTGCTAACGGTTTCATCTCAAACGCGCTCGAAGGGGCACTACTATTAGGTTCAGTATTATTATAAAGATTTTTAATATTATTATAATATTATTGTATTATTTAAAAAAAAGGATAAATTTGTTGTTGTTGTTGTTGTTGTTGTTGATGTTGTTGTTGTTGTTGTTATTGTTGTTGTTGTTGTTTTTGTTGTTGTTATTGTTGTTGTTGTTGTTGTTGTTGTTGTTGTTGTTGTTGTTGTTGTTGTTGTTGATGTTGTTGTTGTTGTTGTTGTTGTTGTTGTTGTTGTTGTTGTTGTTGTTGTTGTTGTTGTTGTTGTTGTTGTTGTTGTTGTTGTTGTTGTTGTTGTTATAGTTATTAAATTTAAACCCAGCGCCTTCCCTTAGCTTAGCTTCTGTTTTTAAAACTAAAGTAACTAATTATTTAGTCTAATTAACTCCTTTGACATTTAATAGCTCATTTTATCTTTTTTTTTTTTTTTTTTGAATGTTATCTTGAAAAGATAAATTTTTGGTTATCAGTTTTCTTTACATAGTTTTAAAAATAGATGACAGTTTACGACACATTTGTTCTTTTGTGATTTAAACCAATTAAAAAGTAAATTTATTTATTATATTGATCATTTTATGCAAATCAAATTATCAGTCGATGATTAACTTTTTATTTGTTTTAATTACACTAATGTCCATGATTTTTAATAGAGAGTTATATTTTATTAATGCTATAACGTTGCGTTATATTTACCTTAAAATGAAAACTTGGTTTTTTTTATTTTTGACTTTTAGTCATTTATTTCGTGGTGAGTAAACTTTTTTACTAATAAAATTTTAAAAAGTTTAGGTACATATTTTTCATCGTTAATTTCAAATAAAATATAACTGACGATGTACTCAGAGTAGTTAAGGTGCTTCTCAAGAAATTCCCATTGGTGGGTTATTAGTTTAAACAATTTTTAAATGTCTGGTCTACAAAATAACTGATTATAACTAACCTGTTTAAAGGAAAAACACCAAAAATCTTACTGTGGACAGCAAGCAATCTTTTATAATTTATTTAAAGTTTACTATGTCTATTAGAGTATATTAGAGTATATTAATATGTCTATTAGAGTTTTATTTTGTATAATTTAACATAATATAATTGCAGTGTAATATGGAATCCTAACTATAGCTTTAATTTTCAGACCGTTAAGTTCAAGTTCTTGAATGGTATTTTTAAGTGAAGACTTTGCTCGGTGCTAGAATTATTTTAACTATTTTAAATACATTTAGAAAATAATATATTTATTAATGAAATAAAAGAAAAAAAAACTATTTAAATTTATTGCGATTTGTAGTTAATCGACTGAACAAAGTCTGTTCAAAAAGAGACTTTATAAAAGTCTCAAAATCAGTTTAAATAAAAAAAATCTGTTAATTTTTTTTTTGAAGAAGTTTTATAAGAAAAAAAAAAAAATTTACATTTATTTTATTTCATTTAAAGCCTAAGTTATAGATTGTCAAAGATGAGATTTTTTTAAAAAATTTAATTGAAGTTTTACTAATTTATCTTTACTACGTTGAATACAATTGTAGTATAAAATATCATTTATTTTAAAACGCTATTTAGTTTTTACTGTGTCTCGTATCAATGAATAAATATTAGTATTTAGTTTCTGTTAAAATATTTAAAATCTAAGAAAAAAATTGTTTGATATAGGATTTATTTCTGTTAATTCCGATAAAAAGCAAAAAAAAAAAAAAAACGTTTGTAACAATTAATAACCAGTTTTTTATAAAAATAATAAAATATGGAGCCAAAAGCGTGATAAGGTAAAGAAATTAAAATTTTGAGTTAACTCCATTTTCAAATTCTTTCCAAAAGACGTTTAAAAGACGTTATTTCTATGCCTTGTAAAATGGGGGTGGGAATGCCCACTAGGTTAGAGTAGTTCAGTTTTTCGTCGTTTTAACAAAACCAATTATCTCGGAAAGCTTCAGTTTAGATCGCGCGTTTTGCAAATGGGTTTTTTAAATAGGCGGTATAAAAGCACAAAGATTGCATAGTGCATCAGTCAATTGTCGTACGTCATACATGCTGTCTTTTATTGATTTTCCGAGGCTTTTTTGCTGTAACTAATTTTTTAAAGATATAAATGTTTTTTTAATTTTTTTGTCAATCTTGTTGAATATATTATTAAATCTATTTTCTTAGCAACCTTAAATAAAAAATGCGTACAAAGTTAAAGTGCCGTTATAGTATTTGTCAAGCCGACTCAATTATTTCAAGATATCGGCATACCTCAAGATTCACCGAAATATGTTATTAAAAAATGTTACTCCACTCAGCAATAATATATTAAATCTGTTATTGCTGAGTGGGTTTGAAGTTGTTTTTTTTTTGTTAAACTGAAATGCCAACCATTTTTTCTTCGAGGCTTATATTTGACATCATGAAAGACTTAAAAAAAACTTAAAATGGTGAGTGGGTTCGAAGTTAATTTTTTTTTTTGTTAAACTGTTATGCAATGGGGCTTCAAATTGGCGTTATTTAAGATTTAAAAAAACTTAAAATGTAGAGATTTTTTACTTTAAAGACGAACAATTAAAAAAGCTTTTTATTTAACTATTATAACTTAAAAGTATAAAATAAAAATGAAAGCAACTAAGTTAAATTTTTTTTTTTTTTTTAATTTTAGTTGAATCAATAATTTTAAATGATGAACTTTAAAAATATCTATCAAATAAACTTCTTCCTACTCTGACAAACTATTAAAGTTTTAACGCTAACAAGTTGTAATTTTTTTTAGTATTAATTTAATATATACTTCGTCAATGAACAAGTAATTTAACAATGTACTCCTGAAAATCAAATAAAAATACTTTAAAGAATTTAAAGTCGGACAGGAGCGGCAAAAGAAAATACATTTTATCATCTTACTCCTTTGGTAGCGAAATCGTTAACTTAATTTAAAACTCTAGTTGTTAAAATTTTATATTCTAAACTATACACTACATGTTGAACTTTGAAGTGGGAAGCAAAAAAATTGCCAAAAGCATTTAAAAATTTTATTGTAAAAGCTTTATAACCTCATAATGCATTAAATAACCTCATAATGCAAAAAATAACCTGATAATGCATTAAATAACCTCATAATGCATTAAATAATGTTGGTCCATGGCTACTTTGAAGGGACAGCAAAATAATCAACTTAGGACTTGATGATTAAATAACAATAATCTACACTATCAAAAATATTTTTTTATATATAAATATAGTTTATATTGGGGGAGTTAGCACATGTAAACCAAAGTAGGTTTCAATAATAACTCATATACGTATGTATGTAAGTGTGTATTGTAATATATTGTTATAATTTCAACATTCTTAAAATTTTTTTAAACGAAAGTATTTTTTGAATTGAATTTAAAATCTGGCGATAAATTTTGAAAAGGTTCGACACCGTCTCTAGCCCGTCAAGTGACATTGGTACTAAAAGAAGCATAAACTACTAGTTAAATGCTCTCCCGCGGTGCTCTGTGATAAGACCGTAAGGACTTTTAGGAGTCCCTAGATAACTCCAAAAACAAATAACCATGTTTTTCTAATATAAAATAAAATAAAACAAAAAATTATTGGGTGTAAAAATAGGGAAGGACGCTTACGGTTTATGTAGGGTAACTTCAATTACTCTTGTACCGTAAAAAAAAAAAAGAAAAACTTAAAATTTAAAAATTAGAAAGAAAACAAATTATTTTCGGTGAAGTTTTAATCAACATTTTTGAGTTTTTTGCTCCGATCACTTGGATACAAAAAAAATGAAGATTTTGATATTTTTGTTGATTTTCGAGATTTCTTTTCATAACAAATCTATAAGAAAAGTTTTACATTTTGTTCAGCAAGTTTTTTTTTTTAATTAATTAAGATATGAAGAAAATTGTATATAAAAATATCTTTAAGAGAATTTTTAAAATAATTTTTGTAACAACTGTAACAAATTCTCTCAAAACACGCTAAAATGATTAACAGATTCACACTTGTTAGCTGCAATAGCTAAGCCCAATGTTTGGATAACCATTTGATATCATTTTTATAAATGTTTTTCTGAAGTGTGTTCATTTTTTTTTTTTTTGTTCTTTTATTACATGTAAAATAAGCATTTCGTTACAATATTTCAAATACAAATATATAATAATAAATTTATATATAAATATAATGGTCGTTATTAGAAAATAAAAGAACGCGGGGACTCGTAGAAGACCATATGGTCTTGTCGTCGAGTACCGCTAAGAAATGTTCGTGTTAAAATTTAAAAGATAATTACAAGCTTAAAAAATAAAAATAAGTTAACAAAAGTAAGAAAACTTAAAATAATCCATAATAAATACAAGATGCGTTTTATCTATTATATATGTAAATTATAGTTGTTAAGGATACGCATATACTTTTTATAAGTTCATGTTTAAATAAATGGTAAAAATAAAGATCACAAAAAATATCAGAAGTATATTGTTAAATCATCGATTGCAAAAATGAGTTCTTTAAGCTTTTGTTTAAAAGAAAAGTAGTTACTTTGATTAATAAAATCCTCAGTAAAATTTTTTAAAACTATTTTATTCCATAAGAATGGTCCGCGATAATCAATACAAAATTTAAAAAGATTTGTTTAAAAATTGGGCTGCTTAATAAAATTATTATTGCGTAAAATGTATTTATTTTTATCTTTTGATGAATACAAATTATGGAAAGTAATCGGGGATGAATTGGTTTTACATTTAAACATTAAACAAAGAATATTAAAAATATTAATCTCATATATATTAAAAACTTTCATTTCAAATAAAAGAGGCTTGGCATGAGTATAACGGTCTTTAAAATATATAAGACGTGCTACATGCTTCTGCTGACAATAAAGAGGTTTAAGTTTGTTTTTATTTGCACTACCCCAAGCAATGTTTTCATAGTTTATGTGGCAATGAATAAATGAGTGATATAATTGTACTAAAGTTTGTTTATTTAAGAAATTTCTCGCTTCCTATACTTTTTGAAATTTTACTTGATAAGTTTTTAATGTGATTTTTCCATGTAAGATTTTCATCTAAACAAACTCCTAGAAAATTAGTTACTGTTACTTTTTTAATTTGTATATTGTCAATAACAAGTGGAGGCATGTTAATTGGCAGTTTATGTTAAAATACCGGGCTAAACTAAGTTTCTAGCATCTTATGTTGTGCTTTGAAAATTTAAATGTTAATAAGTTCTTTGCATATGAAATATCGTATTCAAAGTTACAGTCAAAGAAGAACCATAATTTGTTTAATTAGCTTTAAAAAAGGAAAAAAATATAGTTATATACAAGACAGAAGTGTAGTAAAACTACACTTCTGTCTTGAATGAGAATCAAAAATTATTTGCAATATTTAGTTAGGTAATTGCGATGCTGTCATTATAGAGTGAATGACTGGATGTTCTCTTGTGAGTTAATTTTTATCGAAAAAATGAGTGCGATTTAATGCAATTTTTTATTGCTTTTTATCGCATAATCGAACAAATTTGCTTTTCAGTTAACCGTCAATGCGGTAACGCCAATGCGGTAACGCCAGTGTGGTATATGTATATAAAAAAACAACAACATATTATTGGGTATTTGCGTTCATACAAATCATTTTGTTGTTGTTGTTGTTGTTGTAGTTGTTGTTGTTGTTGTTGCTGTTGTTGTTGTTGTTGTTAATTAGGTGCCCCAAGAAGACCTAAAGGTCTTTTTACAGAGCACCGCAAAAGTGCATTTAACCAGGAAGTTCACGCCTCCTTCCTTACCGTGACGCAAAAATATGTCCAGAGTTCGTTTGAAATGCGCGGGTTAGACTTTTTTTCTGCTGAAAGTATTTCTCACGCTTTTTATACAGATATTTAAAAAACTTTACACAACTTGGATTTTCGATTAAAAAAATAAAACTTTCATTTGTTTGAAGGCAATTTCTTTTGTTTTGGGGAACTCTAATTTCAATAATTCAAATAATATAATTTTATTTTAATATTAAGTAAAAATAGAGAAAAAAATATTTTTTTCCTTTCAAAAATAAATTTAATAAAACATTTTAGAAAAATTAAGTCTTTTATAGGTCAAACGTCATTTGTTAATATATTGACCGCATATAAATAACCGTCATTTTGCAAATTAACTAAAACATTTTTTGTTGGGTCACAAAATGGATGGGACGACTAGATAAGTGCGAATTTCATAAGTGCAAACTGGCATAAGAGAGATTGGCAAAAGTGCGAACTGGCATATATGCGAATTGGCATAAGTGCAAACCAGTTGCAAAAACTGGCGCAAGTGCAAATTGGCATAAGTGCACCAAACAAATGTGCAAACATTGGCAAAAGTGCGAGCTAAAATAAGTGCGAAGCAGTTACAGAAACTGGCTTAAGTGCAAATTGACATAAGTGCGTCGAATAAATTTACAAATATTAGCATAAGTGCAAATTGTTTTTTCGAATTTTTACTTATGCCAGTTTGCATTTATGCCAGTTATTGCAACTGCTACGCACTTATGCCAGTTTGCACTTGTGCCAAGTCGCACTTATGCTAATGTTTGTAAATTTATTCAGCGCACTTATGCCAATTCGCACTTATGTCAGTTTGCACTTATCCCAGTTTCTGTAACTGCTTCGCACTTACGCCAAATTGCACTTATGCAAATTCACACTTATGCCAATGTTTGCAAATTTGTTCGGTGCACTTATTCCAATTCGCACATATGTCAGTTCGCACTTATTCCAGTTTTTACAGCGCTTCGCACTAATGCCAGTTTGCACTTACGCCTATTGGCAATTATTAAGTTGGATAAACAAAAAAAAAAAAAAGTTTTTTTATGAAAAAATGAATTTTTTGATATTTAAGTGATATAATTCTTTAATGATCCATTTTAACTATGATCAAGCTAATTTTATTTAACTCATTTCGAAAAAAAATCTTTTTTGAATAGTTTGTTGGTTAGTATAAAAAAGCGCCATTAGCAACGACCATAGCAACAACATTTTTTTTTTGTAAAGTCTTTATTAACTACCTTTTCTTTATGATCAACTGCATAAAAGTTTAAACATTTTATAGTTTATTATGCCAGCTTGGTTTGCAAGTGGTTATTTAAAGTCCTCATGCCAAATTATTTATATGTTTACACTAAGTAGCGTTTCATACAACAAGCTTTGTTTGCATTTCAACTAAAGTTGATATTTATCTACATATTCATTATATACATATACAAAAATAGCGATGGAAAATAAAAAAAACAATGAACGAAAACGAAAAAGGAGATTTAATTGGTTTTCAAAAAATAGTGCTGAAAACAAGAGTCAAACACCACCTCAACCAACTTGTTCAAGTTCTAAAATGCTCAAGTTTAGCCAAATTACTGACAGTGAAAACAGTTACTGCATTCTTTTTAACTTTAAAATTCTGAAAGATATCATTGAGAAATTTTGTATATGTCCAAATTGTGAAAGTAACATGTTTATTAATGATGATTCCAAACTTAAAATGGGGTTTTCTCACAAATTAATTATTAGTTGCAAAAAATGTTAATATGAGTTTAACAGATACACTTCAAATGAGCTTTATAAAAGTCTTTCAAAGCAACAAAGAAACTTATTTGGTGTGAATTTGAAAGTTATAATAGCTTTTCGTGAAATAGGTAAAGGGCATGAGACTATAAAAGATTTTTCTCGTATTATCAGTATGTCATGTACGAACAAAAATGCATTTAATAATGCAATAAAAGCAAAATCAAAGGTTTACCATTCAGTTGCATTACAATCTATGAAAAATGCTGTAAATAAAATTAAAAATAGTTCAATAACTAAAACATCTACTGGAGAAGCTTTGATTAAAGTTTCTATTGATGGCACGTGGCTAAAAAGAGCCCATAGTTCTTTAAATGGAGTAGTAACAGCTATAAGCGAAAGTAGTTGTATTGACTTTAAAGTGCTTAGTAAATATTACATAGGAAGCCAAATATGGAAAAACAACATGAATCATCCTATATATAACTGTTGGAAAGCTAATCGTAAATGTCATCTGAATCATAACAAATTTTCAGGAGCTATGGAAAGTGCTGGTGCAGTTGAAATATGTTTTAGGTCTGTAGATAACTATGGGGTAACTTATAAATACTATTTGGGTGATGGTGATTCTTCATCATTCAATGATGTTGCTAATAGAAAGCCATATAGTAAATATGGCGTTGAACTGCAAAAACTTGAATGTGTTGGGCATATACAAAAGCCCGTGGGAAATCTTTAAGAGAGCGAAGAAAGTAAAATATTTGTGGAAAAAAATTAACAGGTGTTGGAAACCTCACCAATAATTCTATAAACACTATTCAAAACTAATTTGGTATGGTGATAAGAGAAACTACAAACAATAAAAATTTAAACAATGAAAAAGTATACCAAATGAAAAAAGGTATAAGAGCTGATCTAAATCATTATACTAACTTTCCAGACAAAATGCGGCGTCATATAGGTTTTATATGTCCTCTAGGATTAAATAATTGGTGTAGGTGGAAGAATTGTGAAGAAGGAATTAATGATTACACGTCTAAAGTAAATATTCTTCTGTAAATTTTTTTTTTTTTTTTTTTTTTTTTTTTTTTTTTTTACAACTTCAATATACACTTCATTACGTTACAATTCTATCATATAATTTAATGCAAAGAGTAAAATATATAACATAACATAAGAATACGTAATTTAACAATTATAATAAAATATAACGTTAGATTAATAAACACTGTTTGTTTTTTTTAAATAAAAACTATTGTTTCTTCAAATATAAACATGTTGTTGTAAAGGAGACTCGCAGAAGACTATGAAGTCTTATCATCAAGTACCTTTTCAAATGGTTAAATAAATTTAATTAATTTTTATATATAGTTAAAAGTGGTTAAACAATACACAGTCAGTGATACACATAAACATTTTAGTATAAATCTTGTTGTTAAGTTTAATACGTGTCAATAAAATTTTTGATATTAAGTATGAGGTGTTTTAATTTTTTTTTCAAGGTGGCAGAATTATTTAATGTTTTAAGTTCTATATTTTCGGATATTATTTTGTTATATAGGTACGGACCCCGGTAGGAAATAGAGAATCGTGAGAACTTTGTTGTTTTTTTTGGTAATGTGAAGTTCCCTGTTGCTCTTGTGGTATATCTATTAGAGTTAATTTGAAAAAAGTTATCTAAAAAATGCGATGGGACTAGTCCAAGATTGTATTTAAGCATGAAAAGAATATTTTGATAGATGTTGATTTGGTAAACATTCAGTGCATTTAGGGTTTTTAGTAAAGGTTCAGCATGGGTGAGTTTATATTTATTATAAACTAATCTTGATGCATGTTTTTGACTTAAATAAAGAGTATTTAACTTGGATTTGTGTGTACTTGCCCATGCGATATTAGCGTACGTAAGATAACTTTGGATGTAAGAAAAATAAAGAGATTTAAGATTATCTTGGGAAAACATAGGTTTAACTTTGTAAAGTATCCCAATATTTTTTGAAATTTTGGTTTTTATTGTACTATTATGGGCTCTCCAAGTTATATTTTCGTCAATAAGTATCCCAAGAAATTTTGTTGTTTCTGTTCTTTTAATGTTTACCTTATCTATTTTTAGTGGGGGAAGTATAGTTGGTATATTATTTTTTTGTTTTTTGGAATGAAACAATATATATTTTGTTTTTTCTGTATTTAGTGATAACTTATTTAATTTCAACCAGATGTTTAATTTTTCAAGCTCTTTGTTCATACATTCATAAAGGTTTTTGATTGAGTTCGAGGAATAAAATAAATTTGTGTCGTCGGCAAACATTATAACATCAAGTTTTTTCGAGGTTTTTGTAAGGTCGTTAATATATAGAAGAAACAGAAGGGGTCCAAGAATGGAACCTTGGGGGACACCGCACTCTATTCTTAGTAGTTTTGAGTGTTTATAATTGTCTGAAATAACACATTGTTGCCTATTGCTTAGGTAGATTTTGAACCAGTCAAGAGTGATGTTTTTTACTCCATAGCTTTCCATTTTTTTAAGTAAGATATTATGATTTACTGTGTCAAAGGCTTTTGACAGGTCTATAAAGATCCCCAGAACATATTGTTTTTTATCAAAAGAATCACTTATACTATTAATTAGATCTAGGATTACGTGTTCAGTCGAATATTGTTTTTGGAAGCCAAATTGTTTTTTATTTAGGATTTTATTTTGGATTAAATACTCGTACAATCTGTTGTAGATTACTCGTTCGAGAAGCTTAGAGAAGGTAGGGAGTACCGAGATAGGTCTATAGTTATTAATTAAGTATGATTCACCTGTTTTAAATATTGGTACTACTTTAGCTACTTTTAACTTGTCTGGTACAACTACTGTTTTAATCGAAGACTTGAAGATTTCAAATATAGGTTTATTTATCACTGTAAAGACATTTGCCACTATCCTACTACAGATATCGTCTATTCCTGGAGTTTTATTTAATTTTAAGGAGTTTAGTGCAACGTTAAGCTCTTGATAGCTTAGTTCTTTGTATTTTAGTTCGCTCTGAGGATCATTTAGATATGATTCAAACGAGTTATTAGGATATTCAATTTTTGAGGCAAGATTAGGGCCAATGTTAACAAAAAATTCATTGAATTTTTCAGCAATTTTATTTTTGTCACTGTACTCTATATTGTCTATGATAATTCGAGCAGGCAAATTATTTGATTTAGTTTTTTTTTTCCCAATTATTTCTTTTATAATGTTCCATGTTTTTTTAATGTCACCAGTTGCATTTTTTATTTGCTTCGAGTAGTAGTTTTTTTTTGAATTTTTTTTAATTTTTTCAAATAAATTTTTGTATTGCTTGTAGGTATTTAGGTTTTTTTCATTTCTATTTTTTAAATATTTGATGTAAAGTTTTTGCTTTTTTTTTGAAGATTTTTTTATACCTCTAGTAATCCATGGACATTGTAAGTATTTTACTTTTAATTGTTGTTCTATAATTGGGAAGTGATTATTATAATGCTTTAAGAATATTTCTAAAAACTCATTATAAGCAGAGTTGGTGTGCCCAAGGTTGCATTTTTGGTAAATCTTATCCCATCTCACTGCCGATAGTGAGTCTTTAAACTGTTGAATAGTAAATTTATTAATTTTTCGTTTATAGACTTTGGTTTTTGAGTTGTTTGTTTTTGTATCTTGAAACAAAGAAAAGTATATCGGAAAGTGATCGGATATATCCGTTTTGATTACACCTGCTTTTAATGAAGAATCATAAAATGAATTAGTCAATATGTTATCTATTGCAGTGATTGAAGTTGATGTTACCCGGGTGGGTTTGTTTATTATAGGGAAGATGTAGTGTTGAAACATATCATCAAAAAAAATTTTGGTAACAGCATCTTCATTGTACTGTAAACAGTTTATGTTAATGTCTCCAATACAGAATAATATTTTGTGCTCTTTATTGTTTTTTAGAAATATTTGTTTTAGATGATTAGAAAATTTTTTTATATCACCTTGAGGTGGTCTGTAACAGGTGGGCACCAGTATATTTTTTAACTTTTGGTTTATTATTTCAATTGTAAAGACCTCACCATCGGCATCAGAAACAGAAAGATCGTCTCTAACTTTAGTTGTCAGATCATTATGAATATATGTCATAATTCCACCACCTCGTTTTTGAACTTTTCGCTCGTAAGATATTAGTTTGTAGTTCGGAATTAATAAGTTTGAATTTATTCTGGATGATTCGTCAGAACACCAGGTTTCTGTTAAGCAAATCATACTGAACAAAAAATTACATTCTACAAGAAAATGTTTTAGCTTGTCAATATTGTTAATTATACTTCTTATGTTTATGTGTATAACCGTAAAGTTATTATTTAATGATTTTAATTCATTTTTAAAAGTTTTTAAATCAAAAAACCGCGAGTTAAAATTATTTTCATTAAAAAAATGCAAATCTGGGTCGTAAAAGTTATCAAGTAAAGCGTTATTGGCTGATTTAAAAACATTAAAGTGTTGCGTTTCGAAATCTTTTGTTTGTTTAGCCATAAGTAAAAAGAATTAACTTTGCTTCGATCGCTTTAACTTACGCAAAACTTATTTTCTTATTTTCTAAATTCGCGACAATAAATTTTATTAAATTTAATCGTTGCGTATTTACCTTGATTGCGAAGATTTTTAACTTCTTCCCAAAGTCTCTTTCGCTCTTCCATTGTCTCTTTAGCAAAATCTTCATTTATATATATTCCACTTCCTTTTAGATTTTTAAGTGAACTTAAGATTTTATTTTTATCTTGGTAGTTCAATAGTTTCACGACGATAGTTCTTGGTGTTTTGATGATGAAATTTATGATGTTATTAAGAAAAATTTTGATGATTTATCTGGTGATTCTCTTCTTAAAAAATGCATTCATGGAGAGACACAAAATTGTAACGAAAGACTTAACTACATAATATTTTTTTTTTTTTTTATTTTAATTCACCTCCTCAAGGCCGAGAAGGCCACTACAGACGAGGAGGCTACTTAATTATGGTTATAACCCTCTCTCAACTCTATAACTCCGAAACACGAACCTTGACGAGCAAGGCCGCTGCGCGGAGAAACGAGTTGAGCGCGGTACTACCAGGGACGTGGTGGGGATCGAACTCGGAACCACTCGTTTATGAAGCGAGCGCTCTACCACTACACCACTACCGCATACTACATAATATGGTCTCGATGTCCAAAAAATATTTTTATTACAAGAATTTTGCTTGAAGTAGGTGTTAATTCTGCTTTAATTTATTTCAACGATGGTACTTACGGTCTTAACAGAGTTTTTAAAATTTCACTTTAAAAACTCATTGGCATTTCAGTTAAAAGATACAAAGCGTTTAAAAAACATGCTTAAAAAAGATGATGTCAAAGTAAAAAAAAAGAAAGAGAAAAGTTAAAAGCATTAAAAAAATGTTCGAATAATAATATAAAAGAAACTTCATCACAAAAAGCTTATTTATCTGGTGGATTTTAAATTTTTTATGCTTTTGTATTTTATTATTTTTATTTTCTCAAAATTGCATTTTAACGATACTTAGTTTGACATGTGATATCTTAATATTGGGTTAAGCAATTTACTTCAAATTTTTAGGAATTATTCAAAATACGTAAATGAAGGGAATGAATGTAAAAATTTTTAAAAAATGCATTGATTTTTTTGCTTTTTTAGTGTTTTGACATTGCTCTACCCCTTGAAAATATTGCAAAAAGCAAAAAATGTTAAATAAAAAAGCTAAATAGTGTTTGTTTTTTGAGAATTTAATTCATTCCCTTTATTTCATGGGTTGACAGACAATTGCTAAGTTTCAAAGCTTAAACATTACTACAGCTTAAAAAATAGTGTTGCAATTGTGTAGGTGTTAAATGCTTCATTTTTACGTAATTTTGACATTTTTCTGTTTTTTTTATGAAAGATCTGCATAATTAGCGATATTTACTTTGCAAGAAATATATGTACCTATTTGAAACAAATGGAGGTTTTTAAAGTTTTGTTACAGTTCTGAAATTTGTTTTTTTTTGTGGTTATCCACCTTAAGCCTCGGGAGGCTGAATAAGCGCGCTAAATTGGATCTTCCTAGCATATTAACTTAGGTAGAAACATGATTCCATAGCGTAAAGTTAGGTGACGTAATGTTTAATTTTAGGCGAATAATTAAGTATTTAAGATGCAAAAAATTATTTGTTTTATGCAATGGTTTTATGAGAATAATTAATTATTGGTCATGCGTGGTAAAATGTTTTTATCAAATAGTAACTCAATACAAAATTTGTGAAACATGATTTTATACTATAATACAAATGTTTTTATACAATTTAATCATGATATTAGAATATTATTTGTGATCATAATATCAAAGTGAACCTTGATTGTTAAGATATTTTAATAATAAAGAAAACTAAATCATAACATGTTTACTGTAGTTGGTTTGTTTATTAGTCATTTTGTGAGGATGGCTAAGGAATTATTTCTAAAACCAAAATTTTGAGTGTAACATGCATGAATTGTCTAGTAAAGTTATAACAAGCACATTCTTGAGTTTTATCTTTATTTTTTAATCTTAGTGCTTCTACTATGATAAGAAACTTTATGCAAACAACAAGAACAAATAAAAGCAATAGGAGCAACATTTATTTTATAATAACAGTAATAATAATAAAAATAATAACAATAAAATTAATTATGTTGGACGTGAAGCGGGACAATTGCGGAACATTTTACGGGACCTAACTTTACGCTATGGAATCATGTACTTACCATTAACTTAAATCCCTGTAACCTTCCCTACAAGGTCCGGACAAAATAAAAACATTTGAATTCGCTTAACAACGTGCTAAAGCCTTTTAAATGTTTTTTAAAAAATATTTATAAAACAAACTTAAATATTTTTGAAACATTTAAAATAATATTTATATTTAATAAATATTGAAGTTGAAAAAATTTAATATTTAAATTTAAAAAAACTCTTAAAATATATGAAAATTTAATATTTAAATTCAAAAAATATTAAAAATATTTTTAAAAATATTTAAATTCGTTTATAAATATTTAAATTTGTAAGGAATTTGTTTTTTATAACCCAAATAATATACTGAACAATTTTTATCATATTAAAATGCAAATACTATGAATAATAAATCATAAAAGAAGTTAAAAATAAAAGAGGTATGAAGTTTATATAATGGTAACCAATTTTTGATACAGATTTGTTGAAGAAGCTGTTGTCAAAAATTATTTTTTTTTTGAATTATTTGAATTGTTTTGACTTTTTTGATTTTTATGTAAATATCTATAAATTGGTATCAAAAGATAGATGTAAGATTGGGCTACAAATATATGTTAAGCAAAAGGAAGTATCTTTTGCTTAACATATATTTGGGTAGAAATGTAGCTTTGCTTAACATATATAGATGGGTAGAAATGTAGGAGAGACTCTCCTACATTTCTACCCTAATCAGTAATATATCTGGTCTTCGTTTTTTTTGAAAAATCAAAACCTCATGTTGAGTCATAGTATCTTTTGCTTAACATATATCTGTAGCCCAATCTTACATCTATCTTTTACACCCTCCAAGAGTGCTGCTACATTGAATAATCTATACCTGCTCCAACCCAAACACTCAGTTGATGTAACAGCATTCCCTTGCATGTTATCCATATATTATTCAATGTAGCAGCATTCTCTTACATTTCTCCCCAAATCAGTAATATATCTTGTCTTTTTTTTTTGAAAAATAAAAACCTCATTTTGAGTCATAGTATCTTTCGCTTACCCAAATATATATTGTTCTCTAACTGTTGAATCTATCAAGAGGACTAGAGGGGGCACTTAACCTTTGATCTTTACCATCTAAAAATACATATTTTTTTCTAATTTTTTTTCTTTAAACTAATATACCTTTTATATACAAAAATTTCTATTTTATTCTAGATCACCAGTTAATATAAAATATCTATCTTAGAGTTAAGGGGGTGTATGGTAAAAGTAGGTTCAATCCTAAAAAAATGTCACAGGGTCATGTGATTTTTCCGTGATGGATCCGTATTGGTACAGTTTCCTGATGTATTGGTACAGTTTAACTTTATAAGGAGAATTAAAAATGATGGAATATTTGTATTATATAAAGCTATTTAATTATTTCCAATGACAAATGAAACCATATGAGGACTTTGATTTAAATACATATGAATTACAAATATAAGATTAAAAATATGTATAAGTCTTCTAAAAACATTAAAGTCTCCTTTAAAATTAAATCTTAAAATGTGTTTGTCTACTATTATAAACAATAACCGATCTCAGCAGTTTTGATTGGTACAATTTGTGACAACTTAGAACTTTGTATCCTTGCTCATAAAACTGTTTGAAGTCATAATGAACAGATTCAGAAGCCTGTTCTGACCAAAAACCAAGACCTTTTCCAGGGTATTTGTCAGCCATTGATTCCAAAAAAGCTGGTACTTTGATGACTAGAGCATGTACTTTTGGTGATGCCATATATGCTTCCTTGTAGGAATTGATGTGATTTTTTTAAGACATGTCCAAACTTAGACCAAAGCAAGTTTTCTTCACATTATTTAGTGCTTTCATTGCACTCATAAGTCTTATCAATTCATCTGGTACAATTTCGAAATTGGATTTGAGAATATTGTCTAATGTTTCTATGTTATCCAATAGCTTTGAACACTGTCCTACCTTAAACTTGCCGCTGTGCAACCTTGGCCTAATAAATTGGCCTAATAAATAGAACTTGGTTTTAGGTTCATTCACTTTACAATCAATAATATTTAAACAAACCTTTAGAAATCCTCCTCCCCCATCTATTCCAATCTTTACAATATAATCTGGTGATATATCTTTTTTTTTTCATTAGCTGATTAATTAGTTCAGATACATTTCTACAGTAGACTAAATATTTTGTTTGCTTATTGATTTGAAGTTGTGCAACATTAAAGAAACGACCTAAAACACAGTCTTGAAACACAAGTTTTTCTTTTAGATTGGTTTCAAAAAACTCTTTTCCTTTTCAGCTTATAAGAACACTACAATCAGTTTCTGTTTGGGAATGACTTAACCCTAGTATATTTTCGAATCTTGAGATTTTACTAGCTGGCACCTTGTTTTCAGGAGAAAGGGCTTTCAACTCGGTTTTCTTTGGAATTTTGATAATAATAATTTTAGGCCCTTTGTTAGCAAGCTTTATTGAATCACCTGCATCCACTTTTATTATTGCACATATATACATACAGACATACCTCTAGACAGAGCTGCCTCAAGATGATCCCTGCCAATTGAAATATTGCAATAAGACTTGGCTAAGGAACATTATTTTATTACAAAGGAAGTCTTCTATAGGATGGGCCAGTTATTTCTCTAATCGTTTCATCTTACTCAAAGCACACAATGCAGACTTTTTTTCGGTTATCTTTGTGGTTTAATGTCTGATTAGGCATCATTGAAGTACTGGTCGTACAAAATGTAGTCTTTGCCGAATATATGAAAGAAAATATAGAGTTTAATGGTTAACTTTTATTTGCATAGATTTCTTTTTATTGATTTTGATAGATTTCTTTAAGTTTATTGTAAAGATTGTTACAGAATTAATTCGCTCTGGACATTTATTTCTAACACTCGTTTAGAATAATGATTAAAATTGCAACACAAGCAATTCCCTTTGGAGACCTATATGAAAAACTCTTTATAACGATTGCTAAACTACTCCCTCAGAGAATAATTATGCACAAGCAAGTTAGAATAACGTTACAGAAAACTATTTTGTGATATATTATAATATAATAATATAATATAATACATTTAATACAATATATAATATAATGTTATAATATAATAGTATAATAAATAATATATAATATAGTATAACTCATTTAATATAATATTTTATATACTATATTATAACATTATAGTATAATATAAAACGTTTATTTTTTGATATATGTATTAAACTATTAATAGTTTAATACATATATAAAAATAAATGTTGAAGAAAAACCAACATTAATCCAGTCGCTGCATGTTCTGAAACCTGTAGCAAAAACAGTCATTATAGAATGACATCACTAAATCACGTGACATAATTATTATTGATTACCAGTTTAACTGCCGAAAATGTTTTTTATCAAGGCAAGACTTACACTTTTAGAAATAATAAATATTTCAGTTAAAATACCTTTAAGGAAAGATATCGAGTATATTAAGAATTAAAATTCTACACAATTAAAACCCCCAGTCGTTGCATGCTCTGAAACCTGTAGTAACAACAGCCACTATAGAATGACATCACTAAATCACGTGACCTAAATCTTGTTGATTTCCAATGTAATTGCAAGTTTTTCTTGATCCAGGAAAGATATACTAATTTAGAAATGCTAAACCTCTAAGGCAAGATATAGAAATTTCTAAGTATTAAAATTATAGACTTATTCCAGGCTATTTCAAGAAAACAAAAATTCTCTATTGTCACTTTCAATTTTTTTAAAAATTAAAAGGACAATAGAGACTTAACTAACTCAAGACAACTATAAGTAAAACGTCACAAAAAATATCAAATGATACAGGTAAAATTCCTTCCTCCCCCTTTCCCCACCTTCTATTCCTTCTCTGTATAGTCTTCACTTTCTCGCTGGACATCTATTCAACTTTTGTTATATTGACACTAACACTCAATCTATATAATCAATTCTGCCTCACTTTTCTTGGGCTATTACGGCTCAGTGTGTCCCAACTAGCACAGGTACCTTGTATCATGCGCAAGCTCATACAAAAATATATGATGTTTTGTATTATTGTTTATAGGAAAGAGAACTATTAATAGTTTAATACATATATAAAAATAAATGTTGAAGAAAAACCAACATTAATTCTCTTTCCTATAAACAATAATATAAAACATCATATATTTGTTCT